>OY728159.1:1202657281-1203857281 GCA_963277665.1 Viscum album | reverse complement strand
ATTCATAAGTTTTACATTACATTATAAAATGAAAAAAACAACAAAATTTTCTCCATTGACCACATTCATACCTTAGACTATCCCTGCAGGTCAGTCATAATACACTTCTTTGCATCCTGGAAAAAATAAAACATAGAAAAGGGTTAGCTCAGATGCTTAGTAAGGATAAGAATAAAGAAAAAACATTCAAGAATAAGCATAAACATTTAAGGTAATTTATAAGACTAAACCACAAGCCTTTTAAACTTAAACTTCATAATAATATGTCCAAGATAAATCAAATAATTCCATTTACTTATTCACATGGATATTCTACTAGTCGAATAATCACATGTAATATCAATATCCAATTTCATAATGTTGGAACACATAATGCCAGACTTCATAACCACATAGTCAAGGACTTGTTCCAAGATTACAAATAAGTTTTTGACAATGCCTTATTCCAAGACACTAGTTTGTCTCTTGAGACCTACCTATACATAAAGTAGCTATATCGGGCTCCACCCATCCTTTACTAAGACCAATGCATTTCTCATATGAAAATGTTTAAACATAACATACACATTCGTATTAAAACTAGCATACAAAATGTCAATACTTTACCTATAAACCATGAATGGTATAAAAATAACACATCCACAGTCAAACATATCACAAAACCATCAATACAATATGGAAGATTTTTATCATAATAAATAAACTTAAAAAAAGATTAAAATCCATCAAAGGATGTTGACATAGATGGAATCAGAACTTTTTGAAAAGAAATATATATTTCTATTTTGAAATCATTTAAAAGTCATATAATTATAAAAGAAAACATTTATTTTGAAAATATTCTTATAAGATTTTATGGGAAGATTTTATGATATTATAACGGCGAAAAATAGAAGCACATGCCGTATAAGTTAAAAAAAGACATTTTTACCTTAATTTTGTCAAGAAGGTCATAAAGTACCTTGTTTCGAAAATGACAAAAATATTCCTTTCAAAAAATATCTGGTCAGATAAGGGTATAAATTACTTTAAACCATAGTCTAGTAAATAGTAAAAAATGTTTTGAATTACATTTTTAAGAAAACACAGATGTGGATGATAAAGAGGTCCCCGTAGATACATACGTATTAACAACCTTGGCTAAATAAAGAGATTGTAGAATTAAAAATTACCTTGTACTTTTCATTAGTCGATGGTTTGTTAAACTCCTGTATAATAGTTAAAAAATTGTTATTAAATTATACAATAACTATATACATAAATATGCAATCATATATGATCCTCTAATATCGCCTTGTTAATAATATTTCAGTAGTACCATCATTTTCGGTGTTAACTGATTCAATTTTCCATTATATGATTGGTTAGATAAGACATGTTTCTTATGGATATGATGTATTTTACTCATATACATAATTATATTATGTTCATAAACATTATTTTTGATCATAAAATGAAAAATATTCTTGAATGATTATGATGGGGAATGAATATTATCGCGTTCGTGGATACAGTAATCTGTACGTATGCACGAGCGACAATATCATTATATTGATTTTGTAATCATATGTAATTTAATTTTATATCATATATAAAGAATATATAAAATTTTATATTTATTATTTACATTAGTTATACTCATTATTATACACATCCAAATAATTAAGTGTTCGAATAACAAACTACACCACGACGTGAAGACGGTAAGCTGTATGTACGCAAATATGGTGACTTTGTCATTTATAAGATGGATAGATTAACTAATATGGTTGTAGCATATTTATAATAACATCAAATTATTTATAATGTACTGGATTTTTTATTTTGGTATGGAAACCAAAAATAAATAGGAAGTGGAAGAAGAAAAGAACTTAAAGGATGGTGTTGAAATTATTACCTATTCTTCAGGTATTTCTTTTTGAGTTGATCAAAAGGGCTCTGTAGGTTAGCTTTCTGATAGAAAAGTCCTCTAGATTGAATATGGGATAGTTGAGAGGATATTTGGGTAAGGTTTGGAAAATACAAATGGCTTTGGAGGTGTGAAATTAAGAGAATGGGAAGTACCCTTTTATAAGAGAGGTGAGTGTCACTTTCCGAAAAGCTTGAAATATTATTTTATAATAAAATAATTTTCGGTCTTTAATGGCTCCAAAATGATTTTTTGCGAGTCTACGGTGGGGATGGGTCGAAAAAATATCATCAAATAGGTTTAGGTCTCCATATTAACATTATATTTTAGATTTAACCCTTAGTTAAATAGTTTGACTTTTACCTTGTCTCTTTGTATTTTTATATTATATGGTTAATAAACTTACTATAACAAGCCAAGAGAACCCCATGTGGTTCATTATTAATATATATAACCTTATATATGTCCTTTGGCTGAGAATTATATTTTTAGGGATATTATTTAAATTAATAATATAGTATTTTTTTAAAAAAAATCAATTATGTCAATTTTGACACTATTTAGTATTTCATTTTTTTAAAGCCATAAACTCTTTAAAAATTCAAATAAATTTTATTTAATCAACCCTAACATTTCATATTAACCTATAAAATTAGTTTAATTCATAAAAAGTCTCAATTTACAATTATTTCGATATTTATAATATCAATTATTTTAATATTTCATTATTAAGGTAATTACTGCATCATCATTGTGTCATAAATTAATTAAATTATTTAATGTATAAAAATTATTAATAAAATACAATTATGTATGAAATCTTTTTATATTGATAATTGAGATTTATAGTTGAATTTATATTGTGTTTAACCATATATTAAAGATGGTTTAGTTATTAAACTTTGAATTAACTCTTTTAACTCTTCTTTAAATAAAATAATAATAAATGTCCTTATCTAATCCATGTGGGCCAAAGAGGATCATATTTTATTCCTAAGTTTGTTTCTGGTCGAATTACACTTATCCAATAGAATTAGGACTTATTTTTGGGTAATTATAATATAATTTTTACCCTTAATTTCCCTATTTACTTTTAATCGTGGTAAATTAAAGTCAAAAGATACTATTCATCAAAATTTATTTTCATCTTATTGAACCAGATTTTTATTATTGATGTCAACCGTGTCTCTATGATTTTTGAAATTCAACTCACAAAGTGGTAAAATTATGTTTTATGCAAATTTTCAAATGCTCCTAGAAGGTGGGTAAAAGACGGTAAAAAGTTCAATAAAATATTATATATCTAAACATATTATAAAATGACTCCAATGAATTACATTGAACAAATATAGGTATTATGTATCTATTTTGACCTAAAATAAATAAAAATAAAATAACTTATTACTTAAATAAAAAGTCGATTTTAAACAATAACACAGTGTTTTTAACTATTCATTAAAAATTGAAAGTTTTTAGAAAAATACAAAAAAATCACCCCAAGATAATTTTGATATTATGAATTCAAAAATGAAGTCCATTTTGAAAAATAAAATTTATAATATTTCAAAAAGTGGGTATTACTATTCATAACTGCTAGTTTGATTGGTCGTGGTGTGTTAAAACTCCAGGTTGCGTATAACATAAGCTACCACATTATTCAAAGGGAAACATACTATGGAAGCTTGGGGTGTTACATTCTACCCACCTTCAAATAATTTCGTCCTCGAAATTTCTAGAATATTACTACATAAAAATATTTTTTTTGGTTCTTCATCATAAGTTCCTTAGGTTCCCATGTTGCCTCTTCTATCTTATGGTTTCTCGATAAAACTTTTACCAGATGAGTGGTCTAGTTTCTCAGCACTTGTTCTCTGGTATCAAGAATCTTGACAGGTTCTTCACCATAAGACAAATCAGGTTTCAGATCAATTTCTTCATAGGTGAGTAAATGCGTTGGGTCAGGCATATATTTTCTCAGTAATGATACGTGGAACACATCATGAACTTTGAACAGACTTGGAGGCATTTCTAAACAATAAGCCAAAACTCCAATTCATTCTAGAATTTTGAAAGATCTGAGGTACTTGGGACTCAATTTACCCTTCTTACTGAATTGTATAACACCCTTCCATGGATATACCTTTAAAAAACATGATCTTCTACTTGAAATTCCAAATCCATCCTCTGATTATCGGCATAGATCTTTTTCCTACTTTGTGCTGCTTTGATGTCAGTTTGGATAATCTTCCCCTTTTTCATTGTTTCCTCAAAAAGTTATGGGCCTAAGAGTTTTCTTTCCCAACATCATACCAACAAGTTGGTGTGTGACGTCTCTTTCCGTACAACGCTTCATATGGTTCCATCTGAATATTTGAATGGAAGATATTGTTATAGAAAAATTCTACTAGAGGTAAATATTGATCCCACATACCTTGAATGTCAAGTGAGAAAGATCTCAACATGTCTTCTAAGGTTTGAATAGTCCATTCTGATTGTCTATCTGTTTGAGGGTGGTAGGCAGTGCTCAAACGAAGTTCAGTATCCAAGGCCTTATGAAGACTTTTCCAAAATCTTAATGTAAAATGGGGATCGTGATAAAAAAAATCGATAGGGGTACACCATGGAGTCTTATAACTTCATTAATATATATTCTTGCTAGACGTTCAAGTGGTAAATATTCTCTTATAGAATGAAAATGTGATGACTTTGTAAAACGATGAGAAATGACCCATATTGCATCATTCCTTATAGGAGTCTTTCATATCCCCATGACAAAGTCCATTATAATATTATCCCATTTAGACTCAGTTATGGGAAGAGGTTTCATGACTCTTCCAGGCTGTTGCCTTCCAGGTTTCACTTGTTGACAAACCATACATCTTAACACAAAATCAGAAATCTCCCTCTTCATGTTTTCCCACAAAAAATGTTCCTCCAAATCTCTATACATCTTTGTGCTCTCAGAGTATATATAGAAATTGGAGCTATGAGCATCATCCAACAATTCTCTTTTTAGATCACGTATATCAGGAACACAAATTCTCTTCCCAAATTTCAAAATTCCATCTTCATATACAAAGTCACTCAATCTCCCATCATTTATAGCTTTAATCTTCTTTTGAAACTTCTAATCATTAGTCTGATAACATTTTATCATTTCTAGTAAATATGGTTTGACAAACATTTGAAAACGTATTAATGTTTCACTTTCCATGGTTATTCCCATATCCATATTTACTAGATCCATGAAAATAGGTTTCATTTCAACCCTCATGTTTTTTTTCAAAAATCCATTATCCTTTCTGCTCTAAGCATCTTCCACCTTATTTGACTTCCCTGGGTGGTAGTGTATTGTGAAATCATAATCCATGAGTAGTTCAATCCATCTCTTTTTCCTCATGTTGAGTTCTTTTTGCGAGAAAATATACTTCAAACTCTTGTGATCAGTATTAATCTATCATTTTTCAACATATAGATAGTGTCTCCATATCATCAGAGCCAAGATTACAACTACTAACTCAAGATCATGAGTGGGATAGTTTTTCTCATGAATTTTTATCTATCATTATGCATATGAAATAACTCTATCATTCTGCATAAGGACACAACCAAGTCCTTTCTTTGAAGAATCACTTTAAATAAGAAACCCATCATTACCTAATGTTGGAGTCAAGATAGGAGAATTGACTAATCTTCTCTTTATTTCTTTAAAAAATTCTTCACACTCTTTTGTCCATGAAAATTTGACCCCTTTATGTGTGAGCTTGGTTAATGGGTTAGACAACCGGGAAAAATTCTAGAAAAAACATTAATAAAAACCTACAAAACCAATAAAACTGCGTACCTCAGTTATACTCGTCGGTTCTGTCCATTCTTGGATTTACATTGTCTTTGAAGGATCAATAGATATACAATACTTAGAGAAAATATGGACAAGAAAACAAATATCATGAAGATAGAATTCACACTTGCTAAACATCGCATATAATTCATTTCTTCTGAGGGTTTTCAGAATACTGCGCAAGTGATTTTAATGATCTTTGTATCTTTTTTAGTATACCAAGATATCATCAATAAATACCACTACAATGTCATCAAGATATTCCTTGAATGCTCTATTCATTAAATTCATGAAGACGTAGGGTGCATTAGTAAATCCAAAAGGCATTACTGTATACTTGTAATGCCCATACCTGGTTTTAAATTCTGTTTTCGGAATGTCTTCCATCTTCAAACACAACTGATGATATCCAGATCGAAGGTAAATATTTGAAAAATATCGAGCTTCATGAAGTTGGTCGAATAAATCATCAATGCAAGGTAGGGGATACTTGTTCTTTGTTGTTATTGCATTGATCACTCCGTAGTCAATGAACAACCTCATAGATCTGTCTTTCTACTTAACAAAAAGGACAGAGGCTCCCCATAGAGAAACACTAGGGAGAATAAATACCTTATTACTCAATTCCTCTAGTTATTTCTTTAATTCCATTAATTACACAGTGTCCATTCTATAAGGGGTCTTCGATATGGGCCTTGAACAGGAATTAAATCAATGGAAAAATCAATTTCTTGTTCTGGAGGATGTACAAATAAATCCTATGGAAACACATCAATATATTCTTGCACAATAGGTATGTCCTATATTCATACATCATTTTCCTCATCCATAATTATTTCATTCTCTTCCTCTCCAATAATTGAATTTATTAGAGCTACTGGGGGGTGGATCTAGATAAGAATCAGGTGGTGATGTTTCTACTCTAAAGATAAGGTACTCCTTATCATCATCGAAAATTATAACCTTCTTCTTCTTATAATAAATTTTTGCATCATGGTCCGAAAGACAATCCATTTTGAGGATTATATCAAATTCAATCATGGGTATGATGATGAGAATAGAAGATAAAGAACATTAATATTCCCTAATGGGAAATTATTCACAAAACTTTGTTGTAATGATACTTCCCTTAGTAGTTTTGACTGACAGCTCCCGTGTTAAGTCAAATTCAAAATATCAAATTTTATTAGAAAACTGGGAAGATATGAAACAATGCAACGATCAAGAATCAAATAAATCATTGTATAAACATGAGGAAACCATTACATTACCTACTACAATGTCTTTCGGATCTTCTACCTCAGCAGTAGTGATCTTATAAGCTTGTCCTTGCTCCCTTGGTCTTTTCTGAGGTAATTTCCCTTGGTGAATAGGCCATTAATTTGCATAATTTTCCTTTTCTCAACCATTTTAGCATTCAACATTGACAACCTATTTCTTTTCCTTGGAATCACGAGCTTGGTGTCCTTTTTTGTCACACTTGTAACAGACTCCCATTACCTTCATGCAAGTAACATGGTGTTTCTTCCCACATTTACTGCATAATGGATATTCAAACTTTCCCCTCTTCAACTTATTTCCATTTCTAGAGAAATCAGCCGATCTCTTCTCCTCGTTCTTTGCTTTGAAGTCATAAGACTTAGTGAATTATTTTTCTATATTAATAGAGCACGAGATAATATCTTTGTATGATGAGAAGGATTGTGAGACTAATGCTCAATGGAGAGATGGTTTTCACCCTTTAAAGAATCGATCAATCATAATCCTTGGGTTATGTATATAATCTGCAGTATTCCTTGATAACCTTGTAAAGTTAGCCTCATACTTTGTGACATTATCATCCTCCTTTGGCCTCAGACTCAAAAATTGTCTTTCCATATCCGCTCGATGGTCACAAGGAAAGTTTTTTCCTAAGAAAATAACTTTAAACTCCCTCCATTCCATGTTCGATACTTCTTCACCTTTCTTTGTGTTTTGTATTAATGACCACCATTGATCTTAATCTCCCATGAGGTGATAAACTACAATGCAAACTTTTTCCCTTTCACTACTACCCAAAGCATGAAATATTTTCTCAAAGGAACTTATCCATTGCTTAGCTACTAATGGATTTGTATTCCCATTGAATGTTGGTGGTTGTTTCCTCATGAAGCGGTCTAACGTTGATTCAATGCATTGTGAATCAGGGTGCTCCAAATGTGTAAGGTTATTATTCATTACCTGAGTGAGTTGTCCCAGTATGGTGACAAGATGATCAGCACTAGTTTCATAACCAGCTCCACTATAATGATATTGAGTAGGAGGTAAATCCCTACATGGATTACGTGCATTGATAGGGTTTCCATTCCTTCCACTAGGAACCATTTCTAAATAATGGCATACACTAGATTAGTTTATGAATCACAATACATAATTCCAAACTTGTAAAACAGTAACATAAATTGAGAAATTTATGGATATAATCCATAATAATAATAAAAATGTTGTACTTGAGGAGGTATATACTCAGAAATTATTCATAATGGTTTGTAAAGAAAATGTGAATTATCGTAAGCATATCCCCCAGGAGTGTCGTAACCAAGAGTGCAGCAAGGCTCATTGTCATGCACTAGGATACCCTAGGTCAAGCCCAAAACTCATTGTCAGAGTTTTCACTCCTAGGTACATCTGTTCCAAATACACCTCTACCTACTTGTATACAGACAAGGATGTATTACTTGGAAGATACACAAAATATCTACATTACCAAATTTTTAGGAAGTTCTTCTATACCAATCCTTAAAGTCTATCTAATGGTAATATGCTCTAATCAGAGTTTATCTAAATCTAGATTCCAAGATTTTTACTAAACTTCTTCTGATACCAACTATAACACTGTGACCCTAGTTACCTAGAGTCGGTGCATTATTACATAACATTAGCATGATCACAAGGGATCAAAATCTCAAAAGACCGATCAGTTTAGTAGCCTTAGAAGTTCTAGATACATTCATAAGTTTTAAATTACATTATAAAATGAAATACAACAACAACATTGCCACCATTGACCACATTCATCCCTTATACTATCCCTACACGTCAGTCATAATACACTTCTTCGCATATAATAAAAAATAAAACAAATAAAGTGATGAGATCAGATGCTTAGTAAGGATAAAAATATAGCAAAAACTTTCAAGAATAAGCATAAACATTTAAGGCAATGTATAAGACTAAAAAAGCCTTTTAAAATTAAACTTCATCATAATATGGAAAAGATAAATCAAATAATACCATTTACTTATTCACATGGATATTCTACTAGTCGAATAATCATATGTAATATCAATAGCCAATTTCATAATGTTGGATTGCACAATGCCAGACATCATAACCACATAGTCAAGACCGCATACCAAGGCTACAATTAAGATTTTATCAAGGAATTGTTCCAAGACACTAGTTTGTGTCATGAGACCTACCGATGCATCGAGGAGCTATAGCGGGCTCCACCCAACACTTACTAAGTCCAATGCATTCCTCATATGAAAATGTTTAAATATAACATAAACATTTGTATTAAAACAAGCATACGAAATGTCAATACATTATCCATAAACCATGAATGGTATAAAAATGACACGTCCATGGTCAAACATATCACAAAACCTTCAATACAATATAGAAGATTTGTATTATAATAAATCAACTTCAAAAAATCATAAAATCCATCAAAGGATGTTGACATAGATGGAATCAAAACTTTTTGTAGAGAAATATATATTTCTATTTTGAAATCATTTAAAAGTCATATAATTATAAAAGAAAATATTTATTTTTAAAATATTATTATAAGGTTGTATGGGAAGCTTTGACGATGTTATAAAAGTGGAAAATAGTTGCACCCATCATATAAGTTAAAAAAAAGACATTCTTACCTTAATTTTGTCGAGAAGGTAATAAAGTACCTTGTTTGGAAAATGGCGGAAAGATTCATTTCAAAACATGTGTGTCTAGATAAAGGTATAAATTTCTTTAACCCATATTCTAGTAAATAGTAAAAAATGTTTTGAATTACATTTTTAAGAAAACATGAATATGGATGATAAAGAGGTCCCAGTAGATACTTATGTATTAACAACCTCAGATAAGTAAAGAGATTATAGTATTAACCCTTACCTAGTAATTTTCCTTAGTTGATGGTATGTTAACCTTCTATATAATAGTTAAAACATTGTTATTAAATTATACCATAACTATATACATAAATATGATATCATATATGACCCTCTAATATTGCTTTTTTAATAATATTTCAGTAGTACCATCATTATGGGTGTTAACTTATTCGTTTTCCTTTATATGCTTGGTTACATAATCCTTGATTGTTATGTATATTATGTATTTGATTAATATTCATAATTATATTATATTCTTAAACATTTTTTTAATCCTAAAATGAAAATTATTCTTGAATGATTATGATGGGAAGTAAATCTTATCATGTTCGTGGAGACGATAATCTGTACGTACACATGAGTGACAATATCATTATATTGATGGTGAGATCATATGTAGTTGGATGTTATATCATATATAAAGAATCATTAATATTTTTTATTTTTTATTTACATTAGTTATATGAATTATTATACCCATCCAAATAATGATGTGTTTTAATAAGAAACTACACCACAACATGGAGACAATAAGCTGTACGTACGCACGTATGGTGACTTTGTCATTTATAGGATGGATAGATTAACGAATACGGTTAAACCAAATTTATAAAAACATAACAGTATGTAGAAGTAATTGGAGTTATTATTTTGGTATGTAAACCACAAAGAAAGAGGAAGTGGTAGAAGAAAAGAAATTGAAAGAGGGTGGAGAAATTATTACATCTTTTTCGGGAGATTCTGTTTGAGTTGATAAAAAGGGCTCTGTAGGTTGGCTTTATGATCAAAGTAAGCCCTATATATTTAAGGAAGGATAGTTGAGAGGATATTTGGTCAGGGTTTGTCAAGCCAAAGAGATTTGGAGGTGTGAAATTAAGAGAAGGTGAAGTACCCTTTTATAAGAGAGGTGAGGGTCACTTTAGGAAAAGATAAAATATTATTTTATAATAAAATAATTTTCTGTTTCTAATGCCTCAAAAATGATTTATTTAAAGGATATGGTGGTAATGGGTCAAAAAACGCTAAAAAAATTGGTTTTAGATAGATTTAGGTCACCATATTAACCTTTTCTTTTAGATTTAACTTTTGGTTAAATAGTTTGACATTTACTATGTCTCTTTGTATTTTTATATTATATGGTTAATGAACTTACTATAACAAGCCAAGAGAACCCCAAGTGGTTCAGTATTAATATATATAAAATTATCTAAGTCCTTTGTCCGAACTTTATATTTTTATGAATATTATATCAATTAATAATATAGTATTTGTTTTAAAAAATCAATTATTTCAATTTAGACACTATTTAGTATTTTATTTTTTTGAAATCCATAAAAACTTTATCACTTAAAATAAAAATTATTTAATCAACACTAAAAAGTCATGTTAACCTATAAAATTAGTGGAATGCAACAAAAGTCTAAATTTATATTTATTTGGATATTTATAATATCAATTATTTTAATATTTCATTTTTAAGGTAATTACAGCATCATCATTGTGTCATAAATAAATTAAATTATTTATTTCTGAAAAATTATAAATAAAATATTATTATGTAGTAAATTTGTTTATCTTTATAATGAATATTTATAGTCGAATTTATATTGTGTGTAACCCTATACTAAAAATTGTTAAGTTATTAAACTTTGAATTTAACTCTTTTAACTCTTATTCAAATAAAATAATAATAAATGTCCTAATCTAATCCAAGTGAACCAAAAAGGATCATATTTTATTCCTAATATTGTTTATGCTCGAATTACACTTAACCAATAGAATTAGGACATGTGTTAGGGTAATTATAATATCATTTTTACCCTTAATTACCCTATTTACTTTTAACCATGGTAAATAAAAGTCAAAAGTTACTATTCACCAAAAATTATTTTCATCTTATTGAACCATATTTTACTTAATGATGTCAACCATGTCTCTCAGAGTTTTGAAATTCCACTCTAAAAATTGGTAAAATTATGTTTCATGCAAATTTTCAAATGCTTATAGAAGGTGGATAAAAGACGGTAAAAAGTTCAATAAAATTTTATATATCTAAACATATTATAAAATAAATCCAATGAATTAAATTGAACATATATAGGTTTTATGTATCTATTTTGACCTAAATTAAATTAAAATAAAATAACTAATTACTAAAATAAAAAGGAGGTTTTAAACAGTAACGTAGTGTTTTTCACTATTCATCAAAAATTGAAACTTTTCATAAAAAAACCAAAAATTCACCCTATGATAATTTAAATATTATGAATTCAAAAATGAAGTCCATTTTGAGAAATAAAATTTATAAAATTTCAAAAAGTGGTTATTACAATTCATAACAGCTAGTTTGATTGGTCATGGTGTATTAAAACTCCAAGATGCATACAAAGCAAGCTAACACATTATTTGAAGGGAAATGTACTGTGGAAGAATGGGCTTTTAAATTCTCTACTCCTTAAAATAATATTTTCCTCGAAATTTCTAGAATATTACTGCATAAAAAAATTCGGGTGGTTCTTCATCATAAGTTCCTCGGGTTCCCATGTTGCATCTTCCATATTACGGTTTCTCCATTGAACTTTTACCAGAGTAGTCATCTGGTTTCTCATCACTTGTTCTCTGGTATCAAGAATCTTGACAGGATCTTCATAGTATGATAGATCCGGTTCTAGTTCAATTTCCTCATAGATGAGTACATGCATTGTGTCAGGCATATATTTTCTTAACAGTGATACGTGGAACACATCATGAACTTTGGAGAGTCTTGGAGGCATTTCCCTACGATAAGCAACAACTCCAATTCGTTCTAGAATTTCAAAAGGTCTGATGTACTTGGGACTCAATTTACCCTTCTTACTGAATCTTATAACACCCTTGCATGAAGATACCTTCAAGAAAACATGGTCTCCTACTTGAAATTCCAAATTCTTTCTATGATTATCGGCATATATCTTTTTCCTACTTTGAGCTGATTTGATGTGGGTTTGGATAATCTTCACATTTTTCATTGTTTCATCAACAAGTTTTGGGCCTACGAGTTTTCTTTCACCTACATCATCCCAACAAGTTGGTTTGTGGCATCTCTTTCCATATAACGCTTTATATGGTGCCATATAAATATTTGAATGGTAGCTATTATTATAGGGAAAGTCTAACAGAGGTTAATATTGATCCCACATACCTTGAAAGTCAAGTGAGAAAGATCTCAACATGTCTTATAAGGTTTGAATAGTCTGTTCTGATTGTCCATCAGTTTGAGGGTGGTAGGCAATGCTTAAACGATGTTTATTATCCATGGCCTTCGGAAGACTCTTCCAAAATCTTGATGTAAAATGGGGATTACGACTAGAAACAATCAATAGGAGTACACCATGGAGTCTTAAAAATTCATTAATATATAGTCTTGCTAGACGTTCAAGTGGTAAATATTTTCTTATAGAAAGAAAATGTGCTGACTTGGAAAGACGATCGACAATGACCCATATTGCATCATTCCTTCTAGGAGTCTTTGGTGGACCCATGAAAAAGTCCATCGTAATATTATCCCATTCCCACTTGGGTATGGGAAGAGGTTTCATGACTCCTCCAGGCTATAGCCTTCTAGATTTCAGTTGTTGACAAACCATACATCTTGACAAAAAATCAGGAATCTCACTCTTCATGTTGTCCCACCAAAAATGTTCCTTCAAATCTCTATACATCTTGGTGCTCCTAGGGTGTATAGAGAAATTGGAGCTATGAGAATTATACAACAATTCCCTTTTTAGATTAGGTATATCGGGAACACAAAGTTTCTTCCCAAATTTCAAAATTTAATCTTTATATACCAAGTCACTCAATCTCCCATCATTTACAGCTTTAATCTTCCTTTTAAACACCTTATCATTAGTCTAAGAACTTTTTATCCTTTCAAGTAAATATGGTTTGGAAACCATTTGAGAAATTATTGTTGTTTAACCTCCAATGGTTATTCCCATATACAACTTTTCTAGATCCATGAAAATAGGATTCCTTTCAACCCTCATCTTGTTCAAAACTCCATTATCCGTTATAATAAAAGCTTCTGCCACCTTATTTTCCTTCCCCAGGTGGTAGTGTATTATGAAATCATAATCCATGATTAGTTCAAGCCATCTCCTTTTCCTCATGTTGAGTTATTTTTGTGAGAAAATATACTTCAAACTCCTGTGATCAGTATAAATCTCACATTTTTCATCATAGAGATAGTGTCTCCATATCTTTAGAGACAAGATTACAACTGCTTACTCAAGATCATGAGTGGGATAGTTTAGCTCATGAATTTTTAGCTATCATGATGCATATTCAATAAATCTATCATTTTCCATAAGGACACAACTAAGTCCTTTCTTTGAAGCATCACTATAAATAACGAACCCATCATTCCCTAATGGTAGAGTCAAGATAGGAGCATTGAATAATCTTCTATTTAGTTCTTCAAAACATTCTTCACACTCTTTTACAAAAACAAATTTAAACACTTTACGTTGGGCTTGGTTAATGGGTTAGCCAACCGGGAAAAATTATGGATGAAACATCGATAATAACCTGATAAACCAATAAAACTACGTACCTCGGTTATACTCGTCGGTGCTAGCCATTATTGGATTTCCTTGGTCTTTAAAGGATCAATAGAGATTTCATCTTTATATAAAATATGAAAAAGAAAAAAAATCTCTTGAAGTTAGAATTCAAACATGCTAAACTTCCCATATAATTCATTTCTACTAAGGGTTTTCAGAATAGTGCGCAAGTTATTTTCATGATCTTTGTAGCTTTTTTAGTATATGAAGATATCATCAATAAATACCACTACAATGTCATCAATATATTCCTTGAAAACTCTATTCATTAAATCCATGAAGACAGAGGGTGCACTAGTAAATCTTAAAGGCATTACTGTAAACTCGTAATGCCCGTACCTGGTTCGAAATTCTATTTTCAGAATTTATTTTTTCTTCACACACAACTGATGATATCCATATCTAAGTAAATATTTGAAAAATATTTATCTCCATGAATTTGGTTGAATAAATAATCAATGCAAGGTAGGGGATACTTGTTCTTTATTGTTATAGCATTGATCTCCCTATATTCAATGCACAACATCATAGATCCATCTTTCTTCTTAACAAAAAAACAAGAGCTCCCCATGGAGAAACACTTGGGAAAATAAATCCCTTATTACTCAATTCCTATAATTGTTTATTTAGTTCCACAAATTCCATAGTGGCCATTCTATAAGGGGTCTTCGATATGGGCCTTGAACCCAGAATTAAATCAATAGAAAACTCAATTTCTTATTCTAGAGGATGTCCAAGTAAATATTCTAGAAACACATCAGAATATTATTGCACAATAGGTACATCCTCTATTCAAACATTATTTTACTCACCCATAATTATTTCATTCTCTTCCTATCTAATAATTGAATTTAGTAGATCTACTGGGGGTGGATCTATATAAGAATCGGGTGGTGACGTTTCTGCTCTAAAGATAAGGTACTCTTTATCATCATTGAAAATTTCAACCTTCTTCTTAAAATAAATTATCATATCATGTTCTGAAATCCAATCCATTCCAAGGATTATATCAAATTCAATCATAGGTATGACGATGAGATCAGTAGATAAAGAACATTTATATACCCTAATGGGAACTGATTCAAAAAACATTGTTGTGATGATACTTCTCTTGAGAGTTTTGACTGACAACTCCCTTGTTAAGTCAAATTGAAAATATCTAATTTTCTTAGAAAACCAGGAAGATATGAAACAATGCAATGATCCAGAATCAAATAAATCATTGGATAAACTTGAGGAAACCATTAAATTACCTTCCACCATGTCTTTCAGAGTTTCAACCTCAATAGTTGTGATCATATAATCTTGGCCTTTCTACCTTGTCCTTTTATGAGGTAATTTCCATTAGATATTAGGACATTCATTTACATAATGTCCCTTTTCTCAAAAATTGTAAAATTCAACATTGATATCCTCTTTCTTTACCTTTCAATAATGAGCTTGGGGTCCTTTTTCCCCACACTTGTAATAGACTCTCATTACCTTCAAGTAAGTACTGGGGTGTTTCTTCTTACATTTACCCTAATAAGGATATTCAACTTTTCCCTTCTTCCCCTAATTTCTATTTCCATAGTGATCAACAGATCTCTTCTTCTCTTTCTTTTCTTTGAAGTCATAAGACTTAGAGAATTCATTTTCTTTCTTGATAGTGCAAGATATAATGTCTTCGTATGATGAAAAGGATTGTGAGACTAATGCTCAATGGAGAAATGGTTTAAAACCATAAAATAATTGATCAATATTACTCTTTGGGTTACATATATAATCTGCTTCATGTCTTTTTAACCTTGTAAAGTTAGCCTCATACATTGCAATATTCTCATCCTCCATTTTCATCAGACTCAGAAATTGTATTTCCATATCTGCTCGATGGTCATGAGAAAAGTATTTTTCTAAGAAAATACCTTTAAACTCCCTCCATTCCATGTTCGATACTTCTTCATCTTTCTTTGTTTTTTGGATTAATGACCACCATTGATCTGCATATCTCGTGAGGTGATAAACTACAATGTCAAATTTTTACCTTTTGCTACCCTCCAAAGCATGAAATATTTTCTCTAACGAACTTATCCATTGCTTAGGTTCTAATGGATTTGTACTCCCATTGAATGTTGGTGCTTGTTTCCTCATGAAGCGGTTTAATTTTGATCCTCCGTGTTGTGGATCAGGGTGCTCCATACGGGTAACGTTATTATTCACAACCTATGTGTGTTGTCCCTGTATGGTGATAAGATAATTAGCACCAATTTTATCACCATCTCTACTATAATTATCTTTAGTAGGAAGTCAATCCCTACATGGATTACATTCGTTGATACATTTTCCATTCCTTCCACTAGGTTCCATTTCTAAATAAGGGAATAAACTAGATTAGTTTATGAATCACAATACAAAATTCCAAACCTGTAAAACACTCAACATAAATTGAAAAGTTTATGGATATAATCCATAATCATAAAAATGTTTTCATTGAGGAGTTATATTCTCATAAATCCTTCATAATGGTTTGTAAAGAAAATTTTAATTATCCTAAGCATTTCCCCCGGGAGTTTCATAACCAAGAGTGCAACAAGTCTCATTGTTATGTACCAGGATACCCCAGGTCAAGCCCGAAACTTCTAGTCAGAGTTTTCAATCCAAGGTACATGTGTTCCAGAGCAGCCTCTAACTGCTTGTATCCATATAGGGATGTATTTCTTGTAAAATACACAAAATATCTACATTACCAAAATTCTAGGAAGTTCTTATATACCAATCCTCAATGCCTATCTTAGGGTAATGACCTCTAATCAGAGTTTATCTAAATCTAGTTTCTATGATTTTTACTAAAGTTCCTCTGATACCAACTATAACGCTCTCACCCCAGTTACCCAGTGTCAGTGCATTATTGCATTGCATTGGCATGATCATAAGGGACGGAAATCCCTAAAGACCGATCAGTTTAGTAGCATTGGAATTAATAGATACATTCATAAGTTTTACATTACAATATAAAATGAAAAACAACAAAAACATTGTCTTCATTGACCACATTCATCCGTTAGACTATCCCTACAGTTCAGTCAGAATACACTTCTTCGTATCCTAGGAAAAATAAAACATAGAAAGCGGTGAGATCAGATTTTCAGTAAGGATAACAATATAGTGGAAACTTCCAAGAATAAGCATAAAAATTCAAGGAAATGTATAAGACTAAAACACAAGAATTTTAAACATAAAATTCATCATAATATGGAAAAGATAAATCAAATAATTCCATTTACTTATTCTTATGGATATTCTACTAGTCGAATAATCACATGTAATATCAATATCCAATTTCATAATGTTGGAATGCATAATTCCAGACTTCATAACCACATAGTGAAGGCCTTGTTCCAAGACTACAAATAAGATTTTTTTAAGGCTTTGTGACAAGACACTAGTTTGTCCCATGTGACCTACCGATTCATCAAGGAGCTATAGCGGGCTCCACCCATTACGGACTAAGTCCAATGCATTCCTCATATGAAAAGGTTTACACATAACATAAACATTTGTATAAAAAATAGCATATAAAATGTCAATAATTTATCCATAAACTATGAATGGTATAAAAATAACACATCCACAGTCAATCATATCACAAAACCTTCAATAAAATGTCAAAGATTTGTATCATAATAAATCAACTTCAAACAAGCTTAAAATCCATCAACGTATGTTGACATATATGAAATCAAAACTTTATTTGAGAAATATCTCTTTATATTTTGAAATAATTTAAAATTAATATAATTATAAAATAAAAAATTTATTTTGAAAATAATCTTATAAGATTTTATGGGAATCTTCAACGATGTTATAACGGTGGAAATTAGTCGCACCCACTATATAAGTTAAAAAAAGACATTCTTACCTTAATTTTGTTGAGAAGGTCATAAAGTACCTCGTTTAGAAAATGATGGAATGATTCTTTTCAAAACATATGTGGTAAAATGAGGGTATAAATTACTTTAACCCATATTCAAGTAAATAGTAAAAGTGCTTTGAATTGTATTTTTAAGAAAACACACATGTGGATGATAAAGAGGTCCCAGTAGATACTTATGTATTAACAACCTCGGATATGTAAAGAGATTTTAGAATTAACTTTTACCTTGTACTTTTTCTTAGTCGATGGAATATTAACCTCCTTTATAATAGTTAAAACATTGTTATTAAATTATACAAGAACTGTATACATAAATATGATATCATATATGATCCTCTAATATTGCTTTGTTAATAATATTTCAGTAGTACCATCTTTTTGAGTGTTAACTGATTCGTTTTCCTTTATATGATTGGTTAAATAAGCCATGTTTGTTATGGATATGATGTATTTGATTCACATAAATAATCATATTATGTTCATAAACTTTATTTTTAATTTTAAAATGAAAATTTTTCTTGAATGATTGTGTTGGGGAATGAATCTTATCGTGTTCATGGAGACTGTAATCCTTACGTATGCAAGAATGACAATATCATTATATTGATGGTAAAATCCTATGTAATTGGATGGTATATCATATATAAATATTAATTAACAGGTTATATTTATTATTTACATTAGTTATACTCATTATTATACCCATCCAAATAATGAAGTGTTTTAATAACAAACTACACCACGATGTGGAGACGGTAAGCTGTACGTAGGAACGTATGCTTACTTTGTCATTTATAGGATGGATAGATTAACGAATATGGTTATACCATATTTATAATAACATAAAAGTATGTAAATGGTACTAGAGTTATTATTTTTTTATGGAAACAACAATGACAGAGGAAGTGGAAGAAGAAAAGAACTTGAAAGAGGGTGGTGAAATTATTACCTCTTCTTCAGGTGTTTCCTTTTGAGTTGATCGAAAGGGATACATAGGTTGCATTTATGATCAAAGTAAGGACTCTAGTTTTAATGGGGAAAATTTTAGAGGATATTTTGCTAGGTTTTGGCCTAGCCAGATGGATTTGGATATGTGAAATTAGGAGAAGGGGGGGGGGTACCCTTTTATAAGAGAGGTGAGAGTCACTTTAGGAAAAGCTTAAAATATTATTTTATAATAAAATAATTTTAGCTTTACAATGGCTATGAAATAATTAATTTAGAGTATGAGGTGGTTATGGGTATAAAAACTATCAACCAATAGGTTTTAGACAGGTTTAGGTCACCATATTAACCTTATCTTTTAGATTTAACCCTCAATTAAATAGTTTGACATTTACCATGTCTCTTTGTATTTTTATAGTATATAGTTAATAAACCTACTATAAAATGACAGGATAACCCCAAGTGGTTCATTATTAATATATATAACCTTATATAAGTATTTTCGCCTAACCTTTTGTTTTTATAAGTATTATATCAATTAATAATATAGTATTTTTTTTAAAAACTCAATTATGTCATTCTAGACACTATTTAGTATTTGATTTTTTTTAAAATCCATAAAAACTTTATAACTTCAAATAAAATTTATTTAATCAACCCTAACATGTAATATTGACCTATAAATTTAGTTTAATTTATCATAAGTCTCAATTTACTTTTATTTTTATATTTATAATATCAATTGTTTTAGTATTTCATTATTAAGGTAATTAATGCATCATCACTATGTCATAAATAAATTAAATTATTCAATGCATAAAAATTATAAATAAAATACCATTATGTAGGAAATATGTTTTTATTACTAATTAATATTTATATTCAAATTTATATTGTGTATAACCCTATATTAAAAATGGTTTAGTTATTAAACTTTGAATTTTACTCTTTTAACTCTTCTTTAAATAAAATAATAATAAATGTCCTAATCCTATCCAAGTGGAACAAATAGGATGATATTTTATTCCTAAGGTTGTTTTTGGTCTAATTACACTTATACAATAGAATTAAGACATGTGTTAGGTTAATTATAATATCATTTTCACCCTTAATTTCCCTATTTACTTTTAATGATGGTACATAAAAGTCAAACGTTACTGTTCACCAAAATTTATTTACATATTATTGAACCACATTTTACTTACTGATTTCAACTGTATATCTTGTATTTTTTATATTTAACTCACAGAAGTGGTAAAATAATGTTCTATGCAAATTTGCAAATGCTTCTAGAGGGTGGGTAAAAGACGGTAAAAAGTTCAATAAAATTTTATATATCTAAACATATTATAAAATGAATCCAATGAATTAAATTCAACATATATAAGTATGTTTTATCTATTTCAACCTAAAATAAATTAAAATAAAAAAAACTCATTACTTAAATAAAAATTCAGTTTTAAACAATAACACATTGTTTTTCACCATTTGTCAAAAATTGAAAGTTTTCAGAAAAATACCCAAAAATCAACCTAATGTAATTTTGATTTTACAAATTAAAAAATGAAGTCCATTTTGAAAAATAATTTTTTTAATATTTTAAAAAGTGGGTATTACTATTCCTTGATGGCTAGTTTGATTGGTTAGGGTGTGTTAAAACTCCAAGTTGCGTAAAATGCAAGCTACAAAATTATTCAAAGGGAAACATACCGTGGAATCTTGGGGTGTTACGCAAAAAATACTATGGAATGAAAGTATACCATTATTAAAATTATGAAACATCTATTCTAGTTCCTTTAATGATCTGAATATGATTATATTTGTAACAATAATGAATTCCAACACCATTTTTATGAAACTAGTTCAAAATGATCAAGATTACTTACACCTGATATTGAGAATAGGTGGTAACTAACTACAATTAATAAATATAATAAAAATAAATGAATAGTATAAATAGAAAATATATGGTTAATATTATGATATTTTTTATTAAGATATATATATTTTTCAAATAGGATTTTATATTGTGTTTGTGGAAGCTAGGATAAAAGGTAAGGGATTTTTATCTCAAAATTTCTCTCATTGAGACATATTTCTTATTAGAGGCCATGTTTTCTTCAAAATGGTTTATCTAATGTACCTTTCATATTTTATTTATAATTATCCTTTAATTTTAATGATATTTAACATTTGATTTGGAATCATATCCTTCAACGGGTTTTGACATGAAAGTTTCAAAGGTTGTAAGGATTTTCTTAGTCTCAATTCCATTTCTTTGAGACATAATACATTTTCTATACAATGTTTTCCTTGTATGATGTATGAATTAATCAATGGTGTTTTTGTCACACTTTTTTTAAATTAATTTGATATACCTATACAATTAAAATTTCCTTATTGAAATGGTTATTGGTTCAATTGTTACCCCAGTATTAAGGATTTTGGTAACTCAACTTTTATTCATTGAGTTATGATAATTTCCTTGAACTTATTTCATATAAGTCGGGTAAATTCTACCCTTGATTGTATAATATGACATTATCACATTTTTATTTGATTTACCTTCATATCAAATAAATAATTGTAAAATATTTCTTATATTACTGGGTATGTTTTCTATATGGGATATTGATATCACAAATCTTCTTTCTTTGAGTCATACAGTTTTATCTTGAACAATATTTGTCCATAACTGGGTTCCCCAACCTGATATTTTATTATACAGTATTTTATAATCCTATTTTTGAAAATTAATTCTAAATGAAAAAAGGATCTATTTCTATTTTTACAATGAGGTTTTTCAAATAATGAAGTATCAATGTATTAAAAATGGTTCCTTTCATAATAGAATGTTTTATCTTTATCTCCAAATTACCTATAGAAAACATTATTTCAGTTTAAAGGATCATTATTAGAGAATATTTTTAAAATAAAAATTTTCAAAATCTTTCACTTTAACTTTTGAAAAGTTTCTTTTGGAAATGTCATGTAAGTTTATATTTTACATCAATGATAAAAATGTTTTCTAAAATCCATTTACAATTTTTAACTTTATTTTCCCTCTTATATTCAACAATATTTTCACTAATGGAATTTGTATCACATAATTTTTCCTCTAATAAAAAATATATTAATAATTTGGGTGATTTAACTCATAGTATCAAATAATTATATTCTTTACCCCTTCTTGTGTGAAACCATTTGAATTATTGTTTTTAAAGGATGTTTTTCATCCACATGAACATTCTTCTAAATTTACTTTGTTACACTATAGATATATTATTTTGAAAACATCAAACTTATTTCTTCAAATGGATTATGAAATGTTCATTTTTATCAGAGTATTTAACCATTTATGATTTTTTTTCTTACCTAAAAATCCACTTTGAATAAAAATTACTTTTCTTTCAAAGACTTTACTTTGTAAATTACCCTATTTTACATTTCTTTGATTAAAGGTTATTAACCAAGATTCCATACATTGATTGATTATGGAAATTATTAACTTAATGATATAAAATCACTAAATATGTTTTTATCTTAAGGTATTATTACATTGAAAGATATTCAATTTATTGTTTGGGGAGCTACTGAAAAATTATATATTTTTTTATTAAAAAATGAATGATTATTGATTTCATAGGGAAATTTAATATTTATTATTTAACTATCAATATTATTTCACCGAATGGGTTATAGGAATATTATCCCTTTTATTAAGATGGGTAAAATTATTGGTGTTCCATATGTTTTCATTATAATATGGATGATTATTTTCTAATATTATTATGTATTTTTATTCAACTTATGTGATTAATGTATTGGACTTAAATAAGTGACACACGGAACCCTTCAATATATAGACCCTTAATGCATTTGAATACTTTATGAGATGAAAATGTTTCATTAATTTTTGTATTACTTCCCAATTCATCAAGAATACTTGACTAAGGTCATGAAAATAAGAATGATTCATTGGTTATTGACTTGATGAAAAAATGACATCTTGGATAAGGCCTTGATGGTAAATCAATATATTCAGAACTATGCATTATATCACCCTGAATTTAGTTATTATTATAACTTTGATCTATTTACTTATATTATTATCTATGCATATATTATTATATTAGTTTCCTTCAATTATGGAATCAAATTTTGTTACCTATCCTTATAATATTATTTATTCTCATCCTATGCTCGCTTATGATCCAAGATTTTTATCACAAATTTTTACCCATACTGAGTGTTTGAGTTCAGATGTTATTATGTTTTAATTTCCTTAGGTTATAAGGAAATGTATTACAAATTATATTTATAACATGATAGGTTTTATTGATATTTTTTTGGAGATTTTAAAGATATTTATAATATATTAATTAATTTCTTATATAGGGTAAATTTTTTCAATCAGTTGTTAATGATATAAGAGTTATTAATTTATTATTTTTCTTAACTCTTTAAATATCTAAACATGAAAGGTATTTATAATATATTTAATTAAATATTTACATTATGTAGTGGAATTATATGATAGTTATGTTCATGAATTTATAATGTTTGCTAAATATATTATAGAAAGTATGTGTTTTGGGTACCAGATTTAGGAGTATTGGTATAAGTCACCACACCCATGAGTTGAATGGATGTGTATTGGAAAATTATGGACCCTTGAACACTATAATTATTCCCCTATCACTGATGGTTATGGGATTTACTTTAAATACATGTTATGAAATATAAAAACCCCGTCTATGTATAAATACAAGGAATGAATCATAGTGGCCCTAGTAATATGTTCCCTTATTTTCCCCATGAAGGGGAGAGTGATTGATTGGGAAAGGTTTTCCAAGGGGTAGGTTATATAAAAATCATATAATACCTAATAGCCTTTTGGTTAGTGTATTATAGTGTGAGGTGAAAGTTTCATTCATTGCTAGAATATGTATGTCTTGGTGGGAATACCTTATATTGTATTATGGATTGGGTTTGTGTAAGAAACTTGACCTAGCTTGATGTTGAGAGTAAGGTGACCATTTACCATCCCTTTTATATTTATTTCATATTTCATTACTTTTTTTGGCCAATTAGGTGATGTTGATATTTTGGTGATAATGTGGGACATTATAACACTGAGTGATAGGATTTTACTTGTGATTTTGGGAATGAGATAAAATAACCCAGGTTAGTTTTTTTAAATCTTGATGTTGCCTAAAGTACCATAGCGAGTGTCTGGATTTATGCTGATCTTGAGGAGGATTAGTATATATAAGTTATCTCAATGGTATATTAGTATGCATGTGGTGTCAAAAATAAGTTATGCACTTGAGAGTCTAACATAAGAAATGTAAGTGGGAAACAAACACATAGCCAACCCTTTTGATTATGAAATATCATATTTGAGGTTTTAGGGAGGTAAATTTCCCCTAAGTGTGTGTTATATGATGCTTCAAAGGAGGATAACCTTGGATGTATGATATATTATGTTTTTGGAAGGGTTAATTCCCTTGGAGGGATGTTATATGAGGTTATAGGGAGGGATGGCCCAAGTTGTATGTTACATAAGGTTCCAGATATAGAAACCCCTAATGTGTATGTTATATGAGGTTCTACAAAGAGACACCTCTAGGGTGTATGATATTTGAGGTTCCAAGGAGGGACAGTTCCCCTAGGTATATGTTATGTGAGGTTCCAAGGGGGGACTCCCAATGGGGTTATATTATATAAATTCAAAGGAAGGGAAACCCTTAGGGAGTATGATATATGAGGTTTATGTTTTGGATGATTACCTTGGTTTTATGATATATGAGAAGGCTTTGGGGTGGGATGTTGTTTCCTCCTGTGTTGTGATGTGTTAAGGTTAGAGACATTTATCACTTTCTGGATTAGGTGTGGTAAATCTCATGTGTCACCTTAGAACCTGGTGGTGGCTAGTGATTTTTTATTGTTTTTTTATTTTATATATTTATGTTAATAATATTAATTTTTTAATTCATTATATATACTGGTTATGTTAGGGAAAATTTTTGTGGTTTCCCACTAAGTTTTACTCACACCTTGCCCAAGTGGCCTTGGAACATTGGTGCCCAATTATACCTCATAGACATATGTATCTTTGAGGTAGGGTCCAAGTATAAGATGTTTGAGCTGGATATATTTTGTAGGGTGAGGATGTGGTACTGGGTTGGGATTCAATACTAGATTATGGGTTTTATTATTTTACTTTTTCCCTGAATTTTATATGATCTACCCAAGGGTGATCTAGTTAGTTCTTGTTTGACTCTATGAAATTTTGTTAAATTCATATTTTTATTGAATGTGGTGTGTTATTTATTTATGTTTTTATTTTTTGTGATGTTCATTTTTTCTTTTTGGTATTTTTATGACTAATTATATGATATTGTCATTATTTATACAAATATGATATGAGGCCATCGTCTCATCATTGTATTACCTTAGACCCTTAAGGCTAGTTAGTGGACTCTATCATACTATGTGGCATGATAAAGGTCAGGTGGTTCTCTAATCATGTCACTATGGATTAAACTAGGTCTGGATATTACATCTTCCCCCTTAGTGGTCAATTGTAATGGTGGATCCCAATACATCAAATAATGTTGGACCAAATGAAAGTTTACCAAAAAAATCAATCACTATAGAAATTTTAGTTAATATAATCGAAATTTCATTATTATCTCATATTTGAGCCAAGATTTCTATAGTCAGTTTGTGATCCATGTAGTATACTCCCAAAAATAGTGAAATTATTTTTCTCTCCATTTTCATTTTGATTCTTCATAAGCCATATAAATCTATGTGTTAAAATTCGTTTTCAAATTTTTAATATTCTTTTATCACATATTTTTTTATTCTATAATTATATGTCATTAGATATCTCATAGTTTCCATAACAATTTCCTCATATATCATAGACCCTTGTAGTTTAGTTAATCGTGTACTCATTTTATAATGAGAACTCCATATGCTGAGAACACCAGTGAAATATATTTTATCCCATGTTAGTATTCATGGAGGTCTCTATGGACACTCAATTCCCTTGCATCCAGATATTGATCAAACAGTATAAATGGGGCACCATTTCTATATCAACCCCAATCATTGAGGTATGTATTTGGTTTAATTTCCATGGTCCTTAAATTTAATTTTTAGTTAGTCTATTGATTTATGGGTAAATATAAAAAGGGACTTGTGGGGATTAATATAGTGGCATTAGATATATTTCTTCTATTAGGTTCCATAGGGTACTCAGTGTGGGGTACAAAGTAACTGATAAATATGTAAGTGGTGCATGTCCACTAGACCATCCACAAGGTGGTCGGTCGGTATTGGTTGAGCACCCTATATACTCCATGTAAGTTTTTATAACAAGTTTTTTTTCCTTTAATGGTCATATAATTTGACCATTAACTAGGAATTATTTATCCCTAGGGTCATTTGGATATTTTTGAAAAACCCTTATCACTATTCATTTCTCCACCTCATGTCCTATCTCCTTGAAGTAATTTATATTTTGTTTGAGTTTAGAATTGGGATTCGTTTGTGGAGTTAGCTCTATCTTGACACATAATTTGATAAACATATATTTTTTATAATAAAATGAGTTATGATCATTATATAGTTCTAAATTTTTTTCTTTTACTTGTAATTTGGTGGATTATTGTTTATTTATCTTCTTAGTGGAGTCATAGCCCTATTATTTGAGAGGATTTGATTTCTTGTTTAAGGTATGTGATCACTAGAATCTCTTAATTTTTTAACTTGTGTTTATATATATATATATATATTGTAATATTTTTTTATTTAATGGTTTTATGATTGTTATTTTATATGTAAAACTACTTCTTATGTTATATAATAAATTTATACATAAAATATGAGTGATGACCATGATCAAATGTTTTATTTTAGTTTTTGAACATGAATAAATTATGAATAAAGTGTATAATTAATGAAGATAATGGATAGATAATGTGTGAAATCTTTATATCCATTAATGGAATAAATATATATGAAATAGGGACAAAATGGATGTTTTTATTTTGATTTAGATGTGTTAAGTGTGGTTTACTAAAATTTTAATTTATATGGTGTTTATATGATTTTTAGTGAGTTGTTTTTTATTTTTTAATTTATGTTTACTTGGTATATTATAAATTTACACTATAAACATTATGTGAACCAATTATTATCATTGGGAAAGGTGACTAAATACATCAAATAAACAAACGGAGTTATACATGTATTTTTATAATTTTTGTTATAAAATTCTTATGGGTCAACAGTTTCTGTACAAGATGTAATTTACATTTAATGTGGAAAAGGGTGGAGTAAAGAGGTGGACATTATTATTTTAAATTTTCTTGACTATTTTTATGGTTAAAGTCATTAAAAACTGGGTTTCAGTGTGTAAATTACATGATGTCATTAATGATATTTTCTAAAATTGTGATTGTGGTTAGTAATGTTTTCTTGTGAATGTGTAAAGTGTTTGGGTTATTTGGGTGGGATAAATTGTGGGTAAATATTGATGTTATATGATTAAAATAAATTGAATATTGGGTTTTCGTACAATATTTTTTATGTTTGACAATGTTCTGTGAATTTGGTAACTATTAAGAAGCCTAATATAGGGTAAGGGCATGAGACTATAATGCTAGTTCCATGATTTTTTAATCTATAGAGACCCCAAAATTTTCATTTATAAATACTAAATATTATTAGAAAAATATTAAATACATATCAATATTATCTATGCCAGAACTGTAAACATTTAGTTCCTTTATAAACTTGAATACATAAATAAATGATATATAAATGATCTAAAACATTTCCAAGTATGTTGTTCACAAATAGCACCCTTCTTATAAATGTCATACTTAAAACCATTCTTCGAAACCTAAGGAAGGGGAATATATGAAAGGGAAATATTATTTTCTTAGTTCGGGTAAAAATAAGAGATATAAATCAATGATCATAAGTGAGTGTAATATAAGAATAAGGGTATGAAAACATCATAAACATTTATAACAAACATACCCAATAGGTCAAAGATATTTTACAATAAATCATGGAATAAGGTTAATTTATTAAAAATAAATAAGACATACGAGTTTGGATTCATCTATATTCTATCATGATCCATGAGAACATATCATAATAATAAGACATTTGTTTTTGGCATTCACATATGCATTAATAATCACCTACTTAGTCAAGGTTCACTCTCCTGACTATCATTATGGACAATGTCCCATGGTGAAAATGTATACCTCTTCATTTAAAAAAATTATACTAGGAGTAACTTAAATCTTGTTGAATTTTCATATCTTAAGATTTTATTAACATGATTAATTTTTAGGAGTTTTTTAATTCCATTATCTCTTAGTAGTTTCTCAAATTTATCATCTCTTTGGTGATTCTTAACCTGATTATAATTACCTAATACACTAGTGGCCTATACAGACCCACATATACTTGTTTTATAAGATAAACACTCATCCTTAATTTATAATGGAACCACCCATCAAATAGTCATAATCCATTAATACCTTTTTACAAGATCATGAAAACATTTATCGTTACATAAAAGCATAACCCATGGAAAGAAAAATAGTTTCATAGACATTTCATAATCATAAAAATACACCATCAATAGAAACTATAAAGATTTAAAAATTGTAACATATACCTAGTAAATCATAAGAAACATAAAAGTATGTTTTTATAGATTAAAAACACCTCTAAAAGATAACTATGACATCTCTTGAGGAAAATATCTATTTCATTTTGAAATCACCCATTTAAAATCTAAAAATTTAAAATATATTAAAGAAAACATCTACTTTTAAGATAACCAAGGAAACATATAAAGAATGATTCAAGGAAAATTTATTTCATGATGGTTAGAAAAACTATTCATTAAGTGCACATTAAAACAATCATTCCTTTCACATATTTTGTAAAAAGTAAAAAGTACCGTGTCAGGAAAACAATAAGAATATTCCTTTAAAACATGGATAATAAAGTAAAATATAGTTTAAATAAATTTAAATAATATTTGGAGAATATTAAAAACATTCTTTAAAATATTTTGATAAAAATATAGACATGGAATAAAATATTCAAATATTAAGGAAAAAACATGATCAGTTTTCCATAGAAACATTCTTTTGGTCTCCTGAGTACTTATAAAGAGAAAAATTAAATGAAAAATGTAATATCCAGAAATAAAAATAGAAGAAGAAAAAATATTTTGGAGAGATAGATCATATAATTTCATCCTAAAAAATATTAATCATAAACAATCCGAGTAAAAATGAGATTGTAATATAAAACCCTTACTCTTTTGGTATCATTTGATTCATTACACCAATGCAAGAAATAGATTGAATGAATTGTTAAATAATATGAAAATAGTGATATCCATGATCCAACATATAAAATTGGTATTTTATACACCTCATAAAATAAACTAGGTTCATAACATAACATATGTCCCAAAGAAGACAATTTGAGATGATAAACCCTTACCACTTTGATAGCTTTTGAATAAAAAACCCATGAAAGAAATAATTAGAATTATAACTTCATATACCATAAATTAACTATGATACATGGTATAAAATTTAAATTCATCAATATATACACCTTATAAATATAAATATTTGTGTAATATTTAACATGTCTCCATGAAACAAAATTAACATGAAGGACCTTTACAACATTAGTAACTTTTGAATAGAAAGTCATTATAAGATTAAAAATAATATGGTTATGTAAATAAATTTTATAAAATCATGTATTATTAAAAAAATAAATTATTGGATATTATATACATCATATAAATAAGAAATTGGTGTATAATATTAAAATAACTATCAATGAAGAGAAATTGAGAGAAAACCAATACCTTATATACAAATTTATTAAAAAGCACTCTAAAATAATTTATAATAATATTAGGTAAATTTAAATTATATAAAAATTATTATTCAAAGATATAATATCATATATGATCCCCTTATATCATTTCAATATCCATTTTTAATTATTTGTGTACTAAAGTTTTCATTTTGGATGTTAATTGCTTTATTTTTTGTGTATGTTTTAGTTTGTCTGTTATGGTACATGAAAATTGATAATGTTTCCTCAAAATAAAAAATTTTATTCATGATATAAATATAATAAATATTAAATATATACATTTATATAACCATTAATATTAGGTGTTGATGAAAAACTAACCACATCGCTTTATGGAGATAGTAATCCAAACATACATATCAGTGATGTTTCCATTTTTCTATGGATGGAACCAAAGAAATGTAAATGATAATTAAAATTAACATAATAATTTTTATATCATAATTATCATATTTTTCTATTAAATCTATCTGTATTACTATCTAATTAAATTATAAATGATAATCAAATCACATTGCTTCATGCAGTTGGTAGTCCACACATACACATGAAAAATGTTATTTTTTAAAAGTGGATTGAACGGTGAAAATTTAGATAATATATGTAGTGAAAAAAACCAAGATATCATATGTGTAGTGTCTAATACTATTATATTGGCCTAATTACACAGAATCAAATCCTGAAATACCAAATAGTTTTGTTGTCTTGGTAGACCAGATACATACATGAGTTATGTATTACAAATGAATACACTAATTACAACATAATTTATTTATTTTGAGTATAACTTTATTATATGTTGTATATCCCTGAATATCTTTCATAGTACACTTCTTGGAATCCTGGTAAAAGGAAATATAATAATGGTGATCTCAAATGCTTAGCAAGGGAAATATATAGTAGAAGCAATTACAAATCAATGAGAATAGTCAATATGGAAAGGTAATAAATGGAAACATATTCCATTAAAATAAATAGATAAGGAAAAATATATATGGTAAGATAATAAACACAAACAAATTAAATTTAATCAATGAACTAAAATTGAAATATATCCATATATATGACGACCCAAAATTTGATGGATAAATAATAACTGAATTTAAATGAAGGAATACACACCGATGGATATCTATAATATATAATCGAGACTTAGTTCCAAGGATCTAATACTTTCAAGGCTTTATGATAAGAATATAGTACTTTCAATTCTTTATTCCAAGAATATAATACTATTAAGGTGTCATTCCATGAATATAATACAATCAGGGCATCATTTTAAAATTTTAATACTTTCAAGGCTTCATTCCAAGAATATAATACTGTCAATGCTTAATACCATGAAACAAATATTGTCATAGTGAACACCATATGAAAAATTATACATGGATTTGGAAATAAAAATTTCTATGATAAATGATATGGATAATTAGGGGAATTTTAATGTTTATTTATCATAAAGAATTGAATATTTCAAGGGGACTAATAAAGGAATAAATAAAGTGAATGTCAATACTATCCTTAGGTAAACCAATCATAAAAAATTCGAAGGTAAAATAAGGATGGTATCAATACAACATATCCTATGTTGGGTAAAACTAAATGTTTGTTTTTCATTAATGAATAAAAATAAAATAAAAATTTCTTTTAAAATGATTCATCAGGAAAATATCCTCTTGTTTTAAAGAAACCGTTTTAAAAATTATTTTAAAAAAACTTTTATTTTAAAATAAATTTTTAAATATTTTAGTAAAAATGTAACCATTCAAATATAAAAAGGAAGTTTTTAATCAATTTTGGTGGGTAAATTCTTAGAAGTCATATTAGGTAAAAATAGCATTCCCTTTGCATGATAAAAATGTTGGAAAAATTACTTTTTTAGAAAGGGACAAGAATATTACTTTGAAAACATTGGTAAAAGGAAAAAAGGGTAAAAATGTCTTTAAAAAATAATTTTAACTTTTTTTGAAACATTTTAATAAAATATGGGTTTTAGAGTAAAATAGGTTCTCTGACTAAAGAGAGAAATGAAGTCAGGTTTTCTTAAGAACATTTTCTAATACATTTTGAGTACTAAAGAGTGAAAAAATGGTAATAATGCATGAAAATGGTAAATAATAACCATATGAGGGGAAAATTAGAGGTTTTATTGAACAATAGTAATATAATTTCCTCAAATCAAAATTCCATTGAAATATCATTAAAATTATTCTTGAGGAAAATAATAATTAAACATTCCAAAGGGTCCCATTCCACTTTGAAACATGTTAAATCATAAGACAAATAAAGGAATAATATTAAATGAAATTTCTAAATACCATGAATATTTATTAATTGATTATATAATATATAAATATGGATAGTAGATACACCACACAAAACATGTAAGTGGTGAACATGACATTTATCTCACAAAAGATAAAAAGTGAGATGAAAATCCATTACTACTTGGGTTAATATTGAATCATGATATTTGTGAAAGAATAAAATAAATAAAAACTTTTTGTACCTTAAAATTAATTAAATTCATGATATAAATGTCATGGGAGTAGTATATACACCATAAAAAAGAAATAAGAATCATAACAATATGATATGCCTCAATGAAATGAAATTGGGATGAAATCTCTTACCTTCAATCTGACTTATCTCGTGTGTATTTATATCCATGAATAATAAACTTATTTTAATTAATTTATTTATTCAGAAACTTTTTCAGGTTTATAATTACTTTTATTTCACTTATTATCATATTGCATTGAACTACTTAAACAGTTTGGTTTACATCGGGTGTTTTGACCAAATTTGGTTTATGTGTCAAAAATATCTTTGTTAGGTCAAATATGGTCAAATGGGTTATTAAATAACATATATATAATAATAATCATTAAATAATTATAATATTTATACATAAATTATACTTTTAAAACAAATCATTAAATATGGTTATGAAAAAAGAATCAATTTTCAATCCTGGAGACGGTAGGCCGTACGTATGCATTAGTAACATTCCCATTTTTAAATGATCATTATGGAAATAAGGTATGTAGTATTAATATTTATAGAATTATAATTATATAATAAATTTAATATTATTTAATAATATACAATTATATATAAAACTACTGTGATATAAAAAAAATCACATCGTATTGAGGGTGTGGTAGACCATGCGTCCACGAATGACGTTACCACTTCTTAAGTGTGTGAATGGGTAAAAAAATGATATATTATATTTAAAAAAATTATATTATGTATTTAATATAATATATATATTTTTTATGTCACATAATTGTATTTAAAACCATCCATTATACAATACATATATCATGTTATCAAATCACATCGCTTTTAGGGGGTAGTAGTCCTCGTTTCCACAGACGATGTTATCGTATTTATAAAAAATGGAAAGTATAAGGGTATGTGTTATAAACATAATAAATAAGAATAAAAATATAGTAAATATAATATATAAAATAGATAAATATATTTTCCATCATAATTCCCAACCATGAATGGGGGTAAAATAAGAACAATCATTATTTCGTGAGGCGGTAGTTCGATGTACACGTAAACAATATGTTCGTTACCCATTAGATAGAATTTTGTATAAGTGTACATATAAAACATAGTATAAGAACATCCTAGAATATTTAGGATAATTATTTTTTTATATTATAATGTAATAAGAGTAATTTATGTGGTGGATAATGGAAATAAAACTAAAGTGCTTGAAGGAAGATGTTACCTCTTAATCAGAAAACTCGTTTTGGTTTTCACCAAAGGGAATTCCTGGATTGATTTCTTCCCAAGTTGAGGATTCTAGGATTAGGGTAGGAATTTTTCGGTGACATTTGGGAAGATATTTTTTGATCCAAAGTTTCTTTAGAGGTGTTATTATTTGGGAATATATGATTCTTTGTTATAGTGGAGGAGGAGCGACAATCTACTAAATTTTGGAAGAGGGAATCCCGCCCACATTTTTCAGATTTAATGTGGAAAAAATAGTGGAAAAAATTATATAAAATAGAGGATATGCTAGAAATATGGACATAAAATATATTTTGGACAATTTTATAGGTCATTAGGGCCTTTAATATTAAGGTTTAGTCTCTTGTTAAGCTTAATTGTACCTTAATCATTATAATTACTTTAAATTACTTTCATTAATTCTTCTGGTCAAAACATAGTTTAAATTATTAAAAATTAGAAATAAGTCTTATTCCAAATATTTAATCCTTTTTTAAAAGTTCTATTCATATAATTGGCATAAATTAATATAAATTTAATCCCTCAGATGGAACAATAATATAGGTTTTTAAAGTAAAAAACTTCTAAACATTTGATCTATTTTTTCAGCCAATTTCATAGTGAAATTAATTCATATAACCTAAATTTGATTTATTTTTAAAAATATGACCTAATTAAACATTAAAACATTTTTAAAATTTAATTTAACCTTTTAAATAAATTAGATGGGAAATTAGTTTTGAACTGAAATTCAGTATTTTCACTATTCATTAAAAATGAAACTTCACAAAAAATACAAAAAATTTACCCAAACCAATTTTTTGTGTTTCACTTTAAAATATGAAGATTATTTTTATATAAATATAATCTATAAAAGTAATGAAAATTTAATTTAAAATATGTTATCCACTAAAAGGTGGAAACATTTCCTTAGTAAAAATATAGTATTTTTATGTTTAATATTGAGTTTGTTCTTATCTTATGTATATTAAATTTATTAGATGACTATAAAAAATATTTTATTAAATAATATATATATATATATATATATATATTAGATTAATATAGTTCACTAATTGTAATTAATTTAATTTATTAGGGTAAAAAATCTTTGTGAGTATAAGAATAGAAATATTCCCTTTATATTCAATTAGTTCTTATATTCATTTATAATTTATTTGGAACCAATAAATTCATTTAATATTTTTTCAAAACCAAAAGTTTTCATATGTTATTTATTACTATTTATAATCACTATTTTAACTTATTATATTAAATAATAATATATTTTTTAGGTAAAATTTGGTCTTGCATGTAAGGTAAGCCATTGAAGAAACTCATTGTTGCGTGTGACACACGCTAAATTAGTTTCACATGCATTTCATGCTATAAATTATATTTAATTTTGTTAAAATATTAATTATATTATAAATTATAATGATATCATATTCCCTTATGTTCTTGGTGTTGTGTTTCATACACGCTATTGAATACAATGTTCCTAATTTATATTTTCTAGGTGTTACATTATCCTTAACTTAATTAAATTTAATCCTTGAAATTTAAACTTAGTCATAGTGGTATATTTTTTGATATTTTCTAAATTGAAATCCCACATCATGAGATAGATTCTTAAAACATCCTTATGAAAAGAGAGAATATAATGTAAAAATGTCACATGTATTAACATATAATAGGGCCTCTATGTAAATTATCATTAGTGGAAAGTATAGATATGTTCTTGGAGGAAATGTTTAAATATTAATAGGATTTATTGAGGTAATCAATAAAAAACAGCTGAATGATCAATGTAATGTTGAGGGCCTCAAATCAATAAATCCGTAATGATTTAAAAGACCATCGGTTCAAAAAAAATTAAGGTGTTAATATAACATCTTATTTCTAAGCCATTTTCCTAAAGTTGGGTAATTAATTTGTTTCCCAAGAATAAAATAAAATATACTTACTTGATATATTTATATAATTAAAATTTCATCCTTCGGTTATGCTTCGATTAGTTTTCCAATTAATTCCGAAATTATTTTTTATCCATGAATCACTAAAATACATTTATAAAGGATCTTAAGGCTCACAAAAAGTGTGACAATTATAGATATTTGTCTCTAACTATTTTAAAAAACTAATATAGTTAAGAAATTAATATATAAACCCCAAAAGTTGTACAACCAGTTTATCATTAACATTTATTCATCAAATTGTTTAACTAAAATCAATGACATATTGACCAAGACATTCCATAGGTCAGTGGTTGGCATGAAACCCTTATAATCTTTAGATCATGGGTTCCAGAACCATGACATTTCAAAAAATCATTGGTTATCACCCGACATACAGGTTTTCATTTTCTAAAACCAAATTAATATGATTTCAAAAATAAATATGATTGGCATCCTTAAAATAATGTTAATCACTAAATATTCTTTTAACTAAGGTTTTTATACCACCCTAATACATAAATACTTCATCCATTTATTTCCACATAGATCCTTCCTTGGTCAAGGGTTTATCCATAATATCGTTAGATGGGTTTCATAATCTTGACATTGTATCATCAATCTAAAACATCTTAGGTTTAACCTAGGCTATTAATTTTCATTATATATTAAAATACTTTATAATTTTTTGTAAAGAAAATGTGAATTGTCCAAATCATATCCCATGGGTGTGTCAAACTAGGGGCACAATAAGGCCCGTTGTCATGGACCTGGTTATGATGAGTCACACCCAATGCGCTGTGTCATAGTTGTTACCCCTAAGTACATTTTTCCTAGAACCACTTCCACTTGTAGTGTCAAGAAATGGATTTATTTATAGGAATACCCATATAATCTCTACCTTACCCAAATTCAAGGATGTTCTTATGTACTTATTATCAATTTCTCCATTAGGGTTATGTGCTCTAATCTATGTTTTCCTAAATCTAGTTCCAAAGGTTTCTACTAAACATACATTAATAATAACTATATCAAACTAACCCAAGAAATCTAGGATCTAGTGTTTACTACTATTACATTGGAATTATTAGAGGGAATCAAATCCCAAAGTACAGAAAAGTTTAGCAGTCTTGGTAAACTAGACACATACAAGAGTTTTGTATTATAAATGAATACACTAATTACAACATTTTTTTGAGCATAACTTTATTCCATTTATTATATCCCATTATATCATTCATAGTATAATTTGTGGATTCTGGGGGAAAGGAAACATGATAAGGGTGATCTCAAATTCTTAGTATAGTGATTTACAGTTTAAGTAGTAATGAATCAATGATAATAGTCGATAAGGAAAGGTAATAAATGGAAACATATGAAATTTGAATAACTAGATAATGAAAAATAAATATGTTAAGGTAATAAATTTAAAAAAAACCATTTTATCAATGAACTGGAAATGAAATGTATCCATAGTTATGTTGATGAAAAATCTCATGGATAAATAACAAATAAATAAAAATGAAGGAATTCACAATGATGGATATCTATTACATCCAACAGAGACTTTGTGTCAAGGATCTAATACCTTCAAGCCTTAATTTAATGAATTTAATACTTTCAAGGCTTCATTCTAACAATATACTATTTTCAAGGCTTCATTCTAACAATATACTATTTTCAAGGCTTCCATCCATGAATCTAATATTATCAAGGCTTCATACCAAAAATATAATACTTTCATGGCTTCATGACAATAATATAACACTATAAAGGCTCTGTTCCATGAATCCAATACTATCAAAGTGAACACTGTATGAAAAATGGTATATAGTTTAGGAAATCAAAATTTCCATGATAAATGATTTGGACAATTTGGGGAATCTTAATGTTCAATGATTATAGGGCATTTAATATTTCAAGGGGCATAAGGATGGTATTAATAAAACATATCTAAAGTGTGGTAAAAATAAAGGGTTTTTTGTTAAGGAATAAAAATAATACAAAAATATCTTTTGAAAACATTCTTGAGGAAAATATCCTTTTGTTTTGAAAAACCTTTTAAAAAATCATTTTGAAAAACCTATTCGTTGAAGATATATTTCTTAAAAATTTTATTAAAATTGAATCATTTTGAACATGAAAAGGAATATTTAAAGAAATGATGATGGGTTAATGTGTACATGTTGTATGAGGTAAAAAGAACATTTCTTTTCCATGGTAAAAAGGTTAGAAAAATTCCTTATTTGGAAAGTGATAATAATATTCATTCGAAAACATTGGTAAAAGTAAAAAAAAGGTAAAAACGAAATTACCAAATAAAATTAAAAAATTGAAAACATTTTAATAAAACGCAGTTTTTAGAATAAAATATGTTATTCAACTAAAGTGAGAAATGAATTCGGGTTTTCTTAAAAACATTTTCTTAAAAAATTTGAAAACCAAGGAGTGGAAAAAATTATAATAATACTTGAAAAAGGTCAAGAATAACTATAGTATATGAGAAGGAAATGTTTTATTGAATAATTTTCTTATAATTTCCTCTAATGGAAATACCATTGAAAGATCATTTAAATTATTCTTGAGTAAAATAATATTTAAACATTCTAATGTGTCCCATACCACTTTGAAATTTTTTAAACATACAAATCATGAAGCAATAATTTGAAATGAAAGTTTTAAATACCATGAATATAAAGTAATTCATGATATAACATATAAAAATAGATAGTAGATACTCCACACAAAATTATTAATTAGTTAACATGACATTTATCTCAAAGAAGTAAAAAGTGAGATGAAAATCCCTTACTACTTGGGTATGTTTTGAATCATGAAATCAATGAAATAATAACATAAATGAAATATTGTATACAATTAAATAAATTAAATTCATGATATAAATTTCATTTTAGTAGTATATACACCATATAAAATTAACAAAGAGCATAACAATATAATATGCCACAATGAAATGCAATTGAGATGAAATCCCTTACCTTGAGTTGGGCTTCTCTCATGTATCTATATATTTTGAATAATAAACTTATGTTAATTGTTTAATTAAATAAGAATTATTTTAATGTCTATCCTAACTTTTATTTTACTCTTTATCATTTTTTATTGAACTACATAAACCGTTATGTTTACATTGGGAGTTCTGAACACATTCAGTTTATGTGACAAAAAAATATTGGTTGGTCAACTATATCAAAGGTTTCATTTCATAAAATATATAGGATAATAATAATAAAATAATTATTATATTTATACATCCATTATAATTTTTAAACCAATCGTTAAATATGGTTATGAAAAATGAACCAACATTACAATCATGGAGATGATAAGTCATATGTACGCATGAGTAACATTCCTATTTTTCAATGATCGTTATGGAAAAAAGTTAAGTAACATTAATATTTATAGAATGATAATTATATAATAAATTCAATATTATTTAATCATATATACTTATATATATCATTATTGTGATGTAAAAGAAATGACATCATGCCAAGGATGAGGCAGTCCTCGCATTGACAAATGACATTATCACTTTTTTAGTGTGTGAAAGGGTAATAAATAAAAAGATTTATTATATTTATAGAAAGGTAATTATGTTATGAATATAATATATATTTTATTTATGTACCCTAATTTTCATTAAAAACATCCATTATACAATCAATATATCATGTGATCGAATCACATTGCCATGAGGGGGTGATAGTCCACACTTCCACATATGATGTTTTTGTATTTACAGAAAATGAAATGTACCATGAAAGGTGGTAAAGAAAAATGAACAAACTTCATTTCGTGAGATGGTAGTTCTCCATACACGTAAGCAATATGTTTGTTATCCATCAAATGGAAGTGTGTGTAAATATAAGTATAAATCTTAGAATAAAAACATCATAGTATATTTAGGATATTTTTTATATGATAATAGAATAAGAATATTTTTGTGTTTGGAGAATGTAAATAAAACTAAAGAGATTTAGGGAAGATGCCACATCTTAATCTGGTAACTCCTTTTGGATTACACAAAAGATATTTGTTGGATTTTTTTCTACCCAAGATGAGGATTTTGGGTTAATGGGAAAGATTTTAAGTATATATTTGGGAAGATATTGTTTGATCCAAATTTTCATGAGAGTTTTGATGAAGTTGGAGGAGATGAGGCCTTTTTATAGTGGAGGAGAAGTGGTACTCTTGTAAATTTTGGAAAAGGGAATTCCACCCATGTTTTCCCATTGAATGTGAATCAAATAATGGACCAATGTAGATATAAGGCAGTATATAAGATAAATACGGACATAAAATGGTTTTTGTAAAAGTTTTTAGTTCATTTGTGTCCATGAGATTAATGTTTAGTCCCTTGTTAAGCTTAGTTTTACATAAATTATTGTAATTAATTATAAATAATTTCAATAATACTTTTGGTAAAAAATTAATTTTCCTTATTTAAAATTATAAATTAAAATTATTCAAAATATTTAATCCATTTTTACAAATTATTATCATATAAGTGGCATAAATTATTTTAAATTTAATCCCGTAAATAGGATGACAAAATAGGTTTTTAATGTAAAAACGTCTAAAAGTTTTCAATGTTTTTATAGTCAATTTATAAGTGAAATTGATTCCAATGACCTAAATTCTATTAATTGATAAAAATATGATATAATTTAAATTTAAAACCATTTTAAAATGTAAATTTACTTTTTAAATAAATTAGATGAAAAAGTATTTTTGAACTAAAATTCATTATTTTTCACTATTCATTAAAAAAATCAAACTTCACAAAAAAATACTAAAAATTTAACCTACCCTAATTTTTATTTTTATATTATAAAGAGGAATTTTTTTGAGACATATATTATCTATAAAAGTTCAGAAAATTTATTTTAAAATAGGTTCTACAATAAAAGCTGAAAAGAATGCCTTAATAAAAATATAGTATCTTTATATGTATTATTGAGTTTGTTCCTATCATATGTCTATCAAATATATTGAATTTTTATAAAAAATATTTTATAGAATAATATATATATATATATTACATTAATATCATTCAATAATTGTAATTTATTTAATTTATTTGGATAAAATAGCTTGGTGAGTATAAAAATAGAAATATTTACTTTATATCTAGTTGGTACTTATACTCATTTATTTTTAATTTAATACCAATTAATTCATTTTATATTTTTTTTAACAAAAAAAAAATCTAAATTTTGTTAATACTATTTATAAAGACTAATTTATCTGTTAGGTTACGTCATATTCAATTAAATAATAATATATTATTTTTCCGTAAAACTCATAATTGCGTGTAACATAATCCATTAAAGAAACTCATTCTTGTGCATGGTGTATGTGAACTCTGTGCAATGTGCATTGAAAGATATAAATTATATTTAATTTTTTTAAAATAGTAAATATTTTATAAATTCTTAAGATTCATATTCGCTTACGTTCTTGGTGTTGTGTGTCATACACACTATCGAATACAATATTCCTACTATAGATTTTCAAGGCACTATAATATATTATAATTATAGAATAATAATTGTGTTATAAATATAATATATAATCATGAAATCGATAATTATATTCACACATTAAATTTGGTGATGGAAAATGAATGGTTTTGCAATATGGAGGTGTTGGTCCACACCTACATACGAGTGGTAATTGTTTTTCCATTTGATTTATAATGAGTGGAAGATGGTTGTTCCATCATCATAGTAACATGTAAGAATATATATTATACTTTTTATCACATTTTGATAGATATAAATAGTTAAGAGATTGTGTGGGAATAAATAAAGTTGAATGAGCTAAGTTAATATTTGAACCTCTTCTTTGAATGACCCCTTTGTATTACACATTAAGCCTAGAACGATTGGTCTTAATAGAATAAAAAAATAACCATGATGAAGGGATGAAATATATTTATTTCTTAGTTACTTTATGAGATAAAAGGATGAAATTTTGTGAATAATGGTGTTAGAGAGGCTCATTTATATAAGTGAGGGGAGGGACACACAAGGAATTTCTTATAAGATCTCAATTATATAAGATCATTTTTAGGGGAATATGGCTCCAAATAGATAGGTATCTGAATGTATAAAAATATAAGGATGAAATATATTTATAAAATAATAATTATATAAGTGTGGGTGAAAATAATGCCCTTTTATTCTGGTTTAACCCCCAGGTAAACTTTTTTTAACCTTAACTGTGGTAACAATATTTTTCCGTTTTACTATTCATTGTGACTACAAATTAGGTTATCCATATTACACTACATTAATTATTCTGACCAAAAATATGGAATTGATTTCACTAGATTCAAGGTCATGACCTATCCCCCGGGGCCCATACTGTGACTACCCCAAGCCTACCTTCCATAGGCCAGGTGTTAGCAACTAGCACTGAAAGGCATATCCATAAAAAATAGGAAGACATTGCCTTCAAACCTACAGACACACAGTCCAAGAATACAATGAGCACAACCCACATAGTAAAACTGCATTAGTAAAAAGATGTGTATTGAAAGTAAAAGGGGCGAGTATTGTAAGTAAAGGGTGTCGTAATACAATCCCAACTAAAAAGTACAACAGAAATTGAAAAATAGCTCCCATAATTGTCCGCATAGGTTCTTACCTATAGGGTAGGTAAAGCTCATGGTCGATTTTCACTAGGGAACGTCACGTCTAATGGTCCACCTCCGAGCGCTGTTCAGACCTAGATCCCAGACCTTGGTCAAAGCTATCTGTCATCTACATAAGACACAATAAGGTGCAGGTGAAGCCCGTGTAGGGGTGAGTATAATAATAATCAGTAGGGACCCTGAGACCCTCGAAGGTCTCCCAGAGTTCCAAAAAAGAAAAACCACAAGGAAATACCTAAATCACAAATCATAATGCAATAATCAGCTCATACTAGGTATACAACTCAGAGATCAGGAATATAGATGATTATTCTTAAGCAATATCATCTTATTCCATTTAGAAGTTCCACAAATGATCCCCAAAGAAGTTTTTCTACTATCGATCCACTCTTGGATGTAAGTCGTTGTGCCATGATAGGCCACTATAAGGTTGTTCCTTATCGAGTCATGCTACTGTTGATCCACAAAGGGTCGCTAGAATGTTGATCCACACAGGGTCACTGGAATAATGATCCACACAGGGTCACTAGAATACTAATTTACACAAGGTCACCAGGTGCTAATCCACTTAGGGTCGCTAAGTGTTGATCATCAAGGGGCTGCTCTAAAACTGCTCCTCGTCGCGTAGATACGATGCTGACCCACACAGGGACGCTACTTCAAAGACAACCAACCACAAGATTCCCCGCACCAGGTGCGCTAGTGTTTCGTAGAATATGCACCTCAAGATATCAATATTACCTCAACTTCCACCAAGTTCCACAAAAGAATAATCTAAATGAACTCTATGTTGTAAGGGTTCCAATGCGATAGATAGTGCATCGATCATACGCTCAGTCTATGAGTTATAAGCATTTTAGTACCGAGGGCTCAGTATGATTCAGGTTTGATCCAACCCGAAATTATTACAATTTTATCCAAAATTTGAATGGGGTATACCAAAATTATTGTCTATCTCCAAGGATCCCAACGCCGTAGACGGTTCATCAAATGGACTTCTGGGTTTCATGTTATGGAATTTTAAGCAAAAATGGGCCTGAAAAGGTCCAGGTCTGATCTGACCCCAGCCAGTCTGAACTAGCCTGGGCCGGCACGGTTGGGTGGGTCCATGGTAGTATCGGCTTGCAGGGCCACGGTAAGGCCCGACACACTGGGAAGGGGGCGCTACCTGGCCCACAGGGGGCGCAACCCAACCCGAAGGGGGTGCGGCCTGGCCCAGAGGGGGCGCAAACCAGCCCGGAGAGGGCGGGGCCCGGCCCGTAGGGGGGTGCGCCTAGGCCCGCAGTGGGTGTGGCCCAGTCCACAGGTGGTCGTGGCCTAGCCGGCAGGTGGTCACAGCCTCGCCCCCATGGGGGGTGCCGCTCGACCTGTAGGAGGGTGCATCCCCGCCTGCAGGAGGGTGTGAGGCCCACCCTAGCTAGCATGGGGGGAAATGTCCCCCCCCCTTTCCCGAATGGCTAAGCCATCCGGGATTTGGAGTATTATCACCACGTGGCGCCACCTAGTTTCCTTTGGGACCTGCAGGGAATGGGTCCTTTCCTCCATCGCGACGTCGAGCTGCAACCACCTTTAGCAGCGCATGACAGCGCGCCGCTCCACCTCCAGGGCTTGTTGGTGCAGTCCGCCATCCACAAACGCTATGGATTGAAATGTTGCAGCCTCCTCCTCCTATGGCACACGATGGCGCACTGTCACCATCTCCACGGCCATCCGGTGGTGGTTTCCTGCCAACCACCACTTACTAGTGTCGCTGCCTCCACCTTCGGCATGCAACGGCATGCCACCACCCCTGTGGCCGGACGGTGCTAACCACCACCATCACCAGTCACAGGTGTCGCACCATTAGTCTTCTACAAGCCATCGGGTGAGCTCCGATGGTCTATTTATTCATCAAATCACACCTACGGGCTTCCCAGGTCATCTCCTCGCTGATTGACCCTCAAATTTGGCTTCTATTCAACCCAAAATATTACCCTTGTAGAACAAAATGATAAAACAAGTGGTGTAGGGATCAAACCTTGTTCGTTTGGCCCGGTCCCTCCCTATTAGAATCTTGACAAGGGAGAAGATAATTGATTCAACATTTTTTAAATTTTAATAAAGACAAAACCCAACCTCTTGAGTCATTGGAGAGTGTCATGCGTTTGAAGATGGGTCGGTGTTCGTCGATCCCAAAGCAAGCCTCCAACAATGCTGCTCAAACGATGGTCTTTAGTTTTTTCTTGTTGGATCCATTCTTCATCAAGAGGCTTATCTAAAATCCCCCTCTCCAAAAAACCACTCCTTTTACAATGAATTCAAAAAAAAAAGATGAGAGGGGACTTATCTTTACAACACATAATTAATGGTGGTTCATTAATTGGTGATATTAATGAACCTCCTTAATTGCATATAGGGTGGTTACACATTTTTGTTTAACCAGGCATTTTATTCCTTGCATTAAATGCCCGAACACTCCCTATGGTCCCTGCCACCCAAACATAAAAGAGAGTTGGAAGATATTTGAAATAAATTAGATTTATTTTATTAATCCTCCACAAAAACCACAAAAACTAACACCCACTCTCAACCCACTGCGGTCTAAGTTAAGGATCCCTTAAGCGAATCCCAGTGATACAAGTTTAACGGTGCCCTCAGATTTCAACTACGAGTGCCAGTTCAAAATTTAGGATTTCCTGCTCGCATGTTTACCAAACGTACCTTAAAAAATTTTAAAATTCTATACCAGGAACTCTGAAAATCGAAATCAAACACCTTCAGATTTCACAACTATGGAATAGTTCCATATAATTAAAAAAATACATGGAAAATCGGGGTCTTTACATTCTACCCACCTTATGGCTTTTCTGCCATGAAAGCCACAACATAGACTTAGGAAACAAACGGGGGTACTGAGCATGAATCTAAGACTCCCACTCCATGTGATCTTCTAGAGGTTCTCATGTTTCCAGTGAACACGCACCAGAGGTATCGATCATCTACAAAGGATATGTGCCTGTCGATCCTCAATCTCCACTGAAACCTCTGTAAATGTTGCCCCGTCACCAATGTCTAGTTTTCCCCAGTCAATAATGTGTGATGAATCATGCATGTACGTCCTCATCTGTGACACGTGGAAAATGTCATGCACCCGATGCATGTGTGGGGGAAGATCTAAGTGATACACCACCTTTCCAACTATAATGAGAACCAAAAATGGTCTGATGAACCTTAGAGATAACTTATTGCCCTGGAAAAATCTCTAAAAACCACGTCGAGTTGTGATTCATAAGAAGACATGGTATCCCTCCTCAAACTCCAAAGTTCTCTATCTCCTATCAACATAAACCTTTTTCGTGCTCTTTGTAGTCTTCATCCAATCCTGGATGATTTTCACCTTCTCAATGGTAGCCCGTACCAACTCTGGACCCATAAGTGCTGACTCCCCTAGGTCTGTCTAGTATAGATGTGATCTACATGGTCGGCCATACATGGCCTCAAACAGTTCCTTACTGATGGGGGAGTGATAGTTGTTTTTGTACGCAAACTCCACCAAGGGAAAGGTATCCTCCCAATAGAAACCAAAATCTAGGATTCAAGCAAAAATCATGTCCTCTAGTGTCTGAATGGTCCGCTCTGTCTGACCATCCATCTAAGGATGAAAGGTGGTACTCAAATGTAGTTGAGTCACGATTTCCTCCTTCAATCCATTCCACAATCGGGATGTTAAACAAGCATCACAATCATATAAGATCACAAATGGATCCCCATGAAGCCATAAAATATTTGGTATATAGAGGAATCCTACGCCCTCTACTAATCCCTACTCTCGGATGGGTAGGAAGTGTGCCAACTTGGTGAGTCAGTCAAAGATCACCCAAATGGAATCATGGCTCTTGGACGTACGTGGTATCCCTGAGTTTAATTCTATAGAGATACCATACCACATACACATTGGTACCTCAAGTGGCTGAGCTAAGCCTATTAGTACCTGATACTCGACCTTCACTTGCTGACAAGTGCGGCATCGAGATACGAACTTTGCCACTACTTTCTTTATCCATATCCACCAGTACTAACACCGATGGTTTTGGTATATATTTTCTACTCTAGGATATACCTCTGAAGGGGATGTATGGAACTCCCCAACACCTCCTCTCGTAGGGTCACTGGTACTATGGTGCATCCTCTGAAAAAAATGAAGTGACCCCCACCTTCAGAAAATCCTTCATGAGCTTTTCCTGAGGATATCTAACCACGTCGGGCCTTGAAGTCTACATCCCCAAGCTGAGCCTCCCTGTCTCACTAAAGGAGTGGGGGAGTGACTGTCATATAATAGTGGTAAGATGCTCCATCTCTATCCACAAGAGATATCTAGAATGCGGCTAGTTGGTCTATCGCCTCACTCAGAAACTGTAGACCATACCTCTAGCTGAGTGCATCTGGTACCACATTCCCCTTCCAAGAGTATAGACTATCTCAAAGTCATATTCCTGGAGGAACTCTAGCCATCGTCACTGTCTCAGGTTTAGTTCCTTATATGAAAAGATATACCTAAGACTATTGTGATTAGATTAGACTGTAAAACGTTCTCCCATCTAGTAGTGTCTCCACATATTCAAGGCGAATACCACTGCTGCTAACTTCAGGTCATGGGTAATTTAGTTCTACTCATGTTGTCTTAGTTTTTGTGAAACGTAAGCAATCACTACTTGATCATGCATCAGGACACATCCATATCTGGTCCTTGATGCGTCGTAGTAGACTACATAACCATTGCACTCTTCTGGTAGCCTCAAGATGGGGGCACTTGTCAGTCTCTCCCTCAGCTCCTGAAAACTCTGATGGCATATCTCCTTCCACATAAAGGTTTAACCCTTCTTCATCAGTGCTTACAAGGGTTATGAAACTCTTGAAAAGTTAGGTATGAACCTCTGGTAGTATCCAACCAATCCCAAGAAACTCCGCACCTCAGTAACACTCTTTGGTGGGTTCCAAGAAAGCCCTGCCACTATCTTCACCTGATCCACTACAACACCAGCCTCTGAGATAACGTTCCTTGGGAAGTAGAATTCCCATATACAGAACTGGAAATTCGAGATATTACCATAAAGTTGGTGCTCTCAGAGTGTATCCAGAACTATCTATATGTGTGTGGTGGGCTCCTCCTCCAACGCTGATTATATGAAGATGTCATCAAATAAGACTACCATGAAGTGATTGAGGTAAGGCTGTAAGATCATGTTCATGAGCCCCATGAGCACTACCAGAGTGTTGGTCATGCCAAAGGGCATAACCAAGGACTCATAATGGCCCTACTGACATCTTAAGTCTATCTTTAGTACATCCTCATCCCATACCCTGAGTTGGTGATAGCTTGGTCTGAGGTCTATCTCCAAAAACTGTCAAGCTCCCTTCAGTTGGTCAAAGTGATCATCGATCATTGGGAGTGGATACTTGTTCTTCCCAGTCAACTGGTTCAGGTGTCGATAGTCCACGAAAATCCTCAGACTCCAATCTGCCTTCTTGGGGAACAAAAATCTAGGATGCCTATGGAGAAAAATTGGGTCTTTTGAACCTCTTCATCTGCAAGTCCTCCAGCTATACGCATAACTCACAAAGCTCTATGAGAGACATCTGATATGCTGGTGTAGATATCGGTGTCATCTTGGGGTATAGGTTGATGTAGAATTCCACCCCTCTATAAGGAGTTAGTCCCGAAAAATCATTTGGGAATACATCAGCATACTAGTCCACCACTACAGGATAGCTCGAACTCTCAACATCAACTAATCTGAGGGTAAGGATAGCCAACTGATGTGTGATCGCCTGCACACTTATCCGTGTAAGTATATCCTATTCTACAAAGGTTCCCTTCTCTCCAGTGAAGGAAAATGCAGTCCAATCCTTGTGGACACACCATAAATTGCGCATAATGTAGTCAATCTAAGCATGGACTGTGGATAACTAGTCCATACCCAAGATGACGTCGTAAGGCCTTGGTGGCACTACTATAATATCCAAGCCAAATCTCTCGCCTCCTATAGTAAGATCACATATCTAGAACCAATGTGAAATCATCATATCCCTTCCCATAGGAGTCTCTATCTATAAGGATCGAGCCAACGACGCCACCAGAATATCCATGCTCCGACCAAGGGCCATGGAAATAAAAGAGTGACTAGAACCTGTTTCTATTAGTACTACATCTAAGGTGGAGTAGATATAGATCATACATTGAATCATATCTAGGGATCCATGGTCGTAGGACTCAGTTTCCTGGATCTGAGCTTATCCCTATCCAGTTGCTCCCTATGGTCGGGGTGGACCACCTGGAGGTGGTGGCAGTAGAATCTTGAATCACCGCCCACCACCTGCTACACGACCAGCTCCTCTGCCACGTCCACCTTCAACCTGCAGACCTCCCCTCTAAAATCTCTACCTCTTCCTTGATAGTCCCTAAACCATCTATTGGTCGTCAGTGAAGCTGGTCGAGTAGTCATGATCCATGTGACCCTGCCTACTGCATGTGAAGCATAATATGATCCTCTACCGGCATGCTCTACCTCTTGAGCCTCACACCTCCAACCCTACATCTTGGGGTCTCCTACATGATGGCCTGGTCCTCTTATAAATTTGTGTCATCTACCTAATACCAATCACAGATGAATTTTCTACGTGTCTCTTAGTGGTGGGTTTCATTGTCGGTATTTTCTCAGCAAGAAAGCTCTCCACCAAGAGTGCTCTCTACTACACTCTATCATGCATCAGGATGTTGAGAGATATCATCAAAGCTCTGATCTCCCGTTAGATACCCTTCTCAAAGGACCGAGCCCTGAATAAAGGGTCCCACACCATGTCGGTAGAGTATCGTGAGAGATCGGTGAACCTCGCCAAGTACTGGGCCACAGTCAGGCTATCAGGCTATAAGTGTAGCAGCTCCTGTATATGCACAGATCCTAGAGTTTCTAAAATGAAATCTTCCCTGAAGAGGCCCTAGAATATGCCCAGGCAAGGGTCACCACATCATGAATCTAGAGAATCAGGCTCCTCCATCTCCCTACTACTCACTGGAAAAGACTGGCATCTTGGATCACCATCTGGTCAGCTAGTGTCCCAACCAGGCGAAAAACTCTGGGCACAGCCTCCAGCTAGTCCTCATCCACCTATGGATCTATATCCCCTCAGAACCTTAGTGGTCTCTACCATTGAATCTTGGGAAACACCCTCAGTAAGCATTCACTATCTACTAGTGGGGCTGGTGGTAACGACAACCCAATGGGTAGTGGTGCTGCTGGTACACCACTCGGTGGTACAATCACTATAAGAGGTCCCTACACTGAAGCCTCACCACTCAGTGGGACGTCATCACAAACTCTCACTGGAACCCTGGTTGGTTGTCTACATGGAGGCATCCTAAATGAAAAGAGATGCAACATGATCAATAAGTTATACCTGGTGAGCTAACTTAAAAGAGATAAAATGGAAAAACTTTTAAAAAACTCACACAATTAGTGTTTTTGTATACTGAATCCGAATTTAGAATTTAGGGACATGGTGTATGGATACGTAGGCCACTACACCAACACTGGATCCCCCAAACTAAAAAAACCCTCATAACACTTAACACTATTGCCCATGAAAAGATCAGAGTCTTAGTTCTTCAGTAGAACTGACTCCTCTGGAACCAGTTTTTCACAACCTGTACCCTGGGGCCCATGTTGTGACTACCCCAATCCCAACATCCACTAGCCAGGGGTTGGAGAAAATCACCGAAAGGCATATCCTTGAAAAATGGGAAGACATTGCCTTAGAATCTACAAACAAAAAGTCCAAGAATACAATGAGCACAACCCACATAGTAAAACTTCAGTAGTAAAAATATGTGTACTGAATGTAAAAGGGTTGTGTACTATAAGAAAATGAGGCCAGAATTCAAGCATAATTAAAAATTACAACAGCAACAAAAAAACATCTCCCAGAATCATCCACCAATGTTCCTACCTAAAGGGTAGGTACAACTCACAGTCAGTCATCACTATGGCACGTCACGTCTAAAGTTCCACCTCCGAGCACCATTCAGTCTTGGCTCCCCGACGTTGGTCAAATATGTTCATCATCTACATAAGACACAACAAGGTGCAGGCAAAGCATGTGAAGGGGTGAGTATAATAATACCTAGTAGGGACCCTGAGATGCCCGAAGGTCTCCCAGAGTTCCAAAAAAGAAAAACCAAAAATAAAGAGCTCAATCACAATGCAAAAAGCAATAGTCAACTCATACAAGGTATATAACTCATAGATCATAAATTTAGATGATTAGTCGTAAGCTATATCATCATATTCCATTTAGAAGTTCAAAAAATGATCCACAAAGAAGTTATTATATTATCAATACTCTATTGGAAATAAGTTTCTATTCTATTATGGGACACTATAAGGTTGGTCCTCATCGGTTCAAGCTACTACTGATCCACACAGGGTCTCTAGAATGTGGATACACATAGGGTTGCTGGAATACTGATCCACACAGAGTTGCTAGAAATGTTGATTCACACAGGGTCGCTTGGTGCGGATCCACTTAGGGTTGCTATGTGAGGATCCTTGATGGGACACTCTAAAACTGGTCATCATCATTTAGCTATGATGTTGATCCACACAGGTTCACTATGATGCTGATCCACATAGCATCACTACTTCAAAGACATCCAACCACATGATTTCCCACACCCGATACGCTCATGTTCTAGAGAATATTCTCCTTGAGATATTGGTCATAACTTGACCTACACTATGCTCCATAAAGATGTAACTCAAAGGAAATCCATGTCATAAGGTTTCCAATGCAACAGACGGTGTGTCAATCGAATGCCCAGTTTTTGAGTTATAAGCATTTTATACCGAGGGCCCGATCGAATTTGGGTTCAATCCAACCTGGCCAAACTCCAACATTTTCTAAAATTTGAGTGGAGTATACCAAATGGATAATCTCACTTCAAGGATCCCATCAATGTAGATGGTTCATCAAATAGACATCTATATTTCAAGTTATGACATTTTAAGCGAAATTGGGTCTGAATGAGTCTAGGTCCGGTACGACCCGTTCTGGCCCGACCCGACCCTGTTCGGGTCTGACCCAGCTCAGCCCAAACCACCTAGGTCCATCCTAATTAGTCTGGGCTATGGTGGGCTAGACACACTGGGGGGTGCGACCTGTCCCACAGGGGGCACGACCCCGCCCGAAGGAGGGCATGACCGATCCCGCAGAAGGGCGCAGCCCAGCCCGTAGGATGGTGTGGGGCCTGCCCTATCTGGAAAGGGTTGGTGGGAAAGTCATCCCCCCTTTTCCTAAACAGCTAAGCCATTTTGGATTTGGAGCAATGGAGCCACGTGGTGCCGCTTGGTCACCCGCGGGACCTGCAAGGAGTGAGTCCTTGCCTCCGCCGTAGCTTCGAGATGCGGCCACCTTCAGCGGCGCGTGACACTGCGCTACTCGGCCTTCGCAGCTGGCTAGTATTGGCTGCCATGCTCAACCACTGCGGCTTAAAAATATGTGACCTCATCCTCCTGTTGTGTGCAATGGCGTACTGCTGCCACCGTGGTCGGCCGGTGCCGGCCGATGCCTTCGCCTGCCGGCGCCGGTCACCGGTGCCACACTGACGGTCTTCCGCAGGCCACCGGGTGAGCTCCAGTGGTCCGTTTTTTCATCTGATTGTATCTATAGGCTTCCTCTGTCGTCTCCTTCACTGATAGACCATCAAATTTGTGTTCCATTCAACCCAAAAATTCTCAAGCGTAGAACGCATTTATAAAACAAGTGGTAGAGGGATGATGCCTAGTTCGTTTAGCTCGTGCCCTCTGCGTTAGCTTCTTAAAAAAGGAGAAGATAATTGATTCAACAACTCTAGAAATTTAAACATGAAAAAATCCTATCACGTGAGTTGCTGAAGAGTGTCTTGTGTTTGAAGATGTTTCAGTGTTCCTCGATCCCAAAGCAATCCTACAACGATGCCCCTCAAACGACGATCTTCGGTTCTTTTTTTGATGGATCTGTTCTTCGTCAAGAGGCTCCTCTAAAATGCTCCTCTCCAAAAACACCACTCATTTTCCAATGAATTCAAAAAAAATATAGGATAGGGGAATTATCTTTACAACACATAATTAAGAGAGATTTGTCAATTGGTTCAATTAATGAACCTCCTTAATTGCATGTAGGGTTGTTACAAATTTTTTTTGTAACCGGGCATTTAATGTCCTACATTAAATTCCTAACCACCCATTGTGGTTCCCTCCACCCATACCTAAAAGGGAGGTGGAAGATATTTAAAATAAATTAGATTTATTTTATTGATCCTCCACAAAAACCGCAAAAAAACTTCCTCCTTCAACAAACTACCGTCGATGTTAAGGCTCCCTTAAGAGAATCACGGCATTGTGAGTTCAATGGTGCCTACAGATTTCAATTCCGATCACCGGTTCGAAAGTTGGGATTTCCCGCTCGCACGTTTACTGAACGTACCTTAAGAAAGTTTAAAATTTCGTTCTGGGCACACCGGGCATCGGAATCAAACACCATTATATTTAGTAGCCTCATAATTATTCCATATAATTAAAAAATTACATGGAAAATATGGGTCTTTAAATTCAATTTCTAATAACGGATAGAATTTAATTTTAAATATATGCATGATCCGCAATGAAAATCTGTTTTTTAAAAAAATCATTTTTATGCATAAAACAAAATTTACGTCCATTCCATTCATTTTAAAAGCCATCATATGAATTTTAAAATATATAATTAAATATATAATATATAAATTACATCCTAAAAATTAATCAATATATAATAATTTAATTTTTAAGACAAAAACACATTACACATATAAAAAAATTTTTAACACCAAAAATGAATATATACTAAAATTAATTAGAATGATGATTCAATTTTAATTAATTATATAATTTATAATTTATAGTTAAAGGATACATGTTTTATTATAGGAACAATTCAAAAAATATTGAGGCTTTTACAGGAAATTAATTGATAGTTTTTATAAAAGTATGTATATTTCACGATTCACTAAAAAATAAATATTCTTATAAAAATCATAACAATTCACCCTAAGATAATATTAAGATTAAAATTTATAATTTTATATTAATTATTTAAAAAAAATTACTAGAAATGGAATAAATTGATTATCATTTTCTTTCAAAAAATTCAATAAAACCCATTTTTGAAGAAAACATATTTTTGAAGTATAAAATTGATTTAATGAAAATTGATTTCCAATTTATTATGAATAAATAAAAAAATCTACATTATTTAAAACTATTATAAATATTTTTCAGAATGTTATTATTATTATTCAGACCATCTAATTCAACGGATTGGTCATAAAGGGTTACTATATCATAGTTCATTTGGACATGGGTTTATGTGTAAAGGAAGTTATAGAACACTTGAAATTTATTTAAAGAATATATATATATATTAAAATCATAGGGTGTCATATTCTCCCACTTAAAATAAGTTATTTTATCAAAAGTTTTATCTTGTTAATCTAAGGTTTGATATTTGAATTTACCTTTTTTGAAAACTTATATTATACAATGGGACAGAAAACTTCCTTTAAATAGATAACATGGGAAACATAAAGGTAACCATAAATAACACATAATCATGTTCCCAAATAAGAATAAAATTAATGGGATGTGAAAATATAGACATGTAGGATAAAGATAATTTCCAAATAATAATTGACAGAGATATAAAACATGGTTATGAGAAGTTTAACGAACCCAAACCATAAATATTTTAGGGGTAAAAAATGAAAATTAACAACATTGAAATAGTTATAAAAAAAGAAACCATTTTCAGTTTCAATATCCTTTTTCCTAGAACTGAGTAATTATTTTACCATGTAATATTGGAAAATATATTTACTTTATTTAATTCCATTTTATAAGTATAATTTCAACCTTTTGTTGTTATTTAATCAATTTCCACTTCCATCTAATCTCTTACTCGAATAAAGGAATATTCAAGATGATATTTTCATGTTTTAAGAACTAAAATTAACTTTTAACAGATCATAAGATCAATAAAATAATGAAAAATTATTCCCCATATCTCTAAATATTTACCCAAGCTAAAATGGTTAGCCCATTTTGTACAATATGGATAAATGTTCATATGATGAAATAATATATTAATCTTTATAACATTAACAATAACACCAAATGTTCAATTTAAACCCTTCTATAAATAATTAATCTTAAAACTCCTCCAAAATATATTTTACAAAAAAAGTTTGATCACATATTTTTTTTCCAATATAAAAATTAACATGTATCCCCAAAAAACATAAAGTAGATCTCGATGTCGCATATCAGACATGTGAATACCTTGATCATATATTCTCTTAAAACATGATAATAACCCGAATCACTATAAAAACTCAATTTGATAAAAATATTATTCCAAAATATAATGCTATACTTTTTCCGAAAATCAAATAATATACTATCCAATATATTCTCTAAATCCAAATATGTAATAAACTCACAAAAGATATCATAAATCACTCAGTCATAAATCACTAATCAATTTCAAGGTCACCAATACTATCCAATTTAATTTATCAATATCTATCAACTCTTTCACCCAAATAATAATTATCATCTCAACCTTAGGAAATATTAATGGTAATTTATCCCTTAATCACATATTTTCAAAAAACATCACCTTAACACCAAATCACTTTTCTTGTTTATCAATGTTATTAAACATTTGCTTATAAATCCTTAAATAAAAACTAATATGGATCAATCCGTAAATATATCATGATTCTTATAATTGTAATATAATTAATAAGTCACTTGTACAATATAATTATGAAATCAAGTGACATAAACACTTTTATTGTTCTGCATCAATGATTAGTATAGCATATCCCGCTTTTTGGTCTTAGAGTTAGACCTTGGAATAGTGAGTTGAATCAGATATTACTTAAGTTTTCAACACATAAGGCATTGAACAATAAATTGAAGATTAAGAAATAATTTATTTTCATCCATTGAACTCTTCATTTCACTCTAGAAATTACTTATCCTATGTCTTTCGATTCCACTTGTAAAACATCTTCCCATTCCATTAAGACATTTCCCCAGGATATTCTTCCCACATCCTCAACACTTTGGAATCCAAATATTTATTCCTTAATGATCTTCATGAATCTTCATTTTTATCTTATTTGGATTATTCATAAACTAACATATGATCAGTTTGTTAATCATATAAAAATATAGGTGATTAGGCATAATCATAAGATTTTACAGTCCATCTTCCATCTCATTTTTTGGTTCATGAGTACTATCATTGCATTTTTTATCAAATTCAGTTCTAAAATTATTCCTCCTAGATGCATCGATTGACTAAAATAGAAAATATAGTGTGGGAAATGGTAATGATAAATCATCTATATTTAAAAAATAATTTTTAGGATATCTACACAATGACACTTTATTTTAAAACTATGACACCTTTGGTTTAACCTAGATCATCCATGTTCATTATCTATCCAAATAATTCATAACGGATCATAAATAAAATGTGAGTTAATCTAATTATATCCCGTGAGACTGTAAAACCAGGTGTATCATAAGGGAACATTAACTATGAATTAAAATGTTGGTCAATATATACTCAACCAACTATTTTTAGGGTTATTACCACAAGATGACTCTATAATAAAATAATGCCCACTTATAATATCCATAAAAGGATAAATTTGTTGAAAAACCACTTCCCTTTATTTAAAATAACTTGGGATCCTCTAATATACTTTAAAATGTAATAAGGTTTCTCACTAATTTTTTCTGATCCTAGTTTCAAAAAGTTACTAAAACTTACACTGATAGAAAATATGGGGATCCCAAACGTTTCATATATAAATACACTATATTATTAGTGAAAATTTTATTTCATATATAAAAAATCCATACAATTTATTTAAAGTTTCAGTGACTTTATAAAATCATATATATATATAAATAGAATATAAAATACCTACATCATTTCCTTGTAATTTCTTCACAACTATCACCCTTCTTAGAAACATCACACTTAAAACCTTTCCACATAATATGGGAAACAAAGACATAAGAAAGGGTGAGCTTATGCGCTCAATTAGAGTAAACATAATAGATATAAAACATTGATCATAAGTGAGGATAATATAAAAATAATGGTTTGAGAACATGATAAAAACATACAATAAACACACACAATCATTAAAATATCTTTAAACATGAATCATAGAATAAGGTCTTTACATCAAAATAAACATGACATATGAATGTGAAATCATCAATAATATATCACGATCCATTAGAATATATCAAAATATAATAAATAAGTCTTTTGTATTCATATAAGTACAGAAAATTACTTCCTTAGTTAAGGTTCACTCCCATGACTATCAATATGGATATATTCCCCTAATAGAAATTCCTACTCATCCATTTCAATAATTTTATTAGGAGTAACTTCAGTATAGTTAACTCTATTATCTCTTAATATTTTATTAACTCTATCAAATCTAATAAGTTTATCAACTACTTCATCTCATAGGATTTCATCAACTCCATAATCTCTTAGATGTTTCTCAACACTATCATCATTACCCAATGAACTACAAGGATATAATAGATCCCCCACCCTTGGTTTAAAATATAACCATCCATTCTTTTTTTATAACTAAACTACCCATCATATAATCATAATCCATTCATAAGTATTTCGTAATTTCATAAAGAAATTTATCATTACATAAAATATTAACCCATGTAAAGAAAACAAATTTCATAAACATTTTCTCATCATAAACATAAACCATCAAGATAAATAATCAAGATAGTAACATTTGTTTATATACCTATTAAATCAAAAGAAGCATTAATGATTGTGGTTATGGATAAAAATTACATTTAAAATATCACTGTAACATTTATTTAGGAAAATACCCTTTTATTTTGAAATCATTAATTTAAAATCATTAAATTTTCAATATATTAAATAAAAAAAATTCATTGTAAATAAACAAAGATGATTATAAATAAATGTTCAAGGAAATTATTTTTCATGGTGGCTAGGAATGGCGTTCATATGATTTTCATTGAAACAAAAATTTCATTCACATTTTATGTAAAAATTAAAAAGAACCATGTTTGTAAAATGATAAGTAAGTTCATTTTACTCATTGTTAAATATATTAAAATTTAATTAAAATTTAATTAAAATAATTTTTATACAATATCACATTACCAATCTATTAGGTATGTTTTTCATCTCATTGTGATTTTCTTTTTATCAATATATGTATATATCCAAGAAGGAATTGGGAGGATACTTATAATGGTGAAGTCAGATATTTTTTGGAATCCTGGATTTAATAGGATGTTTTTGACAGATGATTGTTGAATTCATGTCAGGAAACTAGGTTACATGTCTTGAATGGATTCATGTTGTTAAAGGTTACAAAATGTGAATAGATATTTCACATCATGAATTTTTTTAATAATGTATTTTTACTTTTAGGTTATGATTTTTTCAATGTATGAGGGACTTAGATGGTTTCACGTCATGTAACTGGGTTATATGTCATGTAACAACTCATGTACAATTTTTTAAAATTTGTTGTGTGATTTGGTTTTCTGTTATTTCTTTAGACTTTATTGATCTCAACCCATGGAAATTCCTATGTGATTTTGGGAGACTCCTCTCATTTTAGAATGATCTGATTGGCATTTGATCTTCGTTGAATTTGTGGTACATCACTCTGAGTAAGTTATTTTTCCACTTCTTCATTGTATTTGATCACGGTTGCACCCTTGGGTTATGTTATCAGATCTATTGGTCTAAGTTGGTGTTTCTTCAAGAATTATTCTAGAACCTTTCTGCAATCTTGTTCCAAAGTCTATTACATTGTTTTTTGTGGTGTGATAGGCATTATTTCTTGTGTTATGGGGGTTTCCTCCTTTCTACTGACCCCTTTTTTCCAAATTGGATAAATATTGTGATGTGGATTTGATTCTAGGTCCGTCGTAGATGTCATTGGGATTCCATTATTGGTGGACCCTATTGCAGGCGTATGCAACCTGAGTTTTGAGGTTGGTGGTTCTATCTCTAGCCTATATTGCTGAGCCTTATTTTTCCTACATTATAAACTTATTTATATAAAAAATTGGAATGATAGATTTGTGTGTGTTGAAAATAGTTTTTAAAGAAAAAAGGGGTTACCCTAATTTTTTATAAATGGAAATAAAAATAGTATTTTCAAAGCATTGAAAATGGTTTTTTGAAATGGTTTTGAAATGATTTTCAAAACATTGAAATGATTGTGAAAATGAGAACAGAGGTTACCATGGGTACTAGGTGGAAGTTTTATCTTAACAACATAATCTATTGCATGGGTTCACTTTCTAGGTTGTTCCTATTGTCCTAGAGTGTATATTATTGGATCTAGGTACATATATGATGTTGGGGTTTCAATTTCTAGGGTGTATCCTTGGTCTTATAATGTATATCATTTGTTTCAGATACCACAATGCACTATTCATAGTTTAATGGGTACGACTTGTCTGATGCCTGACCTTTTGTATTACTTGGTGTTATGATACCTATGATTCTACTATTTTTTGTATTTCTTGGATATGTACTATATTATCCTTGATATGAATGTTTATTATTAAGAAAGATTATATGGAAAAAATTGATTTGAAATTAATATACTGCCTTTTGTTTTATAACCATGAAAAAAGGAAAAAAATTACCATGTTTTTTATAAAATTTCTCTACCTCTTATCATGCCATATTTTAATTAAAAATACCATACAAGAATTATTATATAGATACTTTCTATAGAACACCTGGGTGAGATCCTATTTATCCTGTTAGCTCACACTCGGTGCACCTCTTCGGTGGCGCGTAGACCTTTGTATATCCTCTAATGTAGGGATAAGAAAGATTCTATAGTGAGACGATGATGTTTCATGTCAGTTGAGTAGGGTAACTGGTGGTATGATGGTGGGATATCATCCACTCCATCACTTGGAGTAGTTGTTTGGTTCTTTTCCTTTTTATCTGAAATTTCTTTTGGAGTTTTAGCTACTTTTAAATTCATTTGATTCTGTTGCCTTTCTTATAGTCATGGAACATATCCATTGGTTTCCAATTTTTCTTCTTGCTACATATATATATATATACACCATGTGTTTTTTCATGTTGGGTGAAATCTTTCCCTCTAGTTTTTCATTTGATGCTTGGGTGCTTGTCACCAGCTCGTGGGAATTGGGAACGCCCTTAGGGTATACGATGGACCAGTTCGGGTGTCTAGTCTAAGGATAACCCAGGTCAGTTTGTTACAATTGGGTATCAGAAGAGTTTTTTCCACAAGATTACTTATCTTGGGATGTTTTTTAGATAGGAGATAGGATTTTCGGTACTTGAGAGAAATGCTGCGATAAGTACTTGTCCAACTGTTATTACGATGAGACTCAAGTTAACATGGGATGTTGGGATATGTGTCTCAAGTGTTGGGTTTCTTAAATCACATTTTCTGCTTTTTTTTTTATGGTTTAAGTGGATATTTACATTGTTATCTGATCATTCCTTCTATTTTGGTGTACAACAGTATGCCTCTAAGAAAAATTCCATGAGTTCTTCAAGAAGGTGTAGTTGATGCCTCACAAGGAAATATTCTAGGGGATATGATTCTCATTGAGACTACTATACGAGTAGTGCATGTTGTTGATCCAGATGCACCATGAGTTCCAAATTTAGTTGTTGTGGTACAAACCAGAGCTAAAGTATATGGAGATCAGTCGTGAAAATTATTATGTGAGAGTCCACCATAATTTAAAGGAATAAATGAACATCAAGAGGCGGAGGAATTGGTGGATAAGATCGATCAAATCCTCAACTTTCTAAAGATTCCAAATAATATTAGGATAAAGTGTGTAGTGTTCAGGCTCAAGGGTTATGGGAAGCGATGTTGGGAATCTATGGTCTAGGAAAACATACATGTGTAACTAGATTGGAAGGGTTTCAAAACCCCATTCTTCCCTCAATTTTTTCAAGAGTTTGCTGATATTGGAAAAGTCTATGGAATTTTTATCTTTGCATCAAGGAGAGAGTTTGATGTCAACGTTATAGTGATATGACCCTAGAAGCCTAGAGCTGATGTCTGCTACTAATTAAATTGGCATGATTACAAGGAATCAATACCTGAAGGACTGATCAGTTTAGTAGTCCTGGTAATCCAGATACATAAATGAGTCTTTTATTACAAAAAAATACACTGATTACAATATAATTTTTTCTTTTTCCAAATAAATAAATATGAGGATAACTCTAATACATCTTGTAAATTCCTACATAACATTCTTAGTACACTTCTTAGATTCCTAAGGAATAAAAAATAATAAGGTTGATCTCAAATGACCAGTAAGGTAAAAATATAACAAAATAAATAATGAATCAATGAAAATATTTAATATGGAAACGTAAATAACTGAACACCCATTCCATGTAATCAATACACTGAATTGAAGTACATAGACAAAATGGAAAGTTAATAACTGGAAACACATTCCATTCAAATCACTAGATAAGGAAAAGTAAATATTTAAAGGTAAGAAACTGAAACACATTCCATTTAAATAACTAAAAATGAAATGCATACATAGTTATTTTGATATAAAATATCATGGATAAATAATAAATGGAATATATATGAATGGAATGATTAATTATTGGATGTCTTGTATTAGGAACATGCGGACCTATACTATCAAGATCCATCCTCCAGACATTTTAAAACTACAGATAGAAACACCTTTAATTTGTGCAACTTGTTCATCTCATGAGAACCTATCAATGCATCAGGGAGCTATATAATGTATGGGATCCACTCATCATTTTATGTCCAAATAATTCTTCATATTGAGTAATCTATTTAATTAATAAAAAAGTATCCCTTATCAAATATCTGTATTGAATAAAGATTACAGAATTATCCTTATTTCCCCAAATAACAAAATGACCATTAAAGTAGATACCATTTGTAAAATGATATACGGTTTAGGAAATATTAATATCTATGATAAATGAAATATAATTTAGGGGAAATTCAATGTTAAATAATGTTAAGAGATTTAATATTTTAAGGGGACTGAAAAATGAATCAATGAGTTAAATGTGAGTACTATCCTTTTCTAAATCAATAATAAACCATTTATAGGAAGAATACAGATGGTACCAATACAATAATCCCACATAAAGTAAAAATAAAGGGTTGTTGTTGTTGATGAATCAAATTTATTTTAAAATAATTCTTGAGCAAAATATATTTTAGTTTTGTAAAAACATTTGAAAAACCTTTTCTTTGAAAATCACTTTTGAAAACATTTTCTTTAAAAATTAACCTTTTAGACCTGAAAAGGAAGCTTCAAAAAAATGACAGCGGGTAAATTCATACCAACAGTATGAGGTAAAAAGAACATTCCATTTTCATGGTTAAAGGATAGAATAATTCCTTATTCAGAAAGTGACAAGATGATTCCTTTGAAAACATTTGTAAAATAAAAAAGGGTAAAAATTTCTTTACCAAATCATTTTAAATTTTTTTTTTGAATAAAATTTAATAAAAGCAGTTTTTTAGAAGAAAATAGTTTCACCGACAAAGAGAAGAATAAAGTAGGGTTTTCTAAAAATCATTTTCTAAAACATGTTGAGAACCAAAGAGTGGGAAAATGGTACTAATAATTTTAAAAGGACATGAATAAACAGAATTGAAAAAATGGAATTTTTTATTGATCCATGGTCATATAACTTCCTTGAATGGAAATACCATTTCAAGATCATTAAAATTACTTTTGTGGAAAATAATCATTAAACATTCCAAAAGAATCCCATACCACTTTAAAACATTTTAAAACACAAACCTCGTGAAGGAATAATATTAAATAAAAGTTTAAGATACCGTGATGATAAATTTATTAATGAAATAATATAACAAAAGTGTTAGTAGATACACCACACAAATGATGTATGTGATGAATATGAAATTTATCTCACAGATGTAATAAGTGAGATGAAAATTTCTTACCTTGAGTGTACATTCAAGAAAACATATTTTAACTTACTATAGAATAAACTTATGTTAATTTTATAATATATTGAGAAACTTTTTAATGTTTATCATTAATTTTATTTCACTTTTTACTATGTTGTATACAACTACTTAAACAATTATGTTTACGTTGGGTGTTTTGACCAAATTCGGTTTATGTGTCAAAAATAACTTTGGTAGGTCAACTATGGTCAATGGTTTCATTATATAACATCTTCAAAATAATAAAAATGTCACAATTATCATATTTATAAATTAATTATACTTTCAAAATCAATCATTTAATTTGGTTATAAAAAATTAATCAATGTTGTGATCATGGAGATGGTAGGTCATACATGCTTATGAGTAATGTTCTCATATTTCAATGATCATTATGGAAAGAAGATATGTAATGCGATATATTTCCAGAATGATAATTATATCATAAATAACATATTATTTAATCATATATACTTATATATAGATTTCTTGTGATGAAAAAGGAATCAGATCATGTGGAGGAGGTGGTAGTCAACACATCCATGAATGACGTTATCACTTTTTAATTGTATGAAAGGGTAACAAAGAAAATTATATACATATATATAGTATATTTCTAGAAAGGTAATTATATCCTCAATATAGTATTATGTTCTTTTATCTCACATATTTTTAATTAAATCGATCTTTTAAAGGTTCAATGTTTTGTGTGAATGAATCATAGAGCTTCAAGGGGGCAGTAGTCCACACTTCCTCAAGCAATGTTATCATATTGATATAAGATGAAATGTATTAAACTATGTGTAATAATAATGTTAAATAATTTTGAAAAAATAATAAATATCATATATATAATATCTAAACATAGTGTTAATAATAATGTAAAAGCATTAAAGTTGGTAAGTAAAAAATGAACAATCATCGTTTCGTGATGTAGAAGTTTATCATATAGAGAAATAATATTTTTGTTGCCCATTTGATAGAAGTGTGTGTAAGTCTAGGTCAAATTCAGTGCATTAAAAAAACTATTGTATTTATAATACTTGTACTGTTAAAATATATTTTAATAAATAGATTTTAGGGGTGGTTAAGGGAAATAAAATTTAAAAACATTAGAGAAGATGTTACCTCTTAATCAGGTAACTACTTTTGGTTTGAACCAAAAGGCTTCCTTTGAAATATTTCTACCAAAAGGTAGGATTAAAGGTAAATGGGATGGATTTTGGGGATCTATATGGGAATATATTTTATGACCCTATGTTTTTTTAGAGGTGCGAGTAATGGGGAGGGGTGGTGGCCTTTTATAGGGAAGGAAAAGGACTCACTTGTAATTTTTGGAAATAAGTTAAGTGTATACATGTTCTTACCTAAAAATCCATAAAAAACCAACCAATATCAATAATGTAAGGTGAATGTCTGATATGTGGCCAGCCCAATGGTTTCATAAAATTTTCTAGGTCAGGTTTTCCCCTAAGTTAAATGTTTAGTGCTTTATTAAGTTTAATTTTTCCTTAATAATTATAATCAATTTTAATTACTTTCACAAATTTTTTTTAATTTTTTTGTACTTTAATGTATTAGAAATTATGGGGATTACAAATATTGAATCCATTTTGAAAAATGAAAATCAAATAAGTGTTGGAAATTATTTTAAATTTCTTCCCACAAATGGGACAATATTGCGGGATTTTATGGTAAAAACATCTGAAAGTTTGATATATATTTATAATAAATTTCAAAGTGAAATTGATTCTAGTGAATTTTTTTTATTAATTGATAAAAAATTATCTAATTATACATTAAAACCAATTAAAATTATAAATTGACTGTATAAATAAATTATATGAATAATTTGTTTTAAACTAAAATTTTTATTTTTATCTATTCATTAAAAATGAAATGTTTCTAAAAAATATAAAAATTTAACCCTAAAAAAATTATTATGTTTAAATTTCAAAGAATAAGTTTATTTTTACCTGTTAAATGAATAAAAGTGTCAAAATGTATATTTAAAATGGATTATCCATTAAAAGGTGGTAAAATTGCCTTTATAAGAATATTGGTTTTTAGGTGAAAAGTAGGGTATGATCTTATCTTATGCTTATCAAATCTAATGTATTAATAATAAAAATATTTTGTTGAATATAATATATATATATATATATATTACATTAATATCAATCACTAATTGTAATTAATTTAATCTATTATTATAAAAAAATTGAGCATAAAAAAATTTTCTATAAAAAATCACTTTATATTCAATTGCTAATTATAATCATTTATAAATAATTTGTAACCAATTAATTGATTTTATCTTTGAAAAAATCATAATTTTTATATGTTAGTTAATTATATTCATAAACACTTATATAATATCTAGGTTATATCATATTATATTAAATAATAACATTTTAATAATACATTATTATTTGGTGAAACTTAGTCTTGTGTGTAATGCAATCTATCGAGGAAGGTAACTCTTGCATGTAATGAAAGATATCAAGGAAGCTATTTATTATGTATAACATAAGATGAATCAGTTTTTCATTCATTGAAATATATATAATATATTTTAGATATTAAATATATTATAAAATATCTGAATATTGTATTACCTCAAAGGCTTGGTGTTACATGTCATACATGCAATCAAATAAAAGTTTATTATTTTATATTTTCAAGGTGTCACATTCTCCCACATTATATAACTTCCATCCTTTCAATATAAACTCAATCATGGTGATAGTTATTTGATACTTCCAATGTTTTAAATCCCACACCGTGAGAAGGGTTCGTAATCCATCCTCTTTAAAAGAGAGAATGGAAGGTAAAAAAGGTAACATGGACTACCATGTAACTAGGTCTCTAAAATGGGAAACATTAGTGGAAAGTATAGATATGTACATAGAATAAAAGAATAAATATTTATAGAGATTGAATGAGTTCATCAATCACAAACAATTGAATGATAAATATAATGTTGATAGCCTTAAAGCCATAAATATGTAATGATTTAGAAGACCATCGATTGAATATAAATTAAGGTATTAATATAAAATTTTATTTCTAAGTCATTTTCCTAATGTTGGGTAATTATTTTACCACTGAAGAATATAAGAAAATATTCATACCAGATAGGTTTCAATTTCATGTGAACAATCCTATCTTTTGGTTGTGCTTCGATCAAATTCCAATTCATTCCTTTATTACCAGAAATTAATTACCAATAATGAATTTTTTTATGCCTGGAGAACTAAAAGAAAATTTTAAAGTATTACAAGGCCCATAAAATATTGACAAGTATAATTATTTTTCTTTAACAATCTCCAAGCACTACTACAAAAACAAGAAAGGGAAGCGTTGCCCTTTTATCAGCGCTAAAAAAAAGCACTGATAAAGGGGGCCTTTATCAGTGCTAAATCAGCATTTTTTTAGCGCTGATAAAGGCCCCCCTTTATCAGCACTTTTTTAGTAGCACTGATAAAGGAGGGATTTATCAGCTCTTTTTCATACCGATGATAAATTTTAGGTTTCAAAAAAACCATGAAAAATAAATTATTCTTATATAAGTATATTTATATTGATATAAATATAATATATATTTTTTAAATATGTTTTTGATACTTGTAAATAGACTATTAAATTTAATATATAATAAATTTCTTGAAAATGGAATTGAAATATTTTAAAAAATATTATTAATTAATAATTTTTTAATTATTATTGATTAAAAATCATTTAAAAACAATTTGAAGACACAAAAAATCAAAACAATTAATAGAATATCTAAAATAAGTTGAAAATGTAACTCAAACTTCAAACGACCATAACTTTTGATCAGGGTGTCCATTTGAGCTCTATAGTATATCAAATCGAAGCCTGTGATGATCTCTCTGCGCTGGTGACCCAAGAGAAGTTTCTATCACATTTTTTAGGCCAAAAAAGGCCAATAAGGCCTCCAAAACTGAGTTTTTAGTCGTGATACACTAATTTGTTAACATTCAAACAGAAATAACTTCTAATCCGGATGTGCATTTGACCTGTACCACATATCATATCAAATATTGTTTCATTTTCTTCAATTTTACTGGTTGTGGAGTTAAAACGCGCTTTTGTATTATAATTTATGATCGTTTTAACATTCTATGGATTTTCAAATACACATATATATGTATTTACTCTTAAATATATATGTGTCTGTGTGTGTGTGTGTCTGTGTGTGTGTGTGTTGTATATATATATGTATTTATTTATTTAATTATAAACAAACATAAAAAACATATTTCACAAATTTATTTAAAACTGATCTTATAAGTATATATTAATATACAAATAAATATATGGATAAAAAATTATAACTAAAAATATATATATAAATAAATAAATATAAATATATATTAATATAATAATGAATATATATTTACTAATATATGAATAAATATATTTATACTAATATGAATCTATATCAATATACAAATAAATCTAACTATATAGATAAATAAATTGATATATCATTAAATAGAGAAAAAAACGAAATAGATTAGTGGTAAATATGCAGCCACAAAATGGGGAGCTTGGGGGTTTGAGTTCAGGTGGAAGAAAAGGGGTGCGGGCATGTGAGGATGCGCGAGAAGTGCAACACACGGGAGACCTCTTAGCGCTAATCGGGGGGTCAAGCGCTATTAAAATCCCTCCCCGATTATTTAATTCTTTTTATTTTTTTTATTTTTTTGACGTTTATCAGCGCTTTTTAAAAACACTGATAAAGGGGTCTTTTATCAGTGATTTTTCTTAGTGCTGATAAAAGGGGCCTTTAACAGTGCTTTTCGGAGCACTGATAAAAGGGACCCCCTATATTAGCGCTATGATTTACATCGCTTTTTTAGCGCTATTAAAGCCCATTTTGAGCACTCATATAGGCCGTTTTTGGTAGCAGTGAAGGTCAATATAGTTAATACATCAATCTCTAATTCTCGATATTGATTTTACTGGTTCAACATTAATATTTATGCATCAAAGTTTTTAACTAAATATGATGAAAAATTAACTAGGAAATTATGTTGGTCAGTGGTTGGTTGGAAACCCTTATCATCCTTCGGTCATGGGTTCATGACCCACGACCTTTCCAGATTTGATTTATTGAAACTCGGCTTATAGTTTTTCCTTTTCTAGAACTATAATAATATAATTTATTAAATAATTAAAATATAGATCCTTTAAATGAGGATAATCGATAAATATATTTTCAACAAAGGTCGTTAATACAAACCTAACACATAAATATTTCATCCTATTATTTCCACATAGATCCTTCCTTAGTCTAGAGTTTATCCTCTAGAAGAGGACATTGATTTGGTTAATGTCCAGGCTCTCCACCCTTATGACAATGAACTATAATAAATTTCATAGGATGAGATTCATCTCCTTCCATAATACTATTTATTTTTCCTAAAAAATAATTTGATTTATGTCCTTCTTTCCCGCATATACAGAATATCATTGTTTCCCTCATACACTTTCTTGGGATCCTCCTTCCACACTTCTCACATGTTGTAAACGATGCCTTATTTTTTTATGGCCTCCGCCACTCAAGTTCATAATGACTTCCATGCTTCTTTTATTTTAAGTGTTTGGTAGTTGGTAAAGATATATATTGTTAATCATATTTTGGTAAAAATGATTTGGAATATACATAATATCCTTCTATCCTCTCAAGAAGTTATTTGTTTTCTTATTTTCACCACTCTATCCTTCATGTTTGATGTTAACTTGAATCCTTCAGGTTCTATCCATTGACTAAATCAAGAATGAATAGTGTGAAAAACAATATTCAGTGAGAAAAGCATACAATTACCTATAATATATCTAAATCATTAAACCTTACTGTTAAATATAAAACACATTAGGTTTAAACTAGAATATTCATTTTCATTATCTATAGAAATTATTCATAATGGATTGTAATGAAAATATGTATTATCCTAAACATATACCCCAAGAGTGTAAAACTTGGTGCATAGTATGGCCTATTGTCATGTACCAGGTTACACAGAGTGAGGTCTGAAACTCCTTGACAGAGTTGTTACTCCTAGGTATATCTACTCAAGAATAAAGTCCACTTGTAGTATCTATACATCGATGTATTTCTGGGAATACCCACATAATATATACTTTACCAACATTCTATGGTGTTCTTTTATACTCATCCTCAAATTATTCCTTAGTTTTAGGTTCTCTAACCTATGTTTCCCTAAATATAGTACCCAAGGGTTCTACTATAACTCCCATTAATACCAACTGTAGTGACCCGACCCTAGATTCTTGGAGCTAGTGTCTGGTACTTATTTCATTGGCATGATTACAAGGAATAAAGACTGGAAGGACCAATTGGTTTAGTATTCTTGGTAAACCAAATACATAAATGAGTATTGTATTACCAAAGAATACACTAATTACAACATAATTTTCTTCTTATTTATAAATAATAAACTTTGAGGATAACTCTAATACATATATTAGATCAATGCATAACTTTCACACTACGCTCCTTGGATTTTTGGGAAGAGAAACATAATAAGGGTGAGCTCAAATGCTCAGTAAAGGAAAAATACAGCAGAAGTAAAAGTGAATCAATGAGAATAGATAATATGGTAAGGAAAATAGTTGAACACACATTCCATGTAATCAATAAATTGAATGGAAGTACATAAATAATATGGAAAGGTAAGAACTGGAAACACATGAAATTAAAATAACTAGATAATTCAAAGTAAATATGAGATGGTAAGAAAATGTAATATATTCCATCTAAATAACAGAAAATGAAATGAATCCATAGATACATCAATGGAAAATATCATCGATGAATAATAACAGAAATATATATGAAGGGAATTCATAATTATTGAATTTCATGTTTTAGGCACAAGAGGAACTGTACTATCAAGATCCATCATCTGGATAGTTTAAAACTACAGATAGAACATCGTTTAATTTTTGAAACTTTTTTGCCTCATGAGAACCTATCGATGCATCAAGGAGCTATATAAATTCTGAGCTCCACCCCTCATTTCATCTACAAAGTATTCTTTATATTGATAAATCGACTTAATTAATAAAAATATAACTTACCAGATATCGGTATTGAATAAGAATATGGAATTATCAATATTTCCCCGAATAATAAAATAACTAAAAAAGTTGACACCATATGTAAAATGTTATTTTGTTTAGGAAATAATAATATCCATGATAAAGGAAATATATAATTTATGGGAAATTCAATGTTCAATGATCATAGGATATTGAATAATTCAAGGGGACTAACAAATGAATCAAGGAGGTGAATGTGAATAATATCCTTTTCCAAATCAATAATAAATCATCCAAAGGAATAATAAGGATGGTATCAATACAACAACAAAAAGTGGAGTAAAAATATATAGTGTTGTCGATGATGAATAAAATGTATTTTAAAATCATTATAGAGGAAAATATCATTTATTTTTGTAAAAAGTTTTGAAAACACATTTCGTTCAAAATCACATTTGAAAAAATATATTTTTAAAAATAAATCTTTTAGTCATTAAGAGGAAGCTTAAAATTAATGGTGGTGGGTAAATCTATACAAGCCATAAAAGGTAAAAATAACATTCCTTTTTCATGGTCAATTGTTAGAAAAATTCCTTATTCACAAAGAAATAAGAAAATTCCTTTGAAAAAATTAGTAAAAGAAAAAATGGTAAATATTTATTTACCAAATCATTTTAAAAATATTTTTGAATACATCTCAAAAAAACATGTTTTTAGAAGAAAATAGATTCTCTGACTAAGAGAACAAAATAGTTGAGATTTCGGAAAAACATTTTCTTAAACATATTGAGTAATAAAGTGAGTAAAATGGTTCTAATACTTGAAAAAGATCATGAATAACCAGGGGAGAAAAAATGAAAGGTTTTATTGAATAATGGTCATATAATTTTATCAAAGGGGAATACCATTGAAATATCATTAAATTTTTTGTTGTGGAAAATAATCCTTAAACATTCTAAAGTGTCCCATACCACATTGAAATGTTTTAAATCATAAAATTTTGGAAGTAATAATATTAATTGAAATTTTATGATACATAAAGATAAAATTATTAATGATATATTATAACACAAGGGTCAGTATATACACCACAAAAATATTTATGTGGTGAATATGACATTTATCTCATATATATAAGAAGTGATATGATAATACATTACATTGAGTTTCTTTTTGCGTGAAAGTCCTTTAACTTCTTGTGTAATAAACATATATTAATGTTATACTTGATTGAGAACCTATTTAATGTTTACAATGACTTTTATTTTAGTTTTTACAAAGTTTTATACAACTACTTAAACAATTATGTTTATGTCGAGTGTTTTGACCAAATTCAGTTTATGTGCCAAAAAAAACATTGGTAGGCCAACAATGGTCAAAGGGTTCATTATATAAAAAATCTAGAATTATAAAAATGAAATAATTATCATATTTATACATTATTTATTCTTTTAAAATCAATCATTAAATATGGTTATGAAAAATGAATCAATGGTATGACCATAGAGATTGTAGGTCAGACGTAAGCATGAGTAACGTTCTCATTTTTCAACGATTGTTATAGAAAGAAGGTAAGTAACACCATATCATTCTATAATTATAATTATATCCTAAATAAAATATTATTTAATAATATATAATTATATATAAAATTATTTTGATTAAAAATGAATCACATCATGTTGAGAAGGTGATAGTCCACACATCCACAAACGATGTTATCACATTTTAAGTGTGTGAAAGGGTAATAATGAAAATGATATATATATATATATAGTATATTTCAAAAAAATTAATTATGTAATAAATATAATATAAAGTTTTTTTATGTCACATATGTTTAATTAAATCCATCCTTTTTTATGTTCCATTTTTAGTGTGAACGAATCACAACACTTCGAGGGGGCGATAGTCCACACTTCCTCAAATGATGTTATCGTATTAACATAAAATAAAAAGTATTAATATTATTTGTAATAAAAATATTATAGAAGTATAAAGATATAATAAATATCATATATATCATATATAAATATATTTCTCACCATAATGTCCAACCATTAAAGTTGGTAAAGGAAAAATGAAAAATCATCGTTTCATGAGGCAGTATTTATCAATACACAGAAAATATATGTTTGTTACACATTGTATAGAATTGTGTGTAATTATAGATAAAAATATTTACATAGAAACATCATATAATATTTATGATCCTTATTTTTTACATAATAATTTCATGAAAATATTTTAGGGGGTGGATATTGGAAATAAAATTAAAAAAGTTGAGAGAATATGTTACCTCTTAATCACGTAACTACTTTTGTTTTGAACCAAAAGGATTATTTGAGAGTATTTATGCTCTTAGGGAGGCTTAAAGATCAAGGGGAATGATTTTTTGAAGATATATGGGATGATACTGGTTGAAGCTAAGTGGTTTGACAGGTTTGAGGAATGGGGAGAGGTGGTGGCCTTTTATAGGGAAGGAAATGGACTCAATTGGAATTTTCAGAAACAAGTTAGGTGTACACATGTTTTAACCTAAAAATCCATAAAAAAACAAAAAACTCAATAATGTAATGATAATGGATGATATATTTCCATTAAATGGGTTTTGGACAAGTGCCTAGTTCAGTTGGGCCCCTATGATAAAGGTTTAGTCCATTACTAAGTTTAACTTTTCATTACTAATTGTAATAAATTTTAATTACTTTCACTAATATTGTTGCAAAAAAAGTTTTTATTTTTTGAAATTAATAATTATGATTATTTAAAATATTCAATCCTTTTTTAATAATTTTACTCATAAAAATAGTAGAAATTACTTTAAAATTCATCCTGCAAGCGGGGCAACATTGTAGGGTTTTTAAGTAAAAATGTCTTAAAGTTTGCTATGTTTTCATAATAAATTTCAAATTTAAATTGATTAAAATAAAACAATTTTTATTAATCGTTAAAAATATTATCTAATTAAACTTAAAATCCAATTAAAATTATAATTTGACCCTGTAAATAAATTATATGAAGAGGTTTTTTTAAACTAAAATTCCGTATTTTTAACTTTTCATTAAGAAATGAAATGTTTGAGAAAAATTTAAAAAATTCACCATAAACTAATTCTTATGTTTCAATTTAAAATTTGAAGTGTGAAGTGCCCAGATCAGTGTGAATCACTGAGAGGGGGAGGGGGTGAATCAGTGATCCTTTAAAACTTTTTACTAATTGATTCTTAATCAATTAAACCTCTATGGCTTGTTAAGGCCTCGATCCACTCTTCTTGTATCTCTCACCTTTCCACGAATGATGCAGTAAATGTAAAGGCACTGGACACAAGGATTTACAAGGTTCGGCACCAAAGGCCTACATCCTTGCCATGCTCTCTCAGCATGGATTCTCCCATTATAACTTGTTAGAATTACAATGGTCGATACAGCTTCCCACCGTATCTCTCCTGAGTCCCACAGGAGGGTCTTTATACTGCGTCCCACAGTGTTACCAGAGTCCCACTGGCCTGCTCCAGAATCCCACTGAAGACTTCTTCTCCCTGAGTCCCACAGGGTCCTTTCCTGGCTCCTCGAGTCACACGAGTAGCTCTTCTTCACTTTAAGCTTCTTCAAGTACCCTCAGCAGTCTGGGATAAAGACTGCTGGCCTTGCTCTGTACCTCTGATCACTTGTGATGATCAGGGTCTTCTCAATCTACTGAAAACTCAGACAACCAATCTCTTTAACTTCAGTCTGGCTCAGTCTCAGTTCACTTCAACATCATGCACTGAGTGCATGGCAACTCTTCAAGATCTTCAAGTCTTGGACTCCTCAGATGCACACCACTGATTTATCACTGTTCACGTGTGCACGTACATGCATGCATGCATGCACTCTCCTTTTCTTTCTTCTAGGTGTAGTAGACCCTCAAAGGGTGTATTCAATTATAGCACACACCTTCACTGACTTCACACACTTTATGCAATTTGCTTACACACTTAGAGTGTGTTCTACTTTAGTGTGGGTCACTCCTTCTTCTTCTTCTAATGTGTATACACTTTTAGTGCACACACTAGGTTCGGCCTTTTAGTTCTTTTGCACACACAAATGCCTATGGCCTTCTTCCCTTCTTGTGCACACACCTAGGCTTCGGCCAACTTCTTGCTCACTTTATACACACACTTAATGAGTGTGGTCTTCTAACCACTTGGCACACACTTGGCCTTTCACTTTATCTTGCACACAAAAATGCCCGTAGGGTGTATTTGCACTTTGCACACACAATCTTGGCTATGACCTCTTCTTTCTTTGACACACACTAACTTAGGTTTAGTTGTGGTCTTCTTGTTCACTTAGCACACACACAAGGCCGCTGCCTTTTCTTCAAATGCACACACAGAGTGCAAGTCTCGGCCAAGGTGTGTTCATGTCCACTTTGCACACACACTGCCCATGTGCTTCTCCTCTTCTCCACTGCCGCGCAAGGCTTCGGCCTTCTTTGGCACACACAATGTGTGTAAAACACAACCCGAACTCCTTCACTTCACACACACACAAAATGAGTGTGGTATACTGCCTTGATCTCAAAGGAGGCGCGCAAGGTGTCTTGGTACAAGGGGCAGCCGCGCAAGGTGTGGTGGGCTTAAGCCACAAGGCGCACACGTGCAAGGCACAAGCCACGGGTGTGCAAGCCTTCGAGCGCGCAAGGAGCACGGCACAGGGGCGTGCAAGACCTCGGGTGCAAAGCACCTCGGGCTTCAACCGTGGGCGCGCAGAGTGCCGCGGCCCTGGGTTCTTCCTGCCGCGCAAAGATTAGCGCGCAGGGGTCTCCCCTTCACTTCTTTCGCGCAAGGGATGCGCAAAAGGGACTCCTTCGGGCCTCAGATGGCACCGAGAAAAATATCCGCGCAAGTGGGATGCGCGGGGCTTCGGCTTCGCGAGGCAGAGAGTGCTCCGCGGGACTCCGGATCTTCAACAAAAGGATCAGCAGCAAATCCAGAGGTCTCGGCCTCTCTTTATATAGGCAGAGGAATCCTCAAAACATCCGCGGGATATAAAAATCGATCCACCGAGATTTCCGGTTCTTTGAAAACTTCAAACGTGGGCCGAGAATCTCGTTCTTTCTCTCTGCAAAACGCGGACTTCTTCTCCTTCTCCTTTATCTACGTGCATGCATTTTAAAACGCATGCAAGCCTCTGTTTAATCCAAACACATGCAAAGCATAATCCTCATGGCCTCAGCAACGTTGTTTGCCTCGGCCGAATCTCCAATTCTTCTTCTCATCGCATGCATGGTCATTTTTTGGCATGAATGTGTTCAGTAGGTCCAGACGATTCCAATGGACGTCTCGGTTTCGAAAATGGTGGCCGGATGCTCGAAAACGAGTGCTCGGGAGGCCTCTGGTTCAGCGGCGTCGCGGGAGATGCCTCGGCCGAGCTCGAGGTTGAGGACGAAGCTGGGAGCCGTCGGATCTCCATTTAAATGACCGCGGACGGCTCAGATAATAACATCGCCGTGGAGATGGATCGTACGGTGGAGATCTCGCGCGAGATCAAACATGCGGCCAGGATTAGATCCCGGGATAAAAATCCCGTCCCACATCGAATCGGCCAGCGTTTTTCTCGCGGCTTATCAAATAAGCGCTGGGGGAAAGCGCTCAGTTGAACTTCCCCCCTCCCGGTGCCGCCCCGCACCGGGTTCTCTCTGCGGGCGCGCTCTGCGCCCACTCTGCCTCCTGCGGGCTTGCTTCAAGCGCCCACTATGCTCCCTGCGCTCCTCCGGGCGTGCCCCTGGCGCCCTTGCGGTGTCCTTGGGTGCGCCCTGCCGCCCTGGCTCGCCCCACGGGGTTCCCCCGGGCGTGGTGCCCTAGTGCCCCATGCCTTGGGGTTGAACCCCCCAAGGTGCCTCGGCTGGCCTAATTTTTTGGCAAAGGATAGAATAAAAAAACTGTAGAAAAACCAGTTTCTCCTCCATATAAAATATGCCAATTGCCACATGCCTATCTCCTCTTCTTCTAAGCCATTCTTTCCATTTCTTCTTCATCCTTCTTCCTTTCAATCATGTATTCTAGACTTATGAGACATTTGTAGAAGGTTCTTCATCAGCCGAATCACTTGATTCTTCAATGTGCTTCATTGATCTAATCAGAGATCAATTGGATCAACTTCAAATTCACATGCACTAAGTGATAGTGCATGGACTTCATTAATGCACATCATCCACTTAGTAGTTGTGGATGGAACTACTTTCAACTCCTCATGCATTGTGAAGACAATGCATGGTCTTCAATCAATGTTGTGACTTTGTATCCAATTGATACAAGTTCTATGAACTTAAAGATCAGCTCAGCAATCGTCAGATGTCCATGGAGAATGTTTCAACCATATTCTCCAATGCCACTTAGTGAATCTCCTAAGTGACATTCCTCTAAGTTCCATGGCCATTCTCCATTCTTTACCAACACCATTACAACCTTTGTCATTCACATTTGACATTCCCTGACTTCCATTCATTCCAAGACAACTTCATGTCTCATTGACAACAAATGCAACACAATGCACTTCAATCTCCCCCTTTGTATTTGTTGTCAATACACTCCTTCAGCACATATGAATGGGTCAATATGTGTGCCAATATTTCTCCCCCTTATTGGCAATCAAATGCAAAGGTGTGGTGTGGTTCTCTTCAAAATATCACTTCCTCCCTTTAAAAAGTATTTTCTTGAAAAACACTAAGAGAGGGATGATGTCACATGTTCTCTTTAGCAAAGAACCTTTAGTAAATCAGCTCTAAGTCTACTTGGGCTAACCCGGTGTAGAAAACAAGAGTGATATAACCAAGGTACTCAATGCTGTCCATAATTCTCTACACATGTGAGATCATGCTTAGGGGTTTGAAAAATTTTCAGATATAACAATGAATTGCTAAATCCTGCACATACTTCACAAAACTCATTAGAAAGTTCAGTGCAATGATAAAGCTCCCCCTTTCATCCATTTGTCTTCAATCCATACTCCCCCTTAATTGACAAGATAAACTCAATTAAGAAACAAGGGATGAAAGTATGATTGGAATACCTTCAGCTTTTCTCAAGATGGAATTAAATATCAGAATCCCATCTTCTCCAGATTGGCTCCCCCTCAAGGGGTGCACTCCATTCTGTCCAAACCATCCTCCAGCTGAGAATGATCATCATCTTCAATTCCCTGCAATGTCAGCACATGTATATACCAAGAGTATAAGGGAATAAGATGGAACCTCCTTGGTTCATCAATGTGAACAACAAGGTTGAGAAGATTCTCTCAACCGAGATGTCCCATTTTCACCAGTCTTCACACTTGCACATTTGAGCTTCATTGATGATTGTGCTGGTGTGGTTCTCAAAACATCTTCATGTGAAACCTTCTTCTTCCCCTTTGCTTTAGCAAATGCCAGAGCTTCATCTTCAGCTCTTTGTAGTTCTCTGGCAAGTTGCAACTGATGTGGCCATATGACAAGTAAATCATTTGGAAGAGTGGCCCCAGTTCGGGAAGTTTCACATGGTTCCTTAGATGCTGTCAAGCTACCTTTCTTAGGCAACTTGTTTTCAATCAATCTCTTCTGCTTCTTCTGGATTGATTGTCTGTTTGAGTTCAGTCTGCTTCTATTTAGTTTCATGGCTTCTTTACAAAGGTCCATGATGTGTCCTTTCTTTCCACAGTAGAAGCATGTCTTGGTGGTCCTTCTGGATGCATCACCCTGCTTGGATTTAGACTCCAAGGACTTCTCTTCCTTTTTCAAACTCTTCTTGGGAGCATCTTCCACTTTCTTCTGCTTGCTTCCCAAGGATTCCTTTTTAGCCAGGTTCAGTGATCTTCTCTTCTTTTCAGCTCTGGATACAGTTGGAGATTGACATGTATCTATTTGACCACTTTTGCAATCATCCCAGATGTTGTCAAGTAATCCAAATCTATTTGCAGTAAACAGATGTCTCTGGACCTGTGGATGTTGCTTCCTTTCTTCTGGCTTGCTCCCCCTAGGCATGGGCTTCCTCTGTGCTCTGGCATTCAGTGGATTGTACCAACAATCCTTTGCACAATGCCCATACTTGTTACAACACCAGCATTGTCCCACGAATCTTGACCTCTTCAGTCCTTCTGATTGTAGGGTACTTTTCTTGACAAGTTGTGTTGTTTCAGGAGAGCTCTGCTTCTTCATTTTCTTCATCCATACTTGTTCGGATTCATTCTTCCATCCTGCACTTTTTGTGGAAACAAAATTAGAAGCATTAGTACAAGATGGGATGGATGGTACCTTCTTTCTAGAAGATGTTGCACTTTTATTGGAGGATGTCTTTCTCTTAGAATCATCCTGCTCAAAGCTCACCTGAGTAGCAACATTTCTTCTTTCAGCTGACTGGGAGGCTTTAGCTTTGGGTGATTGCTGATTTTTCAATATCACCTCCAGTTCTAAGGATTTCATATTGAGGGAGTTCTTCTCATCCTCAATAGTTCTTAGCCTTCCTTCCCATTTCTCTTCCAGCTGTTTTATCTGGTCTTCATGCACCTTCTTCAATTCTAGCAATGAATTGTCAAGCTCCTTCACTATCTTGACTTTGTCTTCGAGTTGAGCATCTCTGACATTCATTGACACTTTGTGCCTTTTTTCCAGTGCATGGAAAACTTCTTTGACCACAGTCTTAAAGAATTCTTTCTCAGAAAGGCTTCTCTGCAATTCTTCAGCAGTGTCTTCATATCTTTCATTGCAAAGAGATACTGTTTCATCTTTGGCATTTACCAGCTTTCTGAGAGTGTTGGTTATGCCAACCCTTTTTGCCAGCTGATCTTCCATAGCATTGGCTTCTTCTTCTAACTGTGATTTTTCTTCATGAAGATCATGGATGCCTGTAGCTATACACTTTTCCACTTCCATGGGAACTGTCTTCTGAAGATATTTGAGTGCACTCTGAAGATCATTCATTGTTTCAACTTCATCACAGCTAGGACATGCTTTCTTCATCTTCTTGGCCTGTTTCTTCTTTCTGTTTTTCTGAGTCTTGGCAGATATCTCCATTTGAGGCTGGTTGATCGTTTCCTCAAATCTGCACTTCATAAAGACTCCCTTGGATCTTTTAGAGGTAACCTCCCTCTGATACCAATTGAAGTGCCCAGATCAGTGTGAATCACTGAGAGGGGGAGGGGGTGAATCAGTGATCCTTTAAAACTTTTTACTAATTGATTCTTAATCAATTAAACCTCTATGGCTTGTTAAGGCCTCGATCCACTCTTCTTGTATCTCTCACCTTTCCACGAATGATGCAGTAAATGTAAAGGCACTGGACACAAGGATTTACAAGGTTCGGCACCAAAGGCCTACATCCTTGCCATGCTCTCTCAGCATGGATTCTCCCATTATAACTTGTTAGAATTACAATGGTCGATACAGCTTCCCACCGTATCTCTCCTGAGTCCCACAGGAGGGTCTTTATACTGCGTCCCACAGTGTTACCAGAGTCCCACTGGCCTGCTCCAGAATCCCACTGAAGACTTCTTCTCCCTGAGTCCCACAGGGTCCTTTCCTGGCTCCTCGAGTCACACGAGTAGCTCTTCTTCACTTTAAGCTTCTTCAAGTACCCTCAGCAGTCTGGGATAAAGACTGCTGGCCTTGCTCTGTACCTCTGATCACTTGTGATGATCAGGGTCTTCTCAATCTACTGAAAACTCAGACAACCAATCTCTTTAACTTCAGTCTGGCTCAGTCTCAGTTCACTTCAACATCATGCACTGAGTGCATGGCAACTCTTCAAGATCTTCAAGTCTTGGACTCCTCAGATGCACACCACTGATTTATCACTGTTCACGTGTGCACGTACATGCATGCATGCATGCACTCTCCTTTTCTTTCTTCTAGGTGTAGTAGACCCTCAAAGGGTGTATTCAATTATAGCACACACCTTCACTGACTTCACACACTTTATGCAATTTGCTTACACACTTAGAGTGTGTTCTACTTTAGTGTGGGTCACTCCTTCTTCTTCTTCTAATGTGTATACACTTTTAGTGCACACACTAGGTTCGGCCTTTTAGTTCTTTTGCACACACAAATGCCTATGGCCTTCTTCCCTTCTTGTGCACACACCTAGGCTTCGGCCAACTTCTTGCTCACTTTATACACACACTTAATGAGTGTGGTCTTCTAACCACTTGGCACACACTTGGCCTTTCACTTTATCTTGCACACAAAAATGCCCGTAGGGTGTATTTGCACTTTGCACACACAATCTTGGCTATGACCTCTTCTTTCTTTGACACACACTAACTTAGGTTTAGTTGTGGTCTTCTTGTTCACTTAGCACACACACAAGGCCGCTGCCTTTTCTTCAAATGCACACACAGAGTGCAAGTCTCGGCCAAGGTGTGTTCATGTCCACTTTGCACACACACTGCCCATGTGCTTCTCCTCTTCTCCACTGCCGCGCAAGGCTTCGGCCTTCTTTGGCACACACAATGTGTGTAAAACACAACCCGAACTCCTTCACTTCACACACACACAAAATGAGTGTGGTATACTGCCTTGATCTCAAAGGAGGCGCGCAAGGTGTCTTGGTACAAGGGGCAGCCGCGCAAGGTGTGGTGGGCTTAAGCCACAAGGCGCACACGTGCAAGGCACAAGCCACGGGTGTGCAAGCCTTCGAGCGCGCAAGGAGCACGGCACAGGGGCGTGCAAGACCTCGGGTGCAAAGCACCTCGGGCTTCAACCGTGGGCGCGCAGAGTGCCGCGGCCCTGGGTTCTTCCTGCCGCGCAAAGATTAGCGCGCAGGGGTCTCCCCTTCACTTCTTTCGCGCAAGGGATGCGCAAAAGGGACTCCTTCGGGCCTCAGATGGCACCGAGAAAAATATCCGCGCAAGTGGGATGCGCGGGGCTTCGGCTTCGCGAGGCAGAGAGTGCTCCGCGGGACTCCGGATCTTCAACAAAAGGATCAGCAGCAAATCCAGAGGTCTCGGCCTCTCTTTATATAGGCAGAGGAATCCTCAAAACATCCGCGGGATATAAAAATCGATCCACCGAGATTTCCGGTTCTTTGAAAACTTCAAACGTGGGCCGAGAATCTCGTTCTTTCTCTCTGCAAAACGCGGACTTCTTCTCCTTCTCCTTTATCTACGTGCATGCATTTTAAAACGCATGCAAGCCTCTGTTTAATCCAAACACATGCAAAGCATAATCCTCATGGCCTCGGCAACGTTGTTTGCCTCGGCCGAATCTCCAATTCTTCTTCTCATCGCATGCATGGTCATTTTTTGGCATGAATGTGTTCAGTAGGTCCAGACGATTCCAATGGACGTCTCGGTTTCGAAAATGGTGGCCGGATGCTCGAAAACGAGTGCTCGGGAGGCCTCTGGTTCAGCGGCGTCGCGGGAGATGCCTCGGCCGAGCTCGAGGTTGAGGACGAAGCTGGGAGCCGTCGGATCTCCATTTAAATGACCGCGGACGGCTCAGATAATAACATCGCCGTGGAGATGGATCGTACGGTGGAGATCTCGCGCGAGATCAAACATGCGGCCAGGATTAGATCCCGGGATAAAAATCCCGTCCCACATCGAATCGGCCAGCGTTTTTCTCGCGGCTTATCAAATAAGCGCTGGGGGAAAGCGCTCAGTTGAACTTCCCCCCTCCCGGTGCCGCCCCGCACCGGGTTCTCTCTGCGGGCGCGCTCTGCGCCCACTCTGCCTCCTGCGGGCTTGCTTCAAGCGCCCACTATGCTCCCTGCGCTCCTCCGGGCGTGCCCCTGGCGCCCTTGCGGTGTCCTTGGGTGCGCCCTGCCGCCCTGGCTCGCCCCACGGGGTTCCCCCGGGCGTGGTGCCCTAGTGCCCCATGCCTTGGGGTTGAACCCCCCAAGGTGCCTCGGCTGGCCTAATTTTTTGGCAAAGGATAGAATAAAAAAACTGTAGAAAAACCAGTTTCTCCTCCATATAAAATATGCCAATTGCCACATGCCTATCTCCTCTTCTTCTAAGCCATTCTTTCCATTTCTTCTTCATCCTTCTTCCTTTCAATCATGTATTCTAGACTTATGAGACATTTGTAGAAGGTTCTTCATCAGCCGAATCACTTGATTCTTCAATGTGCTTCATTGATCTAATCAGAGATCAATTGGATCAACTTCAAATTCACATGCACTAAGTGATAGTGCATGGACTTCATTAATGCACATCATCCACTTAGTAGTTGTGGATGGAACTACTTTCAACTCCTCATGCATTGTGAAGACAATGCATGGTCTTCAATCAATGTTGTGACTTTGTATCCAATTGATACAAGTTCTATGAACTTAAAGATCAGCTCAGCAATCGTCAGATGTCCATGGAGAATGTTTCAACCATATTCTCCAATGCCACTTAGTGAATCTCCTAAGTGACATTCCTCTAAGTTCCATGGCCATTCTCCATTCTTTACCAACACCATTACAACCTTTGTCATTCACATTTGACATTCCCTGACTTCCATTCATTCCAAGACAACTTCATGTCTCATTGACAACAAATGCAACACAATGCACTTCAAAGTGTATTTTGACATATTAAATAAATAAAAGTTTCATAATTCATATTTAAAATTGGTTCTTCATTAAATGGTTGTAAAATTGCCTTTATGAAAATAGTATTTTATATGTGTAAAGTAGGGTTTGTCCCATTATTATGTATATAAAATCCAATGGATGAATATAAAAAGTATTTGATTTAATATATAATATATATATTACATTAATATCACTCAATAATTTTAATTAATTTAATCTATTAGAATAAAATAACTTTTTTAGCATAAAAATTGTTTTCTTTAAAATTAATCACTTTATATTCAATTGATTATTATATTCATTTCTAATTAATTTGTAACCAATTAATTCATTCTATCTTGGTATAAACTAGAAATTGAATAATTTATTTAACACTATTCATAACCGCTAACATAATGGCTAAGTTATATCATAATATATTAAATAATAATATTTTAATAATATAATGTTATTTGGTGAAACGCGATCTTGCATGTAACACAAGCTATTGAGGAAGGTCACTCTTGAGTGTAATAAAATCTATCAGGTAAGGCCGCTCTTGCATGAAATGCATGATAAATCAATGTTGTGTGCATTGGAATATATATAATATATTTTAAATATTAAATATATTATAAAGTATCTGGATATTATATTACCCCATACATTTGGTATCTCTTGTCATGCATGCGATAAAATACAAGGTTCTTACTTTATATTTTCAGGGCATCATAGGTGTAGATCAATAAATTTATTGATCTTGTCTATTTTTCTCTCGATGTATTAAAGAATGACCACTTGATGGCTTAGAAGTACCTGCAGGGTTTGCAACCAGATATTAGATTGAAGTTATTTTTACTGAAACATTCCACCTATGCAGAGATGGTGAATAGAGATATGATGGTAATGATCGATATGGCAGGAAAGGTTGTATTTACAAACTATTCTCTTCCATCAAGTGGACTCTTTAGTGGCATGTATGGGAAGAATATAAAGTGGAAGGATCATTGTAGGAGTGGTGGTTGTGTTGGTGGTTCTCAACATCAAGCCTCCTCCGCACTATCCTTTATAGCTAGTTGTGTGCCTCTGACTTACTATCAGTGTGGTAGGGTCAGACACACCATTTTTTTTGGATTATTCTCATGAAGACTTGCAACAACTATAGAAATTTTGTTTATATACAATACTTCTATCAAGATATGACTACGACTATTTATGGTTAGGGTTCATCAGCTCTAAAGGATACTGCGGTGTAGTCAGAAGCTTCACATACTACATGGCTCTAACAATGAGCCCTGAGAGTTAATACATTTCACATAGTAGATGAGTGTCTAGCAGAAGTTGGTGTAGGGTTGGAAATATTGAAAGTTACAATCCTCATTGCATCTTCATAATAAATTGATTCATTTGATATTGGTGCCTCCCACTCATTTATATCTTCATGTTTTGTTGATATGATTTAACTTCAAACAAAACTTATGTCCTTTGAAATGGTTTTAGTGACACCTATTAGAAATAGGATAGAGAAGTGGTTTCTGTGGCCTGGTTCATTAACGGTTTCATATATGGAGTTGGTCGGGGTTTTTCTCATTCTTGATCTGGATTTGTTTGACATCATCATCGGTATGGATTGTCTTGTTGTTCATCGAGATGAGGTTGACTGTTATCATCGTTGTGTCTCATTTCATACTACCAATGAGAGCACTCATGTGTTATATGGTGAGTGGGACCCAAGATCAGGACATGTAGGGCCTTCCTTCCCAAATCTCCTTTGTTTTTTGTCTACTATTGTGTTTGATCATGATGACATTTCTCCTATTGTGGACCTTCCCATTCTGGTTTGATAGTTTCCTAACATTTTCCCAAATAACTTCTCCTACATTTCTCCTGAGAGGAGTAGAGTATAACAATGACTTGATTCCTAGAATGAAACCGATATCGATACCTTCTTATAATAATGAACCAGCAGGTCTAAAAGAGATCAAAATTTTGTAGTATGAACTTTTGGAAAAAGGATTGTTTCCCCCTAGCATTTCTAATTGGGCAGCCCCAGTGCTCTTTTCCAAGAAAGCATATGGTTCACTTTGGTTGTGTATGGACTATCTTAAATTGAACGGGGTAACAGTTAAGAATGAATACCCTTTACCTCATGCAGATGATTTGTTTGATTAGTTAAATAGGTAAAAGTGGTTCTCGAAGATTGATATTTTGTTAGGTTATCATCAGTTATGGGTTCAGGAGTCTGATATACCAAAGACATCTTTCAGGAGTAGGTATGGCTATTATGAATATCTTGTGATTCCTTTTAGCTTAACAAACACACCTGTAGTTTTCATGGATTTGTCTAATTAGATATTCCATAAATATCTTGAAACTTTTGTGGTAATGTTCATGGATGATATTATGTTTTTTTTAATCCGAGTGTGAGAAAGAGAACCATATAAGTTTGGTTCTAGAAATTATAAGAAGATACTATTTGTATAAAGAATATTCAAATTTTATTTTCAGGACTCAAGAAGTGAAGTTCATAGGGAATAAAATTTATGAACATGGCTTATTAGTTTATCAAGAGATGGTGCAGGATATTTTTTCATGGAAAGAACCACAATATTTCTATGAAATTCAGAGCTTCCTTGGTCTTGTTGTATAATACTAAAGGTTTGTTAAGGATTTCTCTAAGCTAGTTTCACCTTTGATTTTTCATACTAGGAAATAGGTTAAATTCACATGGACTGCAAAGTGTTATTATTATTTTGATGAATTAAATTAATTCAGAAATTGGCTCTTATTCATATCTTACCTAATCCTAGTAAGAGGTATGTAGTATTTTTTATGCTTTTGGTGTTGTTTTGGGAAGCATGGTTTTTTTGGATGACCATGTGGTAGCTTACAGGTTTCATAGGCTCTAACTTCATGATAAGAATTACACTAATCATGACTTAGATATTTCTGTAGTTTTGAATGTGCTATAATATCAGAGGAAATATATTTTTGGGGAGAGGTTTAAAGTCTTCTCAAATTGTAATATTCTGATTTATATTTTTTCAAATGTAAATTTGAATCTCAAACAGATATTGTGGGTATAATACCTTCAGAAATTTGTCTTTGATATCATCTAAAACTCAAGAAATGGTAATGTCATTGTAGATGCTCTTAATAGGAAAGTACCATCACAGGAGATTCTAGAATTGAAGGAGGAGTGTAACCTTATGGGGATTTATGTTCAGTTTCACCTAGATGATCAAGGGGATGTTTTAGGTATGGTTTTGACCAGTGTTTAGTTATCATTATCACTCTTGGAGTCTATCTTCTAGAGTCATTATCATGATGTTGAGTTTAGTAATGTTTGAGAAATCCTTTACAGTGGGGACACTATTTTTTGTTGGTCTCTTTCTTCAGATAGTATACTCCACTTTAAGAAGTGGGTTATTGTCCCAATATTCATTAGGAGTTTAGTATTGTTTAATTGTCACAACTCTTTAAGGTTCATCTATCTAGACACTGCAAAGATGTATTATGACATGATATTCTGATTATGGTCTATGGGTATGAAGCGTGACATTACAAATTATGTATCCCACTATTACACCTACCAAAAGATAAATGAAGAGTACTTGAAGACCTATGGTTTTATTTAGAATCTTCCTTTACTATTCTAGAAATTGTATGGGGTATCCATGTATTTTTTTAGATTAACACAGACTCCCTAAGGGAGGAATGTCATCTAGGAGGTTGTTGATTTGTTGATGTAGTCTGATCATTTCATTCTGATCAAGTATATCCTTAAGGTTGAAGATCTGGGTAATTTGTATGTGTAAGAGATTGTAAGGTTATAGTGGATTCCTTCTGTCATTATTTTGGATAGGGATACTAGGTTTACCATGAGGTTCTGGGGGATTCTCCAAGTGGAAATGGGAACTCCGGTCAAGTTGAGCACAACATACCATCCAAAGACAGACCATCATATGGAGCATGTGATTCAGATTTTGGAGGATATACTTTATGCTTGTGTCTCTGATTTTGGTGGATCAGGCGATATCCATCAATGAATAGTTGAGTTTTTTTTACAAAAAACAGTTATCATTCATCGGTATGAATAGTTCCCAATGAGGTATTATATGATCACCAGTGTATGTCACCTATTTATTAGGAAGTGGTGGACGAAGTAGCTTTGGTTGGACTAAGTTTGGTCTAGGAGATGTTGGAAAAGATTAAAGAGGTTAATCAAAATCTATTTATAGCCCAAAGTCTATATAAATTTTATGCAGATCAGAGGCATCATCTTCTATATTTTTCCATTGGTGACAGGGTTTTCTTGAAAGTTTTTCCTCAGTTGGGTCACTATTGACTTAGAAAATAGGGAAAGTTGGCTCCAAGATATGTTGGACCATTTGAGGTCACTGAGCATCTGATATAGGTTGATTATTGGTTATCATTTCTAGTTCAGTTTATAGGTATTTGTGATCTTTTCCACATATCTCATCTTAATAAGTACCATCTTAATCCCACTCACATTCTGAGTTGGGTGGAACTGTGTTAGAGCTAGATGTTTCAGTTTTGTAGAATCCAGTTGATATCATTGAATCTCAAGTAAAAGCCTTTCATGGGAAGTTGATCTCGTTGGTCATGGTATTATAGAGACACATATCAGACTTTCATGAGACTTGGGAACATGATTCGATGAGGTGGTAGCAGTGGCCTCATATTTTTTCCATGGATTTCATCTTCCACATAACTTCCTGGGGAAGGAAATTATTTATGTTGAGGATTTTTTAACATTCCTTTACCGATCAATCAGGTACACCATTCACCTATTTGTGGTTTTCCTTTTCTTATTTCCTATATAGGGCTGAGAAAGAATTGGGAGAATAACTATAATGGTGAAGTCAGATATTTGTTGGACTCTTAGCTTTAACCAACTTCTTCTATTGGCTACCAAAGGATTTCATGTCATTTAGCTAGGTTACACATTGTGTAAGTGTTTCTAGGTGCACGTCATAAAAGGCACCACATTGTGAAAGGTTACATGATGCGAAGAGATGTTTCAACCATGAATGTTTTAAATAATGTATTTTTAATATGAGGAGACGGGTTTCCTAGAATATGTGGGACTTTTATGGTTACACGTCATGTAACTGGGCTATACACTGTGTAATGGTCTACATATAGTTTTTAAAAATAGGATTGTGGATGATTTATTTTGGTTCTTTATCCATACTATCTTTATATTGACCTAGTTCAATTCCCAGGTGATTTTGGGAGACTTCTCTCATTTTAGAATGATCTGATTAACATTCGATCTTTATTTTGGTTGCGTTGAATCTCTCAAGGTAAGTGATCTTTCTTCTTATTCAATGTATTTGATCATGGTAGTTCCCTTGTGTTGCGTAATTGCATCATTTGGTATAAGTTGGTGTATCTTCATGACTTATTCTGGATCTGTTGTGTGATCTCATTCCAGAGTCTATTACTTTATTGGTCATTGTTCGGTGGGCCATCATTCTTAAGTTATGTGGGTTTTCTCCCACTGACCCCTCATTTTTCAAATTGGATCAATCTTATGATTTAGATTTGATTATTGGGCCTTCATAGATGTCGTTGGGGTTTTTATAATTTTGGATCCCATTGAGGGCCTATGTGGACCAAGTTTCGAGGTTGGTGGTTCCATCTCAAGCCTATATTGATAAAACTTGTTGCTCCTTCTTTATAAATTGATTTATACAAAAAATTTGCATGATTTATTTGTGTGTGTTGAAAAGAGTTTTTAAAGAGAAATGGTTTTCAATGATTTTTGATAAATGGAAAGAAAAGTTTATTTTCAAAGTATTGAAAATGGTTTTGTGAAATGGTTTTGAAATGATTTTTGAGACATTTAAATGATTATGAAAATGAGCATATGGGTTACCTTGGGTACTAGGTGGAAGGTTTAGCTTGAGGCCACTGTTCATTATGTGGGTAAACTTTTTGAGGTGTTCCTATTATCCTAGAGTGTAGATTATTGTCTCTAGGTACATATATGATATAAAGGGTGTCTCCCTATTCCTGGAGTGTACATCATTAGTTTTATGTACTATAATGCCTTATTCATTGTTTAATGGGTAAGAGTAGTCAACTAGCTAAAATTTTGTATTCCTTGGGGTTTTGATTCCTGTTCTACTACTATTGTTTATATATTTCTTGGATTTGTACTATTTTTTACTTGATTTGCATGATGATTCTTTTGAAAGATGATATGGAAAAATGTGCTTCGAAATTGACATACTATATTTTGTTTTAGAACCATGAAAAAAGGGAAATGTCTTCCTTATTTTCTATAAATATGATTTACTTTTTATCATTCCGTGCTTTAATTAAATATTTCATAAAATAATTTTATACATAAATTTCCTATGGAACACCTGGTTGAGATCTTATTGAGCTTATTATCTCAAACCATGTGCACCTCTTCGACGTTGAATAAACCTTCGCATGTCTTCTAATAAAGTGAAAGGAAAGGTGTATGAATGAGGTGGTGAGGTTTCATGTCAGATGAGTTGGGTAACCAGTGGTGATATGGTGGAAGTTCTTCCATGCCATCACTTGGAGTAGCTGTTTGGTTCTAGTCTATTGTAATTGGACTCGTCTTTTGGGGTTTTAGCTAATTTTACAGTTGTCTGCTTCTGATGTCTTTCTTAAATTTATATAATATATCCATTGGGTTTCTTCTATCTATTCTAGATATATATATATATATAGATATATTCATATTCCATTTTTTTAGGTTGTGAGAAATCGTTCCCTCTGGTTTGTCGTTCGATGCCCGGGTGCTTGTTGCCAACCCGTGGCGATTTAGAATTCCCTTCGTGTATATGATGGATCCGATCAGGTGAAAAGTATGAGGGTAACCTAGGTTGGTTAATTACAGTTAATATAATAATAATAAAATTCTTGTAAACATTTTTTCAAAATATGGATATGGAAGAAAAGGTTTCCAACCGAAGAGAAAAATAAGGCCAATTTTCCTTAAAAAAATCTTTTAGTATATTGAGTACATAAAGGGTGGGAAATTAATGGAAAAGATTTAATATTCATAAATAAATTGATTTGAATAAAAAAAATTATTCTGGATTAATATACTATAAAATTTCTTTAATAGAAAAATTATGTATGAATAATCTTGGTAAATTGTGAATGTATCATAAATCCCATACTGCTTTGGTAACTTTTTATTCAGAACCCCTATGAAATAAATAAAATAAAATATTAATAATAATACAATGAAAATAGGTATATCCATTATAAATCATATCAAATTTTCAGTAGATACACCTCATCAAATAATACTGGTGTTTAACAAAATATATGTTCCAAAGAAGAGAATTTGAGATGATAAACCCTTAATACTTTGATAAATTTTAAATTAATCTCCATTTGATTCAATAATTTTAAGTTTAAATTTATATACCTTGAATATATAATGAAACATGTTATAAAATTTTAAAGGGTTCATATTACAGACTTTATAAACTTAAATAGGTTCTTACCATGAAACATGTCTCAATGAAACAAAATTGAGATGAAGACCCCTCACGAATTTTGTGACTTTTGAATTGAAAGTCATTGGAAGCTTTAAAAAAATATAGTTCCATAAATATATTAAATTAAATCATATAGTATTCAAAATACATTATTTGTTATTATATACCCCATATAAATGAGAAATTTTTTTATAACATTATAATATGTCTCAATGAAGAGAAATTGAGATGAAACCCTTACCTTATATATGGCATAACTCAAAAATGATCTAACATTAAGTATAATAAATTTATATTTATTATAATTATATAATATAATCATATTAATACATATATATTATATATTTTCCACCTTTATCATTTTAATACCTTTTTATTAACAATTCTCAATTAAATTCATTATTTTGGTTGATAATTGCTTTGGTATTCATGTATTTTTAGTTTAGAAGTTATGTTCTTTGAAATTTTATCATGGTTACTCAAGTAAGAACCCATATCTTCTTCTAAGGTATGTTTTCCTTTTTTTGGTGTTTTTGAAGAAAAAGAGACATTTCTGGAAATTTCTTAAGTACAGGTTGTGTACTTTTTGAGTACACGACGTGTACTTAGTTACCATGGGTAGCCGTGTGGTGGTTGTGTAACGACTGAGCACACAGCTTTGTGTGGTGACCTGGAGACCGCCTAATGTGGAGGCCGATGAAGGAAAGTACATGTCGTGTAATTATAAAGTACACATCATGTAATTTTTTTATTAAATGGACCAGGGTCACGTCTGATGGGCATAACACTCTCTTTATTGAACTAGTTCTTTTAGGAGTGTCTGTACAGCCGTGATTCTTTCTCAAGCCCCTGATCGAGCATCTGTCCTCCGATTCGACCACCATTTATTGCATTGATATCACCTCTATAATCTCTTCCTTCTTCTAGATCTTTGTTTCATGATTCCTCCACTTTCTCATGTTATCTCTGGTTGAACGTCATAGACATTTTTGTAGATATTCGGTGTTCATGGGTGATTCAAGGCTTGTGGTTCACTTATAACGATCCTACAACACCGAGGTAGGTGATTTGTGCCTTTCTATAGTTAGTCTTTGAGTTATTTGTGAAAAAGTTCCCAATTCCCTTGAACGGGGTATTCCATGTTTATGTTTTCAGCCCTAATGTTTTTCTGCTATGCCTTGGTTGTTTGGATAGAGGTTGTATGTTGTGAATAGGTTTTATTTTGAAATTCTATTGAGTTTTTTCCTATGTTTTCTTTTATTGAAATGTTGGTCTAGTTTTTCCTGTTAGGTTGCTGCTTTGTTTTCCATGCCTAGTATTGTTAGGATGGAGTGTTTTATCTGACATGATATTATGCTATAGATTTTTTAGAAAAGTAGTTCTTGTGTTTTACTTTGGCTTCCTTGTATTGCTGTGCTCATTTTACTTACAGAGGGCCGTGAGAACCTAGTGTAGTAAACCATAGGGAGAATGGACATGAGGTCTTCTCCATAGGGTCTATTGTTTTTAGTATTACGATGCAAGACCATAGGGGGAATTGACATTAGTTCTTCCTCAGAGTGTCGTAGTTCCTCGACATGGGCCACAAGGGGAATGAGATGTAAGTGCTTACCCATAGTTCCTTTTAGTTACCAATACGAGACTATATGGGGAATTGATGGTGAGTTCTTCTTTAGAGATTCTGTGCTAAAGATGAACTAGAGGGTTTAGACTGTGTGTAGTTCCTAGAGGGTTTCTTGTGTTTGATAGGTAGGACCAGAGGGGTTCAGGCTATGATAATATCCCAGAGGGTAACCTATTTGTGTTTATCTGCTTACATGGTATGTGGTAATTGAATGCTTTGAAACTGTAGGAATGTTTACTATTGAGTACTTCCTTGTTTACTGCTTATTTTGATAATTTCCAGCCATATATATTCACTGACTATTAGGAACAGATCTCTTGGTGGTTTCATAATGGGTTTTAGTCTCACACCCTATTTGGGTCATGCTTTTGGGCCCAAACAGATTATATATTTTCTGGTATAGATAAGGGCAAGAACCCTTCTACTTTAGGTACTCAACTGCTTTGGATCTGGAGAGCATGGGACCTAGCTAAGGCTTGGGATGCTGAGGAGTTGTTTACTTTTTTTCTTTCATACATTGGTTTAGTATTGTATTTCAGCATTGTGATTTGTTTGGATGATTTCCTAGACATATGTATCATGCATCATTATATATGTGCTTCATCTACTTATTACTTTCATTCTTCTGCTGTTTACGGTTGTATTCCATCATTACTGTTTCCGCTATTTTTATCTATTTCTCTTCTATTGTGTTACTCTGCCAATGAGGGAATAGTTTCCCCAATATCACTCCCAGGTCTCTCACTGCTACTCAGCAAACTCTGATGTTAGGGGAAATGCACATGAGGCCATGTGACCAACCGGGTACGGGGAGCCTCGGGGTGGCTTCCGAAACAAGGGTATTTCAAATTAGTATCAGAGAAATTATTTTCTCTTGACTTACTATTTTTTAGCCTATATACAGGGATAGGAAGGAATAGGTACTTTTTAATAAGCTATGACTGGTAGTAGCTAACCCGTGTACAGGGAAAATCCAAAATACCTTGTTTATTTCATGTTTTCTAGTTTTGAAATTTTACAGTTGATTTTAATCTCACCGTTGGGTGACCCACATGTATTATGATGTTATTGTTGTTGTTATTGAGTTTCTATTTCTGTTGCAACCTAATGAGATGAGGGTATTCTATCTCATTCATCATATAAGCACTTTCTAGGAATCACATGTCATGCATTCTTTCTATGCCATTTAGTGTGCATTAGCGATTGCATGTTGTTGTGATAGGTGCTCTGATAGATATGAATACTTTTGTGAGAGGTTCCTTGATAAAAAAACCTACTTTTTGATAGGGTATTGGTTGTGTAAGGTTTTGTTTGAATGAACACCAAACTTTGGTTCTTGAGGTGTTATGGGCCCTCATGGATTGGAATTTGGTGGGTCATTGATCTTTTGTGTTTTTTATGAGATGTATATGATGTCAATCTTTGATTTGCAGGGAGTATGGTCCCTTACAGTTTAGAATTTGGAACTTTAATGTTCATTTCAATGTTTTTCTGGGATCTGGAGTAGATTATGATGCATAATATCTAGAAAAACCCATAATACACGTTGTTTAGTGATGATTACATGCCATGTGTTCTTCTTTTAGGGAAGAAACTATTTTTCTTAAGTACACGTCGTGTACTATATGTACACGCCGTGTACTATATGTGCACTCCGTGTACTATATGTACACACCATATAGTAGCTAACTGTGTCGCTGGCTGTGTGGGCAGAGACACGGGGTTGGGAAAATATTGGTGGGACATGCCGTGTACCAGATGTACATGTCATGTGTTTAGATCCAGTGTCTTTCTGTGTGACTAACGACACTGGTGGATAAAAGTTTAAGAAATACACGTTGTGTCAGTCTTGAACATGCCGTGTAGTGTGATCCATGTAACCGACTGTGTAGAAAACAACACTGGTTGGTGAATTTCATCTAGTACACACCGTGTCTGGCACTAACATGTCCTGTAGTCTCGTTCTAGGAGAACCGTGTGTCTTAACTGTGTAGAAGGAACCGGGAAGGGAAATAGGATTCAATTACACGCCATGTTTTAGGACAACATTATGTGTGTATGGGGTGTTACAGGACCTGGGTTAGCAGAAGTACACGCCCATGTGAAGGCATAAGGGAACACACCATGTAGACAATATACACATCGTGTATCCATGTTTTGAAAAACATGAATGCTTTATTTCTCTTGTTCCCTTCTTATACATCCATGTTTTAGTCCCTGTTAATCTTGATCTAAGGTGTGCACTTGACCTTATAGATTCATTCCACAAAGACGTCCTCCTGTTTTACGCTAGTTACAAGTCGATGATTAGACACTAAACATGGCTAGTCAGGGACTACCAGCAGATCCTCCAGTAGTTCCAGTCTTGGAACCAGCCATCATTCTGGACACAGGTGCTGATGCACAGTTCCGAGAGGGATTCATGATGTTCATGTAGACTTACCATGGAGTTCCGCATCCTACCCCTTCTATGGTAGAGTTGATGCAGGTTTTCCTACAGCAGCATCCTCCCACTTTCACCAGGGAAGGAGTACCTCAAGCTGTAGAGTCATGGTTAGAAGCCATGCTTTCCATCTTAGAATATCTAGAGATTCCTCTAGAAAGGTGGGTCAAGCTCACTACATAAATGGTTTGGAACTCCTCCAAGAGATGGTGGGATGTGATCTCACAGGAAAGAAGCTAGTAGGTTATGGACCAAGGTGAGTTTCATCGTACCTTCTACGATTACTTCTATCTGAAAACCTTGAAGGCCAATCGAGCTCGAGATTTCTTGAGTCTGGAGTAGGTTACTATTTCCAGTATGGAGTATTATTCTTGCTTCACTGAGCTGTATCTCTTCATGACTATTCCATTAGGTGATGATTTATTCATAGATAGGATGTTTTAGGATGGTATGAGGCACGACATCTGATTGTAGGTGAACATTTTCAGGTTGACTTACATCACTTATATCATAAACTAGGCGCTGATCATGTAGAAAAATATGAGGGATTATGGAGTAGTGAGATAGAGAGGTTCGACATCCAGAGTTAGTACCCATCCTACTGACATTAGGAAGCACCACTGGGGGTCTTCGTGCAGTGATACAAGGAGGCAAGACACTTCTTCTGGTAGCCAGGTGGTGTGATACCAGTGTGGGAAGAGCGGGCATACAAGGCCAAATTGCTCGAGAGACTTAGTGGAGTGCCGATCTTGTGGAAATATGGGCCATATTCATCATTTCTGTCAGATATTCTCACAATCAATTGGTGATAGGGGTTCTTCTATGACTCTGTGTTCAGCAGAAGCACCACCAATTTCTCATCAGTTTGGGAACTGGAGTTCTTCCGACCGTTCAGGATGAGGTGGAGGTCGTGGCCAAGGTAGTCAGTCACCAGGCTCTCAGTGAAAATTGGGTTGATCATCTCAAAATGGTTAGGTAGGGTCACAAGGTTGCACTGTAGGTCAGACTTTTTCAGTGGAGTAGACCTAGAAGAAGCAGGATCCCGAACCCTCTATAGTTTGAGGTACGATCCTAGTTTCCTCAGTTGTAGCTTCTAATCTTTTCGATAAAGGGGATTCTCATAGCTTTATACCAGTTTCTATTGTGCAGATCCTTGGGCTCTATATCTTTTCTTCTATTGATATCATGATGCTAGACACACCATTGGGGACTAGAATGGCTAGTGTACGTCAATGCAAGGACTTCCCTCTTGAGGTTGGTGGGTGTCACTTTTTATGGGACCTTTATGTCATAGAGATGATAGGCTATGATGTAATTCTCAGAATGGACTAGTTAGATCCCATCCAGGTATTTGTTTATTGATATCATCATAGGGTTAGTTTCACATCATCAAAGGGTGGATAATTTCTTCATAAGGGTGAATGGGATGTCCAAGCGAGCAGAGCAGGACCCGATCATCATGGGTTTGGAGGAGTTTCAAACCAGATTGGTAGTCTATATCTAGATAACTAGGGGACTTCACAAATGGAATTTCCCTGAATGGTAGATCGTTTCAAGAACGTCTTTCTAGAGGACTTTTCAGGTTTTCCTTTGAAGTGAGAGGTGGACTTTTCTATTGAGCTTGTGCCAAGAGCGGCAGCGGTGTACATTCCTCCTTATAGGATGGCTACACCAGAGTTGTAGGAGCTCAAGAAGTAGTTGGAGGAGTTGTAGGAAAAGGGTTTTATCTGACCCAGTACTTATCATTTGGGTTCTCATGTCCTGTTCATGAAGAATGCGGATGACACCCTCAGAATTTGTGTGGATTATCAATAGTTGAACTAGTCGATGGTCAAGAACCGATATCTCTTACTAAGGATTGATTATCTCTTTGATAAAATATGAGGAGTCTGGGTGTTCTCAAAGATTAACTTGATATCTGGTTACCATTACTTTCACGTTAGACCATCTGATATACCCCTTATAGGCTTTCGAACCAGGTATGGTCTATACGAGTATGTGGTTATGCAGTTTGATCTGACGAATGCACCTATAGTTTTCATGGAACTGATGAACTGAGTGTTCCATCCATACTTGGATTTCTTCGTGGTGGTCTTCGTGGATGATATTTTCGTGTACTCTCACACTCATCATGACCATGCTTGTAACGACCCAAAATTTCATTAATGGAAAATCCCTCTTGATCTAGTTAAATGTTTCTTTATGAAAAATGTTTTTATAAAATATCGACTTTTTTAGTTTTACTTTAAGATTTGTGACCGTTACTTTTATAGCCGTTGAACAGTGATCATCTGGGTAGTTTAAATATAAGTCTTTAACGAACCAATTTTCTACTCAGACAAAGGAAGCGATGGCCTCATCCAGTAGAATTGCCCCTTACGAATCCCATTTGTCGGAGCTCAGAAAAGAGGTGGCGTCTTTGGGCTTTGCCCTTGACCAATCCCAAGATGAGCTTCATCAAGTAAAGGTCGAACGTGATCATCTACGGGAAAAATGGAAGTTGATAGAGATTACCACTCGAGCGATGTTATCCGAGCAACCCCAAGAGTCTGTCACCATCGCACACCTTACCCTTAGGTCTTATGCGGATATTTTAAGGGGTTATGTAAAAAATAAGTAGCACCATGTTCATGTACATTATTTTTTTTGTATATAATAATGAATATAATTTCTAGTCATTTTTGATACATTGTAATTAGTTTTTACAGTACAAATGGTGTTTTTAGTTTTTATTTAATTAAGAATTATATTTTTTTAAATTAAAGGATTTTTTTAAATAATATTTTAATAAAATATTATTATTAATATTAAATTAATTTTTATTAAATATAAATGATCTTATAATTTTATGAATGCAATTAAAATTTTTATTAAGGTTTGAAGGCCATTTCTATCAAAACCCGTGAATTTTTTATAAATGTCGGTTTTTATTTTAAAAGTGAAAATTCACATATTTAGAAAAATTTTTAGATAGAATAAATATTATTTTTGGAATCAGGACGTCGAAATTATCCAATGGTGAATTTTTCATAATTTTCTGAGACAGTCAAATTTTTGGGTAAAAATTAAATACCATTTAAATATATAATGTGTTTATGACATCATAATGACCCAATGGTGATGTAATAAAATACCATAATCCTTATGTTCGGCCAATATATGTTTTATCATTAAAATAATGAGGTTTTGGGTTTGTTTGACTCACTTTTCAAAGCATTAATGGAGCCCTCAAGACTTATTCAACACTTTGCCTTTTTAAATTAATTTCCATGGGAGTGTGACTCACCTCCACATAAGCAACCCTAATTTTTTAATAAGTTCGGACCTTGGACTTGTAAAATATTGTTTTCCTCTTTCCTTTTCCAGAAACCATGGGCAAATACCATGGGATGGTTTGTGGTTTGGATTATTTTAATATAAGGGGTCCCAAACCTAAATAATAAAGAATTATCTCACCTTTCCTATATAAACCCACCCAAGCTCCCACTTCCTCCACACTCAAAGCCCTTGAAGTTCGTCCAACCTCTTCCCTACTCTCTCTAGAATCCTCTCAAGGTTCCCCAAGCTCCCAAGAAGCCTCTCACAAGCCTCTCTCTAGCCTTTGGAAGCACACTTCCAAGTAAGGGGTTTTCTTCCTTTCTCATTTTTTTGTCAATTTTCTTTAAGTTGTATTTCCCTTTTTATTTCAATTATGAATGTTGGGGTATGGTTTCTCACCTCCCCCATACTGCCCTCTTATTGTTTTAATGATGGGAGAACCCTTTCTCTCTCATTAAATGCCTCCCATGTACACCCGTTACTATGCCGAAATTCCGAAAGGAACTTCTCTCTCTTCTTTTACATTCATGCAATACTTTTGTATCATGAATCTAAATTCCATTTCTATTGTTGGGACATGTATATATATGATTTACTTACTGTACATTACATGTAAATATGATGAGGAACCCCTTTCTCTCTCATCAACCTTTTTTATGAATTCTTATGTCACGCCGTTATGCTGCCGAAATCGCACCGATTTTCTAAGCCAATGTCTTTGTGTAGTGAATACCATGCCCATTTCTCCATCAAGGGTATTCACCTTTATGCACATTTACATATTGATTATAAAGTTTCATGTATGAATTCCACTTTCCTTTATCGTGGAAGAAATGATTATGTTTTATGAATCCATGTTTTATGATCCATGTGGCACACTTATGCATGAAATGAAATGTTTAAGAAGGGTGCGCCCTTTATAGCGCTCCAATGCATTGGGTAAAGTACAGTATCATGATACGTCATGTGCAATGAGTGTTGACTCATGCTAATTCAAGTGCAACGAGGGTTTACTCGTGCTTCAAGTGCAATGTGGGTTTACTCATGCTCCATGTGCAATGAGCCTTGGCTCATGCTAATTCAATGTTAAGTGTTGTTCCCACATTTCCATGTTATGATTATCATGCTTTATCATGCCTTTATGTTCATGTTTCTATTATGCTCTATTGATATGCCTATTGCCTAACATGTATTTCACTCCTCATGTTATTCATTGTTTACTCCCTTACTGGACTTTATAGCTCACCCTTTTCTTATGCATGTCCTCAGGTTATCCCATGCAATGCTAAGTACGAAGGAATGTAGTGGTCATGTAAGGGAAGTTTTCAATAAAGATGTTGTATTTAAAGTTTAAAGTTTTTATGTAATGATCCTAAGCCCCAAAGACACTAAACCTCTCAATCTTCCTTGTTGGATCAAGTGAAGTTTTATGTAATAAAGCATGCTTAAGTTGTAATAAAAAGCAGGGTTGTCATAGTTGGTATCAAAGGATAGGTTTAGTTATTTTTGGGATTAGGAAACCCTAGTAAAGCCTTAGATACAAGACTAAGCATAATAAAAACATCCCTATGTTTTGGTAAATACTAAGTAAGTGGTTTATCAAACAAATACATCCCTGTCTGGATACGAGCAGGTAGAGGCGGCTCTGGAACAGATGTATCCTAGGGGTAAAACCCGAAAACACCACTTTGAGCTAGACTTGAACGGGAACTGGTTCACGACAACGGGCCTTGCTGCACTCTTGGTTACGACACTCCCGGGGGATATTTTTTGATAAATTCACAATCTTAGTATGAACCCTTATTAAGGGAAAAATGCTCCTAAGAATATATGTTAGAAGGAAGATCATGAAAAGCCTGGATTGAATCCTATAGACTCATGAGTTAAAGAGATTAAAGTTTATTTATAAGTCATCAACTTTTGTCTTTGGATTAACCTTTATGTGTTACCCCTAACTTTCTTTTATTCCAGCCAATGGCCGGTAATAGGAGAACTCGGGCTAACAACCGTTGTGAAGATCAGTGTGATGATTGTACTTATGAGATGCCCAATCCAATGGGAGCGGGAATCGTGAACTTTGTCACGCTTCTCTCTCAGCTAACTCAAGTTTTGAATAGAAACACTAGTAAAGAGGAACGTTCAACCCCCCCTAAGAAAGAACAAGTCACTATTGAAAGCTTCATGAGACAAAGGCCTCCTACTTTTAGTGGATCATCCGATCCCATGATCGCTGAACAATGGATCAACTCCATTGAGAAGATATTCTCCATCCTCCAATGCTCTGAAAAAGAGAAGGTTCTTCTGGCGGCTTATCGTATAGAGGGTGAAGCTGATCAATGGTGGACGTTGATCAAAAATACGAAGCCTGAGGAGAAGATCGAGTCTTTGGAATGGAAGGTATTCCGGAAGATGTTTTTCGATAAATATTTTCCACGCACCCTCCGTCTTAAGATGGAAAGGGACTTCCTTTCCCTCAAGCAGAAAGATGAGGAATCTGTGGGAGCGTACGAGGAAAACTTCACAAGGCTTGCATGATACGCTTCCGGCTTTGTCGTTACCCCCGAATGCAAGGTTGACCGCTTCTTTGGTGGGCTGAAGCCTAGATTGCGGAAAGCATTAGCGATCCGTGACTTCGACAGCTATGAGGAAATTGTCCGATGTGCCCTCAAGGTTGAAATCGAGATCGGAGAATCACAGGGGTATCATGGGGACAAGAAGCGGAAGGTGGACTTCAATGCTGATGGTCCGATGGATAAATCCAACGGCGCTAAGAAATTCCAGCACCCCACTTGCCAAAATTGTGGAAAGAAGCACCCTGGAAATTGCCTTAGGGGGACAAGAAAATGCTTCAAGTGTGGAAGAGAAGGGCACCTAGCTGTTAACTATCAGCAAGAAGGACCTGCAGCTGCGACAGAGGAGAGGAACGCTCCGTTCGAACCTCAACGCATTGTTCAATGCTTCAAATGCAAAGAACAGGGTCATTTTGCGAATCAGTGCCCTAATCCAAGGGTTATCGGAGGCAATCAACAACCTCCAAGACAGCAAGGAAGAGCTTTTTCCATCACTTTTGCCGAAGTGAACCCCGACAACGAAGTGGTGACAGGTACTCTAGTTATTCATTCAAGAATAGCGAATGTACTTTTTGATTCAGGTTCTACGCATTCTTTTATATCTCAAAAGTTTAGTAGAATAGTCCCTGCACCACCACAAATCATGGAAATAAAGATGTCGGTGAGTACGGAAAATGGGGAAATCATTTCATCCCCTTAGTATAAGTCCTCCCCTGTTATAATCTGTGGATTGAATTTCCCGGCGAACCTCGTCATACTCCCTTTGGTGGAATTTGATGCAATTCTTGGCATGGATTGGCTTTCCTTATATAGAGCCAACATAAATTGTCGGGAGAGGGAAATCACACTCCATATGGAGAATCGACCCCCGATTCTTTACAAGTGTCAGGAGGAAGATGAATCTCCTTTAGCTCGATCATCTCAAGCATGGATATTACTGCCTTATGAGCACGCATATCTGGCTCAGATGATTAAGTCCAAGGAAGAAACCACCCTTGAAGAAATGCCTATTGTGAGGGAATTCGCTGAAGTATTTCCCGAGGAACTTCCTGGTCTTCCTCCAAGAAGAGATGTTGAGTTCTCAATTGAACTTATACCTGGGGCGCTACCAATATCCAAGACTCCATATAGAATGGCTGTGGTTGAGCTTGAAGAACTGAAGAAACAACTATAGGAGAATCTGGATAAAGGGTTTATACGCCCAAGTGCATCACCATGGGGTGCACCAGTCCTCTTCGTCAAGAAGATGGATGGGTCAATGCGGCTTTGCATCGATTATCGTGAACTTAACAAAATCACGATAAAGAACAAGTATCCTCTCCCAAGAATCGATGACTTGTTTGATCAGCTGCGTGGAGCACAATACTTCTCCAAGGTCGACTTGCGGTCGGGATATTATCAAGTAAGGGTGAAGAAGGAAGATATCCCCAAGACTGCTTTTCGTACAAGGTACGGGCACTATGAATTCATAGTAATGCCTTTCGGACTCACCAATGCTCCAGCAATATTCATGGACTTGATGAATAGAGTCTTTAGAGATTACCTAGACAAATTTGTGGTAGTCTTTATAGATGATATTCTAATATACTCCAAAACCAAGGAGGACCATGAGGAGCATTTAAAAACTGTACTAGAGACTTTGCGCAAGGAGAAGCTCTATGAAAAGTATAGAAAGTGTGAGTATTGGTTGAAGGAAGTCTCATTATTGGGTCATATCATCACAAGCAATGGGATATCTGTGGACCCCTCCAAAACAGATGCAATTGAGGGATGGTCGAGGCCAACATCGGTAACTGATATCCGTAGCTTCTTGGGGTTAGCTGGATATTATCGACGATTTGTGAGAAATTTCTCATGATTTTCCAACCCTCTTACCAAGCTAACTCGAAAGGGAGTAAAGTTTGCTTGGAGTGATGAATGCGAAGAAAGCTTAAAGGAGTTGAAAAGGAGGCTTATCACTGCACCCGTGCTCACTTTACCCACAAGTGGGGAGCTTTTTGTGGTATTCAGTGATGCTTCGAAGAAGGTCTTAAGATGTGTGCTGATGCAGAATGATAAAGTGATATCCTATGCCTCAAGGCAGTTAAAAATCCATGAGCGAAACTATCCAACACATGATCTGGAGTTGGCGGCGGTGATCTTTTCCTTGAAAATCTGGCGGCATTATCTCTATGGAGAGAAATGTGAGATATATACTGACCACAAGAGTCTTAAATATATATTCACACAGAAAGAGCTTAATATGTGCCAGAGAAGATGGATAGAGCTCATCAAGGATTATGACTGTTCAATACATTACCACCCTGGTAAGGCGAACAAGGTGGCGGATGCCCTAAGTAGAAAGGATCCGGCAATTCTATCAATGATGAGAATTGAGAAGGATCCAATCTTCTTAGACTTGATGAAGATGGACGTGAGAATCATAAAGAGGGGAACATCATCAATCCTTTCACAAATTATTGCTCAACCATCTCTTTTGGAAAGGTTAAAGGATGCTCAAAAGGATGATGCAGGAATCCAAGAAAAAGTGGAAGCTATCAAAAAGGGAAAATCCTCAGAGTTTAATGTTAATGAAGAAGGAATTGTGCGGTTTGGGAAAAGACTATATGTTCCATCAAGTTCGGATCTGAAGAAGGAACTTTTGGATGATGCACATAGTTCAAATTTCTCTATTCACCCAGGGAGCACAAAGATGTATCGAGATCTCTGAGAAAACTTTTGGTGGGATAATATGAAGAAGGAGATCGCTGAATATACATCAAAGTGCCTGGTGTGTCAGCAAGTGAAGGCAGAGAGGAAGAAGTCTAAGGGGATGATGCAACCATTGCCCATACCAGAATGGAAATGGGAGAACATCACCATGGACTTCGTCACTGGACTTTCAATGACATCCAAAGGCAACAATGCAATCTGGGTTGTTGTGGATCTTCTTACAAAGACTGCACACTTCATTTCTATTCGAGAGGATTTCTCTTTGGATCAACTGGCACGGATATATATCAGGGAAGTGGTACGGTTGCATGGAGTACCACTATCTATTGTGTCTGACCGAGATCCAAGATTTACCTCTAAGTTTTGGAAGAGTGTTCAACATGCTCTGAATACTGAACTGAACTTCAGTACGGCCTATCATCCTCAAACTGATGGCCAATCCGAGCGGACTATCCAAACACTTGAGGATATGTTGAGAGCGTGCTCAATGGACTTTAAAGGAGGATGAGATCAACATATTCCTCTAGTTGAGTTCTCTTATAATAATAGTTTCCACTCGAGCATCCAAATGGCACCATATGAAGCCCTGTATGGGAAAAGGTGTAGAACACTGGTATGTTGGGATGAGGTCGGTGAACGTAAGCTGCTTGGACCAGAAATGGTCGAAGAAATGGTGGAGAAGGTGAAAACCATTCAGCAGCATATCAAGGCAGCCCAGAGTCGACAGAAGAGTTATGCAGATAATCGTCGACGAGACCTTGAGTTTAAAGTCGGAGACATGGTGTTTTTACGCATATCTCCGTGGAAGAAGGTCATGAGGTTTGGAAAGAAAGGGAAGTTAAGTCCAAGGTACATCGGCCCCTTCGAGATTCTTGATCGTATTGGGGTTGTGGCCTATCGACTAGCACTTCCACCTACTATGGCCAAGGTGCATGATGTCTTCCATGTATCCCTCTTAAAGAAGTACATACCAGACCCTTCACATGTACTCTCTTCCGAGGTGGTACAATTAGAAGACGATCTTTCTTATGAGGAGCAACCAGTGAAGATCTTAGATCGTAGAGAAAAATTTCTACGAAATAAGACAATGCCCCTCGTCAAGGTGTTGTGGAGAAACCACAAGTTTGAAGAAGCAACTTGGGAGTCGGAGGATATGATGAAGCTAAGTTACCCACATTTGTTTTAGTGTGGGAAAAGGAAAATTTCAAGCGTGAAATTTCTTAAGGGGGGAATGTTGTAACGACCCAAAATCTCATTAATGGAAAATCCCTCTTGATCCAGTTAAATGTTTCTTTATGAAAAATGTTTTTATAAGATATTGACTTTTTTAGTTTTACTTTAAGATTTGTGACTGTTACTTTTATAGCCGTTGAACAGTGATCATCTGGGTAGTTTAAATATAAGGCTTTAACGAACCAATTTTCTACTCAGACAAAGGAAGCGATGGCCTCATCCAGTAGAATTGCCCCTTACGAAGCCCATTTGTCGGAGCTCGGAAAAGAGGTGGCGTCTTTGGGCTTTTCCCTTGACCAATCCCAAGATGAGCTTCATCAAGTCAAGCTCGAACGTGATCTTCTATGGGAAAAATGGAAGTTGATAGAGATTACCACTCGAGCGATGTTATCCGAGCAACCCCAAGAGTCTGTCACCATCGCACACCTTACCCTTAGGTCTTATGCGGCTATTTTAAGGGGTTATGTAACAAATAAGTAGCACCATGTTCATGTACATTATTTTTTTTGTATATAATAATGAATATAATTTCTAGTCATTTTTGATACATTGTAATTAGTTTTTAAAGTACAAATGGTGTTTTTAGTTATTATTTAATTAAGAATTATATTTTATTAAATTAAATGATTTTTTAAATAATATTTTAATAAAATATTATTATTAATATTAAATTAATTTTTATTAAATATAAATGATCTTATAATTTTATGAATGCAATTAAAATTTTTATTAAGGTTTGAAGGCCATTTCTGTCAAAACCCGTGAATTTTTTTATAAATGTCGGTTTTTATTTTAAAAGTGAAAATTCACATATTTAGAAAATTATTTAGATAAAATAAATATTATTTTTGGAATCAGGACGTCGAAATTATCCAACGGTGACTTTTTCATAATTTTCTGAGACAGTCAAATTTTTGGGTAAAAATTAAATACCATTTAAATATATAATGTGTTTTATGACATCATAATGACCCAATGGTGATGTAATAAAATACCATAATCCTTATTTTCAGCCAATATATGTTTTATCATTAAAATAATGAGGTTTTGGGTTTGTTTGACTCACTTTTCAAAGCATTAATGGAGCCCTCAAGACTTATTCAACACTTTGCCTTTTTAAATTAATTTCCATGGGAGTGTGACTCACCTCCACATAAGCAACCCTAATTTTTTAATACGTTCGGACCTTGGACTTGTAAAATATTGTTTTCCTCTTTCCTTTTCCAGAAACCATGGGAAAATACCATGGGATGGTTTGTGGTTTGGATTATTTTAATATAAGGGGTCCCAAACTTAAATAATAAAGAATTCTCTCACCTTTCCTATATAAACCCACCCAAGATCCCACTTCCTCCTCACTCAAAGCCCTTGAAGTTCGTCCAACCTCTGCCCTACTCTCTCTAGAATCCTTTCAAGGTGCCCCAAGCTCCCAAGAAGCCTCTCACAAGCCTCTCTCTAGCCTTTGGAAGCACACTTCCAAGTAAGGGGTTTTCTTCCTTTCTCATTTTTTTGTCAATTTTCTTTAAGTTGTATTTCCATTTTTATTTCAATTATGAATGTTGGGTAATGGTTTCACACCTCCCCCATACTGCCCTCTTATTGTTTGAATGATGGGAGAACCCTTTCTCTCTCATTAAATGCCTCCCATGTACACCCGTTACTATGCCGAAATTCCGAAAGGAACTTCTCTCTCTTCTTTTACATTCAAGCAATACTTTTGTATCATGAATCTAAATTCCATTTCTATTGTTGGGACATGTATATATATGATCTCCTTACTGTCCATTACATTTAAATATGATGATTAACCCCTTTCTCTCTCATCAACCTTTTTTATGAATTCTTATGTCACGTCGTTACGCTGCCGAAATCGCACCGATTTTCTAAGCCAATGTCTTTGTGTAGTGAATACCATGCCCATTTCTCCATCAAGGGTATTCACCTTTATGCACATTTACATATTGATTATAAAGTTTCATGTATGAATTCCACTTTACTTTATCGTGGAATAAATGATTAAGTTTTATGAATCCATGTTTTATGATCCATGTGGCACACTTATGCATGAAATGAAATGTTTAAGAAGGGTGCGCACTTTATAGCGCTCCAATGCATTGGGTAAAGTATAGTATCATGATACGTCATGTGAAATGAGTGTTGACTCATGCTAATTCAAGTGCAACGAGGGTTTACTCGTGCTTCAAGTGCAATGAGGGTTTACTCATGCTCCATGTGCAATGAGCCTTGGCTCATGCTAATTCAATGTTAAGTGTTGTTGCCACATTTCCATGTTATGATTATCATGCTTTATCATGCCTTTATGTTCATATTTCTATTATGCTCTATTGATATTCCTATTGCCTAACATGTATTTCACTCCTCATGTTATTCATTGTTTACTCCCTTACTGGGCTTTATAGCTCACCCTTTTCTTATGCATGTCCTCAGGTTATCCCATGCAATGCTAAGTACGAAGGAATGTAGTGGTCATGTAAAGGAAGTTTTCAATAAAGATGTTGTATTTCAAGTTTAAAGTTTTTATGTAATGATCCTAAGCCCCAAAGAAACTAAACCTCTCGATCTTCCTTGTTGGATCAAGTGAAGTTTTATGTAATAAAGCATGCTTAAGTTGTAATAAAAAGCAGGGTTGTCATAATGCTACCCATCTTGAGGTCATTCTGAGTACCCTGAGAGGGCATTAGTTATATGTTAAGCTCTCAAAATTTCACTTTTGGATGGATCAGATTCACTTCTAATTTCATGTTATATCAGAGATGGGAATATTAGTAGACCCATATAATGTTAGAGCAGTAGTTTCCTTAGATAATCCGAAGAAAGTATTTAAGGTACGAAGTTTTCTATGGATGGATGGATAATACAGATGTTTCATACCGGAATTTTCATGCTTAGCAGTGCCAATGATGGTCCTGAAAAAGAAGGGTGCAAAGTTCTTGTGGTCAGATTCTTATGAGTCAGCCTTTTTGAGCTAAAAGGGAGGTTGACTTCAACACCGATACAAGTTTTTCCAGTGCCAGGAAAGAGATATATTTTTTACTATGATGCTTCAGGTATTGGCCTGAAATCTTTAGTTATGCATGAATAAAAAGTATTTCCGTACAGGTCTCGGCAGTTGAGGCCACATGAGAGAAATTACCCGACACACAATCTTGAGTTGGCTACATATGTTCATGCCCTACACTATTGGAGACATTATCTGTTAGGAGATCATTATTTGTTTTTCATGGACCTCAAAATTCTAAAGTATATTTCTACTTAACATGACTTGAATTTGAGATAGCAAAGGTGGGTTGAGTACCTTTAGTCTTTTGACTTTGAGTTTTCCTATATTCCTGGGAAAGGTAATGTGGTGGCTGATGTGCTGAGTAGGAGGACTCAGATACATGAAGTTCAGGAGGCCAGAAGTGAGTGGTTGCTTATGGCCCTATTCTCTGAGATGCATTTGGACCTACACAATAGGCAGGGGTAGGCATTTCTTTCTTCTGTAGTGGTTACCTCTACTCCTCTTGATCGAGTGTGAAAAAGGAATCAATTAAATTCTAAAGGCCTAGTCCTTAGGGAAACTGTGTCAGGAGAGGACCCTATTCCTTGATAGACCCTAGGCGAGGATGATATCTTGCATTTTCATGGGCGTGTATGGATGTTAGAATACATACACGAGGAGCTGATGTGGGACTTTCACTCCTTAGTTTGGGCAGTTCATCCTGGTGTCACCAAGACGTATCGTGATATACACCATCAGTATTGGTGGCTAGGTATGAAGAGGGATGTTGCTGGTTTCATGAAGAGGTGTTCCACCTGTCAGTAGGTGAATGTGGAGAATCAGCGACCAGAAGGGTTTTTGCAGTAATTAACCATTCCTGAGTGGAAGAGGAATGATGACGTGATCGATTTTGTGATAGGTCTGTTTGGGTCATCTTGAGGGAATGATGTTGTTTGGGTTGTCATTGACAGACTAACTAAGGTTTCTAACTTCTTTCCAATCAAATATACTTTCAGTGTTGATGATCTAGGATGGTTTTACATTAGTGAGATAGTACGTCTACATAGAGGTCCACACTCTATTGTGTCAGATAAGGACACACGTTTTACTTCTTGGGTCTTTAAGGGAATGAAGAAGGCCTTGGGTACATAGGTACTTCTGAGTATAGCTTACCACCCACATAAAGATAGCCAGTCTGAACATACGATTCAGGTTCTTGAAGACATGCTTCATGCATGCATCCTAGATTTTTGAGGTTCTTGGGAGAATCACATACCTCTTGTGGAGTTTTCCTACAAAAATATTTTTCAATGAACTATTCATATGGAACCTTATGAGGATTTATGTGGTAGGCCATTCCGATCACCCTTATATTGGATAGAGGCAATAGAGGCAGATATGTTGGGTCCTCATCTTGTTTAGGAGACTGCATAGTTGATAGATTTGATTCAGAAGAGAATGGTTACTACACAGTCTCCACAAAATTCTTATGCTGATCAGCGGAGATGACCTATGGAGTTCGAGGTTGGGGATCAGGTTTTCTTGTGAGTCACATCGAGGTTGGGGCACAAGAGGATTATGAGATAGGGTAAGCATTCTTCGAGGTATGTCAGGTTGTTTGATGTTTTGGAGAGAGTTGGGCCGATTTCTTATTAGTTCTTGTTACCTCAGAGGTACCAGGATATGCATGAGCTCTTCCACATTTCTAAGCTCCGACGTTACTTCTCAAACCCATCGCATGTTTTTCAACCCGAGGAGGTTGAGTTAGAGGTGGACGCCTCATTCAAGGATCATCCTATCTAGATAGTTGATCACAGTTTGAAGGTTCTTTGTGGCTGGTCTGTTCCTCTAGTATGATTTCTATGGATGCAAAGATGAGTATAGGATGAGACTTGGGAGATGGAGGCCGATGTAGGATCACATTGGATGGAGATATTTGAGGATTCTTCTTCTATGCTTCCTTGTTATGGAAATTCGGGGATAAATTTCAATAAGGGGGGAAGTTTATAAGAACCCATATCTTCTTCTTAGGTATGTTTTCCTTTTTCTGGTGTTTTTAAGAAAAATATGAATTTCTAGAAATTTCTTAAGTACACACCATGTACATTATAAGTACACATTGTGTACTCGGTTTCTGAGGGTAACCGTGTGATGGCCGTGTAATGGAAGAGCACACGGCTGTGTGTGGTGACCTAGAGACCACCTAATGTGGGGGCTGGTGAAGGAAAGTACATGCTATATACTAATAAAGTACACACTGTGTACTTTCTATTTTTCATTAAATGGATAGGGGTCAATTCTAATGGACAGAACACTCTCCTTCTTGACCTAGTTCATCTTGGAGCATCTGTATGGCCGTGATTCTTTCCTGATCCCCCGATCAATCATCCTTCCTCTAATTCAACTATCATCATTTACATTTGGATCCCCTCGTTAACCTCTTACTTCTTCTAGAGTTTTGTTTCCTGATTCCTCCTCCTTCTCAAGATATCTTTGTTTGAATGTTTTATATTTTTTTGTAGATCTACAGTGTTCTTGGGTAATTCAAGGCTTGAGGTTCACTTTTAACTATCCTACAACACTATGGTAGGTGGTTTGTGCCACTCCAAAGTTATTCTTTGAGTTATATGTGCAAAATTTTCCAATTCCCTTAAATGAGGTATTGTGTGTTTATAATTTTAGGCCTAATGTTTGCTTGTTATGCCTTGTTTATTTAGATAGATGTTGTATGTTGTGAGTAGGGTTTATTTTTTCCATGCTATGGAGGTTTTTCCCATGTTTTCTTGTTTTGATCATTTGGCCTTTTTTTCCTGTTTGGATGCTGCTTTGTTTTCCATGCCTAGTATTGTTAGGATGGAGTGTTTTATCTAACATATTGTTATGATGTATATTGTTTAGCCAAGTAGTTCTTGAGGCTTAATTTGGCTGCCTTGTATTGTTGTGCTCATTTGACTTACAAAGGGCCATGAGAGACTAGTGTAGTAGACCATATGGAGAATGGATGTGAGGGCTTCTCCAGAGGGTCTGTTGTTTTTGCTGTTACGATGTGAGACCATTGGGGGAATTGGAGTAACTACTTCCTCAGAGTGTCTATAGAATCTTGACATGGGGCATATGGGGTAATGAGACATAAGTGCTTCCCCATAGTGACTTTTAGTTATTGATACAATATTATAGGGGGAATTGACGATGAGTGCTTCCTTGGAGAGTTTGTGCGAAAGCTGAACCAGAGGGGTTAGACTGTGTGTACTTCCCATAGGGTTTCTTGTGTTTTCTAGGTAGGACCAGAGGGGTTTAGGTTGTGAGAACATCCCAGAGGGTTACCTATTTGTTTTTGTCTACTTAATTCGTATGTGGTGTTTTAATGATTTGAAATTGTAGGAATGTTTACTGTTTAGTACTTCCTTGTTTACTGCTTCTTTTGCTTATTTCCTGCCATATATATTCACTGAATGTTAGGCACATATCTCTTGGTGGTTGCCTACTGGGATTTAGTCTCACACCCAATTTGAGTCATGATTTTAGGCCCAAATAGATTATATTATTGCTGGTATAGATAAGGGCTAGCGCCCTTCAACTTTAGGTACTTTACTACTTTGGAGCTAGAGAGCGTGGGACCATGCTGAGGTTTGCGATGCTGATGATTTGTTTACTGTTTTCTTTCATACTTTGGTTTAGTACTATATTTCAGCATTGTTATGTGTTTGGATTCTTTCCTAGACATATGTATCATGCATCATTATATATGTGCTTCAGTTTCTTATTACTTGCAGTCTTCCGTTGTTTACTATTTTATGCCATTATTATTGTTTCTACTATTGTTTTTTTTCTCTTCCACTATGTTACTCTTCCAATGTGGTAATAGTTCCCCCACTATCACACCCAAGGCCCTCGCTGCTAGTCGTCAGCCTTTAGTGTTATGTGAAATGCGCTTGAGGCAATGTGACCAACTGGGTACGGGGCACCTCTAGGTGGCTTCTGGAGCCGGAACATTACAACTTAATATCCTGAATTTTAATAATTATATAAATATCATATATATTAATTATATACATATTTATAACAATTCATATTAATTTGTGATCAAAAAATAATTACATCATTTCATAGAGATGGTAATATGTGTATAAACATGAGTAATGTTTCCATTTTTTTATAGATGAAATGAAATAAATTTAAATGATTATTAAAATTTATAGAAATATTAGTATATAAAAAATATCATATATTTTTATTAAATCTATCCTTCAAACCATCCATGAATAGTGGTAATGATAAACAAATCACATCATTTTGTGGGGGCGGTAGTCCACACAGACACATTGATGAGCGACGTTATAGTTTACCAATGGATTGGAAGGTATGAAGATAGATAATATATTATAATTATAGAATAATAATTATCTAATAAATATCATATATTAACAATAAATCTATCATTATAAATACCCATGAAATATGGTGGTGGAAAAAGAATCGCATCGCTACGTGGAGGTGGTAGTCTACATGTATGCATGAGCGATAGTTTTATTTCCCATTTTATGGATAAGGGGAGGAAAATAGTTGTTAAATAATAATAAAACCATATAATTATATTTATTATTCTACATTTATCATGTTTTAATGGATAAAATAAGTTTATAGAAGGTTTAAGATGATATGTAATTGAAAGATCTTGGTTAACCTTTATACCTCTTCTTTGAGAGACCCCCTTTGGCTTACACGTTAATCCATGAAGGATTGGTCTTGTTAGAATATAAAAAAAACTATGATTAATTAAAATAATCTAGTTATGTTTTTGGAGTAATTATTTTTTGATATATAAGTCTCAAATTGTGTGATTAAGGGAGGCAAATATGTTCCCTTCTATAAGTGAGGGGTGGGACACACTTGGAAATTCATAAAAGATCTCAATTATATAAGGTGTATTTCATTGTAAAGTGGATTAAATAGGATAGTGATTCAAAGGTAGGATAATATAAAGTTTAAACGTCTTCAAAAGATAAGAATTATACATTTTTAGGTGGAAACCCTACCCTCATTGCTTTGTCTACCCCCAATAAACCAAATTTAACATTAACCATGGGAACAAAATTGTATTATTTTTACTATTCACTATTACCAAATATTAAGTTGACCCTATTAAATTATATTAACTCTGATGATTACAAATATGGAATCCTTTTCACTAGATTCAATTTATAGAAGGGGTAAAATTTAATTTTGAATAAGTGTGAAAACTGTAATGAAAACCCATTTCCGAAAAATTCATTTGTGAGCATAAACCATAATTTAAATAAATTAATTTTCTTGTAAAACCCATAGGTTATGACCCACTCCCCATAAAGATACTGAAATTATTTAAGATATATTGTTTCATCCAAAGTCCCACCTCGAGTAGGCCTTGGGTTGGAGACTGGCATTGAAGGCATAATATACATGTGAATGGGAGGCATTTCCGTTTAAGAGAAAAACACAAAATAGATATTTAAGATAGGTTCACCAATAAAAACCAACTCATATATATATATATACAAAACCATGTGGAAACATGAAATTCCATATAGTACTATAACAACTGAAAATAAAGCTACATGTACTAAAAAGTTAAGGATGACAATGACTACGAAGCCCAAACAACACCTATAAAACCATGAGATATTAATATCTATCCTGATATTGAATATACTCTTCTTGACCAGAAATTTTATTATATACACATAGAGTGAGAATAGCATTACAATAAATATGATCCTCCCAAGATCCTCTCATGCAAAAGATAAATAAATCATGATAATGCATAATGAACAATAGTGAAACAAACTCATCACCTAAATGGGTATACTATGTTTGTATCCTCACCATGGATACTCACAACTAGTATCACATATAATAGAAAATATAATAAAGTAATGAAACATTAAGGGTACCCCATTCTCACTTCCCCACTAGTTTACTAATCTGCCCCTACATTGCACATATTAAGTCATCTCTCTCCAAAATAAGAATTCCCAAAGACACCACGACAAGGAATCACAACATTCACCTCATGTATCGCCTCATAAAATAAACCAATACACATATATCTATCTAGAAACCAAATATTTTTTGGGATCCACCACAACCCATATGATGGGTATCATAGATCAGGTGTTATACCTCAATCCATTACAACCCATACACTGAGTAACCACCCCAATCCATCAGATCCTATACTCACCATACCAATAATGATCCTTTGAATACTATATCTGGTAGTACATGCGTGTGAAATGATCAAAATCCATCACACACCTCTACACACATATATAGGAAAACTAACCGCCATTCATACCAACATAAGTAACTGCCAAGAGAAGAAAGTGGGGCTCGAGGGGGTAATCATCCATCCATCCTCCCATCAGGATGTTAGGGAAAACACCCTCCCAGAGTCTACTGGGTTTCAGTCTCCCCACCCAACATGGGTGGGGAATCATATTAAATCATATAATTTACATGAAATAATATATCTCGAAACCAAAATGTGGGCATAACCTCATCTTAGACTCAACAGCAGCTAAAATCCCCAGAATTCAAGCTTCCACAGTTAAGAATAGATATCCTATAAGCACAATAGAATTTAAATGAGTGACATTAATTACTTATTTATTTTTTATCATTTACTTATATTAATTAATTCATTAAACATTAATTAACCATTAACAATATTCCACATTAAATTATATTAAACATTAGAGTAAATTCCATACCATCCAGGAATAATCCAAACTAAGTCCATGGTCCATCAAGATTAACATATTTTTATAAATTTCATTACATCATGACCCACTCCATGGGTTAAGACATTATTTATTCATTATAAGAATCATTCCATGATATAGGTACTCTAGGAAAACCATCATAATATACCACTAAGAAGAAATATGAAACCAAACACATCCAGTTGCCTCAATAAGTAGGCAAAGGAATTTAGATTAAACAAACAACCTTGCCTTCATCCATTAAACAAATTCAAAAGAGAGTACCCTAGCTCTCAGAATCACATTATCGTGTGAAATCGACTTCAACCCATTCATTCATCTCTGCTTCCATCCCTAACACCCACATGCATATCCCAATGCATCTTTCCATCACAGGCATTAACTACTACCACATCATTCGGGCCTCCCCTCCCCATAACACATCATCCTTCCCATGCTCATCCATCCTAATATCATATCATATTTGGTCCTCCCCATCCCATAACACATCACATAGAGAATCTCACACTTAGAGTACATTATAAAAGTATTAGGAACAAACCATCATAGAAAATAGTTAAATCTGGTCCTTACAACGAGGTATACAACCATAAAAAATAAATGAGCTATCATGGATCCAATGACTAGAAACTCGACCTTGTCAATAAATCAAGAAAATCATGCTTTGTAAATTATTGTTATCACACAAATGGTTCTTATTCCATCTTGAATTAACTGATTCATTACCCATAGGTTCCACCTATGAGCAACCAAAGGCCTCAATATTTACAAGTTTATCATAATATTAAACATGCTCTCCAGAATTAATACCATTATCCTTATCATGCATTTTATTATTATCATCAAAATGAATTTACATGGTTCACATTATTTTTTCAATACCATCAATCACATGGAAAATCATTTTCAATTAAACATTCACATTATTCAATTTGAATATGATAAAATTTCTTCAACCATCGGATCAAAAACATTCCTCTAATATAATAATTAATAAAAAAATTAATTATTAGTTAATTCTATATTTACATTATTTACCAATTTCAACAATCTACACTAAGAATAATAGAATGATAACAAAGAATAGAATAGATATAACACTATCGAACAAATAAAGAGGAAAGATGCTGTCAATGTATAAGGCACATAAAAATGTGATCACTATAACCAATTTGTTTAATTTGTTTCAATATTATTTGGAAAATTTTATTTTCATATAAAGGGATAAACCATTCTAAATTTACGATTTCAGGTAAATTAATAAATAATCAATGAATCTCCTACCTCAAAGTCGTGAATGTTATTCACATGGGAACAAACCACGTTGTGGATCCTGATCACCTATCATGTAATAAGTTGCATACCTCCAAGGTATTTATGGAACAAACAAACTAAAAAAACAAGAAAAACCATTAGAAACAAGGATATCATGTTCCATAACATGGAGAAAAAAATGGGAGGAATCTGATCAAATAACTTACAGAAAAGAGTTAAAACATACCTTAGATCACCACAAATTGAAGAAGAGAATCCAAGGATCAATCCACATCAAAGGAATCCAAAAAATCTTAAAGGAAGATTCATTGGTATTATAGAAGTTAAGAGGGATTGTCGATCAATGTAGGTTTGGGAAAACCACTAATGTGTTGCTATTTATTCAGATGCATTAAACATAAGATTTACATGTCCTATAAACCATAAACACCATGTAAGTGTTAAATTTTATGTTTCCACAAAAAAAATTCACCTAAAACCATTTAATCCAATTTATTACACACTGTGAAGCACCCTATGAACTATCCTTAGGAAGAACATGAACTGTGAATACATGACATAACACTTGTATTCTCCCTACCTCCATATTTTAGTAGCCCAACCACTCTAAACTCACTTCAAGGCTCCTTTGAGCACCATAATATTCAAAATCATGCATAGGGTTAGACTCTATGGATTTGTACCCTTAAATTATATTTATCTCAATAAATTTTCATCCTTAAGAGTCCAAAACCCAAACCAGAGAGAAAAATAAAAAGGGTCATCCAAAAAACAACCCCAAGAGATACCTCCCAAGGATCTCTCCATTATAGGAGCTCAACCACGTCATCATGATAATAATAATAAAATAGCTTAAAACAACTCTTAAACACTCTCTCATGGGAGATGACTCTCAAATAAGAGTAAAGACACAACATGTAATAATAAGAAACTGTATCATAAACCATGAAGGTCAATATCCAAAAGATAAAAGTGTTACTAGATAAGATTTAAACATCTAAAAGCTCATGGTACTCAGTGTGAATCTATAAATCATGTTCCCGTATACTTTATTCCACAACAGTTTCCACCAAAGGACATAAACCAAGGTAAAATCATGCCCCCACAAGTTCTTCTCCTTGTATGCATGGATCTCCTCATGCCACTCCTCAAAGGTTTTGTCATTTTTTAATATATATATCTCCCCAATTGATCACTTGAGAGACTTCATGAATATAAAATCAAATTAATTCAACATGAATAAAATTATGTATCCAACTCATCTATGGGGGAAGTCCTATATGATTCTACATGGCTCTAATATGAGGCAACACCTCAAAAGATCCAATAAACAAGGAATAAATGTTATTATCATGAAAAAACCATCACTTCCCATGATGATGAGTCACCTTTAAGAAAAAAAGATACCCAACATCAAAATCTAGAGTCAGCCTTTTATGATCAGTATATAATTTATGATGATCCTTCACTAACTTTATCCTCACATGAAGTACCCGTACTATCTATATTGTATTATATACTAGTTATGGCATGAGAATTTATATCTCTCCGAACCCAGTCTAGCACAATAGAGAACTGAAAGGTTGACTATATCAAGTTTCAAATGGTGTCATACCAATATCGCATTAAAAAAAATATTGTAAGAAAACACGACCAATGGTAGGTGCCTCATCCAAAAACCTCCAAAATACAGGACACAATAGTGAAACAGGTCTTCCAGACACCAGATGGTTCACTCTGTATAACTTTCCTTCTATTGAAGAAAAGTTGTGTTATGATATAACTGAGATCCAAAACCATACTAGATACCTCTCCACACCTTATTGTTAAAATGAGGATCTCGATCAAAGATTATCGACTTTAGAACTATATGGATTTGCACTACATTCTCATGGTAATATCTCAACAAAACCTCTTATGATCTCAACTCCATGATTACCATAAAGCGGGATGATTTTATCACATGATCCACTAACACCCATATAAAATCATAGCCTACAGGAGTTTGAGGTAAAAAAATAATGAAGTATAATCTATACTCCCAATTCCTCTGGGGAATATCTAATAGATGTAGAAAAACACTACGAACAAATTTCTCAACCTTCACCTTAAGGTGAACTAAAAATCAACAAACAAACTCTGAAACTATACATTTCAGCCAGGCCACCAAAATGACCTCTCAAATATTGGTACATCTTTTTATATATGGGATGTACTGCTGATTAAAATCTATGGAAATCATGAATAACCATCTCATGCATAAAATACAGAACAAAAAGTATTCCCTAAAACAACACTCGGTGCATTCCATCCCCATACCAACCATTAGAGTAATCATGGAAAACAAATTTATCTCTCTAGACCTCCACATTATATTCTTGTAGTTAAGACTTTATTTTTTTTACCAAATAAGACTATACTATCATCTAGAAAATACATCCTCTACCTCCAAATCCTCCCATATATAGATTCATCACTAATAGTTATTCCATCACTCTCCAGGAATGCCTATATTAGTTCACAAAATCACTACATGACTTCATGCTTAGCACATCGGCTAAAACAATTCCCTTTCCTAGCATATATGTATATCAAAGTCATATTCCTACAAGAATTCCATCCACCAATGATGATATATTTCCAAGTCATTCTAGGATAATACATACCTAAGGTACTTATGGTTAGTAAAAACCACATAACTATTAATGATAAGGTAATGTGGGGACAAAATTAAAGAAAATATAAATCCCACCAGCTCAAGTTAATGGGTGAAAAAATTATTCTCGTGGGTACATAACTGCTGAGACACATAGGAAACAAATTATCACTGCTAAATTAGAACATAGACCAAGACAAGATACGAAGTATCACAGAAAACTAGAAACTAAACTCCTTCTAGAATGAAAATAATTGGAGTGATGAACAACTTATCCTCCAAGTACTCAAAAGTTGTCTTCCATTGATCTATCCAAAAGAATGTGAGATCCTTCTAGGTCAAGGCTATGATAAGAGTCACAACCTGAGATAAATTTTCTATGAACCTCCTATAATAGCCCATGAGACCAAAGAAAACTACACAACTCTACCATTGTCTTGTGTGCTTCTGAAGACACAACGTCCTCTATCTTCAATGAATACATAGATACTCCATACTGGAACATAAAATGCCCCATGAAATAGACATAAAAATCCCAGAAATCACAATTTGAAAACTTCTTAAATAGATTCTCATGACAAAGAAATCTGAAAATGGTACATAGATTCTCTATATTCGCATCATCAGATGGAGAGTACACATGATTGTTTTCAATGAAAACAACCATTAACTAATCCAATAACTCTATGAACACTATGTTCATCAACCTGAGGAACACGATTGGATCATTTATCACATTGAAAAACATCACAAAGAACTCATAATTCCAATGAAAACAACAAAAAGAAGTCTTTTTGAATATCCTCATCCTTCTCCCACATCTGATGATATCCTGACCACAAATAAATTTTCAACAACCAAATTTCTCCCTTTACATAATTGAATTATCCATCAATCTGTATAAGAGGATAGAATTTATTAAATTTCACTTGGTTTTTGTGATGATAGCTGATACAAAGAAATATGATACCATTGGCCTTTTCTACAATCAAAACTGCAGCACCCTAAGGTAACATGCTCATCCATAAAAAACCTCACTATAAAAAATCATCAAAATGTACTCACATCCATTACAACTCAGAAGCGACCATCTTATATAGAGACATTGAGATAAGAGGAATTCATTTTTGTATCTAAATCCCAAGCCTGATCTCCCATCAAGGGGGGAATACTATAAATGATTGTATAAAGGCACCATGGTAATTGTTTATGACCCGGGGAAACATTGACTGGTAAAACTATAAAAAACTCATCAAAATGTCAACCATAAAAGATGAAAAGGGAATAATGTGCCTATGACACATCTGAGGGTATGTAATTCCAAAAAACACTGATATCTCTCCATCATCATCATAAAACATAACTTATCTCTTGAAGAAATACATCATAGCCTATACTGAATACAACCAATCTATATTGAGGATGATTTCATATGGATTTATCCAACATAGGAAATATCTACAATAGTGGTTTTTCATATAACTAGCTCACAATATCTACATATTTCATACTAGTAAACTCAACCTCCAACTGGTGTAGTTAATTTCAATGTCATTGGGAGCCTCTCAAACTCGAGTCCCAATGCATAGATTATGGTAGGTGATATAAAGGATTGTGTCACTCCTCAATCAAACAAAGCTTGTAACCATGTAGAAAATAAGAAAAGGGTGCCTCAAATTTTTATAAATCACCTAGAATAGGAAATGATAAAACATGAATCTGACCACAACCTGTGCCATGGACTCACTGACCCTGTTGGTGGCCACCTACATGGAAACTCTCTATTTTTTGAGGAATAGGAGCATTGCATGGATGTACTCTACCTACCCCATCCCCTCTCTATTTACCCCAAGATGGACCACCTTATTGATGATACCTAACCTGAATCTACCCCAACATAGGAACCAATGTTGGAACACCTAGAACATTCTGACTACTCAGTATGAGAAAAAAAATTATGATCCATTGGAAAAGGATTGAGTGTTCACACCACTAGGGAAATGATATGTTGAGGGTTATGACCTACCTAGGATAATGAATAGATATTCTATCCTAATAACTAGAAACCTCAGACCACATATCTACTTCATGAGGAATCCTAATTACTCCCCTATCATAATGATCCATTTAGGGATAGACTCATCCTAATAACCTTTTATTTCTCCATATCCGAGAAATAAATCTTTTGTATAAATGGGGTGAAATAACACTAGATCATTGGATGCAAATCCTCCTCAAAATTTTATTTTTATAGCCTCCTCATTTGAAAATAGGTGTAAGGTATATCACATAAGTGTCTTGAAATGGATTTTGAATGCTCACATGCAGGAACTCTCCTATTGAAGAGTAAAAATATCTTAGAGGCTTTCCACCTTCATGGTTAATGTATGGAACTCTACTAAAAACTAGTCTTGAAACATCTCCCATGAGACTACTGAATCCTTGTAATCTCTGAGTAATAAGAACCACCACTACCATGTTTCTCCATGCAGCAGCATCACAACAAACATAACCCAATGCTCCTTCTGAACACAGATCAAAATGAAAGATATATCAACCTCCTCCAACCAGTAATATATGAATGAATATGAAATCAAATCCTAAAAATATGATATAATTTGATGTTGAAACTATTTTAGTTTACTCTTATATGTGTCGTCATTGTCAACCTCTATTATGTAATGAAATGTTGGAACATTCTGTTCAACATCTTCAGTGAGAATCTGAAGAGGATGTCAACCTAGAGACTTTCTTATAAAAACAACAGACTTTTAAATCCCCTGAACCTGCAATATGGAATATTTAACATTAATTAATTAATTGTTTTATTATCTTGTTAATGTTTTAACCTATCCCAAGGTCTACCCATTTCAAACATATACTTAAAGAAGAATGATGCATGATTCATTCATAGGTATCTACCATATAACCAATATCACTTAGTTTAGTAGGCTCGGTGAACTTAAAGATCTATTAATTAGATCATAGAGGGCCCTAAATACCCATGTCTTGTCCATTCAAATATGTTTTCATCACTTAATAAACTTATATGGCAGTGTATCCCTACCAACCCATGCAACCTCACCTATGACTAACTCCGAACTATATTCTATCCCTCATCCTCACTCTAATACCACTATTTCATGACCCCCTCCCCAAAAAGATACCTCATTGAGGTATGATAGATAGTGACAACCTGAGTCCCACCTCTAGTGGGCCCCTGGTTCGAAACTAGAACCAAAGTTATTCTATACATTAAAATGGGAGGCATTTCCCACTAAGAGAAATCTGTGGAACAGAGAGATAAGAAAAATACACCAATCAAAACTGTCACACATACACAGACACACACAGAAATATATAATGAAAAAAAAGTGAAAAAATGAAATTACATACAATATAGTAATAAAAAATCAAGATATTATGAGGAGTAAAGTCCATGCCCTCTAGGAATAATCCAAACTAAGTAGACTATTTATCAAGATTAATATATATTTTTCAATTTCATTCCATAATTTAAAACCCTATGGGTTAATAAATTATTTATTGATTATTAGAATCATTAAATAATCTAAGTGATCTAGGAAAACTATCCTAAGCTACCAACAAGAGGAAACATAAATCCAAGCATATCTATCTACCTCAAGCAATAGTGAAATGAATACAGATAAAATAGAAACCCAATCATAAACCATTAAACAGGTTCATAAGAGAGCATCCAAACTCATAGAATCACATAAATGGGTAATCCTAACTTCAACCCATTACAACATCTTATGTTCTATCCACAACATCCACAGGAATGTCCCGATACATCTCTCCTTCAAAGGAGTCAACTGCTACCGCATCATCCAAGACTCCCCACCACATAACAAATCATCCATCCCAGGATTAACCATCCCAGGTTCATATCACAACTGATCCTCCCCACCCCATATCATATCACATACCAAATATCACATCTGAAGCACATCACAAAAGCAGTAGGAAAAAATGAGCATAGGCATCTGGGAAATCTAGGCCCGAAAACGAGGCACCTAATATTCACACATAAATTATCTCTCATGCCACCAATCACTATCCTCTCATCCTTCTCAAGAAAATGGGATAATTAGGACCTAAAAATTATATTTATCACACAAATGACTATTATTCCATCTTGAATGATCCAATTCATTATTCATATGTTCTAACTACTAGAAACCTTATACATCAAGCTATAATAATCAATCAAAATATAAAACATTCTCTCTTTAAATAAAAACATTATCATGCCTTTAATTATTATCATCAACAATAATTAATATGATTTACATTATTTATTAATTTGATCAATCACATGAAAAAACATTTCCATTTAAATAATCTCATTACATAAATTTTATTATCATATAATTAAATCAACCACTTGATTATAAACATACCTCGTCTTTAATTATTATTAAGATAATTAATTATTAATTATTTCTGGCCTTATTTTCTTTACCAATTTCAAAATGCTACTACACTAATAAGAACATGCTAGCAAATCATATCATAGATATCACATTATAAATAAAATCATGAAGCTAATCATTATCACTGTATAGAGAACAATAACATGTGATCACTATAACCAATTTATTTTTATCTCGTTAAATATTATTAGGTTAATTAAATTTTCATCCAAAGGGTTAAACCATGATGAATTTATGATTTCATTTAAATATATAGAGAATCAACCAATACTCTCCATCAAATGCATCAACATTCTTCTAATGAGAATAGACTAATTTTGAGGATCTTGATCACCTATACTATAAGAATCTTCATCCATCCAAGGTCACCAGACCACAATGACTCCAACAAAAACCAAGAAAACTCCATTAAAGCATGGCTAGAAAGAACTATAGCATAGAGAGAAGAAAAAGGATTAATTTTATAAAATAAAAAAAAGATAAAATAGGTTGAACATATCTCAAACCACCATGGATTAAGGATGGGAATCCAAGGATCGATCACCATCAAAGAAATCCCAAAACTCATGAGTGGAGAGGGTTGTTGGTTTCATTGAAGTCAACCAGGAATTCCATGGGCCATTAGTTTTAGAAAACTACTGAGGTGCCTCTATTTATATAAATTTTCTAAATAGGGAAATTATATGATGTGTAAAACTTACAATTCATTTAAGTATTAAATTTTAAATTTTTGCAAAAAAATGCATCACCTCGAACCATTTAACACGATTTATTACACTCTATGAAGAACCCCATGAACTTGCCTAAAGTAATATATGAATTGTGAATACATGACATGAAATACATAGACATTGTGTATTATCCCTACTTATTTCTTTTTCCATCCAAACCCATATAGACTCACTCCATATATCCTCCACGCACCACGGGCATTGGAAAAACACAAAGGGTTGGACTATATTGATCCAAGCCATTTCAACACCAAATTAATGTTATTATATATGATTTAATATATAATATATATTTTTTTTAAAATTTTAATAAATTTATATCAATTTAATTTATTTATATAAAAAAAACATTTCATGCCTAAAAACCATTATTATAAAAATATGTTTTTAGAAAAAAAAATAAACTTATACAAAAATCAGATATAATGATGATTACTATGTAATTAGGTACAATGTTTATAATTAAAGGATAATTATGTCAATTTAAGAGAAAATTAAAATCATAATGTTACTTTTACTTTGGATGAAGTGATAGTTTTTACTATTCACTGAAAAATAAATCTTTCTTGAAAAATATTAACAATTTACCCTTAGATAATATTAAAACGATGATTTTAAAATTATATTCATTTATTTAAATACAATTTATAAAAACTGGTAAAATTTTCATTCAAAAAATTTAATAAAAACTATTTTTTAGGAAAACATATTTTGAAGAATAAATTAAATTTAATGAAAATTGACTTCCCATTTGTTATTAATTCACTGATCCAATTACATTATTTAAAATTATTATTCATATTTTTTATGATATTTTTATTACTATTAATAAATTACAATTGAATAACTATGTTATGAAGGGCTACTATATTAGAGTTCATTTAGACATAGGGTTGTATGAAAAGCAAGAAATCGATAACTTGAAATTTATTTAGGGAAAAAATATTCTAAAAACATAGGTTATTGTAGAATGAACATGAAATAGAACCAATGGGTAATATCATACCATGTGTTTTGAATATGAGATGATGAATTTTTATGAATTTGGAACGTCAGATAATTATAGGCCATAATTTTGGCAACTAAGTTATACCTTTACCGACACTGGGAGAAATTGATATCAATTAATCTCGGGTCATGGTTTTCAATATATACTTTATTTTCATTACTAAAACTGATAATTATAAACCATTTAAATCATTACACTAGTTTTGTTTTATCACATTTTTGAAACCAAATGTTGTAATATTTTAGAATTATTGTTAACTAAAGGTTTAGGGAATGTATATGAAGAATATTTAATCCTGTATGAGGTAGTGATAAGATGGTGTGAAAATTTTTCACTACACCCTACACCATGCCATAGTGGTTGTAAAATCTTGTACTTAACCCATTGAATTTAGAGTATGAGGACTTTCAATTAACTATAGGTAACATACCTAGGACACCAAAGGCCATTAATAAATTCCAAGGGATTGCATGATTGATGGGGGTGATTTTTTCATTAACCTATGAATCCTATAAAAGAAAATATAATGAAAAAAACCATGATACTAAATGATTCATGAAAGTTAACATGATTACTAAAAATTTATCAAAAAAAAGATAAATCAATGTAACAGTAGATAATAAGACACAATATATCCCAAAAACAAAAAATATATCATGGAGAAATGACACTAATGTATCATTAATAAAAAAAACTAACTAGAATATCTCCAAGATCCACACACAATAACCAAGCTCATATAATCATAATTCTCTACTAGAGAAATTGAAACCTTCCCCTTTCCTATATCATGAAAAGAAAGGTATTCATATTTACCAAAACATATATACAGAGGTGAGTACATAAACTTAGTAAATAATCCACTATAATTTTCCCATACATGCCAATAAGATGAAAAAAAATTAGAAAAAATTATATAAAACAAGAATGATTATCAAAATATATATCAATATAATTCCCTAAAATACAAACAATAAAAATTATATAAAAAATTTGTATATCAAAATCCCAGTTTAAGAATATTTCCCTGATCAAACTGGTTCATAACCCAATTGGAATAGGTTTCCAAGTCCAAATCCAATAAGGCCCCTCATAATGAAATCATGAACATTTTCCTCATGTGATTCCAAGTTATTATTTAAATATTCCATTAGATACCTTTGTTATTTTAAAAATTTTATCCAACACATAGTGAGTGTCATCCAAAAATCCATTCTTTTAAGGCCCTAAAACAATTTGGGTTATTTAATGGATGTTTAAAAATTGTTTCCATTTTAAATAAAAATAAATACATTTTACAAATCCAAGACATAATGTTTTACATAAAGTGTAGGGAAAGTAATAGAATTCACATAACTTAAAATTAAAATCATCAATGAAGAAAATGAATAAAACATGTTAGATTCGGTATTTATCCTTCCATACCTTTAACAATTCCCAAAAAACAACATCAAAACACATACAATCTCATAGACTCATGAAAATTAATTTTGATCTGGGGTTCTTACCAAGGGGAAATTTAGGGATCTAGAATGATAACAAGGAATATAAAACATATATTTATTCTCTAGATCAAATGCACCAAGATCCGTTGAAATCAATTTCAGATCAAATAGAACCACCAAAAATTTCTAGAGGAGTCATATAGTTTGAGATCCTAGGAAAAAGGAGGTTTAATGATGAATTTAGGGGATTTTTAATGTTATAAATAAAATTTATATACTTAATTAATTTTTTTCGCACAATTATGCCACATAGTTTAATAAACTATGTTGTCTCCATTATATTGAAACTCTAATATCATAAAAATTAGCCACACAGTTTAGAAAACATGTAAAATACATCAATCCCATGTCAAATGGTTTTTTAGGGAATATTTATGGTTTTTACTAATTTTGTTCCAACTTTTCACATCCTATGTTACCTCCTTATTTAAATCAAACAATTACTTAGTGAATTCACACAACTTCCCATAACCATGTACCAATCATTCTCCTTTTAAACTCCTTCTAAAACTCACCAAAATCCCACAAAAACCTTTTTACACTAATCCCAAAAATACATACCACCATAAACCAAAAATAGAATCACATAACACAATCTAGGGGAGTTATATTATCCCCACCATTAGTATTTCCATCCTCTAAAAGCTAGAGATTTGTGGTACATTGGAAGAAATTTATCCATTAATTTATTATGAAGTATTCCCATTAGCACATATCCTCATGAATCTAACCATTCTACCATAATACATGCACCCAAAAATATATTTTCCATGAAATATATTCTCTCATGTATCCAGAATACATATAAGTGCATGGATAAATATAGTATTCATATTAAGATCAATATGGTCCCATCAAATCACATGGTCGGAGATAGGGTGGTATTTATTTAATTGAGATTCATGAAACACATTATGAACTACACTAAACCTTGTGGCTAAATCCAACTGATAATCTACATCGATAATTAATTCATGTATATCAAATGTTCTAACAATCCAAGTATAAAACTTCCCTTATTTAGCCAAAAACTGATGTCCCAGCCTTAGAGAGACCATTAAGAAAATATGGTCCTCTACAGAAAATGAAAATGGGTGACAATGATGATTTTTATAAGATTTATGATAACTACATGTTATTTCCATTATTCTTTCAATCATTTAAATCTTCTATATTATCTCAGGCACATGGATATGTCCAATTAATAAGTTCTATCTTATCTCTACCCAATAAAGTGGAGAGTGATTAGGATGGTCATATAATACTTCAAATAAATCCTTATATATCATGGTATGATAAATATTATTATATGATAACTCCACTAAAGGTAAATGATCCTCCCATGAACCACAAAAATCTACAATACAATATCTATTCATTTCTTGAAATATATATTTTATAAACTCATATGGCCTATATATTTAAGTATGATATGTTTAGATCATGGTTAATTGGGTTACAAGGGATTGTGAAAAAGATCTATAAAATTTAGAGGTGAACCTCAGGTCCCAGTTAATGATGATCAAAATAGGTATACAAGAGATATTCAATACTTACTAGTTGAAAAACATCTCCAGATCATCTTCTATTTTATATTCACATATCTAGAAGAATTTGGGTGAATTTTGAGTTAATTTACTATCACATAGATGATAGCACGATTCCTACTTTCTCTTGGTAAACATGTGAAAATGTTTATAAAAATTTTCTCCCACTTACATACAGATATATATAAGCAAATATACATATTATCAATTATTTTATATTAATCCTAAACTTTCTAAAAGGTTATGAATTTTTAAAAATATCCAGTGACTCTGTTTCATAATCTACCTCCAAAAATAGTTCCTTAATGCCTTGTAAAACTTTTAGATTCCCTGATAAATATCCTATTTTCAATGGTGATTAGCATAAAGAAGTTATAATTGATATGATAGAAGAACTATAATCTGATCTTGAAAATGAAATACCATGTTCCCATCTTCTATACATTCATAAATGCTCTCCCTTATATTTCATTTTAACATCTTGGTTACAATATTAGGGTTGGATCTTTGGGAATATTTGACTTGATCAGCTATATAAAAAACAATAGAGATCCATAAGAATAATATAACACAATCATTTCCAGAATAATTCAAATATATGTCAAAAATTACTATCATAAACTAGCACTAGTTGTAAGATTCTTAAACCAATATATTAAAAAACATTCAACTTAGAGCATCATCCATATAATACCCTTTACCTGTTGTATACACTAAGTCAAAGTTTAACTCCTAAATATATTTTTTCTATCATCATTTCATGAGTTTGAAATATATTTCTGAAAATATGTGTTTTAAACATTTATGATTGTTAAACATAGTAAACTTTACACTGAAGATATCATGAAAGAATGTCTTTATATCTTATACTACCACAGTTAGTTCCATATCATTCATTGGATAATTATATTCATGTACACAAAACTGCTGTGAGTTGGAAGCTACGAATTAATATACTTTCATGAGAACAGAACCCAAACTATATCTAGATGCATCATAATATACTACATAACCCTTCCCCTAGTTATTTAAAGGTAAGTATTGGTACTAAAGTGAGTCTAGATTTAAGAACCTAAAATGATTTCTAACTGTCATCAATCCATTAGAATTGAATTACATTCCCTGACAAATATTTCATCAATGAGGAAAGGTGTGAGAAGTCATGAACAAAGTAATGGTAATAAATTATTAATATGAGGATATTTTTTATCTCAAATACATTCTTGGGTGGGTTTCAAGTGATAACAACTTATATCTTTGAAGGATATACTGATAAACATTTCATAGAAATCAGATATCTAAGGAAACATACTTCTTGTATCCAGAAGTCACACATATAGAATTTAGAATAAATTTGGTATTTTTGTACGGTTCTCAATACAATATTAAAGTGTTCTTCATAGACATTATAGTTCAGGAATAATCCAAGATATCATCAACAAATACCACTGCAATGGAGGCAATGTGCCTTTAATAGATACAATTCATCAGTTCCATAAGAATTATTGGTTAATTCATGTGACCAAAGGGTATAACAAAGTTTTCACAATGACTATAATGGATTCTAAATGTATTATTTGGAATATACTCCTTCCAAAAATGTTTTTGGTGATACCCTAGTCAAAAATCGATCCTAGATAACCATTTAGATCCTTCAAATTAATAAAATAGCTCATTGATTCATCAAATTGGATACTGATTCTTCATCATGGCTTGATTTAGCTTATGATAATCAATGAAAATACAAATAGAACCATCTTCCTTCTTTACAAAGATAACTGGAGTATTCTAAGGTGACGTAATAGGGCTTATGAAACCTTTAATGTCTAACTCTTTTAATTGGACCTTCAATTCCAACAATTTTATTGGTTCAATCCTATATGTTTGAATTGAAATAGGATAGGTCCATGCTAGACGATAAATAAAAAATTCCACTCCCCTTTTATGTGTTCAACTGATGAATTTTTTATTAAAAACATTAGGATATCGATCGAAGATTGATGAAAAATATCTTTAATTGATTTTATCTATAATTTCCATTATTATTGATGCTATTTGATAAGAGATGGTCCTAACCATTGATACCAAATATCATTCTCTACCAGCATTTAAATCCCAATATACCATAATGAGATTTCACATTCCATCGGGGTATGTAAAATACACTTGTTGGACATAACAATTAATGTTGGATTTATTAGATATCAACCAATTTATTCTCATAATTAGATTAAATAGGTCCATCTCCAGAATAGAAAAATCCCACACAAAATGGACCCCATCAATAATTATAGAACCATTGAAAATTTCAACCATATACACACTCATTTCTAAAGAAGTACACGAATTTTCATAATTTGAGGCCTCATTTCCACATAAAACCCCATATGATATATGAAAAAATAAGAAATAAAAAAGTGGGATTCACCTTTATCAAACAAAAATTTCATAAGAGATGAGTTTAGAATGATAGTACCTCACATTGTTGAATGTCCAAATTGATCTCCTATGAATATTGTTCATGTTCTATATAAGTTATTAATGGGTACTCCAAAATATTCTTTACTTGCCTATTTTCTGGGCATCGATACCAATGTTGAGGTTTTCAAAGAATCACCTTGAATAACTTCATTTTAGGGCTAAGACTTACTCTGATGAGACTATCATATCTAACCATAAGAGGATTGTGACACATATGATCTGTTTCACCAATTTTCATTGGGGTATTAGAAAAATTTGTTTGAGGTGTCCCATTTTTCACAATTATGACACATCCAATATAGTATTGTATAATCCATTTTCTAGTGCTCTAATGATCCACTTTGAAAACAACCTAGTATGGTACTGAAACTAGGTAAAAAAGAAACAAACTCATTCAATTGGTTCTCCAATTTCATTATCTCTTAATAATTGGTTTCCTTATTCCAATTATTTCAAGAAATGAATTTTTCACTTGTACCTATATAGGTAAAAGTGTTCCTACCACCATATTTTCATATGATATCTTTTCCCTCCATAATCACTCCATTGACCTTCTCTGTATAATCATCAATATAGAAGATAGATAATTTTTCATGAATTTCTGGCCACAACCATTCCTAAAATATATGTTCTTCTAGGTAGTCCTTAGAAGTGAATTATGGAGAAAATTAAGAATGATTTTAGAACATAGTTTCATACTCTATGACCGATAGTTTCTATTTCTTGAGATTAAATAAATTCTTCATCATCATTATCTTGAAGGTGTATAGATAGAATTATTTGTTTAATAATTATTTAAACCCTTTCCATATAAGTTCTTGGTCTTGATTAGTTTGTACAAATATATCCCACTATTTACTTTAAATATATTTGAGTATATATATCACTATATTTACTTTGAGATTATTAATGGTTTGAATAAAATCAATGATTCTATTAATTAGACCAAGCCATGCCTTTTCATTCTACGATCCTAAATCCCCATGAATGACTTGTGGATTTTAATTATAAATTTGTAAAAATATATTCTCATGGCATGATTCTTGAATCTAATTTAACTTATCAATACATTATATGTCTAAAAATATAGTATAGTCAAGTTATTGATTCACCTGTGGTTCTGGTTGAACTACGTTCACAGCTGCAACCTCCAATTAATTTCACGATCTTTAAACCGGTGGCATCTCTCTGTAACCATAGAAAATTTCCACTTAGTCAACACATTATTACTAAACTGAAGGATTCAGATATTCCAAATCACAACAATCAAAATAATTATAACAAATTTTAAATAGTCATCAAATTCAACATGGATAATGCAGTCCTAGTGGGAAGCCACTCTACCAATGCCTAATACTCTACACTTATCATCTAAAACCATGATGACGAGGTAAAAATAATCCCAAAAATACTTGATAACACTTTTCATAAACAAACCAATATAGTATCTATAAGTTTAGAATAAAAAAAAAATTTATTTATTTTTATTCTATATATCTCAATTTTTGACATGTCTTATCTCCAGAACTTCCAACCCAATAGGTAAACTAGAACAAACTAAGACCATGTGTAATGTCCAACCCACACCCCATTAGCTTGGTAAGAGGGATATGTGATACTAACCCTAGGTGATGTCCCAAGAGAAATAAAGGACGGAAATAAATTTCAAGGTCTTATAAGATTGATGATGGATGATGTTCCATTTAATAAAAACAACCTATTAAATATTGAAATCTAATAAAACATGATACTAAATTATACCTGAGAGAAAGAATGATAACTAAAAATATAGGATAAAAAATAAAACATACAGTATATCAAAAATAAGATTCAATATTCATTGAAATGAAAAATATATTCTGACATAATGAAACCCACCCCAAACATCTCTAATACCCTCCCACAATCATCTGGAACTTAGAATCATGATTCTCTACTAGAGAAATAAAAAACCTTACACTTTCTTGTATCATGCCAAACAAAGTATACATAGGAAACAAAATAAATTTTTAGGGGTTCAGTATGTCATCTTAGTGGGAAATACACTAAAATATTCCCACACAAACCACTAAGACTAGAATAATTTATCAAAATTTATTTAAAATAACCAGGAGTACAAAAAAGGATATCAAGATCATTTCATAAAATAGGAATATAAAAAAAGAATATCAAAACGGTTTATACAAAAATCCTAATTGAAAAAGTTATACATGATCAAACCATTTCATAAAATAATCATTTTTATAAAAACAGTATATGTTCTATTCTATTGGCATTAACAATTCACATACTCTCACACACATGCACACATCCAAGATGACAGACCCATTACTTATTAGTGGTAACCCATTTTACATACCATGTCTTCACTTTTTCATGCACACTACTACAAAAATAGGAAAGGGAAGAGCTACCCCTTTATCAGTGCTAAAAAAAGCGCTGATAAAGGGGGACTTTATTAGTGCTAAAAAAAGCACTGATAAAGGGGGGCCTTTATCAGCGCTAAAAAAACGCTGATAAAGGGGATCCCTTTATCAGTGCTTCTTTTAGTTGCGCTGATAAAGAGGGGCTTTATTAGTACTGAAAAAATTTATATATCAAAAATAATTCCTGAAAAATAAATTATTATTATATAATTATATTTATTGGTATATAAATATAATATATGTTTTTTAAATGTGTTTTAGATACGTATAAATATAATATCACATTTAATATATAATTTTTTTTGAAAATGGATTTAAAATATTTAAAAAATAATTTTATTAATTAATAATTTTCTAATTATTATCGATTAATAATCATTTAATAACAATTTGAAGATACAAAAAATCAAAACAATTAATAAAAGATCATAAATAAGTTGAAAATGTAAATCAAACATTAAATGGTCATAACTTTTGATCTGGGTGTCCGTTTGAGCTCTACAACATATCAAATTGAAACCTGCGACGAGATCTATGCACTAGTGACCCAAAAAAGCATCTGTCACATTTTTCAAGGCCAAAAAGTCCCATAAGGCCTCCAAAACCGAGTGTTTAGTAGGGATATCCCGATTTGTTAACAATCAAGAAAGTATAACTTCTGATTCGAATGTCAGTTAATCCAGTACCACATACCATATCGAATATTGTTTCATTTTCTTCAATTTGATTAGTTATGGAGTTGAAATGGGCTTCTATATTATAATTTATGGTCATTTTAACATTCTGTGGCTTTTCAAATACACATATATATGTATTTATTCGTAAATATATATGTGTCTGTATGTGTGTCTATGTGTTGTATATATATATATGTATTTATTTATTTATTTATTTAGAAATATACATAAAAAACATATTTTTTCATAAATTCATTTAAAACTAATCTTATAATTATATATTAATATAAAAATAAATATACGAATAAAAAATTATAACTATATATATATATTACTATAAGAATGAATATATATATACTAATATATGAATAAATATATTTATATTAATATGAATCTATATCAATATATAAATAAATATAACTTTATATAAATATAGATCATTAAATATAGAACAAAACGAAATGGATTAGTGGTAAAGGTGCAGCCGCGAAAGGGGGTATGTCACAGGTTCGAGTTCGGGTGGAAGCAAGGGGGTGCACATGTGTGAGGATGCGCGAGAATAGCAGTGTGCTGCCTAGCGCTAATAGGGGGGTCATGCGCTGTTAAAAGCTCTCCGCCTACATTTATAATTATTTTTTATTTTATTTTTCATTTTTTTGACTTTTATCAGCACTTTTTAAAAGTGCTGATAAAGGTCGCTTTTATCAGTGCTAAAAAGGCGTAGATAACAGTATCTTGTATCAGCACTTTTTTTAGAGCTGATAAAAGAGACCTTTATCAACTCTTTTTGGAGTGCTGATATAAGAGACCCCCCTATGTTAGCACTTAGCTTTACAGTGCTTTTTTAGTGCTGTTAAAGCCTATTTTGAGCACTGATATAGGACGTTTTTGTAGTAGTGGCACCTGAAATTCCCTAATTAGCACAGGCATCCAAGTGTAAATCCAATAATTTCCCTTTTAATGTAACCAAGAATACATGACACCCATTTTTTTAAAATTTTCCCTTAAATATCCCTTTTATAAACCATTGTTATTTTAAATATTTTATCAAACACATAGTGAGAATTAACCAAAAATCCATTAATTTAAATCTGTAAAATAAATGGGTTTATCTAAAAGGAATTTAATAATGTTCTCTGATGGAAACCACATGAAATAAATTTTAGAAATAAAATTCTTCAAGTTTTAGAGAAAGAGGGGGATAGAGAGAGAGAATCTATCTACCTCCCAATGAAAACGATCACCAAATAAAATTCATTGAACAAGTTAGATATAATCTCTATATTTTATTCACTTAAGTGATTCCCATAAAAACCACAAAAAATGTGTACTAACCTATATATCTATTTATAAGGATTTGGAGAAATGGAAAAATACATTGATTATCAAGATCTAACACACCAACATTTGTTAAAATTAACTCTGGATCAACTAGAATCACCAAAAGTTTTAGAGTAGTACTATGGTTCAAGAGACTACGCAAATAATAGAATAATGAGTCTTTAGGGAGTTTTTAGGTTGTCAAAATAATTTTGGTAATTAATTAATGGTTTTTCATTGGTATCCTGGATGGTTTAATAAACCATTCACCAACCATGTAGGCAAACAATCTCAAAAATTCCAGATCACATGGTTTGGAAAACTATATGCTAATTGTTTCAAACACCTTTGTCACATCTCACATAGTTACATGGAGAATACTCATGGTTTATTCTAATCATGGACAAACTGTGTACCTCCTCATCCTACCACATGGTTACATGGGGAATTCACATGGTTTACACTAACTGTACACCAAGCATGAACCTTATAAAATTATTCTTAAACTAATAAAAAACTCCATAAAATATATCAAGATTAATATGAACCAAAACATAGCCAAAGAAAAAATAAAATTACAATATATACATGAAACTAAAGTTGTTTCAGTGGTTTTAATGGTGATATTATTTTTTCTAAGATGGATTTGGAGACATCTAAGGTCTAGGGGAAGCAAAAAAAATTATGGTGTCTTGTCATGGAAGCATTCCCATTGGAAACGGTAAGGATAAACACATTATGGTTGTAAAAATTTCATAAGAGTTTAAATTTAATGTATCATGGTATACTTATAGATTAGGAAATGGCCTAAAAATATTTCACATAGAATTTTGAAGATCATTATGATGATTTCTAAGGTAAAACATGGAAGATAAGGAAGCTATATCAAATTGGATGACATTTTGACGTGGAAGTTTATATATGAAAAATTGGTAGGACCACTATGGGTTTGGTACAATTTATTGAAAATATCATTTAGAATTAATTTTATTTTAAATGTTATCAGAATAGTTTTCTAAAGGAAATCATTCCATAAATGTGGTTTTGGTGATTTTATAAAATCTGTTTCTAAAATAGGATAAGTCCTCACATGTGTATTAAATGGAGTGTTTATAGTAGTTTTAAATATTAAGAACTATGGATATAATTCAACATGGAATGTGAGCATTCTACAATCTATTTTAAAGATTTTTTAACCTAAATAATTTTTATATGGTTTTACATGGTTTTATATGTCATGGTTATTCACTTACAAAGATCAACACAATGATTTTGAATAGATATTGTAGTGTGTTGTTTGAAATCTAGAAGTTATGATCAGTTTTACCACATGAAAAAATCTATAACTATTTTTGTGATTATATATTTTATTTCAAATACTCAAAAAAAATTAATGGTGGAAATTTCATTATAGATAATTATGGATTATTTTCATATGAGATAAGTTAGTAGTTAATGGGAGTTTAGTTTCTAAATTTTAAATTCAAAAAACCACAAAAAATATTTATGGGATACTACACAAAAAGGAGTATATTGAGAAGGAGATACAAATAGAAAATAGAAAATTTTTATTCAAGTATTAAGAGGAAGAGAATATCACCGTAGCAATATGTTTTATATATTGATTTATGAAGTAAATTTTGTCATGATAGGAATTCACTAAATATATGTCTTTGATGGAAATAATTATTATACATATTAGTGAAATATTTATAAGTAAAGAGTATATGATCAAGGATAATTTTTTTTGTTTGGTGTTTCTTATATTATTGAAAAATTGATAGTTCAACCTATGTGGTGGCTATAAAATTGTATCTCACTTGAAAAAAATGAGTGGAATAGAGAAAGTGGTTGTGGCCTTGGTTGAGTAGTGATTTCTTTCTAAAATTTTTAACACTTACTAGTGAATTACTTACTTATTGATATATTTAAAAAAAATTAATATATAGTTATTAAATGTAGCATTTTACATGTCAAATAATTAAAAAAATGTGGGCCCATTATCATTATTATTTTACATCTATTTATGTTTATAATAAAGTTTGAAGATTAATTTTCCAATATTAAGATAAAATCTGGTTAATTACAAGAAAACAATAAATTTAAAGACATCCTAATTCACCCCCCATAGGGAGTATAGTATAACTATGGTTTAACTGTTGGTATTAATTCTAGTGTTTCTTTCTTAAATCATTTGGGAAAAAACTATTGTCATAGAGATCATTTTGAACACAAAGGGAGTAATATTTCTTATGGGTGAAACTACCAGATTTAAACGAAAAGGATGACGTAATATCTTAGATCTCTTAGGATAGTTTCATTATCAATAGTTGTATATGGGAAACAATTAAGTGATCCCAATATAATATCAATGATAGAAGTGAATATTAATTTTATATGTAATGATGCTAAAGCACACAATTTATTCTCAGGATCTCTATATAATCATATATATATATATATATGGAGGTGATGGATTATCCCATGGGAAAAAGAGTATGGGAAAAAATTTCTACCATATATTAGGGTGATAAAAAAGTGTATGAAGAAAAGAAACAAGTTTTGAAGAATATATTTGGTGATGTGAAAATAAATCTAAGTGAAAATGTCAATATATTATGTAATAATTTCAGTGAAGTGGTTGGTGTTATTTGTGGACATGGTCATGCGATCAAGGATTTTTATATTATGAATATGATTATTATAAGATTATTAATAATGTAAAATTAAACAATATCAACACTTAAATAAATGAATCTTAGAGATTTATATATTGATGACTACATAGTAAATTTGTTTCATATCAGATATGGGTAAAACAGAAGATATCATTAGAACATTCATATAAATAGAAATCATTCAAGGCTATTGAGAAGAAGTAATTTTAGGATAATAAAAGTGAAAATGAATTAATTGATTATTTTTTATTATTTATTTCAACAAGTTCTAAAATATAAAAAAAATTATTTGAGGGAAATCTACTTAAACTTTGTTTCCATTGTTACAATGTTGAATACATCACTTCTAGGTGTATAATGAAGTATGATAAAGGGGGTGGTGAGTATAAAATTTTTCCAAAAAAAATGAATTAATCTATTATAAGGGATTATAATTTTTTGAAACATAAATGTCAATAACTTTTAGAGGAACGTTTTTGTAAGCAATGAAGACAAATATGTTGAGGAATTTTTATTATAAGTAATTAAAAATATGAAATAGTGGATTTACTAGAGAAGTATAAATGTAAAATTGGATGTAATAATCAATAAAAGGTTGTTTTAGAACTCAAAGTATAATTAAAAGGGTCTATTTGTGAAATTGATTTATAGATAATAAGAAAATAAAATAAAAGTCTTCTTGAAGGATTATTCTAACTATATTGATGAAATCAATGATAATGTTGATTATCTTGATAATGTCATCAAATATTATAGTAAAAATCATATGAAATATGATGAACAAATTAATAATATATTAAAATTTTAATAACAAGCTATGATCATTGATGAAAATGTTACCATTTTCAAAAATAAGGTCACGAAGATTAAAACTCTTAAAGAATAAATTTTTTATTTAAGAAAGAAACCTGAACGAGAATTTAACAAAGAGGGTTCAAAGAAAAATCTATGGTTTGAGGTGTTTTCATATGAGATTTTTATATAAAGGTAGGAACGAGGTAAAATAACATTTAATAAAATATTTATTACTAAAACACTGAATGGAAATGGTAAAAATGGTATTGGTTTTGATGGTGAAACAACAAAGACAATGTCTGGAAATATGAATATCATAGAGAAGAAAAATAAAGGAGAAATTTACCAACCACTGAGAACTTATCAATAAAAAAATAGGTATAAAAAATCCAAAGATATGTAGTGAGTTTACAAACATAGGGTATTTCTAATTATGATGGGTAATTTTTGTTGTTTTATTGTCCACAATTTATATTATTGTTGAGAAGTTTTAATTTTCTTAATAGACAAATCAATAGTAAGTATACAATGTGGATTTGGGAAATAATCTTCATATTGGGAATACACCATTACATTTCACATAGAATAGTGATAGATTTTATCAAATAATATAAACCAAAGTGGATATAACTAAATATAAAACAATTTTATTAAGTAAAATATTTTATCCCAAAAAATAATAAGAGATTTAACTTATTGTTTTCATAATAATGATAAGATATAAATAATGTTATAAAATCATTCTAAAATTACTTTGATGGAAAGGAAGAAAATAAAGAAGGAAAATTTTCCAAAAACTGGTTTAAAATAATCAAATAATTGTAGCATAAAGATTTATGATTGTGGGTATTTTTCTTTTAATATGTTTAATATTAATTTTTTGGAAAAATGTTTAAGGTTAGAGAAAATAGAATACTTTTCTTTAGAAATAATGGGGTGTTAATGATTTAAGTTATAATACTCATCTATCTGGTGACAATGTTTAGAATGGAGATGTTATTTATATTGATGGACATTATCATAATTTATTAAGTGTAATTTAGCTTTGTGACTAGGTTTTGGAAGTCATATTTTGTTGAAAGTGTTATATTATAAATTTGAATTCTTTTAATTTTATAATGAATGGTATTTAAAAAATGAAATTCAATATCCATTAGATAGAAATGAGAATTCATGTCTTTTTATAATGGAAGAAGAAAAAATTTATAATATTAGTGGATAGTCCATGTTAATCCACAAAGTATGGACTATTTTCAAAAATAAAAATCTATAATAGATATTCCAAAATTCAAATGACATAAGGAAAATATTTTTAGGGATTTATGTAAGGAAATATGGTTTTAAATCTAAATCCTCTAAAGTAGAAGAGAGCTTCTGTTTTTCCAAATTTGTTTCACACTGATATGTATGGTTCAATTAGTCAGGAAATAACCTTAGGTCAATGGTATTTCATTCTATTTTTAGATGATTATAAGTTTATGGGGTGTTTAATGTTCATATGTTCAAAAATATAAGTCATATTGTATAAAAAGGTTCTATATAGATGAAAAATATGAAACTAAAAGACCTATGGAATTTATAACATTTGAAAATGGAATAGGATACACATACTATAAGGTTAAAATTTAAATATAAAATAAGTGTATCAAACACAATGTGTATTAAGTAAGACCCCCCCCCCCCTACAGAATGAATTTATAAAATAATAAATCATATTATTATCAAAATGGTAAAGACATTGCCGATTGATAGTGACATATCACATCAGAATTAGAGTGAAGTGGTTCATGTGGTTGTGTATACATGAAATAGAGTATTACTTAGTTTGGGAATATATAAGACTTTATAAAAAATGTGGCAAGGAAGTAAACCCTCTTTTTAGAATCTAAATTTACACTTAATAAGGTGTTTCATCTATAAAAAATAAGGAAATCCTGGAAATTATGATGTTGTAGTGAATAAAGGCATATTTCTAGGATACTCAACATAGAGTAAGGCCTATAATTGTTTCAATAAGAGGATCAATAAGATTTTTCATTGCGGTGATTTAAGTTTATGATAGTTGAACTAAAGTGTATTTTGGAATTTCTCTTTCTGAAGAAGTGTTTGAGGAAAGTAAAGAAACAAATATATATTTAGAATAATCCCAAAATATTCAGATAGATGATGATTTTGAAATTGAATTAATTGGATAAAAATTTCAATAAGGGATACAACCTATGACTTAATCAAGAAACAAAGTTATACTTTAGTTTATTAATATCATTTTAGATAAATATTCTCCTAATTATACTTATAGGATGAAGAGAATGGAACACACTACTCTTTAATCTGAGATTCAAATGACTTAATTTGAGGAATTAGAAAAGTAGGAATCTCAGTTGAAATCTAAAAAAATGATAAATTGATAAAAATAAAACATGGGAGCTTGTTGATTAACTAAATAATCATAATTTTATTGGTAAAAAAATTCAAAAAAATGATGAAAATGAAAAATTGATCCTAAATAAAGAAAGGAAAATATACAAATGTCATTCTAAGATTGAAGGAATAAATGTTAAAGATTCATTTTCTCCAGTTTAAATATTGGATTCTGTTAGACTCATTCTAGAAATATATATCCATATAAAGTTTATAATATATAAAATAGATTTTAAGAGTTCATTTTTTAATGGTGTACTAAATGATGAATTTTACATTGAGAATTCATGTCACGACCCGACCCTACCCGGGATCGAGCCGCAACTACCCCAAGCCCGCCTCCATAGGCCAGGGGCTGGCAACCAGCACCGAAGGCACAACAACTCAGGGAGGCCTTTGCCTAAGTATCTATACACACAGACGCAGTACACTCAATGAAAAAGTGCAGAGTAAAGTAAAGGCAAGTAAAGAAAAGGGCAACTGCTATATATATATACCACAAATGTGCATCAACCTCTAAACAATACAAGTAAAGTGCTGAAATGGAAAAGGGGAAAAACACGCGCCCAACCAAAAAAGTTCCACAACCCGGCAACATGTGAACAAAAAAAGTAAATAGCTGGATGGTTCCCCTGCCAGGAACCCAACTCCGACCACCGCATGTTGTCCAAGCTCCCAAGCTCATAAGCTCCTCTAAAGTCACGCCCCACCTGTCCGTCGTCTGCAAGGGCACACCAAGTGTGGTCAAAGCCCAAGCAGGGGTGAGTATAAAAATACTTATTAGGATACCACGAAGGCTCTAGGGAGCAACAAAGGAGGTACCTAAGGGTGAGCAGTAGAGCGAATTGGGAAAAGTAAAAAAGTACAACCGAAGGTGCAGTGGAGTAATAGTAAAGAGTCCAGCTCAACCCAACAAGAGAAAAGAGGTAGACTCATCCAAAAACAAGGAGTTGGAAATGGTGAGAAGATGAACTTCTCATCGAGTCTTCGCTACCTATAGTAGGAGAGTAGACTCGCCCAACCACGAGAAGCTAGACACAGAAAGCACGTGGCATACCCCGCGCGTCTTCGCCTCTCCTGAATGGAGAGTAACCAAACCCAAGAAGTGGGTACTAGAACAAGGTATATACATATCCTTATTCTCAATCAAGAAGGTCGAACAACATCATAAGGGAAAACTCTATCCTGTATCTCAGCCCAATAAAGTGAGTCACCAACAGTCCCAGAGGTAACACCAACGATGCCCAGCATCCTGCACGTCTGCCCCGAACTACAAGTCAAGCGCTCAATCACTACACCTCGACATTATACGCTTTGGGCGGCATTGACTCACCCGCACGGTTTTAGGCCGCGTCACAAGGACACGTCTCGGTGGGGAAAGTACCCCTCATACTTGAGAGTTTTGGGGGAACATCATACCACAACTCGTCACTGCCCCGAAGTCGAGAGGTCTCCTCAAAGTCAAAGTTGTTCCATCCCCGACCCGTACAACCAAGAGTCCCGCTCCGGTAATCATGGAGGAAATCCACAGACTAGCCTAGTAGAAATGACTGAGTCTAGAATATCAACGGGTGTCCCACTTCCCAGCCCTGCTAGAGGGTAATTCATAACATAATACCGGGTGACCCACTGCCCAGACCTACTGGAGGGTAAACCCTAATACATCATCAGGCGACCCACTGTCTAGCCCCGATGGAGGGTAGACCTTAATACATCATCAGGCCACCCACTGCCCAGCCCCGCTAGAGGGTAAACCATAATACATCATCAGGCAACCCACTGCCCAATCCCGCTGGAGGGTAGACCTGGAATTAGTCGATAGGCGACCCACTGCCCAGCCTTGCTGGAGGGTAGACCTGGAACTAGACGACGGGCGACCCACTGCCCAGCCCTGTTGGAGGGTAGACCCTAAGAGGTCGTCGGGTGACCCACTGCCCAGTCTCTGCTGGAGGGTAGACCATAAGAGTGTCGGGTGACTCACTGCCCAGTCTCTGCTGGAGGGTAGACCCTAAGAGCGTCGGGTGACCCACTGCCCAGTCTCTGCTGGAGGGTAGACCCTAAGAGCGTCGGGTGACCCACTGCCCAGTCTCTGCTGGAGGGTAAACCCTAGAAGTCGATGAGTAACCCACTTCCCAGCCCCACTGGAGGGTAAAACTCAGAACGGCTCTGGTCATCTCTACTGGAGGGTAAAACACTGGCCAATCGAACACGGAGTGGGTATCGCGCAACCACCCACCTCTAGAACAAATCACCCAAAAGAGGTTCAGCGCATGTTCCATCACTGGGTGTCACTAGCACCGCTATCGGCCGATCCATCGAGAACGAAACCAGGGGGAGACCACTCAACCCCTTCTGGTCAAACAAACGAGCATAGATCCAGGGGAAAACTCCACCCTGCTGGTCAAACAAACGAGCACAGAGGGACCCTCTACATCGCGAGATGTCAAAGTACGCAAAGTAGAGCTCAGCACGCACCTGGGGCCCACATGACATGTGGCCCCAAGTTAACCCCAACCAAGAACGTGAACGTCTCAGGTAAAAACCACACGTACCTCTCAGCGCTCCCGTATACTCTCAGAGTATACCACATCTCTATCCCAAAGGTTAACGTGCACCCATCACCCAATGTCAACGCGAAGGCGTAACGTAACAACTCTGACTTGCCACCTGAATAGCTGAGGCACAGCCAACCACATCTCTTTAGACACCAACCTCACTCTCCTAGGAGTGCACGCGATCACATGCCATAGGTCCACTACAATACGGTAGAAGAACCGCCACTGGGGCACCATTCATATTTGCACATTTAATAAGATCGCGTATGAGGCTCCGCTTGCCTGAACAGATTACATCATTGTAATCCTCACGGAAAAAACATGCGAGATAGACTACTCACTTGCCTCAAATGGATATCCGACGCAAAATTCACCAACACCGCCTCACTCCCGAACAGCGTCCCGTGACCTCGAGCCTCAGCCCTGAAAACAGTCGGGTGCATCGCACCATTGCGATCTCCTCGGGAAAACACGTCAAAAAGACAGATCACTTGAGTGCAACAGATATCCGGAGAAAAAGATGCATTCCGGCGCACCGCACACGAGTGGTGCTACATGGGACCCACAACCAAGTCCCGAAACTCAACGGATGGATCGCACCGTTGCGATCCTCTCAAAAAAGTACACAAGATGGACTATTCACTTGTACAAAATGGTCACCCGGTGATAAAGTTGGAAATCTCCGTCAACTCCCAAAATGGCCCTCGCGGGGGCCGCACTAGCGTGCGGAATTAGAGCGGGCGGATTACGCCATTGCAATCCCCTCGGAAAAACACCCAAAAACGACTGCTCGCATGCACCGAACGGACGTCCGATGAAAAGGTCGTGAAACGCTGCATGCAGCTCAAAAGACGGGTTGTGGGGCCCACCCCTCAACTTCCGCCTCAACACCTGAAACCACCCTGGAAAGCTCCGCCTCGGTGCCAGGGTCCCAATTCCACTGACGGCGCTTAAATCTGATGTCGGGCACGTTCGCGCCGTCCAAAACAAGATCCCCCGAAGAAAACGCCAAACCACTTAACATCGTGCCGCGCCCCAAGCCCCTCGTTTTGGGAATTAAAAATTCCCAAAACCATCTCAAAACATATGCCTCGTTTCAAGGAGCACATCTCCGCTGACGGCATAAAAATCCGACTCTCAGATTTCGAGTTAAGATGTCTTTAACATCATTGGATGAAGACGGGGGGCCCTGGGCCGGCCCACCCCCTCCAAGTCGGCGGTCTGCGGCTGGGTTGCCCGGACCGCCCGGTCCACCGCGCGGGCCGCACCGCGTCAACCCGCACCGGCTTGGCCGGTCAGCGTTTGATCCACGAGACCCGCGGGACGCGGGTCTCTGCCGGCTGACCGGGGTCGCGACGACCCCAGGTCTTCGCGCGTGCCGCTGACCGGCGAAGCCGGCCAGCCCGGCTCCCCTCGTCGCCCGCGTACGCCGCCGAAGCGCAGCCCCCCGCTCGCACAGATGCCCACCGCCGCCTGCTGAGGAACCGGCCACCCGCCGAGGTGCCCCCCGCCGCATGGAACCCCCTCACACCGACGTCCGTCTATCCGCGCCGCTGCCTTGGGTGGCCAGCTGCCACGCCTACCCACCGAAATCACTCAAAACCTGCCGGAACACCCCAGAACTCCAAAAACGTGCAATCTTCGCTGAATGATTGCGGGTTCCTCAGAACTCCAAAACTGAAACCTAAAGATGCGTCGGATAGCTCATAATTTCTACTACGCGACTAGGGGATTTTCTTGAAGATCAACCAGAAATTCGACGATGCAAAATTAGGATGAACATGGTGCGGGAAATAAATCAAAACAAAAACGACGCCTACCTCTTGGGCATTTCCCGGAGCTTCATGGAGGATCCGCCACTGTGCCGTCACCTTGCCGAAGTTTCCTCACCAGAGTGGAGGAGGAGAGGGAAGAGGGTTGGAGGGCTTCACCAGGGGGTGAACATGGGAGGGGGAAGGGAATGAGGGTTTAAATCAAATTAAAATTTTTAATTAATTTAAACCCATAATTTGACCCGCATCTGAAACCTTCGACAGAGTCGAGGTTAAGCCTCCCAAAGGACAAACACCACCTCCTAAGCACAATGGCGGTCTCAGAATTTTAATTCGAGACTCCGTTCAAAAGTTATAAAACTGAACGTCTGAGGCTGCCAAATCATGAAAACGCCCCTAGGGACATTTTTCACAAACGGGCCGCGCCCGCAAAAATTACACCCCTCCTAGGGTAAACGGAACGCTCCGAACTCAACGGTGCCCTTGTTTTTCCAATCCGAGATACCGTTTAAGAGATACTTGAGTTTCATCATTAAACGAATAAATTAATTAATTAATTTATCCGTTTAACGTTCCGAAAGCGAGCAAGGGGTCCAAACATCCCGTGCCGACATACTTTATGTCATTCCTAGGGTAAAAACCCCATTCCGGACCCATACATACCCTCAGATATTTGATCCGGCACACCTTTTAGGAGTTATCGCATTTATTTGGCGTTTCCAGTGTGAACGCAATGAAAATTTAATTACGGCCGCTCCGGGGCTCAAAATCGCATGCCGTCTGAAGGCGCCACTCTGGAATAACATTAGGAATATTCCAAAGTCCTTTGTAGCCAAAAATAGGGTTCTTAAATCATTCCCTCATTAAATATTTTCATCCTCGAAAAGCAAAACCAGGGAACAACTCAGGGTACTAAGCCCACACCCGGCTCTCCCTTACCCAGAAGAACTCTTGCACAGCTCTGCGCCACCACACATAGACCAAAGGATTGATCTGTTCACGTGATGTCATCCCTTGCTGATGTCGTGCACCCACTCCAAACATTGGGGTTAGGGAAAGGTGGTAGGGTGCCTCGCCATCCCTTTGGACGGTCTCAAACGGTCTGAAGGCTCTCGAGGTAGATCACCTCCCTGGTCAAACCTCTACGTCGCATGTCGCGACTAGAATCACTGCCCACACCTAGAACAAGGCCCGATGATTCCCTCCTTCAGAACATCCATATGGTGAAACACCCAAGGATATCTGGTCACGCAAGATTCACAGTCGATGTCTCGCAACCAAGACTCTCTTACATGCTTGTAAAGCAATGGAGTCAACACCATCGACTAAAGAAGAAGGTCACATGCCTTTCTTCATACCAACACAGGGTTACACCCGACACCCTGCGCCAACCTGGTAACACCACAAGCAAGGAGCAGGGAGGAAAGCATTGCACACCCAGAGTCTAACAATTCTACTGAAATGAGTAGAAGAGCTATAGAGAGTACCTCTTGCCACCTCATGCTCTGCAGGGTCGTAGACATCCAAATCTCGCGGCTGTCCGCAGTCCCAATTGTCATCTCCCAGAGCCTGATGTGGAATGCCTAGTGGTCATGGGAAGACCTCATAAAGTCATCTCCCACTACCAGATCCTACCGCCCCTCTGCTAGCACCACCTCTCTAGGCACTACTCCTATCACAACGTTTCCTCCGTTGTGGTGGTGCACCTGCTGCCTGCCCGAAGCTCTCAGCAACTCGGGTCGGGCAGTCTCGTGCCAAGTGATCTCACCTGTCACAAGCATAACATTGACGCTCTGTGGGCTTCCCTTGTGCTCTCTGGTTCCACTGTGGTGTACGATCACACCCCTGGGTCCGGTCATCATGAAGCCACCTACGTCGAGGTTCTTCTTTCCAATGTCTGCTAGCTTCTGCAGACGTCTCGGCTTCGACGTGCCTGCTGCCACCACCAACTATAGAACGTGATAAGAAGATCTCTCTCACCAGCGCCTGCTCTAGCCCCCGGCATATGTGGAAATGCTCAAGGGTACTATGACAGCACAAATCTATTTGCGGAGACCCTACTCAAACCTCCGCGCCCGAATGTTGTCGTCACTGACCAAGTCCGGGTAAAAGCGTGCACGGTCTGCAAAACTAGCCGCGTACTCGGTCACCATCATCCCTCCCTACTGAAACTGCAGGAGCTCCTCAAACCGAACGGAGCATAAGAAGGAGGGGAAAAACTCCTCATGAAACAACAATTGAATGTTGTCCCACGGAAGAGATGACTCGTCAAGAAACTGAGTCACCAGATTCCACCAAAGCCAAGCTGCTCCACGAAAATGTTTGGCTACCAAAGCCACTCTTTGATCTGCTGGCATCTGCACAAGCCTGAAAAGGAGAACCACTGCCTCGAGCTAAACCTCCGCTGCCTGAGGGTCTGGCTCACCACTGATCCTCAGCGGTCTCTGCCGCTGGAACTCATGAAGCGCGCTCAACCTGCGCTCAAACTCAGCCTGATCTGGTGAAGCTGTCTGCTGCTCAACAGGTGGGGGTGCTGCTACCAATCCACATGGAGAAAAAGGGATTTGATGATGGGTCCTAGACTGAGGCCTCATAGCTCACAGGGTCGTCATCACGCACCCAAGCTGGTATCTTGGATGGCTGTCTTCGCGGAGACATCCTGAATAATATCAAGGAGTGTCGCGGTCAGATGGGCATATATGTATATACAAATAACAATGATGGGGAGCTGACTCAAGAAGGACAGTCAAGACTCAGTCCTATGTGATTCACAACCCAATTTTCCCTGCAACAAGTGTCTCAGCATGCTGAGTCAACAAGAGGGTTATCAAGGTCATCTTGAATGGATACGTCGGCTGCCACACCATCACTGGACTCCCTGGCCTGAGAGCCGCTCTCAAGACACGTTAACAATGTTTCCCAAAATCCCAACCAATTCCTATTTTAGGGACGTCCGCACAACGTCCCAAGGAACGAACCACCTCTGATACCACTTTGTCATGACCTGACCCTACCCGGGCTCGAGCCGCAACTGCCCCAAGCCCGCCTCCGTAGGCCAGGGGCTGGCGACCAGTGCCGAAGGCACAACAACTCGGGGAGGCCTTTGCATAATTACTTGTACACACACACGCATCACACTCAATGCAATAGTGCAGATTAAAGTAAAGGCAAGTAAAGAAAAGGGAAACTGCTATATATATATACCACAAATGTGCATCCACCTATAAACAATACAAGTAAAGTGTTGAAAGGAAAAAGGGGCAAAACATGCACCCAACCAGAAAAGTGCCACAACCCAGCAACGGGTGAACAAAAAAAGTAAATTGCTGAAAGGGTCCCCCATCATGAACCCGACTCCGAGCACCGCACGCGGTCCAAGCTCCCGAGCTCCCAAGCTTCTCTAAATTCATGCTCTACCTGTTCGTCGTCTGCAAGGGCACACCAAGTGTGGGCAAAGCCCAATCAGGGGTGAGTATAAAAATACTCAGTAGGATACCCCAGAGGCTCGAGGGAGCAACAAATGAGGTAGATAAGGGTGAGCAGTAGAGAAAACAGGGAAAAGTAAAGGAGTACAACTGAAGGTGCATTGGAGTAATAGTAAAGAGTCCAGCTCAACCCAACAAGAGAAAGGAGGTAGACTCATCCAAACACAAGGAGCTAAAAACGGTGAGAAGATGAAATTCTCATCGAGTCTTCGCTACCTATAGCAGGAGAGTAGACTCGCCCAACCATGAGAAGAAACACACGGAAAGTACGTGGCATACCCCGCATGTCTTCGCCTCTCCTGGAAGGAGAGTAACCAAACCCAAGAAGTGGGTACCAGAACAAGGTATATACATATCCTTATGCACAATCAAGAAGCCCAAACAACACTGTAAGGGGAAACTCTATCCCGTAGCTCAGCCCAAGAAAGTGAGTCACCAACAGTCCCAGAGGTAACACCATCGATGCCCAGCATCCTGCACGTATGCCCCGAACTACAAGTCAAGGGCTCAATCACCGCACCTCAACATTATTCGCTTTGGGCGGCACTGACTCGCCTGCACGGTTTTAGGTCGCATCACAAGGACGTGTCTCGGTGGGGAAAGCGCCCCTCGTACATGAGAGTTCTGGGGGAATTTCATACTACAACTCGTCACTGCCTTGCAGTTGAGAGGTCTCCTCAAAGTCAAAGTTGTTCCATCACCGACCCATACAACCAAGAGTCTTGCTCTGGTAATCACGGAGGAAAGCCACAGACTAGACTAGTAGAAAGGACTGAGTCTGGAATATCAACGAGTGTCCCACTACCCATCCCTATTGGAGGGTAATTCATAATATGATACCGGGTGACCCACTGCCCAGCCCTGATGGAGGGTAAACCCTAATACATCATCAGGCGACCCACTACCCAGCCCCGCTGGAGGGTAGACCTTAATAAATCATCAGGTGACCCACTGCCCAGCTCTGCTGGAGGGTACACCATAATACATTATCAGGTGACCCATTGCCCAGCCCTGCTAGAGGGTAAACCTGGAATAAGTTGACAGGCGACCCACTGCCCAACCTTGCTGGAGGGTAGACCTGGAACTAGACGACGGGCGGCCCAATGCCCAGCCTTGCTGGAGGGTAGACCCTAAAAGGTCATCGGGTGACCCACTGCCCAGTCTCTGCTAGAGGGTAGACCCTAAGAGTGTTGGGTGACCCACTGCCCAGTCTCTGTGGGAGGGTAAACCCTAGAAGTCGATGAGTAACCCACTGCCCAGCCCCGCTGGAGGGTAAAACTCCGAACTGCTCTGTTCATCTCTACTGAAGGGTACAACACTAGCCAACCGAACACGGAATGGGTATCGCGCAACCACCCAACTCCATAAAAACTCACCCAAAAGATGTTCAGTGCATGTTCCAACACTTGGTGTCACTAGCACCGCTACCGGCCGATCCATCGAGAACGAAACCAGGGGGAGACCACTTAACCCTGCTGGTCAAACAAATGAGCACAGAGCCAGGGTAAAACTCCACCCTACTGTTCAAACAAACAAGCACAGAGGGACCCTCTATGTCATGAGATGTCAAAGTACGCAAAGTAGAGCTCGGCATGCACCTGGGGCCCACACGACGTGTGGCCCCATGTTAACCCCAACTAAGCGCAAGAACTTCTCAGGTACAAACCATACGTACCTCCCAGCGTTCCCCTATACTCCCAGAGTATACCACATCTCCAGCCCAAAGGCTAACGTGCACCCGGCACCCAACATCTACGCGAAGGCGTAACATAAAAACTCCAACCTGCCACCTCAACAGTTAAGGCACAGCCAACCACATCTCTTTAGACACCAACCTCACTCTCCCACGAGTGCACACTATCACATGCCGTAGGTCTGCTACAACACAGTAGAGGAACCGCCACTGGGGCACCTTTCATATTTCCACATTTAATAAGATCGCGTATGAGGCTCCGCTTGCCTAAACAGATTACACCGTTGTAATCCTCGCGTGAAAAACACGTGAGATAAACTACTCACTCGCCTCAAACAGATATCTGAGGGAAAATTCACCAACACCGCCTCACGCCCGAATAGCGTCCTGTGACCCCGAGCCTCGGCCCCGAAAATAGTCGGGCGCATCGCACCATTGCGATCTCCTCAAGAAAACACGTCAAAAAGACTGCTCACTTGAGTGCAACAGATATCCGGAGAAAAAGATGCATTCTGGCGCACCGCACACGAGCAGTGCTACGTGGGACCCGCAAACCGGTCCTGAAACTCAACGGATAGATCACACCATTGCGATCCTCTCGATAAAGTACACAAGATGGACTATTCACTTGTCCAAACGGTGGCCCGATGATAAAGATGGAAATCTCCCTCAACTCCCGAAACGGCCCTCGCGGGGGCCGCACTAGCATGCGGAATTAGAGCGGGCGGATTACACCATTGAAATCCCCTCAAAAAAACACCCAAAAATGAATGCTCGCACGCCCCGAACGGACGTTCGATGAAAAGGTCGTGAAACGCTGCATGCAGCTCAAAAGACGGGCCGTGGGGTCCACACCTCAACTTTGGCCTCAATGCCTGAAACCACCTTTTAAATATCCACCTCGGTGTCAGGGTCACAACGCCACTGACGGAGCTTAAATCAGACGTCGGACGCATCCGCACCATCCAAAACAAGATCCCCCAAAGAAAACGTCAAACAACTTAACATCGTGTCGCGCCCCGAGCCCCTCGTTTCGGGAATTAAAAATTCCTGAAACCATCTCAAAAGGTCTGCCTCGTTTGAAAGAGCACATCGCCGCTGACGGCATGCAAATCCAACTCTAGTATTTCGAGTTAATATGTTTTTAACATCGTCGGACGAAGACGGGGGGCCCTGGGCCAGCCCACCCCCTCCAAGCTGGCGGTCCGCGGCTGGGTTTCCCAGACCGTTGGGTCCGCCGCGGCCCGCGGTTCACCGCGCGGGCCGCACCGCGTCAACCCAGACCGGATCACCCGGCCCGCGTTTGATCCATGAGACCCGCGGGACACGGGTCTCTGCCGACTGGCCGGGGTCGCGATGACCCCGGGTCTTCGGGCGTGCCGCTGGCCGGCAAAGCCGGCCAGCCCGGCTGCCCTCGTCGCCCACGTATGCCGCCGAAGCGTGGCCCCCCGCTCATACAGACGCCCGCCGCTGCCTGCGGAGGAACCATCCACCTGCCGAGGTGCCCCCCGCCGCATGGAACCCCCGCACGCCGCCGTCCGGCTATCAGCGCCACTGCCTGGGGTGGCCAGCCGCCACACCTACCCGCCGGAATCACACAAAACCTGTTGGAACACCCCAGAACTCCTCCAAAAACCCGCAATCATCGGAGAATAATTGCAGGTTCCTCAGAACTCCAAAAACGAAACCGAAAGATGCGTTAGATAGCTCATAATTTCTACTACGCGACTAGGGCATTTCTCGAAGATCAACCAGAAATTCAATGATGCAAAATTAGGACGAACATGGTGTGGGAAATAAAATGAAACAGAAATTACTCCTACCTCTTGGGCGTTGCCAGGAGCTTCATGGAGGATCCGCCGTCGCACCGTCACCTTGCTGGAGATTCTGCGCCGGAGTGGAGGAGGAGAGGGAAGAGGGTTGGAGGGCTTCGCCAGGGGGTGAACAAGGGAGGGGGAAGGGAATGAGGGTTTAAATAAAATTAGAAAATTTAATTAATTTGAACCCGTAATTTGACCCGCATCTGAAACCTTTGACAGAGACGAGGTTAAGCCTCCCCTAGGACAAACACCACCTCCCAGGCACAATGGCGGTTTCATAATTTTAATACGAGACCCCGTTCAAAAGTTATAAAACTAAACGTCCGAGGGTACAAAATTACGAAAACGCCCCTGGGGCCATTTTTCACAAACTGGCCGCGCCCACAAAACTTACACCCCTCCTAGGTTAAAAGGCACGCTCCAAACTCAATGGTTCCCTCAGTTTTCCAATCCGAGGAACCGTTTAAGAGATACTTGAGTTTCGTCATTAAACCAATAAATTAATTTATTTATTTATCTGTTTAACGTTCCGAAAGCAAGCGAGGGGTCCAAACATCCTGCGCCGACATACTTTATGTAGTTCCTAGGGTAAACAGCCCATTCCTGACCCATATGTACCCTTGGATCTCTGATCTGGCACACCTTTTAAGATTTATCACATTTATTTGGCATTTCCAGTGTGAACCCACTGAAAATTTAATTCTGGCCGCTCCGGGGCTCGGAATCGCACGCCGTCTGAAGGCACCACTCTGGAATAACATCAGGAATATTCCAAAGTCCTTTGTAGCCAAAAATAGGGTTCTTACAAATCATTTGGATTTGTTATTGGAAAAGATGATTCAAAGGTATGTAAGGTGAGAAAGGATTTTTATTGACTAAAGAAAGAACATTGTGCTTGGTATGAATGATTGGATGATTTCCTATGAAATGTTGATTTCAAAATAGGAGGTCTTGATCACAAAATCTAAGTGATAATATATAAATAAATAGTAGTTTTTAGTAATGGTATATATGGAAGACATCATTTTATAGGAAAAAATAGAATGTTAATTGAATATTTTGATAACATAATGAATTCAATGTTTGATATATCAATGTTTTGTTAATTAACATATTTTATTGATCTTAAAATTCATTAAAAATAAAAAATTACATTCTTATCACAAATGAAATCAGTAAAGTAATTGTTGAAAAAAATTTGAATAGAAGAGCGTAAGTTTATTTTGAAATTTATAGTTGTAATAAATAAACAAAGAATACATGAAGAAAGTAATAGATTTGAATCAACTCAGTATAGAAGAATTATTGAGAGTTTACTTTATCTTTCTAATATTGTGATAGATCTATTATATTCAACATTATTGGAAGCATCTTTTCAATGTTTTCTAAAGAAATAAAATCTAGTAGTAGTGAAACATATTATTATAAATGTTTAGGGAACATTGAACAATGGTGTCTTGTTAAAATCATTAAAGGAACCTTATTTATTATTATTTTAAAATTTTGAGTGTGATAGTGACATTGTGGATCAAAAATCCTCAAGTGGATAATCATTTTATATTGTAGTAAACTATGTTGGATGGCTATGTAAGATACAAGATTATGTTTATTTGAGTATAATGGATGAAAAATATATCCCAGTCACTAAAACTTGTACACATATTATCAGGATAAAGAAATAGATGTAATAAATTGGTGAAGTGGTAAAATATCCAATAATGATTTAGTGTGGAAACCAAAATTCTTTCTAAATAATGAATAATTTGGTTTATCACTCTTACATGAAGTATATAGATAATCTGTATCATTTATTCAAGGAGAAGGTTGTGAAAAATGTTGAGAAACTAGAATATTTTTTAACATAATAACATGTTGTACATATCTTTGCAAAGAAATTTATGGTGTATGTGTTTAAGATATATAGGATTAACCTTGGAGTTTAACCAATTCACTCAAACTAAGTAGGTTCATATTTCCCCTCTACCCATTTTATTCTATATTATATTTGGTTAAAGTTTGTGTTTTTATAAATTTACATTTATTGGAAGAATAAATTCATGGATACATAATTTCTATGGTGATAAGGAATAAATTCATAGGTTTATTCAATGTTAGTAGACTTAAAAGTATTAATTTCACAGTCTTCTTGTTTTCTACATCTATATTTGGCAGACGTAGGCTAATATATTAGTCAAAATTTATTTTCGGGGTTTATATCTTAATAAGTGATTGTGAATGCTTTGATATATAAAATGTTTTAAAGTAGGAACCCTTTGAATTTTATTATCTAAGGGGAGAGTATATTTTAGAGGAATAAAACTTATATAAAATTCAGGAGGAGAATGTGGTTATATATATTTGATTAACTTATCAAGAATATCCTGAAAATGTAAGAAAGGGTATATAATCTTTAGGAGGAGAATAAATTGGGGAGATGATGTAGATGGGTGGATAGACCAATGGGATATAAGAGATGGAGATATGTAACTAAAATAAGGTGTATTGAAATTATAATCCAAATGGGGATATTATTATATCCATTAGTTATAATATTTCATATTTTTTATTTCAACTAAATGATAAATGGATTAATATAAAAAATATTGAAGCCTATGTGGTGCAGTAATGATTTGGTGAGTAGATTATTTTTCATGCCTTATAAAATAATGTAGTGGTTGTTGTAGTGATCCAATTTTTGTTGAAGTGAATTTGGAAATAGCCAGAGTACATGAGTTGTGGGGATTTTTTATGGTGTTTCAATGTGGAAGTTTAACTATGGGAAATGATGAGGAGAAATAAATCATGGTGGTCAGCATTTTGTGATAATTAAAGCTATAAGTATGGTGGTAGACTAATATATTTATAAAGGTACTGAAAACTATTTCACTAGTAGTTTTAAAGACCATGGTGATTAAGTTAGTTGTGGAGGATATGGTATCTATGCTGAAGAAGATGTTGTTTTGACTTGGGAGTTTACATATATAAAATGGGGAGGCATATTATAGATTTTTTTCAATCTATGATGAATATCATTTTTAAGTAAATTTATTTTCAAAATTTATCAAAATAAAAAATCTAAAAGAAACCACACCTCAAAGGCGGTCATGGAGAGTTGAGAAAATATCTATGTAAAATGGGAATCCTCTCCATGGGTGTTTTGGATGATTTAGTCATAGAAGATTCAAATATAAATATTTATAGAGTTAATTCGATATGGATAGGTGAGTAGTTTATATATGATTTTGAAGAATTTTTTTACCTGGATAATTGATATTGTATGGTACTTAGTGTTACATGTCATGGTTATTCCTTTGAAATGATCAAAATGTGAATTTTCAATAGTGACTCCACTCTAATTTCTGAAAACTAGAGGTTACCAGAATTTTTAATTATTTGGAACTTATTTAATTATTTTAATAATTATGTATAAACTTTAAAAGGATCATTTGGAACTCAATGTGGGATATTTGATCAAAGATTACCCGAAGGCTATTTTTATTGTTGGTAAAGTTGATAATTTATGGGATTTTGACATTCAAATTTGAATTTCAAAAAATTAAAGAAGATATGAAGGGGATGATCTATATAAAAAATGATTACACAGAGAAGGTGATATATAGAGAGAATATATTAATTTTCATTAAATTTAATGAGTAAATGAATATCATAAAATAGATATAATATATATCTAAATTTATTAAGTAAAATTTATTAGGATTGGAATTCATTAAAGATAATTCTTTAAATAAAAGATTCAATATGCATATGAGTGAAAGACTTGGAAGAAAAGAGTTGACTATTATAGATAACACACTTCTTGTTTGGTGTTTTTATTTTATTTAAAATTTTATAGTTTTACCAATTTTTATATTATAGCTATGTATCCCTCTTTAAATGATTATGTGCCGTAGAGGAAAAAGGATGTAGACCTTAGATAAGTAGTCACATACTAGTGAAGTAATGATTTATGTCATATCATCATAACATTGTTATACGCTCCATGGATGTAGTATTTTACTAGTGAACTAAGTTAAAATTTAGTTTCCAAGATAGTAATAATTTTTAAATTGTTTGAACTTATGATACATATTCAATACATCTTTTCTAATTTTATAAAAAGATTCATTTATGTAAAATAAAATAAGAAATTTCAAGGCACCCTAACACACCATGAGGGTGTACAGTGGGACAATGGTTCAAAATCATTGTTAAACCCTTTGTATGTCAGGGGTTACAATGATTTTTACTTGGTATTATGTTCTCAATCCATGAACATAACAAACTTGTGGGAGTAAAAATAATAATCTTTATATTTTAGGTAAAGGTAAGACTCATCTATAGCTAATATATAATATCAGATGACATTTTAGTGTTGTTTTTATATGCTTCAAATAAGTATGGAATTGGTTATCCACACTTGGTTTATTTTTTATATATATATTATATTTTTTCTACTTTGATACCTGATTTCCACTTATGAATCTAATTTGGATGTCTGATGCATTTGGAAATATCATAGAATAAATCCATGATATATTGGACATCTTTATATTTTTTTATGCTTAGTATAACTATTATGGTTTTCGTTTTTTATTTTTTGGTGTGACATACCAATGTAGGTTAAATCAGTCCCCAAGTGATATCCCTAGTCCCTTTTCACTAGTCTCCAACCACTAGTGATCTAAGAGTGCACTTGAATCCTTGTTGGTGTTTTTCATTATATTCATAATTATACTAGGGTAAGATGTTAAAAAACATCATTTATTTGTTTCCTTTCCATGGTCATGATATTTTGGAGTTGGAAAGTTGGAGATTAGGCACCATAAATTATTATAGAATTTGTGTGTGTGTGTTCCTATCTATCACAACTAATGTCAAAGTCTAAGTTACCTGGGAGTGTGAGATTATATTTTTTCTATTTTATAAATGTTATTTTGGTTTATGATTCACACTCTATTTTGAGTGAGTAGATTTATGAGAGAAACACATTTTGTTCTCTCCTATAAACTTCAATATTCTTCTTATTAATAAATTTATAGTTCTTTACATCATCAGAAAGTGGAACTCTATTCTCAATGATGTCAATAATTCCTATTCTAAGATAATTAAGATATAGAATCATCCACTCCTTCCATAAATGGAATCCATTACCATTAATCATAGAAACTCATTTATTTTTGAAGATATTCATAAACTTTAGGGATCATATTGGTCCAAATATATTATCAATGAATTAAAAACAAAGATCCAAGAGAAAATACATATACCGACTATAATAATATCCACAATAATAGCTTTCTTTGATACCAAATTAATAGAACATTATCCTTATTTAGTAAAAAGATTAAGGACCATGTGAGAGTAGACTAATACTGAGAGAGGGGGTGAATTAGTGGTTAACAATACACTAACTCTCAAACTACTTTCCCCAAAACTGGTTAATGTGATTTGATCTCAAATAAAATATTGTAATAATAAGATATTAAGTGAAAAATGAACACACGTGGTGTAACAAAATGAAATTTTATAAATTAAATTTCCTTTTGAATAAATAAATTCCTTATTAAATAATTTAGTTATAGAAAACACATGTAATACTTTGGTTATTTTTGAACCATTAGTCAATATAGTTAGTCTTATTTAAAAGATTTTTAAGGAAAAAACCATTGATAATATGGTCATTGTAAAGTCTCCATTATGATTAGTATATTATGGGTTATGATAAATTCCAATTTACATAGAAAGAAGAATCGATAACCTTGACCAGTAGAATCATACCTAATGAATCCCATTTATCAGATATTCCAAGTAATATAGAATCACTAGGCATTTCCCTTAACCAAACCCAAGTTGAGATAAAACAATTTAATCCGGAATAGAACAAACTTATTGTAGAAGTTCAAGTTTATTGAGATGACACCCAAACCATATTTGTCGAACCACCCCAAGAAATTCCCACAATCACACACCTTTCCCTTATAGAATAAACTGGTGTAATAAGGGGTTATGTATCAAGGCCCTATAGTAGTAGGAATTTCAAAATTTTATTTTCAATAAATTAATTTTTATATTTATCCCTTGTCATTATTATTTTATATATACAATTATTTATTTGATGATGTAAATTAGATTTCAATATGAAAAGAAAAAATTGTATTTTTTTTAAAAATATATTCTTTTAACTAAAATACACTTTTTGATCAACTAAATAAACTAAAAATAAATGTTATTTTCATATACTGTTATTATAAAATAATATTTATTTACATAAAATTAATAATATAATTTAATTAAGTCCAATATAATATATACAAGGGTCAGAAAACTATTATTGTTATAAAAACATGTATTTTCAATAAATGCGTGTTTTGATTTAAATTGTAAGTTCTTATATATTGATAAAGAGAATTGTAAAAAAAATATTTTTTAAATCACCATGTTGAAATTATCTAATGGTGATTTTTTTTTTAATTTTTTGAGGCAGATGAATTTTTGGGTAAAAATTAAATATTTTATAAATATATGATATTTATTATGACAAAATAATAACCGAAAATAATATAAAAATACTGTAAAGGGAATCCATCACAAAAAAAATACGTTTCCAATTTAAAATAATGTTTCTCTTAATTTATTTTATTAATTTTATAAACTAATAAGGAATCCATCAAAACCTATAATATATTTTAGGGTTTTATAATTAAATAATTATAAATATTACTCACTTCCACATCACCAATGGTATTATTTTAAGTATTTAGGTTCTTATAAATATTAAATATTTATAAACACCCTTATTTTAAAGAAAACATGCTCAAAACCCATGGGGAGGTTTGTGGATTTTATTATTTTATCATACATATTCTAAAACCTATGTATTGAAATTAATAAAGAATTCCCCTATATTTTTCTATAATACCAACCCATACTCCCACTACTATTCACTAAAAATATATATAATTAATTTATTCTCCCTCTATATCCATAAATTCCTCCCAATGTGTTATCAAACTCTTAAAAAGCACCTCCAAATATTATAGAAGCACCCTCTAAAGGTAAGGGATATCCCTCTTCTTTTCCATTCAAGAACCTTATTTTATTTAACCTTTTGAATCTAAATTTATTATTTTTGTGTTTTATTTATAAATATACTTTTACATTCCAATTTATGTTATAATAATGAGAGATCATTTTCCCCTCTCATTATAACCTACACTTAAGTTGTTACTATGTCAAAGTAAGGGATTATTTCCCCATCCTCTTTATTCAAGCACTTTCTTTATATTATGAAAATTTAATTTCTAATTATTTATATTGGAATATGTATTTCAAACACCCATTTTTCTGTAATTATGATTTCCAAGCAATCAGATACCACCTTTCACTCTCATTAATCCTTTCCCTTAATCTTTATGTACACCTATTATGCTGACAAAATTATCCAGGGATGTCTCATACAAATATTTTTTGTATTAAATTCCCATTCCCATTTCAAATCAATGGTATTCAATAGGATGTATGAATCATTAATTTTATTTGGTACTTCCATATATTTAACACACACTCCATAATCAAGGGATTAAAATTGATGAAAAATGTTATTATTTTGGGTGATCTATGTGGCACAAAAAAGGCATCTATGTTATATGAATGTGATGGGTATTCCTAGAATTATATATCCCAACAATACATTGGGTAATTTTTTTCCCATGATATATCATGTATGGTTCATGGTAGTTTATCCTAAGTACACAATGATATGATGTCTTGGTCATTATCCATGACATTTTCATATAATCTTTTGCTTTATATTATTGCCACATTCCTTTGTTTCCTTAATGTTATCATCTCGTATATTTATTCAATGTTCATGTTTATGATTATTTCCCTTTTTATGTATCCTTTATATACCTATTGACTTATATATATTACTTTCATCATTTAATACATTATTTTTTTCCCTTAATGGGATTTATAGCTCACCCATTTCTTATGTACATCCCCACATTATCTTGTGGAATATTATATGATCCATTGAATATAAGCAAATGTTTCAGAGTTTTTAAATATTTATATTGTATGATTTCTTAAATATATTGTGCTATGTTTCTAAATACCCAAGTAAATTAGGCCTTATTATCTTTTTGGAATTATTAAGTGTGTATTCATATAATAAATCATGAATTAAAGTGTATTAAATATATGTGTTTTCATAGTTGGTAACAGAGTATGGTGTATATATTTGGGGGGATTAGGATTAAAAAACAGCACTAAAGTACAAGGGGATTAGAGTAAAAATATAAAATCATCCCTAAGTTATGGTAAAATATTTAGTAAGTGGTTTCAAAGAAACAAAATCACTATCTGGATACTACAACTAGATGTGGCTCTAGAACTGTTATACCTAGGGGTAATAACCCTTAAAAGAGTAAATTTATCTTTTAATCAATCAACACCTAGTTTATTTTGAATAGTTCTTGTTTCCCACCCATTTTTACTCTCCCATGGGATATGATTTTTAAATTCATATGATATTTTTGAAACATAATGACAAGATCAAAATGCCTGTGTAATTTTTTATGTTAGGAAATTGACCGTGGGTAACATATATTAAAACTTATAAATTCATAGGTAATGAAATATAAGAAATTATGGATTGTATATTTAAGGTTCCTATTTCCCCATTTGTGGTTTTAATATCTTAAACATTTTCATCCCTAATTTACCCTTATTCTAGTTAATGGATACAAATAGGAGGAACCAAGTCAACAACCTATGTGAGGGGAATTGTGATGATTTACCAAATGAGATCCCAAACATGATGGGAATAGTAATTAGGAACATTATGAAAATACTTTCTCAAATAACTCATTATTTTGAATAGAAATTTAAATTAGGAGGAAAACCCGCATCCCCCTAATAAAGAACAAAATTCAATTTATACCTCTATGTGAAAAAGGCCTATGAATTTCAATGTATCTTCTAATCCTTTAATCATATAATAATGGATCAAAATTGTAAATATATTCTTAATACCTAAATGCTTTCAGTAAGAGAAGGTTGTTCTGGATATTTTTTATATAGAGGGAGAAGAAGATAAATGGTGTACATTAATAAAAAAATATAAATCCTCATGAGGAAATTGAAGTGATGATTTGATAAATATTTTCCCGCACTATCTAACATAAAATAGAGACAGATTTGATTATCCTCAAGAAATATTATGAAGAATATATAATGGAATATGAGGTGAACTTCACAATCCTTTCAAAATAATATAATGGTTGTCTCATTGAACTTGAAAATAAATTTGACTATTTATTTTCTGGGATAAAGCTGAGTCAATGAAAATCTTTGGAAATTTAAGAATATGATAGCTATAAAGAAATTGTATAATTTTCCCACAAATTCAAAATAGATATTGGTGAATCTCAATATTTTAATGGGTTTAAATATAGTGAGTTAATAATGTAGTTTTATTATCATGTATTTATGGAAAATTTAATGGGGGTAATAATTTCCAATATCCCACATGTCAAACGATTTAGAATAATAATCCTAGAAATATCCTAAAGTAGATAATAAAATAATTTAGGTGTGACAAGGTAGAAAACCTCAAAAGTGAATCTTTTCATGTGAAAACCACTAATGGGATAGAATAAAGGAATACTCTTGTCAACCCTTAGCCTGATGTCTAATGTTTCTATCATAAGGAACAAGGGCACTATTTGAATCAATGCACAAATCCAAGGGTTGTCGATGAAAACTGATGAAAACATCCTCCAATTCCTAGAGAGAAAGGGAGATATTACGACATAAAAACTACTAAGATGGATCATGAAAATGAAATAGTGACATTTATGCTAGTTAATAATTTAGTTATAGTGACAATACTCTTTAATTATGATTCTATGCATTCTATTGTATCATGAAAGTTTACTAAAACTATTCAATCACCATGTAAAAACATAAAAGTAGGGATATTGATGATAATGTAAAAAGATTAAATTATTGTATCCCATGTATATAAATCCTCCCCTATATATATAAATCCTTATAATGCAACCTTTATTGGAATTTGATATTTGTATGTGTATCATTTGTCTATCTTTGTATAGAGTAAACATATATTTCTCGGTGAAGGAACTCATCCTCCATATCAAAAATTTCTCTTTGATAAAAGTGAAAGGAGGAGGACACATATCCTTTGGTATCATCATCTTAAGAATGGATATTATTTCCTTATGTGAAACCATATATATATTAAATGATTCAGACTAGGGGAAAGGTCAACCTTGATGGAATAACCATTATGAGGGAATACACTATTGTGTTTCTTATAGGATTTCTCAATCTTCCTCTTAGCCTAGAGGTTTATTTCTTGATCGAAATTATTCATTGATATATTATAATAATTAGGAATCCATATATAATTTACATTTTTTACTCAAGGAGTTAAAGAAGAAACTACAAGAGTGTCAGGATAAAGGGTTTATACACCCAAGTTCTTCACCATGGGGTGTTTTGATCCACTTTGTTAAGAATAAGTATGGGTCAATGAGCCTCTAAATTGGTTATCGTGTGATCAATGATATCAAAATAAAGTACAAGTATCTTCTTCAAAATATTAAAAATACATTAGGTCAACTACATAGATCCAAATACTTCTCTATGATAGATATATAATTATGATATTATTTAGAAATAGTGAAGAAGGAGGATATCCCCAATACTATTTTTTCATACAAGTTATGGGAATTATGAGTTCTTAGTGATTCCATTTAAACTCACTAATACTCCATCTATCATCATGTAATTAATTAATAGAGTCTTTATAGATTATCAAAAAAATATGTTAGTATTTATAGATGATATTCTTATATACTCCAAAAGTAATGTAGAACATGAGGAGAATTTGAACGTTGAACTGATGACATTGAAAAAGGAAATGTTTTATGAGAATTATAGTAAATGAAATGTTTGGTTTGGGAAAGAAATATTCCAATGTAATATTGTCACCAAAAAAGGATATTTTCGGATCCTTCAAATACTGAGGCAATTAAAGGCTAGACCAAACTGGTATTTATAACATAGAACTGTAGTTTCATTGGACTATCTAGTTACTATCATCACTTTGTGATAAACTTCTCATCATTATCAGTCTCAATTATGAATCTAACTCGGAAGGGTGTGATGTTTTTCTAGAATGAAGAATGTGAGGATTAATTTAAGGAGTTAAATTAGAAGCTAATCACTACACCTATGCTCCCATTACTAGCCTGTGAGGAAGGATTTTTGATCTATAGTGATTCATCCAAAACATAATTGGGTTGTGTACTCATTCAAGATGATAAAGTGATATACCAAGACTCCCACCAACAAAAAAACCATGAGAATAACTACCCAGTGAATAATCTATAATAGGATATAGAGATCTTTGTATTGAATATTTAGTGACATTATCTTTAAGGGGAGACGTATAGCCTATATACAGATCATATAATACTCAAGAATATATTCAAATATTGGAGAAAACATGTTCCAAAGAAAGTGTTTAGATATGATCAAGGATTCTGATTTTTATATCCATTAAAATTCCAAGAAAGTGAACAAAGTTGTAGATTATATGAGTAAAAAGGATCCCACAACCTTATCCGTGATGATGATTAAAAGGGACCCAATATTCTTGAAAAAGAAAAGGATGGACAATGGAATAATAAATGGTTATTTATCCTACCATAATTAAATAACTTCTCAAACATCTATTCGTAAGAGGATCATGGAGGCCCAAAAGGCGGATGATGTGCTATAGAAAAAAAGCAGTTAATATTCGAGAGATCAACTTTTCTCAAGATAGAGTTATAAATTTTGGAACATCGATATGTGTTCCATCAAAAATAGAGTTGAATAAGGAAATTTTGGATGATTTACATAGCTCATTATTCTCTATTCATCCATGAATTTCAAAGATGTATAGATACCTAAAGAAAAATTTATCATCAGATAACATGGAGATAGAGACTGCTAAATTTGTACCTTGATGATTTTTCTGAGAATAATGAAATGATGAATGAAATAAGTATAAGGGTATAATGAAACCATTTTCAATACCATAGTGTAAATTGGAAAATATAATTTTGGATTTCATTGTAATACTCCCCAAGTCATCTAAAGCCAATAAAGCTATCTAGGTGGTGTTTGATCTCTTTACAAAGTCATCACACTTAATTATTATCAAGAAAGATTTATCTATTGGTCAACTTGATATGATATACATAATAGAAGTGGTAAAACCACATGGAGTAGCACTCTCTATTATATTAGATCAAGATTCAGGGTTTTCCATAAGGTTCTGGAGAAGCCTTCAGAAAGCATTGGATACCAAGATAAGTTTCAGTACTACTTATCACCCTAAAATGATTGGTTAGTATGGGAGAATAATTGATACTCTATAATATATACTAAGATCAGGTTTAATGTATTTACAAGGATGTTGGGACCTGAACCTTCCTAGTGGAGTTCTCATATAACAACAGTTTCCATTTTATAATTTAAATGGAACCTTATGAGGCTCTGTATGGGAAGAGGTGTCAGACTTCAACATGTTGGGATAAAGTTATAGAGTGGAAACTTATGTTACATAATACTATCCATGAGATGATAGATAAGTTTTAAACCATTAAATTTCATGTGAAATCCAAAAAAAAATCAATAAAATATCAATGAAAATAATCATTGAAGAGACCTAGAGTTTTAGGTATGAGATATGGTGCTCCTTCATAAATCACCATGAAAGAAAGTAATCAGGTTTGGGAATAATGGTAATATTGGTCCTAGGTAATTTATCCATTTTGATATCATTTATCACATTAGAGTTTTGTCCTATAGGATTTAACCCCCACAAAACCTGTCTTAGGTACATGATATGTTCCAGGTATCCCTCTAGAGGATGAACATATGAGACCCATCACATATATTGAACTATAAGCTAGTACCATTAGATAATGATCATTAATATGATGACTCACTAATTAATTTTCTTTAACTTTTATAAAAGGTTCTAGGTGATAATAAACCCCACATAGTCAATGTTTTTTTGTTGAACTACAAGGTTGTGGAAGTAACATGTGAACCAAAAGGGCAAATGAAACAAAAGTACCCTTATATTTTTTAGTGTATTATATGAAATTCTATTGGTGAAATTTATGAAGGGAGAATAATTTAATTACCTATAATTTTATAAATTAAATTACATTTTGAATGAATACAAACCTTTTTAATTAAAGTAGGTATAGAAAATTCATGCACTGATTTTATTATTTTTGAACTATTATAAAATATATTCTATCCAATTTAAAATACCTCTAAGTATCACAGTCCTTGATAATATAGTTATTGTATTTTGGACATTAATATTTGTATATTAAGGGTTATAATAAAGTCTAATTGACACAAATGGAAGAATTGATGGCCTCTAATAGTAGGATCACACCCTGTGAAACCCATTTATTAGAGATTATGAGGGAGATTGAATCATTGGAATTTACCCATGGCCAAGCCCAAGATGGGAATTATCAAATAAATCCTGAATTAAACCTCTTATAGAATAAGTTCAGGATTATCAAGATTATGACCTAAACATTGTTCACCAAACCAACCTAAAAAATCCCCATTATCAGACACCATACCTTTTGGGGGTATATTGGTGCAATAAAAAGTTATCTATCTAGAACCTAGTAATATGACTTTATAATTCTTATTTGTAGAAAAATAATGATTATATTTATCAATTATCATTATTATTGTATATATACAATTATATATGAGTTGATTGAAATTATATTTTTATACGAAGAAAACAAAACTTAATTTTTTGAAAATATAAGGTTTTAAACAAAAAAAACTTTATTTCGATAAATTGAATTTTTTTAAATAAATGTTATTTTAATATAATAATATTATTAAATAATATTTATCTCTATATAGATTATAATATAATTTAATGAATTAAAATATAATATATACTGGGATTATAAAACTGTTACTATAGTAAAAACCGACATTTCTCAATAAATAGGTATTTTGATTTAAAAGTGTGAATTCTCATGATTAGAGTGTTTTTTATAAAAAAATATTATTCTTGAAATAAACACATAAAAATTATCCTATTTTGAATTTTCCATAACTTTATGAGACAATCAAATTTTTTGGTAAAAACTAAATATGATATAAATATATGACATGTATCCTGGCATCATATAGCCAAAAGTGATATAATATATACAATCAATCATGTCCATTAAAAAAATTGTGTTTCCTATATAAAATAATTTTATTTTGAAATTATTTTATTATTTTTATAAACACTTAATGAATTCTAAGAAACTTATAATATATTTTAATTTTTTTAAATAAATTCTTCATTAATATGACTGACAAACACATCATTGAAAATATTATTTTAAGGATTTCAGTTCTTTTCCTTAAAAAATATTAAAAAACACCACTATATGGTAGAAACCATTGGTAAAAACCATATAAAGGTTTGTTATTTTTATTATTTTATCATAGAGATTTCAAAATCTATGTTTAGAAATTAATAATGAATTTTCCTCCATTTCTCTATAAATACCCACATATATTCCCGCTCATCTTAACTAAACACCCATTGAGATTGAATTTAATTTCGTTGTACCTAACTAAATCATTCTCAACAACTTACAAAGATCTTAAGATGATCCTACCATTCTTTATAAAGCATCCTTTAAAGGTAAGGGATCTCTCTCTCTCTTATTTTCTATTTAGGTGCATTATTTTTATTTACCATTTTCAATATCAATTGATTATGTTGTGTTGTATTTATAAATATTCATTTCCTTTACAATTGGTTTTATAATAATGTTATATAATTTATCCTCTATCGTTATAACATATACCTAAGTCATTACTATGCCAGAGTAAGGGACTATCTCCCCCTCTTCTTTATTCATGCACTTTTTTGTATTATGACATTTTATTTCCAATTTTCCGTATTGGAATATGTTTTTATGCATCTATCTTACTATAATTATTATTTCCATGAAATTATATACCACCATTCACTCTCATTAAATCCGTCCATGAGTCTTTATGCACATCTATTATCCTGTTGAAATTATCATTTGTTTTTTCATACCAGTAAATTTGTGTGCTGAATACCCATCCCCATTTTAACTAAATAGAATTCACCTAGATGCACCAATCATTCTTTTGATTGGGTAATTCCATGTTTTTAATCCACACTCTTTATCCATGGTATTAAAGTGATAAAAATTGTTCTTATTTTGAATGATCTATGTAGAACATAGATGCATGTGCATGATATAAATGTGATATATGATATCAAAATTATATGGCCCTCTATTACATTAGGGAATGTTTTTATCTCATGATATAACATATATGGTGCTTGGGAGTTTTTCATATACACAATATGAGATGATGAATTTGTAGTTATTATTAACTTCTACTTATGATATCCTGTTTGATGTTTCTCCCACATTTTTATGTCTCCTTAATGTTTTCATCTCGTATCATGCTTCAATATTCATACTTATAATTATCACCTATTTTGTGCCACATTTACATGCCTATATACTCAGATGTATTACTTTAGTTATGTTATTATTATTTGTTTCTTTAATGGGATTAATAGATCACCCCTTTCTTATGTACATCTTTATGTTATCTTATGGAGTATTAGAAGATCAATGGAATATAAGTCCATGTTTTGGTGTTTTAGAATAATTTTATTGTACCCATGTGTCAAGTTATTTTTCTATATATCTAATTACCCACTAGAATAGGCTTCATAAAATTCTGGGATTGTATTAGTTGTATATTTATATAATTATTCATGAATTAAGGTGTATTAAAGATATGGGTTTTCATACATCGACCAATAGTTTTCTACAAGGTTGGCTTACTCTTTTTATCAAGTAATTAATCATCGGGGAACAAATGCTGAAACCCCACCACACACATTATTGTCTAATTATTATCAATATAAAGTAGTAATATAAAATAAATATGGTCTTTAACTCCAGGTGAAATAAATAAATATAGTCATCAATAAGTAAATCAATCTTTAATTCTCAACCCATGTGCCTTTGGGATTTTCATCATGTGTGCACCATTGTTCTTATACTAAGTCACAAACAAAATCTACTTAAAATTATCCATGGAATAGGTGTTTTATTATCTTATAGTTTCATCAACACTTGAAAAGTGAAACACACCATTTATTTTTAAGAAACACCCAACCACAATATAGGGTATCCCACTAAAACATGTCTGGGATTATCTTGGCCAAATAGGGATTCAATAGCTTTATATCTTCCATATCTATAGTTTTTTCTCAATCCATTTCACTATTATAAATATATATTCATCCAAAACATAGAAAAAGTTACCATAACCTAGTGATATTTAAATTCATCTCAGATCACTCATGAAAAATATTATTTTATGCCCTAAACTCCCCCCAAGAACCTTATATAACAATCCCGTTCAAATTATGGACTCAATTTCTGTAATGCCCCAACCCTAGTTACCCAGAATCAGTGCATTACTACATAACGTTGAAATGATACAAGGAACCATGTCCTGAAAGACTGATCAGTTTAGTAGCCTCGGAAGTACTAGATACATTCATAAGTTTTACATTACATTAAAAAATAAAAAAAAATAAAAACAACATTATCGCCATTGACCACATTTATATACCTTAGACTATCCCAAAAATTAAGTCATAATATACTTCTTCGCATCATGGGACAAATAAAACATAGAAAGAGGTGAGCTCAGATGCCCAGTAAGGATAAAAATATAGCAGGAACTTTCATAAGTAAACATAAACATTTAAGGTAATGTATAAGACTAAAAAATAATCCTTTTAAACATAAACTTCTGAATAATATGGCCATTATCAATCAAATAATTTCATTTACCTATTCGCATGGATATTCTACTAGTCAAATAATCACATGCAATATCAATAGCCACTTTCATGATGATGGAATTCATAATGTCAGACTTCATAACCACATTGTCAATGCCTTGCGCCAATACTACAAATATGATTTTTTAAAGGCCTTGTTCCAAGACACTAGCTTATCTCATGAGACCTAATGATGCATCGAGGAGCTTTATCGTGCTCCACCTTTCATTTACTAAGTCCAATGTATTCCTCATATGAAAAGGTTTAAACATAACATAAACATTTATATTAAAACTAGCTTACGAAATGTCAATAAATTATCCATAAACCATGAATGGTATAAAAATAAGACATCCATAGTCAAACAAATCACAAAACCTTCAATGCAATATGGAAGATATGTATAATAAATCAACCTTGATGAAGAATGATATCATGTAAAGGATGTTGACATAGTTGAAAATGATCAGTAAAAATCTTTGAGAGTAAGATCCCTTTTTCATGAAATAATTTAAAAGTCATATAATTTATAAAGGAATTCATCTAAAAGATAGTTTTAAATAAATTTTTCCCATACCCCTTTGAAATTTTTTAATGTAATTAACATTTTAAAACATTCATGTCCATAAAATAAATCCTTAAAACCATTTTACAAAACATGGACATTAATGAAAATGGTTTTGAAGAATAAATATTTAAAACATTTAAAATGATGTTTCGGTAAAAAGGACCCTTAAAAAGAATTCATTTTAAAACTCTTTTATAAAACATGGACATAGATAATAAAGATGTCCCAATAGATACTTATGTAAAAACAACCTCGGATAATAATGAGATTGTGAAATTAACCCTTACCTTGAACTTTCCTTTGGTCGAGGGTACATTTAACCTCTTATATAATGACCAAAGTATGTTATTAAATTATAACAGAACTATATTAATATTTATTATATAATAAATGATTCATTTTATGCAAATTTGAAAATAATCCTAGAAGGTGGGTAAAAAACGTTAAAAGGTTCAATAAAATTTTGTACATCTAATTTTATTATAAAATGACTCCAATGAATTACATTGAACTTTTATAGGTATTGTATATCTATTTTGACTTAAAATAAATTTAAATAAAATAAATAATTATTTAAATAAAATGTATGTTTTAAATAATAATGCAGTGTTTTTCACTATACATCAAAAAATGAAAGTTTTCAGAAAAATACCAAAAATTTACCCTAAGATAATTTTGAAATTATAAATTCAAAAATGAAGTCCATTTTACCAAATTCGAACCATAAAAGTTTAATTTATTAATTTAAAATTAATAACTGTTGTCAAAACCAAAAAGCGAGGTTTTAAAAAAGTAAAAACTACCAAAAGATTGACATCTGTTTATGTCAAATTTAAATGTCGAATTATTTATAATGACCTATATTGTATTAAATGATAAAATAATAATCTAATTATATTTCAAAACTATTCAAATTCATAATTTTGACACTAAATTATTTCGATTAAAAAAAATTTCAATTAAAACATAGTATTTTTCACAATTCAACAAAATATGAAAATTATCAGAAAAGTACTGAAAACTTGTACGAACTAAATTTTTATATCCCGATTATAAAAAAAAGTTTATTTAGTCCAATTTAATATAAAAGTGTTAGGTTTTGAATTTAAAAAAAAAATCACCATTGGTAGGTAGTAAAATTTCATTTTTGAAAAATACTTCCTTTATCTGAAAAATTGAATTTGTTCTTATATTATGTCTAAGAAACACATTATATGGGTGTTAAAATTATATAGAGTATATTAGATTCAAAATGCAGTTAATACTATTCATAATCTCTTTTTGTACGGCGTGTTTAGTAAGTTGTGGTGCGTTTGAACTCGGTTTTTCATGTTGTGCAAGCTATTGAATTACTTTAATGAGATAACGTACTATAAAATCTGGGGGTGTTACATTCTCCCCTACTTTAATAAATTTCTTCCTCACAATTTGAAATTGTTCTTTGAAAATAAATGATTAAAAATATAAAAATACTTTTGTGGAAAACCCACATCATACATTGGGTTAATAAAATTTTCTCTTAATTAGAGGGAAAGGGAAATGAAAAAGTCACCACCAAATTATGATCTCGATTAAGAGAAAATTGGTTGAAATTAGAGACACATAATTGGAGGTAAAACATTAAAATTTATAGGTATTGATTGAGGTAATCAATCACAAACAAGTGTAAAATTAAGGGCCTCAAATCCATCAATCTAAGAGGATGTAAAATATCATCGGTTCAACAAACCATATGGTATTAGGTTAACACATTTTTTGTTTTAAGATCCCTTCACTAAAGTTTAAGAATAAATTTATTCATATAATAAGAGGAAATATATATATATATACTTAACAAGTAGAGTTTCATCCTTCATCTAATTCTTACAACAAGCTCATCTTTCACTCATAAAGATAATAGAATTCAAAAATATTCTATTTATCCAAATCGTATAGGGTTCAAAAAAAATGGATTTATAATTTATCTGTCAGACCATTTAACAAAACTACATTATAAAAACCAGGACATCATTTAGTATAGTGGTAGTTGATGCACCCTTGTCTCTCTTTCATTTCGAGTTCAAGTCTCATGGCCTTGTCGGACGCGACGGGTTGTCGCCCAACCTCTAGGTTGTCCTTTTTATGTCAATCAAAAAATAATATCATGAAATGATTTAACATTAAAAATAGTATCCAATGTCAAAATTAATCAATTCCAACCTTTAGTCTTATCCTAAATACTTTTGTCCAAACTTAGTGTCCAAAATTTATAAGAAAGGTAAACACAATGAAGATCCTTTTTCCATGTAATAAAATGTGCATACCTTCATCTTATATTCTTTTAAAAAACTATAACACCTTCAATTACTATAACACCTTATTGATTACATTCATGCTCCCTTATTACTTATATAATACTAGATATACTCCTTTTATCCAAATTTGTTTTAAACTCTGTCAATGATGAAATATACAAACCATTAATCAGTTTCAAGGTAATCAATAATACCCAATATAATTTATCCAAATCAATAATATATTATTCCAAACTCACTACCTCAATATAAAAAACTATATTATGGTTTATCTTTCTCTCAACGATATATTTTCCAAAACAAATAACATACTATTGAGTCACTTTTCTTGGTTTCACAGAATCTCATGTCCTTAATGAAATAGTACTGCAGTACAATCCTTATATACTATATAATTCTTATAACATGTACATAATTAATACAATACTCAAATGAAAAAAATACTTTAATAATAATATAAGAAATCTAATAATTCCTCTTCATCTTTGGTAGTATCAAAACTTGATTATTATCCAATAGAATCATTTGAGTTATACTCTGATGATTTAGACATTGATTCTCATAGTGTCCCAACTCCATGCAGATGAAGCATTGTACATTTGAAACCTTTTTCTTATCCATGGAATCACGTACTTGGTGTCCTTTTTCTCCATACTTATAACAAACTCTCATTCCCTTCAAGCATTTACCAAGGTGGTTCTGTCCAAAGTTATCACATATGGGAAAATCCTTCTTTCCCCTCTTCCCTTTATCCATCTTTCTCTATTTCGTCATTTTCTTCTCTTGCTTCCCTTCAAATCCATAAGACTTAGAGACTTATTTACTTATCTTATTAACACATGATACTATTTCTTCATATGATGAGAATACATGGGAGACTATTTCCCTTTTAAATATTGGCTTAATACCATGAAAGATATAATCCTCCTTAATCTTTCAATCATGTGTATTCCTGGAATTCTCATTCTTTATACTAAGAACCATTTATAAACAACGACATACACTTGGTTAGTTTATGAATCACAATGTATAATTCCAAAATTGTAAAATATCTAACATAAATTGAAAATATTATTCATATAATCTATAATCATAAAATGTTTTCTTTGGGTAAGAATTTACTCCTAAATCCTTCATAATGGCTTGTAATAAAAATTTCAGTTTTCCTAAGCATATCCCCCAGGAGTTTCATAACCAAGAGTGCAGAAAGGCCTGTTGTCATGTACCAGGATACTACAGGTCAATCCTGAAACTCGTAGTCAGAGTTTTCACTCCTTGGTACATCTATGTCAGAGCCGCCTCTATCTTATTGTATCCAGACAGAGATGTATTGATTGGAAAATACAAAAACAAATCTCTACATTACCAAAATTCTAGGAAGTTATTCAATACTAATCCTCAAATCTATCTTAGAGAAATGTTCTCTAATTCGAGTTTTTCTAAATCTAGTTTCCAAGATATGCACTAAACTTCTTTTTATACCAACTATAATGCCCCAACCCTAGTTACCCAGAGTCGGTGCATTATTACATAACATTGGAATGATACAAGGAATCATTTCCTAAAAGACCGATTTGTTTAGTATCCTTGGAAGTACTAGATACATTCATAAGTCTTACATTATATTACAAAATAAAAAACAACAACAAAAACATTTTCTCCATTGAACACATTTATATCCCTTATATTATCCCTGCAGGTAAGTCATAATATACCTCTTTTCATCCTAGGACAAATAAAACATAGAAAGGGGTGAGCTCAGATGCTAAATAAGTATAACAATATAGTTGAAACATTCATATATAAACATAAAAAATTTAAGGCAATGTATAAGACTAAAACATAAAGCTTTTAAAATGAAACTTCTGCATAAAATGGAAAATATAATTCAAATAATTCCATTTACTTATTCACAAGGATATTCTACTAGATGAATAATCACATGAAAAATAAATTACCACTTTCATAATGATGGAATGCATAATTCTATAATTCATAACCACATAGTCAAGGCCTTGTGACAAGACTACAAATAATATTTTTTCAAGGCTTTGTGACAAGATTCTAGTTTGTCTCATGATACCTACCGATGCATCGAGGAGCTATAGTGGGCTCCACCAGTCACTTACTAAGTCCAATTCATTTATTATACGAAAATGTTTAAACATAACAGAAACATTTGTATTAAAACTAGCATAATAAATGTCAATACTTTGTCTATAAACCATGAATTGTATAAAAATAAAACATACACAGTCAAACATATCAGAAAACCTTCAATATAATATGGAAGATATGTATAATAAATCAACCTTGATGAAGAATAATATCTCGTAAAGGATGTTGACATAGTTTAAAATGGTCAGTAAACATCTTTGAGAGAAATATCCCTTTTTCATGAAATCATTTAAAAGTCACATAATTTATAAAGGAAGTAATCTAAAAGATAGTTTTGAATCAAAGTTTCCCATACCACATTGAAATTTTTGAAAGGAATTAACATTTTAAAACATTCATGTCCATATAAATAAATCCTTAAAACCATTTTACAAAAACATGGACATTAATGAGAATGGATTAGAAGAATGAATATTTAAAACATTTAAAAGGATGTTTTGGTAAAAATGACCCTTAAAAATAATCGATTTGAAAATTATTTTATGAAACATGGACATGGATAATAAAGATGTCCCAGTAGATACTTACGTAAAAACAACCTTGGATAATAATGAGATTGTGAAATTAACCCTTACCTTGAACTTTCCTTTGGTCGAGGGTATGTTTAACCTCTTGTATAATGACCATAGTATGTTATTAAATTATAAAATAAGTATATTAATATTTATTATATAATAAATGATTTATTTATGACTTTATACGTCCCATTTTATAATGATTTCCTTGTTAAATTAACATTTTTGGTAATAATCAATTTCGTTATCTTACATGTTTTAACTTCTTATTCTTGATCGTATCATTTAGATAGTGATTTAAATAATTAAAAAATATAAAACTTGATTTATATATCATATATATTTAGCATATAAATATTTATAATAGATAGATATTTGAAATGGAAGGCACCATTTATGGAGACGGTAGGCCGTACGTACGCATAAACGTTGTTTCCGTTTTCATATCGTACTGAACGGAAGTGAGTGAATGAGATATTTGTAAGTACATACATAAATATATATATATATATATATCCATTATAATTATTATTTCATATATTACATACTTATTAATAATATATTTTTTTATAATCATCGTTGAATGGTGAATGTGGGAATGAATCTCATCGCATCGTGAGATGGTAATCCGTATGTACACTCGAGCGACATTATCATTATATTAATGGTGAAATAGTATATAATTAGATGTTATATCATATATAAATAATCATTAACATTTTATTTTATTATTTCCATCAGTTATACTTGTTATTATACCCGTCCAAATAATTAAGTGTTTGAATAAAAAACTACACCACGACGTGGAGATGGTAAGCCATACGTACGCACGTATGGTGACTTCGTCATTTATAGGATGGATAGAATAACAAATATGGTTGTACCATATTTATGATAACATCAAATTAAGTATTAGGTCCTGGATTTTTTATTTTGGTATGGAAACAACAAAGAAAGAGGAAGTGGAAAAAGAAAAGAACTTGAAAGAGGGTGGTGAAATTATTACCTCTTCTTCAGGTGTTTCCATTTGAGTTGACAAAAAGGGCTCCTTAGGTTGGATTTATGATCAAATTAAGGACTCTAGGTTGATTTGGGGGAAGTTGGGAGAATATTTGGGTAGGTTTTGGCAGATCCAAAAGGCATTGGAGGTGTGATTTTGAGAGAAGGGGAAGTGCCCTTTTATTAGAGGGGTGAGGGTCACTTTAGGAAAAGATTAAAATATTAATTTATTATACAATAATATTAGATTTATAATGGCTAAAAATGAATTCATTTAGTGAATTAGGTGGTTATGGGATAAAATACTCTCAAAAAAATAGGTTATAAACAACTTTAGTTTACCATTTTAACCTTATATTTTAGATTTAACTCTTAGTTAAATAGCTTAACTTTTACCGTGTCTTCTTGTATTCTTAAACTATATGGTTAATAAAATTACTATAAACATACAAGAGAACCTCTAGTGGTTCATTAATGAAATATATAATATTATTTAAGATCTTTGGATGATCCATAGATTTTTATTAATATTATATCAACCAATAATATAGTATTTGTTTTAATGACAAATTTATGTCAATTTTGAAACTATTTGGTATTTTGTTTTTGTGAAAGTAATAATAACCTTATCAATTCAAAAAAACATCTAATCAACCCTAACCTGTCATATTAACCTATAAAATTAGTTAAATTCAAAATAAGTCTCAATTTACATTTATTGGGATATTTATAATATCAATTATTTTAATATTTCATTAATAAAGGTAATTACTGCATCATCATTGTGTCATAAATAAATTAAATTATTTAATATCTAAAAATTAAAAATAAAATACCATTATGTAGGAATGATTTTTATCTTTCTAATGAATATTTATATTAGAATTTATATTGTGTGTAACCTTATATAAAAAATGGTTTAGTTATTAAACTTTGACTTTAACACTTTTAAATCTTCTTTAAATAAAATAATAATAAATGTCCTAATCTAATCCAAGTAGACCAAAGAGGATAATATTTAATTACCAAGGTTGTTTTTTGTCGAATTACACTTATTCAATAGAATTAGGACATGTGTTAGGGTAATTATAATATCTTTTTTACCCTTAATTACCCTATTTACTTTAAACCACGGTAAATAAAAGTCAATAGTTACTATTCATCAGAAATTATTTTCATTTTATTGAACACAATTTTACTTAATGATGTAAATTGTGTTTCTTATATTTTTGAAATTCAACTCACATAAGAGGTAAACTTATGTTTTATGCAAATTTGCAAATGCTCCTGGAAGGTGGGTAAAAAGGTTAAAAAGTTCAACAAAATTTTATACATCTAATTTTATTATAAAATGACTCCAATGAATTATATTGAAATTATATAGATATTATATATCTGTTTTTTCTTAAAATTAATTTAAATAAAATAAATAATTATTTAAATAAAAAGTCAGTTTTAAATAATAACGCAGTGTTTCTCACTAATCATCAAAAATTGAAAGTTTTTCAGAAAAATACCAAAAATTTACCCTAAACTAATTTTGATATTACAAATTCAAAAATGAAGTTAATTTTACCAAATTAAAAACATATAAGTTTCATTTATTAATTTAAAATTAATTCTCTTTCTCTAAACCAAAAGGTAGGTTTTTTAAAAAGTAAAAACTATCAAAATATTGACATGTGTTTTTGTCAAATTTAAAAGTGAAATTACTTATAATGAAATAAATTGTATTAAATGATAAAAATATAGTCCAATTATACTTAAAAACTATTCAAATGCCTAATTTAACATTATAAATTATTTCTATTAAAAAAGTTGTTTTCAATTAAAACATAGTATTTTTCACTGTTCATCAAAATATGAAAGTTATCAGAAAAATACCAAACATTTTTCCAAACTTAATTTCTAAGACTCAATTCTAAATAATATTTTTATTTCTTCCAATTTAATATAAAAGCTTCAGGTAAATACATTTATAAAAATTCACCATTAGTAGGCGGTAAAATTGTATTTCTGAAAAATACTTCCTTTATCTGAAAAATTGAATTTTTCTTATATTATGTCTGAGAAACACATAATATGGGTGTTAAAATTATATAGAGTATATAAGATTCAAAATGCAGTCAATACTATATATAACCTCTTTTTTAACCGCTAGTTTGGTAAGTTGTGGTGTGTTCTAACTCGGTGTTGTGTATAGCGCAAGCTATTGAATTACTTTAATGAGATAACATACTATAGAATCTTGGGGTGTTACACTGTGACATTTTGTCGCATTATCCACAATATACCCTACCTTATAATTGACCTAAAATTCCCATCTCCAACTAGTTTTTTATTTAATCTATTCTACAGATAGATTTGTTAAATACACTATGAGATCCACAACTCTTGTTTCGCAACATTTTCCTTATAGTGCTTTTCAGTCCTTTCCTATATTTTTATAGAAGAATATCCAACACTACGAAAAATATCTTCATGGGAGTTTTCATAATTATCCATGGAATAATGGAACTTTAAAATAACACTTTAGAGAATTATAATATTCTACTATCAGGAAACCATCAGACCATGACCCATAATGGACTCATTTTACTTATAATTATTTGGAAGATATTTGGGATCTTACACCACACCTATTTTAATGGATCAGCATTATATATGAAATAATTTGTCAAAATTTATTCATTATTTGTAATCTAACTCAGCTTTAAATTTCCTCTCAACCATCCATGAGAATGTTCTCAAAAAATACAATATAAAATAACTTCAAAACACATGAATGAATTATATCTATAAAAAAATCTATAGTATGTCTTAAATGAAACAACTATATGAACACCACAATATAGGATAGAATGTTTTTATGGGATTTCTAACACATCCCAGGGTAAAATCAATTTTTTATTGATTATGTATAAATTAATATAAATACATATATCTCCAATAGATAATTGACTTCCTAAGGGGTCTTTTTAAATACCTCTAAACTCATAAATTACCCTAAAGGATTATCATATAATATTTTGATCATCCTCCTGGTTTTATTTTTAGTTTGAAACTAATGTGTTTTGATTCACCCCATTACTTAATTTTTAGTTTTCATCAAAAATATGAAACTTATTTTATAATATTCATCCTTAAGAAAGATGGAATAATTTTTTCAATGTTTTCTTGTATATTCCATGAGACCTATTTAACCATAGTAATCCAAGTCTAGTGTTTATGGATATGTTGTGTTTAATTTTAATCATTTTCCAAATTGATCAAGGGGGTTAAAGACTAAGGTAGATAGATGTAAAAAAATAGAAACCTAAAATAGTAATAAAATAATTTTTTAAAACGAGGTTGTCATCTGGTGTTTACTAAAAAAAATTGAACAAAATGTGGGAGAAATTTTATTCTGTAATTTACTATTTTTTCAAAGAAAAAAATGATTTGTATAGAGAAATTTTAATGGTTTTAGTGAAGATTCATTAAATTTTAAAGGTGAATTAATGATTTTATCAATTTAGGTATGATACTATATAGAAAATTCATAGGTGAAAAGATATTACATGGAATTTGGTCTCCAATTGAGTCGCTATGAGATCATTTAAGTGAAGGTTCTATAAAAACCACATAGAATGAGTTGTATGTGATGGTTGACGTTTTCTTCAACTAGATAGTGGTGATTAAAATAATACTTTGAATGATCTGATCATTCATCATGTAATTCTATGAAAAGTAGTTAATTTTAATGGTAATTTTTTAATCAGGTGATCCTAAAGTTTTTTAGTGGAGTTTTCCTATAAATACCATGCTAGTGAATTCATTAGGTGTCGATAAGAAGTTAAATAACGTCCAAATATTCATTCAGAAATAGATAAATCTAATTGTTTTTATAGCATGTTCACACGTTCATTTAAACATCCCACTTATATAGGAATGTCCAAATCACATAGCATCATCCTTGTCACAAATCAATGGGATTCATATAGAAAATATTTTTATGATGTAAGGGATGTTTCATGAAGAATATCATGAAGCATTGTTCCATGAAACTATTTACTAAGGGGTGGTTTATAAAGTAGTTGTAAAAGATGAATTCCATGAATCATTTCAAAATTATTTTTTCCAAATATTGAAAGATATTTTTGGAAATAAAAACCAAATTTTACTATGACCATATTTTCTACATCTCTCTCATGTGAAATAAATTTTTTTGGGAAAGTTTTATATATAATTTTCTAGTGTTTTTTCTAAAGAAAAAAACTCATTGTAGAATCATATCTATTATTTGATGATGTAAATAAAACAATTATTTATGAAAATAGAGTGACCTTAAAGTCTATAAACTAAGTATAAATCATTAAAAAGAAGTTCACAAAAGAGGATTTGAAGGTGGTGGTATGAGGGAAGCAGTGAATTGTCCCCAATCTCATCATAATGATAGTTTACCTAGTATTGAGTGAATGTTATTGAATCACTATAATTCACTAATAATCGTGAATAATAAGGAATTATATAATTATTAACTCATCCGTTATGTATTCTAATTAGAATATCCCTTATTGGTGAACTAAGTAAAATATGTTATGTCCTATTTTGATTTCCTGTGTTAATTATTATGCTGAATTATTGTTTCAATAAGATAGATTTAATGAGTTCATATCAATGAGGGGGTATGATCTATTAAATAGAAATAAAAATTTCACACCTTTATTCACCCCTCTCCTCTTTGGATGTATCGGGTAGTAACAGGATTGTACACATCAATATAAACTACAAAAAGAAAATGTGAAACTCTATTATTATTATTTTTATAGGGATCTAAACTATATTTCCTCTAATGAATATGTTACAAGCCTTCTTAAAATATACTTATAGATTAAAAATTCAATCCCAAAATTAATATTAAATATATTTTACATGCTTTGTTGATGAATATATCTTATTCATCAATGAAACATTCTTTTTTCTTCAACTACCACAATAAAACCAAAATTATATTTATTGTTCACTTGATAAATATTACCATTCTTATTTTATACTTGCATCAAAAAAATTATAGAATTAATTTTTTAGGTTATCATTTTAATTGAATATAACTTTCAATCCTAAAACAAAATTGGCTAATGATTAAGATTTTTATGAATCTAAATAACATAGATTAAATTATTTTTTTAACCCATCCCTATAAATCTACATTTTAATAATACACTTGATCACTAAAAATTCATCATTTTCAAAATAGAGTATATTATCTTGACATTTATTCTTTTTGTTTAATAAATTAAAATTTCTATTTATATGAGATGAACCCCCACTAGCATGAATTCATTTACTACTATTATTTCTATCGTTGGTTGTAATTTTGGTTAATATGTCCTTATATTCTTATTATTCTACTTCTAATAAACTATTGTTTTATCTATGATAGAAGTGTATCTCTCCTAATTTCTTTCAACTTGTGTAGTAATACAATCCTCTTCCTCTTAAAATGGCGTAAAAAATTCTACATTGGTACAATTTATAATGGATTAATCTATATTTTACTTGGGGATCATTAAATGTTTTTTCCCATTATTATAAACCTAAAATCATAATTATTAAACAGAAAATTAGAGTATTAAAAATAATATCCCCAAAAAAATATTTGTTAAGATTAAGGACATGATATAATCCTTTATTATTTAATTCTGTGTGTCAGAACTTATAAATAATTCACTGATTTTCCACAATAGATCTTGGTATTGCCTATGTAATAAAAAAAGTATAACTTCCTTATGGGTAATATCATTTCCACTTAAATCCACATGTTTATTCCCTCTCAGTAACTCATCATTTTTTATTAACTATTGAATATTGGTTTTGTGTATTTTCTTTAATATATAGATTTTATATCTCCACAGATCTAGTTATTTGAGTTTTAGATAATTAATATTAAAATAAAATTTTTACCTTACCCATGTTATTAGACCTTTAATCACTAAATAAATTCTCAAAGTTCATTTTACCTCTTTCAAAACATTCATTGATTTTTTATCTTAGTACTTTCTAAATTTTAGTTTTTCCATGTTATATCAATTTCTCAATTCATATTCTAGATTATTCTCTAATAAAATAACCTATTATTCAAGTTATTTAATATTATTTTCTCTCTTCTAAATACTATAATTAAGCTCATTGATTGCAATTTCAGATTCTTCAATTTCCAGAATATAGTTAAAAAATCGGTAAGTGTCTATTATACAATCTTTATATCTTCCCCAACATTATCTAACTGATTGACTTTGGTTTTGGTGAACCCTGAACTAGGCACCTGAGATGAAACATGAAAAAACTAAGGGAATTCTCATTCCCCTCAGGATGAAAAAAGCAATGGGATTAGAATACAGATTATGGTAATGATTTATCTTACTTCTAAAATAAACTGAGAACTACCCCTGGATGTTCAGTATGACCACACTACAAATAAAAGTTCCATAAATAATAAGATAAATAGATAAAAAGAAAACAGAGGAAGAACATACATAATAGGTAAATAAGAAACTAATATAAGAATATAAATATGGAAACTAGAAACATTATCTTATAAAATAATTAATGACTTAGTATATACAAATTCATCATAAGAAAACAAGGAACCAAAATACAAATCTAGATCTCTATGTTACTCCACAGATCAACTCCCAATCCCAAATCTAGATTTTCTTAATGATTAACCTAAAATTTAACTGAAGCTGAAATAAAATTGGAATGTGAATAAGTTCGTTCTATAAATTCTTGAAACCACACTCCATGAACTACCTTTAACAGTATAACCTTTTCAAGAATGTTTTAAATAAAATTATAAAGTAGACCTTCATATTTATTAAAAACTAAAAACATGGTTGTTTATTATTTTAACAAAATTTTCCTTTTAAAACTCTACAGAGGAAAGAATAAGTTGAAACCTTTTAAGGGAAAATAGTTCTTAAAACTTTTCCTTTTAAAAACATCCATGTATTGGGAAAATAATGAAAATAGGTTTTTTTAAATACTTTAAATTATAATAAAATAATACTCTTAGGATTATTTTTAAAATATAAAATGTATGATATAATATATCTATTACATAAATTTTATAAATATCAATATAAAAAATTGGAGAGCTATAATGTCATAGTCTAAAAACTAGTAATATTTGGAACCTAGGAGATGAGGGTAAAATATAGAACATACTAAGAAATATTAATCCAAATAGGCATGTATAATGAAACATATCAACCCCAAAACTAACTCTTACCCTTATTATCACAAAATAGGGAAAAATATAAAAAAAATTAAAAATCAATACTATGGGCCACTAGAAAAAAAGTGATTCTAATCTAGTGTAGTATCTTATATCAAATATTTTACTTTCTACTATCAGTTTCCTATAATATATAAAAATCGAGTTCAGTCGAAAAATAGTAAAAACTAATCACATAAATATAAAGTTATATATATAGTTACATGAAGTAGGAACCATAAACAAAGCCTCAGCCATGAGTACTATTCACATTAATATCCCCTTAATCATCAATCATATAAATATAACATACATGTTCTATACCTAGGAAAATTTCATTCATTTGAAATTAAAAAATAAAGGTTCATGTTATAAGGGTGTTTTTTCATAATAAAACCTAAAAAAGTTTAAACTCAGCCTTATAATCATTCCTTAAAACTTAAGATTCATAAAAAAGTCTTTTAAAAACATTCACATGACATTAAATAATATATAAAACATTTTAATCATTACAAAACTCATTATAAAGAATAAATCACTCCCTTTAAATATATAGAAAAACATTCAAGAGCCAATATGAATATCAAGACACAATTCTAAATTTCATAATTTATTTAGAAGGTATATTAAGGAATTTTATCAAACATTTGGTGTGTGTGGTTGAGTGAAATATATTTCTAACTTTAAAGAAAAAGGAAAAATAATCACATTCCATGGGAATCAAGTGGAAACCAAATTTTATATTTAGAAAATCCATTATTCTATTTAATACAATATTTACATACATAAAACATAAATTTATAAAATAAATTAATCAACTGATCTAAAACTAAATATCAATACATGGTGAAACTTACCTTGAATCATTGCCTCCACCATGTGAATTGTTAATACAGTTTTATAAGAAAATAAAATCTTTAAAAGAAAAAAACAAAACCCAAAAATCAATAAAATCACATAATAAAATAAATAAAGGGTTTACCTATGTCCCCTTGACCTCTCGAGGGAAATAAAAATTAAAAGTACTAAGTAAAAGAGGGTATAGAGAGGTCCAAAGTGAATTAACATGAGAAATCAATCCTAATCCTTGAAGAAACTCCATTAAATTTCCATAAGGAGAGGATAATTAAAGGGTAGTAGAACCACATGATATAAGATTAATATGAGAATAAATAGAAGGATCCAATGGTTAAATTTGGGTAGGGGTAAATAGGTCATCTCCATCTTATAAAATTCTTGGTATGTTTCATGGTTTGACCAAATAATTTATCAAATCACTCACCAATTATGCACCCCTCACTAGAATAACTGGGATACCTTTATGGTTTGGCTACATGATTAGGAAATCCATGTTAAAACCCTAAAAAATAGAACTATTATAAACTATAGGCCTATTAATGGTTAGTAAAAAAACATATTCCAACTAGGTTCCCTATCCTTAAATTTCAAAATCATTAAAATTAAAATTAATTTGACACCAATAATATAGAATGACGATAGAAATTGATAAATAAATTGAATAAAAATAGTCTCAATGTGGAGGTGTAATAATTATCTATGTAGAAAAACTTTTCCCCCTATAATGTCCTAGTTAGATAGTGTGATCATGGAATGATATAAGTTCCACTCTCTTAAGGATAATTCAATTATAAATAAATTAAAGGAACACAATATCCTTATCTAAAATTATATTCCCGAATCTAATTGGAAAGAATGATATAATTATTCCAATACTTCCCAAAAAAACTAAAAAATTGCAACCATAGATCTATAATTTCATTAAAATCAGAAATTATGACCTTGATACAAGTTCCCATCTTCATCACAAAAGGGAAAACCAAGTAAGAATGGAAATAATATTATAAAAGGGTCAAGGATCCATGGGCCTAAAACAAATTTTATGGAATGATTGGGTTATGGAAATGGAACACTACATCTCCTAGGGAAAAAAGGAACACCCAAAATAGTGACGTTCAAATATGGTGGTATCCCTATAATAGTGAGAATATCTTTAAAACAGTATGCCAAAAAATGAGCAAACACTCTCAAAATTCTCACGAAGAATGAAAGACTTGACAAGGGAATGGAATTAGATAAAAAAACTCACCAATAATGTCCCTATATTTCTTGAAGTGAGAGACTATATATAAGATAGTAAAATATCAAAGTTCATCACTAATGGATCATAATTCTCCTAAGGAGTTACCACAAAAATATGATTTTGACCCCCTTCCAAAATAATATTTGATGACCACAAACCAATTTAAGGAAAAATGGGAAATAAACTCGAAGATAAAACAAAAAAACTCACTAAAACTAGTTTCATACCTGAATTCATTGATATGTGAAATACCCAACCACACAACACAATAAAAAAATATGATCTAAATGTAGAAGATAGAGGAATCAGGACTAGAAGAAAAATAATATTTTAAAATAACCATTATGATAATAACCTGGATTCCAAACAAAACCCACTCAAAAAAAATTAAAATGAATGGAATTTCTATTATATAATGGGAACAATATCTTCTTCTATAAGTAAACATATGGTATTGATTATCTAAAAACATAAATCCCAATATTAAGAAAATGAAGAAGGGGTGTGGGAGAATGAGAGGACCACAATAATCAAGATCCAATCGACCACTACCAAAATCAATGTTATAGGACCTCATTTCATTGAGTACCTAGAAGAGGAATCTGCTATTCAAAGAGGTTATAGTTTCTAAAATCACAATTCATAGAGTTTTGGTTTTCTATAATGAGATAAAGGGTTAACATAAGTAAAGAAATTTTCACCCTAATTTATGAAAAAAGGACAGAGGATTTTTTCTCTACTACTCCTCCTTGTGCATGGTTAGGTACAGTAATAGGAAAGGATAGACTTAAACCCTAAGAGATGTACTCCTAAAGGAATCCTTATATTTTTAAATCTCTGAATCCATTTGAGAATATTTTATATGATTCACTTTAAATAACAAAGTAATCAAAATACCCCAACAAAATCTCTTATACTCAAATAACATGCAATAAAATATAAATCCAAAATAAAACCAACAACTCGAATTAGTAAATCACTGGCACAAAACAAGTTAAAAATTATTTAAAAATATTTTCTAAACTCTAATCCTCAGTTTTAAATTTTAAGGTCCTTTTTTAAGTAATTTTACCGACAAAATCAGGCTTATATCTCAAAACATTGATAAATTTTCATTTTAAATTTTTCAAAACATCATTGCAAAATAAATTTTTCAATTTTAAAACTATATAAAACTATTTAAAACCAAATATAAATTTAGTTGAGAACAACCTTTTATCAAAATGACACTTAAATTTTTAAAATTTATTCTATTCTCCATTTTAAAATCAAGTTTTAATTGTAAAATACCATCAAAATCAAGTAAAATAACATCAATTAATCATGAAAATTTCCTTTAAAACACCTCAAATAACATACACTCATAACCCAAAGAGATTAATAAAATTAATAGAAAACAAAAAATCAGTAGGGATAGTGGCTATGTGTGGTTTGGCTACTCGGTTTGGCACACTATTTTACAACCATGTAGTTTCCACTAGAAGTTAAATAGAAGTTCCCAATCAAGATCCACATAATTTTTTAGACTATATAGGCTAACTATTCACCCTGGTTCTTCTTTCTCTTTCACCCAAAAAACATGAAAATCACTCAAAATTTCTATATAAAATCAATAAAAGCTAAAAATACCATTAATATACATCAAAATATAACAAAAATAAATTAATGATGCTAAAAACTCAAGAAAAACAACTCAATATACCATGTTAACTCGATGATTAGTATAGAAAATATAAATCTAGACTCTTACTACACTTACGTCTTGAATTATGACAGTCATAACCCTATTTAACTAGACACACCCAAATAGCATAGTGAAATCCATACCATTTTGTCAAAAACCATTTAGGGACACCCCTGAACTAGGCACCCAAACTGGGTTGTGACATACTTGAGGGTTATTAATTATCCATATGGGTTAGTGATAATTTCTAAGGTCACACATGATGGTATTTATTTCCTCAATTTTTAAAAAATTATGGAACTTTCCCTCATAATTTAAGCATGGAAATTCTCTGAAACAGAACCCTATGTGATGTAATATAAACATATATCTAATAAATAGAAACAAAATTTCACTGAAAGGTAAATAAACATGTAATATTGGAATGAAAACATAAAAACTAGAAACAACTTCTCATAAAATAATTGTTGGTTGGGTCGATACATATACAATACAAACCAAAAGGGACCAAAATACAAAGTTATATCTTTATATGTCTTTAAAGTTACCTCCTAATCCCATATCCAAAAATTCTCCAAGAGTAAATAAAAAATTAACCAAACTAGAAATATAATAGGAATGTTCACAATTTTCCAATATGAATGGAAAAAACCACACCCCATGCACCACCTTCAACGCTATAGCCCTGTCAAGCGAGTTTGAAATAGAATTATAATGAATTATTTAAATTTTACTAAAAAGGAATAACATAGGGGTTACATGTTTTAAGAAAAATGTTCTTTTGAAAACATTAGATAATGAATAACAAGTTGAATATTTATTCAGAAAAATAGTTCTTAAAAAATTTACATTTAAAAACATCTAACTAGTGTGAAAACAGTTAATGGAGGGGAACAATTTTAAATACACTTTATTATAATAAAAGAATACTCTTATTATTATATTTTAAAATTGAAATAAAAGAAAATTTTTATACATTATATAGATTACAACAGTATATATATATAAATAAAAAATAACATATTTATCATATCAATGACTGAAAACCAGTAACCTTGGAAACCTAGGTGATCAGGGGGGAAATAAGGAACATACAAGATAAGATCCATCCAAATTAGTGTGCCTAATGAAATCTAACATCCTTAACACTTGTTCTTACACTTCTTATCCTAATTAATGTACAACCCTCTATAGTAGGGTAAAATCCATACTAAGTGCTGTTATCCAGAGCACGATCATAATATAGTGAATTATGTGCTCTCAAAGATTCAACTAGCTACTCTCGGTTACCCATGATGAATAAAAATAGAGGTGGGGTAATAAATAATAAAAAACACTGATATAAATATAAATATAAATATATATATATATATATATGGTAACACAAAGAAATAATCCATGACAAAGCCTCACCCCTGAGCACCATTCAGTGAAAAATACCCCTATTCATCAATCATAGAAATAAAATATAAGTTTACTATACCAAGTCTAATTTCACTCATTTAAAATAAATAATGAAATGTGCATGTCCCATGGGTGAATTTTTTCCATGAAACCTTCTTAAAATTACTAATCAAACATCAAAAACATTATTTAAAATTTACGAGTTATAAAACAAAATTTTAAAACCATTCACACAATATTAGAATAATATCGATAACATTTTAATCATTTATAAAAACGTTTCTAAAGAACTAAAAATACCCCTTAAATTTATATAAAAACATTTTAGAACCAATTTAAAGATAAAGAAACCATTTAATCTCTAAAATTTGATTTATAATGGCTACTTGGGAATTTTATAAAACATTTAGTGTGTGTGGTAGGGTGAAATAGATTTATATATTTATAAATAAAGGATAAATATTCATATTTCATGGAAAACAAGTGAAAACCTAATTTATTCTCATGGAAATATATTATTTCATTTAATAACATTTTTACATAACTAAAATAAAAAATTATAAAATAATGATATCAATGACTCTAGAAATAAAGATCAATATATGGTTCAAACCTTCCTTGAATCCTTTCTTCCACCAACCAAGGTGTTAATCCACTCCTAAGCAGTGAAAATAACCTTCAAATACCCAAAATAAACTCTGAAATCAAGAATTCCCAATGATAATATTAGTCAAAGTGATGCCCAAGGATTCCATAACCCCTCCAAGAAAATAATAAGAAAAAGAAAGATGAGAAAGAGGAGGAGTATAGGATTATATGGGATTACATTGAAAATTTAAGCAAAAGGCATGAAGAAAATCAATGAAATCACTATGGGGTAAATGAGAGTTGATGAGGAGGCATGCCATAGTCCGTTGGGTTTATGTGGGAAGAAATATGATATTATAATGGTTAAATTAAAGAAGAGGTATATAAGTTAAATCTGTCTTTTAAAATTATAGGTTGGATATATGGTTTTGCTATGTGGTTTAGCAAACCATTTGGAAACCATGCACCCCTCACTAGACTCACTTGGAGACCCACATGATTTAGAAACACATTTAGGAAAACTATATTCTATCTATGTAAAATGTGACTGCTAAAAACCAAATTCCTTCTCATAGTTATATACATGGTTAGTATAAATAATTCACCAACCAAAAACTCTATCCTGAAACTATAAAAATCTTTAACATTTAAAGGAAATTAACCTGAGACTTATGAAGGATGAGAAAAATTGATAAATAAATAATGTAATAAAGAAACATGAGGTTAGGATGTGAAAATCATAGAACTCATTATAAATTCAGTACACCTTGGAAGGATTTTCCATTACTAAATAATTCTAATCCACAAGTACACATTAAGAATATTGGATTCAAGTAAAACTAAAATCTTATCAGTATATTCTCTTTGGACTAATACCTTGTGGTGAACCATGTAAATAAATTTCCTTTATATTTTTATTTTTTGAATTTATGATATTGGGGAGTTTTTGTTTTAATTAGCTAGTTTTAATGTTTTCCAACAAATATAGGAACAAGATATATTAAATTGAAAAAAAAAAGTTTACTCCTTGATTCCCTCCTCCCCTTTCATGGTATCCCATGTTATAATAGAATCATACCCATTAATATGAACCACAATAAGAAAATATGAAAATAATTTTTTATTGGAATTATAAACCATCTTCCCACTCATGAATATGTGACAAGTCATATTTGTATCACTTTTTATACTAAAAACGTCAATCTCAACTTTAATATTTGAGATATTTTCCATAATTGTTAATGAATATGGATTAGTCATCAATGATAAAAACATTATTTTATTCTATCATGAAAAAACCAGAGTTGTCTTTATTATTCAACTAATCATGATTAAAACTCCTCCCTCATCCATGTATTACTTTGATTAGGTAGCACTTTTGATGAAATGTAAATTTAAATCTCGATCCATGAAGTTGGATTATACTCAATTGTTTTGTGAAGAATATACACATAGTGTTAATCCAAGTTATTAACTAATCTTTAACAGGACTTGTTTTACAACTTACATTGATCTTCAAATATCCATCATTTTCAAAATAAATTGTACCATTTAGATGAATCTTTATGTTATTCAATATGTTCATATTTATATTCACATGGGATTAACACCCAATATCTAGAATTTATATACTAATTGTCTTTCTTACCTTGAGTGTGATTTTGGATTACTTATTCTCTTTCCAAGAAACTATAGTTTCATCTAATACATCAGTGAGTCTCTCCTCATTCATTTATTTTTGTATATTGATGAAATTATCATATTCTTCTAATAGGGGAAAAATTCTTCAATGGTATAGTATTTACCACAAATATCTCCATTCATATTAGGGATCCATAGAATTTTATTATCTTTCTTCTAAACCTATAATCGTAAGATTTATAACAATACATAAAGTAGTTAAAATAATATCCAAAAAAAATTTCTTTTTTGAGATATAGGACGTGATTTCATCCTCTATTATTGGATTCTGAGTTTTGTGCATTATAAATCACTCTTTACTTCCCCACTATATGACATGGTATGATCTATGTAACTGTAATATTATAAATTGATTATGGGAAATATATTTTCACCTTTACTCTATATGTTTATGGAAACTAAGTAACTCATGGTTTTATGATACTCCTAAAAATAGATTTTTTTTCTTTCCCTTACACATTTCTTTCCTTTATCCACTGATCAAGATATTTTAATTTTAGTTAATTCACCTTCAAATAAAATTTTTATATTCCCATGTCATTAAATATTTGATAAAAAAATCACTTCTGAAAGTTATCAATACCTAATTTAAATAATTCTATGATTTATTCTTCTCAAATATTTCTAAATTTTAGTTTCTTCTTGGTACCTCGATATATAAATTACTCTTCTAAATTATTATTTAATAATCCCATCTATTTTTCAAGTTATTCAATATTATTTTCCCACTTCTCAGTACAAGAATTAATTTCATTTATTTAATATTGTTATTCTTTGATTTTCAAATTATATTTTGATACTTTTATAGGGTTTTCTTATAAATTATCCTGCTCATATATAACTTTATATAAATGAGTGATTTTAGATTGGAGTTGGTCAAAATACTTTAATGAATTTGGATTTCCTTCACCTCTAAATAACATTCAAGTTTAACATTAAGATCACAACTCCTTCTGGTTTATCACCCTTTTTATTTTCTTGTTATGGTTTTTATACCACTATAATCATTTCATCCTATAAATCTAATTTTATTTTTTTGTGTTCTTCAAGAAAAATAATATTGTTGTATTTTTTTATTATTGTAAAACTATTCCACTAAAACTTCTTCAGAAATTCATTCTAGATTTATTATTTTATCTAGGGTAAAATTACTCCATTTATTTTTCATGAAATTAACCTCAACATCATAACCCTTGGACACCTTGATGTTATGTTTTTTTTGGGTAATGCCTCGGTCAAGGACCGAAGCACCATTTATTAATTAAAGAAGCAAAAGTTTACATGAGACGAAAGGATGGGATCTTATTAAAATCTCTTTCATAGAGGTGAAATAAATCAGCTGGTAGCACATCCAGCCAAGTCATGCTCTGGTGAACACCTTTGTTGGCAAGGGCATCAGCAACAGCATTCGCTTCTTGGAAGGCATGTGTGGCAATGTAGTCAATTTCCTGTAGCGAATTCAGGCAATTCATTCAAAGCGTAGTGAGTGTCCAGGCGAGATGAATGACTCCATTCCAAATGGCTTGAACAATGGAGGTAGAATCACTTTCAATACAAAGTTTTCTCCATCCTCTTTGCAGTGCAAAATCAATAGCATGTATGACTCCTAGCTTCTCTGCTTCTAGGGATGAGGCAGTCCCACATCCCCTATAAAAGCAACCCTGGCACAGGTCAACATAATCTATAAAAATGGCCCCATAGCTGGAAGGTACAGGATTTCCTTTTGAGGCACCATCGATGTTCACTTTAATCCAACCCGGCATCAGAGGTTGCCAGAAAACATCAAAGAGGTGCCTGGTCTTCGAGAAAATACCCGGGACATGGATACGTCTGAGGACCTCGAAGTCACCAATATAATTGCTGCAGCAGTCTTTTTGAATTGAGGCGGCTTCATGAATCGCAATGAGAATTCGATATTTTCCTGCATTGAGACTGAATGAGTGCTTATTATGAATAAGGTCATTTCTTACATACCAGATTTCATGTAGGAGTTCCGCCACTGCCACAAGAAAAATGTTTTTAACTTTCTGAGAGGCTTCATGTTTAGTACATTTCTTCAAAAGAAAACAGATCGGGTTAGATAAGGACCATGAGCAATTAAATAACTCAAAAATGTAGTTCGATAAATCCGAGGCTATAGCACAAGACAAAAAAAGATGATCAGAATCCTCCATGTGCTGATTACACAAATGACATTTAGAGCATAGTTGAATGCCAAAGGCTTGAAGACAAGTTTCAGTGGGAAATCTATTATGAGCAATGCACCAAATAAGGGTGAACCTAGAGGGTCTGATCTAATTCTTATTGAAGGTGCTCATTCATTTATAATTAGGTTCATTTCCAGAGAAATTGTGCATGTAGAAGTTTTTTGAGTCAAGGATGCCATTCGGAGCAGGTTCCCAAACAAGGAAGTCCCCAGAATTAGAGAAAGTGTAATTCTCAATGATCTGAGCAATATTGTTAGGGATATCGTGCCTATGAAGTTGCATAACATCATTAATGGTATGGCTGGTGTCTTCAAAAGTGTTATTAGGAGGAAACAAGGATATCAAAGGATTACCCATCCAGTTTTCTCACCAAAAATTAATGTTGGATTTAGCGCTGACCGTCCATCTAGAATTAGCCATAATCTTCTGATACGAGTTTCTAATAGAGGGCCAGATCGAGGAGTTAATGAAATTAAAATTTCATTTTAATATTTTATTTAGGAATCTATGTTTTAGAAAATCAGAGGCTTTGGAGTCATCATTAATGAGACGCCAAGTGAATCTTACTTGCAAGGCATTGTTAAACAATTTTAATTTTTTGATGTCAATGCCTCCGTTATCAAGGGGTTTACAGCAGGTCTTCCACGGGATGGTGACAAGATTCCTTTCAAAGATACTTCCCGTCCAAATAAAATTTTTTATATTGGTATTAATTTTCTTGAAAGTACCTGTGGGCCATTTATATATCATAAGGGTGTAAACCAACTTTGAGACAATGGTTGATTTGAAAAGACATATTCTACCAGAAATGGAAAGGGATTTACCCTTCCAAGTAGAGAGTTGATTGATGATTTGATCAGTGATATTAGAGAAATAGCAGGATTTAGGTCGTCCCCAAAAAGTCGGTACGCCTAAGTACGTGAAGGGAAAGAAACCTTCTTTTATTCCAAGGTTACTGGTGATAGTAGTTTTCCTTCTAGTAGGGAAGTTTTTTCCGAAGAAATTATGAGATTTGTTCCAGGAAATGGTTTGTCTAGAAATGTTTTCATAATGGGGGATAGCTTTCTTAAGACATTGATTGTTCCTTTGATATCCTTTTAAAAACAAGATAATATCATCAGCGTAGAGGAGGTGAGTGGGGACATTGAGGTTTCTAGAAGCTTGAATGGGTTTCAGTTGATTTTGATCGACTAGATTATGAATGAGTCTGCTGAAGTAATCTTCCGCAATAACAAACAGAATGGCCAAAAGGGGATCTCCCTGTCTAACACCATTAGAACATTTGAAAAAACCGTGAGGGGTTCCATTTATCAAGATGGAAATGATAGCATATTGAAATAAAGTCTTGATTCTCTTGATAAAAATATCATGAAAACCAATGTTTTTCAAGACTCTAAATATAAAGCCCCAATCAATAGTATAAAAATATTTTCTAATATCAAGTTTAATGGAAACACAACCCCCTCTATTTTTTTTTATTAAGGGTGTTGGTACATTCTGAGGCAAGACAAATACAGTCTTGGATGAATCTGCTTTTGATGAAACCAAACTGATTCCATGAAACAATTTTCTTGCAAATCAGGACCAATCTATTGGCAATTATTTTGGTAATGATCTTGTAGAGGGTATTGATAAGAGAAATCAGTCCGAATTGATGAATTTCAGCAGCATTTTCAACCTTAGGTATTAAGATGATGAATTGAGCATTGATACCCTGAGGGAGAGATCCGTGAGTGAAAAAATACCTTACCAGTTTACAAACATCTGAACTAAAGATGTCCCAGTATTTTTGAAAGAAACCATTGTTAAAACCATCCAGTCTAGTGGCACTATCTAGATTTAAACTAAAGACGGTGTCTTTAATTTCATGCTCCAATGGAATAGATAAGAGAGAGTCATTGTCTTTCTCATCCACCATAAAGGGAACAATATTGGGATTGAGATCAATGTTGATCTCAGGTCCGTTGAAAATGTCATTAAAGTAAGAGACAACATGATCTGAGATGGCCTCTTCTGAGTCAATGATCAATTCATTATGAATCAGTTTGGTAAGAGGTCTATTGGGTTTTCTGGTTCTTTGAAGAGAGTTATAAAACTTAGTATTTCTATCCCCATCAGCCAGCCATTTTGTCTTAAACATTTGTTTCAGAATGTTATCCTTAAAGGTGAGTAAGGTGTTTAGCTTAAGAGCTCTATTGACCTCCATTTGAGGGTCAAGGCTAAAATCAGAGTTGGTTCTACAAGTTTGGATTTTATTAAGCTCATCTTCAAGAGAGGTGATGTCAGAATCCATTTGAAAGATCTTGTTTTTACCCCAGCCTTTGAGGGCCTGTTTTAAGATTTTCAGTTTGAAAATATAGGCAAAAGAGTCATGATGATGATTCAGGGAATTCCAAGTGTTATTAATAAAAGTGACACAGTTAGGTTATAGAGACCAAGCATTGTTAAATTTAAAAGGAAGGGGAATTTTGCGTTCATTAGAAAGGGATATGAGTAATATGGGATGATGGTCAGAATTGAGTCTGGGTAACGTTATACTAGAGACATTATCCCAAATGTCCATGGCCTTCATGTTAACAAAGGACCTATCTAGCTTACTGGTAGCTGTTTTATTATAATGTCTTCTATACCTAGTATATTTCTCTCCAGGAAGGTTAACTTCAAAGAGATTACAATCTTCAATGGCAGATCTAAATTCTCTTGTGGATATAGAAATATGTGAGGGTCCAATTTTTTCAGTGGGACTAAGAATAGCATTTAAGTCTCTACTAATCACCCATGGATCTTGAATAGAGTTAGCCATGTCAAGAAGGTCATGCCAAAGATTCCTTCTTTGCTGATACCTATTATTGGCATAAACCATCGTGAAAAAAATGTGCTGATCATTCTAGATAAAATCACAGGTGAAATGTTGTTCAGAGGTTTTAAAAACATTGATGTTTTGTAGGGAATTGTGATAAAATATCCACATAGAGTCCTTTAGAGGACCATTTTTGCAGGATCCTCAGAAATTGTAATGAAGAGAGACAAGTCTCATGAAATTAGAATTGAAGTTGACTTTGGGTTCAGAGATGGAAAATATCTGAGTTTTATGAGTGTTTAAGAGCCTCCTAAGAGTTGTGGAGGTGTCATTGTTGGCAATGCCTTGACAGTTCCAAAATAGGTTATTCATTATTACTTATGTTTTGGGTTAGAACCCCTTTTTCTGGACTTCCCAGAATCTTTCTTCCTCTTAGATCATCTTACTTGAGGAGGGGAAGTAGATTCCGATTTGTTATCAATTGATTTGACATTGGAGGTTGAGGAGTTAACCTTAGCAGGATCAGCAGTAGAAGCCGAATCAGAAATAGCAAGAGATACAGCTTGGATAGTACAGTTATGAGTGTGTTCTGGATTTGTTTCATGATTAGGAGGTTCCATTGGGGTTGGGCCAGCTTTAGTAATCAAGGATAGGGGAAAAATTCCAGGAGGTTTACCCAAGGGAGAAGCAGGAGTAATCTGTCTAGAGACAGGGTCCTGCTGCCCCAAAGGAGGTGTGGATACCTTATTGTGGGGGTAACCGGGCGAGTGTAAGACATGCATGGATTTATCAGTAGGGGATGATTTAGGAACATGAAAATTAGAGAGTGATTCAATAGGCGTAGTGTTGACATTTGCCTCAATCTGCATGTTTGAAGCAGAATATACAGCCAAATTAATCATATTAGATTGTTCCGGGACCGTGATATTGGTTTTATCAGCAGCATCATGAACATCAGAAAGAGATTCGGTAGGGATAGTGTTGAGGTTCTCATTGATATGTATGTCAAAAACAGAATTTTTAATCTGATCAGTCATATTAGAGTTTACATAGGTAGTAGCATTGCTTTTATCAGCAGAATCATGCAGAATGATAACTATGTTACCTTGGTCTGATGATTTTTCCATGTTACCAGGAAAACTAGTGGAGTCATCTCGAGTGTAGAGCTCCTCTTTCTTGCTCCCTGTAACATTCAGTGATTTGAAATCTATTCCAGCCCCATCCAGAATAGAGGCAGAGCCAGAATTCTCAATGTTCCTGCAAGAGGTCACCTTTGAAGCAGAGGCATTATGTGCAGAATCATTAGAAGTCAAAAGGGGGGGAGGGGGTTGTTTCTTTCAAATGAAGTTCCATTAACCTACAGGTTATTAGAAGTTTCTGTCACCATGTTTTCTTCCTCTTCCACTATTTTCCCCATGATTTCCCCTCAAGGGAGGCAAAGTTATTAGACTTCTTGACCCATACATCATGCTTCTTATTAGGGAGGTCAGTTTTCTCTATCATAGATTTTCCTTTATTTTTATGTTTGATTTCATTCCAATCATTTGTAATAGGGGTGTCAACTTGCTTTCTAACCACTCTACAGTTAGCACGATCGTGCCCTATTAGTTTGCAAACCACATAAAAAGGAGGTTTCCTTTCATATTCTATCCTAATATCAGTTTTATAGTTGGGAGCATTGAAGTTTATGACCAAAGTCAGTTCTGAAGCTAAGTTCACCTCAACCATGATTCTAGCAAAAAGTCCAAGGTCTCCATTCAACTTTCTATGATAAATTTTAATGGGAGAACCTATACAGGAGGCTATTTCATTTAAGATCTTAGGGTGCCAAATGAACCAGTTAAGACCCTGAATTCGAATCCAGACTTGTGCCATAGAATTCTTGTGCGTGGGAGGATTAAAAGAGACATCCCAATCAGAAATCCTAAGGAGGCCCGGTATAAGATGTATATTACCTAATATCCAAACCTGTTCCAGTTTCTCCTGAGATTTGAGGAGTATGTGATAATAGCCTTTTCCGATGGGGATCATCTTCCATTTGGCCGAATCCCAGCAATGTGCAATTCTGTTTTTGAGATCTGTTAGAGACCAGGGTCGGTCACCTGTGTTATAGGCGACATGACCAAGAACCGAGTATTTTCACAATACTTCCATTTGCTTCAGCACTTCCAGATCTGCATCAACGGATAATCCACCATTCTCTAGCTTTTTGAAGAGTGGAGGTCTGTGCTCCTTCACGCTACTAAGATCCGAACCTTGAAGTGAATCGCGGAAGGAGACATGTAGCATTCGTAGTGGAACCTCAAGATTTCCCACTTCGATTTTGGATGATCCGACATCTAAGGTCACCGGAGTAGCCAAGGGGGTGGATTACCACTACGGATCGAAACCGGCCGTCGATGAAGGTTAGGTCGAAACCAAGGAAGAGGTTAGGGTTTCTCTCCACAGCGCTCTCAAGAGCTCCATCCTCCGTCCTTCGCATTGATGTTATGTTTACAACATTTCTATAAATAAAACAAGTTAATAATATATTAACCTAATATATTGCTTTCCCATGTTTATACATTATTTGAACTAGAGAGAGAAACTATTCACTAAAATATTCATTTTAATCTTGATTAATATTGACCTTATCCATTTATTTGAATGAAATCTCCCTGGATGATTGAATCTCCATTCCTTCTGGATTCCCATGCATCTCATAAGGTGCCGAATATTTTTTCAAATCATCAAGTAAAACCTCTTCTATGTTTTATTATTCAATTTATAACACTTTTTTTATTATAGAAGGGTGGTAATATTCTTTGAATATTCTTCAAAATCATCATATATTTGATTTCATCACCATGATCGGGAATGGATTCAACAGACTCAATGATTTGGTTGAAGAAAACATCAAATTTTTTATAACGATATATCTTCAAGTCATCAAAACTAATGTTAAAGACTTATATATTTTTATTATTTAACCTTGTTATCTCCGTCATATATATTAGATAAATTATTCCAAATATATTTTAAGGATTTTTAACATATGAACTTCATATACATATGAATTTAAATTGATCTAGATAAGGTATTTTCTGCCTTTATATCAGCTTCAAGAAGCTTTTTATTTATTTCATTAAAAAATTTCTCTATATAATCCCATACTTGAATACCATGTATAAAAAAAAATACATTGATTCCAAGATATAAAATATGTGAACTTATACAATTCATATAAATATTATAATTATAGTAATTAAATTGTATAAATCCTTTTACTTTTATAGTATTCTCTATGTCAATATCTTTCTGGTGATAGTTTCTCCATGAAAGAACCTTCTTTATCATATTATACTTATTGTGAACAAAATCTCTTGAACACCCATAGAGGGGCACAATTAGGGTGTAAAAATTTTATCACCAAATAAAAAAAAATACGCTATAAATAATACATGAACATGTCAATTTAAATCACACATTCATGCTATCCAAATATGAAAATAATACTTAAAAACATTAATATTTTACTTGGTTTAACTTAAAAGGGGTTCATCTAAAGATCATACACCAATGATGTGACAATATGATAAGAAATCACTAATTCATATTTGTAATTATAATATTTCATATCAAATAATTTCCAATTATAATAGTCACTCCATAATTTTTAATTTCCATTTATTTTTTTAAAATAGAGACATAAAAAATATATGACACATAGGTCATTCAAAAAATATATCAAAACATAATAAACACACCTTGTAAAATTTTTTTTTTCCAATTTAACTCTATCCTTGACAACAAGGTAAAATATTTAACCATGTTTAAATTATCTTACAAAAGTTTTATCTTGCTCTAAAATTCAAGAATTAAAAAACCCTCTGTAGTTATACATTATCTTTATGTTGGGTGTTCTACACTATTATTTAACTTTATTACTTTAGTATCTTCAAATATATTCTTTAAATATCCCTTCCTTCATAAGATACAATTAAAACAAATATTTTACTATAAAAAATTTCTTCAATTTTGAGTTAAAACTCCCATTATCCAAGCATATTCTCCTATAGTTGAAAAATATTAAAACTTGTAAAATTTTATATTATATTCCAAATAATTGTTTGATAGGTACCGTTATGGTGTAATAACTCCCGATTACTATATCTAAGTAAAAATAATGACCCTAAATTCTATTTAAACACCATAAATCATGGGGTTTGAAATCATAGACATTCTCTAGAACAATTAAATATGGAATAATGAATCTGATTATGACATAATATACTAATCTACATAATATTATTGTTAGGTTTCTAAATAATTTAAATTAATTTTTTAAAGAAGTGGAAGAAAACATAAACCTCGTTCAGAAGATCATCATGCTATGAGAATCCAAAACCATGTAAATATAAAATAAAGAATGTGTACCTTTCACCATTGTAGGATACAAATTCTAGATTCAACATTGTGGATTCAGGAAGATCCTTGAGGAGTAACCAATTGGTTCCTCCCATTGTGGTGTATCCATGGGTTGATATTAATTACCTTATTCTTGTAAAATATCCTCTTCTATTACATTATATGCTAGTATCTTAGATGAAATGAAAGGGGAGGAGGAGATCAATGAGTGATTAGACATAATATTTCAGAATGATCATATAAATGAACCACTATATCAAATACTTGACAATATTATATTTCCCCCAAGGATTATCTCTAAGTATGCATGAATTTACTCACACATTCATGATGAATGAGTAAATTTCTTGTGGCTTGAAACTCCTTGCAACCCATCAACAATATAAGTGACCTCTTAACAAATTTATCATATAAAATGTTTAGATTAATGATATCTTAGCTGGTGTAAAAAATCCCTCAAAATTTAAGACTTAACATTCAACAACCTCATCAATCATAAAGATATAGTAATAATGAGATACAATTAATCACATTACGATATGTATAATTAAAATAGCATAATTGAAAAAAAAAAACAACATATGATATCTCCATATCATATTAAATTATATACCTAAAGTATAAAAATGGAATTTTCATAATTGATATTATATTATATTGTATCACTAATATCATCACATACTATATAGTTATTCTTTATAAACATTGTCTTTAGGGTATATCTCCCTTTTTTATAACTTTTAATAATATCAAAAAGATTTTCTTCTATTTCACGTTGTATTTTATCATATACAATAACTTGCAAAACCATGTACAAAACACATTTTGTATAGTTAAAAACAATTTTATAAAATCATCATAAAATTCACCATATATCACATCATATGAGATACTTTGTGAATATAAATCGAAAAATCCTTTTGTATAAACTCTAAAACAATTTTAGAGTAGTTCTTTAATATTTTCAAAACCCAATACCCATTCATTAAACTTCAAAGTGTGTCCCCATGGGCCTTTGTATCATTGAAAAAAAATTCCCAAATTCATAATTGTAAGTATGAAATACCTATATAAAACCATCAGTTTTACTCAATATATAAACGTATATAATGTGATCTATATCAAACACATGTATCTCTATACATATGTCCATGAATTGTATTATTTACATGCTTTTATGAGTATAGACTAACAAGGTCAATGATTACTTTACATGTCATTCACCCTTATGGTTAAGAACATCACATGTCCCTTATAAATTTGATAAGAAAATCAAATTTCTTGTCTATATATGGTCATACACTCTATCAATCTATCTAAATCGAGTATTAAAATGTCACACTTACAATATGAGAGGAAAATTTAAATCATGGTTAAGTATCAACCGATGATATGATCAAAAACATACCCAACCATCCTATTATTAACACAACCACAAGGATTTCCTAAAATGGTTTATAAGAATTAAGGTTCTCATGCTATGTATCATTACAACATCAGGCCTGGGGAAATCACAATATCTAACAAGCACCCCTATTATACCAAATAAATAGTGTAGGTGCATCTTGTGGTATATTTGGACAGTTATCCAATATAAAAAACTCATGTTATTCCACATGATAATATTTAATATCTCTATATAAAATCCTAATGATTCAAACCTTCTCATTTCATCACAAACAATAGTACTCTATCATGAACATCAATTAATGATAACATAGAGTCATAATTTTAGAGGTTAATAATCATTTAACTTTAAGTAATTTATGTAGCTAACATTAAAGAATTCCAAAATGGAGTTTTCCATTTGAATAATCATGATAAAATTTATTTTTTTAATATCATTTACCAATATTAACAAAACCATACATAAGAACGCATCTAATCATATCCCATATAATAGACCGATATATAGTAATTTACATTTAGTATTTTATTAATCTCAATACATATCGATGTAATTTTACTTATATCACTATTTGAACATATGATAAAACCCCCCAGATAAACCCCTTTAGTGGGTAATATCTATGAAGGAATCCAGTTTGAAAAATATAGAGGCTTAGGAATCGTATTCTTAATTTGTAACTCTTTGAATATAGTATCCAAACTTCATTACTTCACAACATCCAATATTATAATTTTAATAAAATGTTTTCTCTTTTTATAACTCTTTATAATTTAACCTTCATCTTTAATTGAACTTTTACATCAACTCTTTTTCTTTTATATCATTTCGGTATCAAATATAACACTTCACATTATTTATTTACCAATAAATCCTAAACTCTTTTAGAATATAAAGTTATTTTCTGTTAATTTTGATGGCAAAATGAGAAAATTTATATTTATTTTTACCAATATAACATAAACTCTTTTAGGATATTAAGTGATTATCAATTATAATTTTGACTTGTATAATCCTTTATTATTTTACTTTGGACTTCTGTAAGCCCAAAAACACTCCCACTAGATTCTTAACATTATATTATCATCGAAATAGAATTTTAAGATGAAAAAACTCATTTTTGTTTTTAAATTAAACTTATTTCCTATTAGTGATAATATTTAAAAAAACAAATTAATATATTATTGTCATATAAGGTATTCTATGTGTTTAGAGAATTATTGAAAATAATTATTTATTCTTTAAAATATTTCACTGATGGATGGAAAGATCATATCCCTTATTTTTTAAGAAATATTTTGATAAACTCTTTTATCTTGGATAAAATATTTTTATCCTAATATTATTTTCAAGTTTTTTATAGAATCTAATGGATCATAAACCACATGTATTAAAAATATCATCTCATAGTTTTTATAACAACTCTTTGTTAACAAATAACTTCTCATAAAATAATATAAATAGGATAACTACAGACATCCTTTATTTAGATCCGTCTAAATAAATGAACAATTCATAAATTTAAACATAAGATATAAATTTATGAAAAATTCATAAATGAAGAAAATATAAACAATTTACAATTTATTCATACACTATAGATATTTTATAATTAATTAAATATAAACTGTTTATATTTCTTTCCAATATGAACTACTTCGTTTTATCCTTTTATATGTCATTATACCAATATATATGATATTAAATGAAATATAATCTTTTTATATTCCAATTGTTTTATGAAAACCATTTATAATATAACATATATAATATTATTTAAACCATGATCAAATCAATTATAACAAATTTTTTGAAATGTTTTAAATAAATATTATCATTAGAATTTTAATTTAAACTATTGAAATTACATAACTATAAATTATTCATAATTTAAAAATACACTTCTTTATATTTTACATAATTTCTTTAATTTATAAACACTATAAATTTCACTTTAAATTTCTATATAAATATTATATATATAAATTATAGGTCATGCTATATAATTTGAAAAGTTATTTAATACTAAAATTTAATATTTTGGATATTTAATTAATAATTTCTTCTTAAGTATTTAATAATTAATTAAAGTTATTTTAAAATTAATAAATTTATAAACACTTTTTAAATAAAATAAATATTCTAAAAAACATTTTCAATCAATTATAAACTTTTTATAAATTATAAGGTCTAGTTAATAATTGAAATTTTCAAAAATAAACTTTTTCACATATATTGTTTTTAATTATATAGACCACATCATAGGCTGTGATATTTTTCATTTTCTGTTTTATTTTATGATATATATACATTATTTGAAAAAAAATCCTTTGGTGTCTTGAAATTATATCTTACAATATATTATGACATCGACTTAGTTAAATAGTGATTTATTTTGAACTACAAGGTTTAATGCTATCATATACTACAACTGCCCCATGTCATAGATTATAACATGAGAAAAACCAAATAATTTCCCTATGTCATCAGTTTTGATATTAAATATTGTATATAATGATGATATCATAGTTTGAGATATCACTTTTCATATAGATAACCACAGTTCATTTTGCATGTCATTTTTAATGATATCAAATATGAAATAAAACATGATAGTAATATTTATTTATTTGGCTAATAAACCAAAATAATTATTGAAGTATTATTGTTGTGTTATACCTATTGTCAACCGAATTTGTGAGAATATTTTTGTGAAATGTTTAAAGGTAAATTTTTTAATTTTTGAGGTCTAAAATTGAATGATGAAAGTTAGAGTGTCTTTATTCTATAACCAGAATTTGTTTAAGTTTTAAAAATTTAAAGTTTCGTCCATGTATGATAGGTGGATCTTTGGTTGATGGGTTATTGATGATGTTTCTTGGGTTTATAAGTTATAAGTTCTAGAAATGGTAATTATGAGATACTATTGAAAGCATGTGGCTTTCCAAATGCTTCATAAATTTGAAATTTGGAATGTTTTTTAGAGTGTTCTATGACTGAAAAATGAAATAATATTTTTTAGGTGTGTAAGAATTTTTTCATACATGACGATTTATCAGTAAATGAAAAACTAAAATCTGGTTAAATCTCACTAACCATATAGGAGAAACACAAAAGTAAGGTTTTAACAAAGACATGGGGAACACTAAGATATGTAAGAATAATTATTTCTTATATATAGTTCATCTATTTGAATAAGTTTTGAGAGTTTCAAATTTTTTTGAAAAGTTAATTCAGGTGATCATACATTTAACTTTTATGGTAAAAAATATCACAAATGATTGAGAATCTTCTGTAATTCAAGACAAGTTAAGTTGAATAAAGATTAAGTATTTGAATTTAAGGATTCTCTTTGAACATCTTGTACTAAAGATAATCATAAGTTAAGAGGATAAGTTAAACTAAATAATAAAAAATTGTGGAGTGAGAAGACACATTCTGAGAAAATAAAAAGTTATGAAGGAAGAAGAGTCGTAAGATTGATCTTTATGGTGTTTGATCAGTGGAGATGAAAGATTATGAAACAGAATTTATGGTTGAGGCTATAGACCATAATTTTTTGGGGATCAAAGTTGAAGTCTGATGTATTAAGTAATGTAGAATAATAACTATGATAGTTCAATGTTACATAAGGTAGTTGTTGAGATAATCCAAGATAGTTTTCCAAGATGAACAGAAGTTTAACTTATTTGAAGCTATGAAACAATGATTTCAAAAGACATAGTTAAAAAATATTATTATAGAAATGAATTATAAACACATAAATAATATGTGGATTGTAAGAATTAGTTTGAATATTGAAAGGATGAATGGTCTGGATGCTATGAGAAACTCATCGACAAAGGTAGAATTTGAATTAGAGGTGAAATGAAGTTTAAAATAGTGTATCTAAAATATATATAATATAAATAAATAGAATGTTTAAAAGTTAACATTTTTATCTAGACATTAAATATACAAAACATACTAAGTAGAAAATAGTTATTCTACTATATATTTGTGTGATCCGTGAATATAGTTTATATTTTTATTTTCAAGAGACTTTTACAATGTCAGATGTTGATATCTTTGAAGAAATTAAAGCCAGTTGAATCAGAAATGAGAAAGGAAAAAATATAAAAATCTGAAAGACTAGATTTATCCTAACATAGTTGGTTATATAAAGGGGTTTTACATTTATATACTTTCTATAATGATAATATAATCGGGGTAATAAAGGGATCCATACATATATGTTCTCAAATTTTTGTTTAGTCAAAGAAAAAGGTTAGTGATTCCTGATAATTTCCTGATTGAGGAGGAAGAACCTAAATTATATAATATTACTGAGTTAAAATGACCAAAATTTATGTTTGAAAAGATAATGTTCTTGATAGCTAAGTTCCATAAATTGATATTGTAAGGAGTAATAGATTTCTATACTTTTTAAGGCTCAAATATAGATTGGATTTATTATTGATGCAACATGAAACAAAAGTGATCTTCCTCACTTTAATTTATGGTAACAATTTAAATATTTAGGAATCAACATAATCACTTGTTGAGAGATATATGTTCTATAAAGCACTTTTGGGTAAAGGATGATAACATCCAATGCCACTTCTAATTGTTGGTTGATTATAACAGATAATTTTTGTCATGAAATGAACCTAAACATAGCAAGGATATAGTCACCAACACTGGGATAGAACCTTGTAAAACATCTATTTGATTTGAATTTAATTTTATTCCCATTTCAAATGGGTATGGGTGAGAAATTAATTTTTATAGTATTGAGACTTTAATGGACTATAGAGGTAAATTTCAATTTAAATGAAGTAATAAAAGAGTAACACTAATTCATCCCCCCCCCAATCATACAAATCCTTCTTTGGAATTTTAATCAGTATCAAATAAAAGGATAAAAATGACCAATCCCTATGAACTCTCAGGTGTAAGTTTCATCTGGGTATAAACATATCCATCATGGAGTGATATGATGGGTATCACAAAAATCCTCCTTGGTACAATTGAAGTGGTATCAATGAAAATTTAGTTACCACTAAATGATGCTTACTTGGTTTAAGATATAGAATTTGAGTACAATTAGAAGTAAAGGTATTCCAATAATCAATCGAAAAAATATCATTGATAAAAGAATATAATGACACCCAATCTTCTTTCTCATTTCTTGGTAGTTGTTAATGCAAATAATTTTATATTTCGACTGAGGGAAAAAGATGCTCCAATAAATTTTACTAAAAATATAAAATTTTTGGTTGATGGAATGTTTTTGAATGTTATTATTATTTTATTTTCAAAAAAATGCTTTATATGAAGTTGATGGGTCCTCAAACTTATAAGGATACTTGGGATGGACTTTAATGATTTTTTAAAGGGAAATTGAATGTAAAGGAAGGAAAACCGTAGCTATAGATAATTAAATTTGAATATGTGAGTATGGTTGGTGATGTGACTATTTATAATTACTCAAAAAGAGTAAATGAGATCATCAAAAACATCAAAGGGTTTAAAGATACATTATAAGAATAAATGATCATCAAGAAGTTCATAAAAAAATTCCTTAATATGTATAATGATAAAGTTTCTACGTTAGATGATAGAGATGATTTTTCACTTGATGAATTACATAATATACTTATTTTTAAGATATGAGAAAATATATATCATTTTAGAAGAATATCATGGAGGATTTAGTGTTTGAATCTATGATAAATATTATAGTCTTGGAAGAGTAATATGAGTACTCCAATGAATCAAAATATGAGGAAGATAATGCTGATTAGTATAAGGGGATTATGGATCATATTTTGAAGAACCTATAGAAGTGAAATGGTATGTATAAAGGTAAAATTAAACCTAATTTTTTAAGTTAGGTGGAATTGTGAACTTCATAATAAATTATCCATGAAATAAAGATGGTGTGTAAGAGGATGATGAGTAATAATAAAAATAATAGAGAGTGAAATGGTGTACAAATTAAAAGGACATTAAGAAATCAGATGATAGCGAGAAAATGTTCATCGGGAATAAAATAAGAATTATGTTGAGAAAATAAGGGTAAGTATACTCCACTTTAAGTAGCTATTATAATGAAGTTCTAGAAATCTTGATACCTTAATGGATCATGTTGAGTAATGTGAAGAAACTTCAAGAAATGAAGAAGTGGAAGGTGATGAGAATGACATGGAACCTTTATTGAAAGAAAAACTTGAGGTGTGTCTTGATAAAATACACGAAAATCAAGAAATAAGTTAGTATATTAAATAAATATGATGATAAGAATAATGGTGTAAAAGTAATATCTTCTCTATAAGGAATATATGTATAATTAATAAATTAAAAGACTCAAGTTGAAAATTGTGGATAAAGTCATGATGGTGAGATATCTTGATTAATAACTTTCTATAAAGGAATAAGTGTTATGTAAGAAATAATCGAGGTGTGTTTAATATAATAATAATTTGAAAAATATATGTGAATATTTTTGTAAATCAATAAAAGATAAAATTAAACCATTCCATATTTCTAGGAATGTTATCTCAAACAGTCAATTGAAATCCACTCTTACTAAACATGAAAGTATGTCTATTTTTACTGATATTGTGGGTTCAAAAACTAAAATATTGGAATTTTGGGTTGATAAAAATTATGAAAAATCTTTATATATATTAATGGTTGGTAATAGTAACTTATAAGGAAATGTTTCCTCATACAAAAGGAAATTGAAATCGATAAATAAAGTTATAACTCAACAATATTTTCCTATAAAAAACTCATATTAAAATTGATTATCAATATTTAGATGTTATTATTAGTTTTGTGGAATATTTAATCACAAGTAATATAATTTTTGGTACTACATGTCACTCCTTAGTTTAGGGTATTAATTATGTGGTATAAACATAGAAATAAAAGGAAGGAACATCCAGAAGATAAATACACATTTAGAGAAAAATTTGTGAAAAATTTTTATCAACTAGATCTATTAAAAATTTATTTTAATTTATGGATGAGATTTATATAATGTGTTAATGAAAATGTTATTGTGATGTAGAATTTAAAACTACCCTTCAAGAAAATTCCATTATGTTGAAAAAGAAAATAAAGATATGAAAAAGTGAAAAGAATAAATGTTAGTTGTATTTTAAGTTTATCTAAAAGAGAGTAGACGAGGTAAGTCTTGGATATTTGATAAAACAATTCTTATCATATGACATGTGATAAAACAATTATAGACCATTTAATAAAATAATATAGGATTAGTTACCATTGAGAATGGAAGTTTCATAAAAAAAATAGGAATCGATACATCTTAGATTGAAGATTAAAAACTGAAATATAAGGATATTCTATTTCTAGATGGGTTTAAGAAAAACTTACTATGTTTGAGGGAAAAATTAATCATGGTAAAGAACTTATCTTAACTAAAAAATCATGTTTTATTAGGTGTTGAAAATATGGAAGAATTATTATTAACGGAGAAAGAACAAGTGGAAACTTATTCTAGACCGGTTATCTTAATAATTTATGTTATCTAAGTTCTAAAGATGAAAATAATATATGATACTTAATACTTAGACATTTTGGTCAAATAAGTTTTAGTAAAATATAAATGTAATTTTTAGTGAGAGACCTACCCTAACTAAAAATAGAAAGAGATGTTATATGTGAAACAAGTCAAAAGGAGAAGATGGTGCATGGAATTTCATTGATGATTTCGCCATAATGGCCATAATGAGGATCATGGAACATAAATATGAATTTGTGGAGATATTTAATAAATTAAAAAGGTAATTTTTGAAATATTAATTATTCAATATTGAGAATTTGAGAAAAAATAATGAAAATGGGTTTTCTATTCAATCATTTAAATCCTACCTTTTTAATCATGGGATTAAATATTGTCATAGTTCTCCTTATACTCCATGTTATAATATAGTCACATAAGGAAAATAAAATATCATTTTATATGGGGTGAATTATTCTTTTGGAATATGACCACTCAAAATTATTCTAAATAGAAGTTATAGGTACAATTATGAATATTTAAAATATATGTTTGTTGTGGATGGAATCCAATATAACTCTTTATGAGATATGGTATACGAAGAAAAATACAGTGAATTATTTGAAGATTTATTATATTCTATCATTAATGAAGATAAAAAATCATTATTTAGGAATGTTTTATGAAAGAGTTTAAAATATAGTATTCTTGGGATATTCATCCAATGAAATAAGGTATAGGTTTTAGAACAAACTAACACATAATATGGTTTATTCCTATGATGTAAAAATCTTGGAAAATGGGTCTATCTTAAAGTAAGAAGATAAAAAAGATTCTGGGTAACTATAGGAAGATAATATGTGGAATTACAAAAAAATAAATGAAAAGGAAGAGGATTGTAAACATATTTAGGATAATTATTACTCTGATTATTCCAGTGATGATGAAATAATTTTTGAAGTTAAGAGTCTAAAATTTTAGAAATTATTGATGTATGTTTATTATAATAACATTATTGGAAATAAAAAAGCTCCAAGATATAATAGGAAGTTGTTGTGGATTGAAAATAAAATATATCTCATTTTATGTGTTGAACCACAATTAGTTTCATAAGTTATTTAGCATTAGGAGTGGATAAATGTTAGGAATAAAGTGTTGGATCAAAATGAGAAAAATTAAACTCAATATCTTTTTCTTAGTATGAATGAAATAATGTTATATTAATGAAGTCTATGTGCAAAAATAAGTTCAATAAAAATGTTTAGATCACAAGGAATAAGGAAATTTTAGTATGAAAGTTCTATTCCCAAGAGGAAAATGAGAAATTTAAATAAAAATTTTCACATATTAGAAGACTTGAAGATATTTGAATGTTTATTTGTGGTTATATATCACAATCACTAAAAGAATTATTAGACATATGTGAAGTTTTATTTATTAAATGGATATCTTGAGGGAAAAAATTATTATGAAATATGATGGTTTTATGCTTAGTAATGATGGTAATATGGTGCGCATGTTGAACAAATACATAAAGGGGTTAAATCATGCCACTCAAGCCTAGTACTTCAAACTTAATAGTTTCTTATAAAAATTAAATGATTTAAAATAAAAATTTTATAAAAACTTATATATAAAGGAGATCTGTATAGGTACTCTTATTGTCATTTTCTATGCTGATGAAATAATTTTGGTTGGTGATATGGATTGTGTTTAGGATCAGTTTACAAAACAAATGAAGATTCATTTTGATATGTCAATGTTTAGAGAGATGAATTTCTTTCTATGTTAAGAAATTAAACAAAGAAAAATTGTACCTTCTAATCATAAGATAAATATCCCAAGGATTTTTTGAATATATTTATCATAGAAAACTAAAATAAAATTTTTCTTCCTACTATGGTTTTTTGAATTTGAGTAAATAAATGATAGAGAAAATTTTAAATCATAAAAAAAAAATATAGAGTTTATTAAAATCTTTGTTTATATTACTGCATCAAGACCAGATATTGTATATGTATTAACCTTATGTGAAAGGAATCAAAGTGATATAAAGGAATCAAACATATTATCTAACAAACTGACAACAATATATATTAATATAATCTTTTATTACGCTTTAATGTATAGAATAAGTGAAGAACTGATCATACTTGGTTCCACTGATGCAGATATGGTGGTAGATTAAAATTATAGGAAACTAACCTCCGGATGAACTTTCTTTTTGTGTGAAATTTATATGTATTAGAAAAGTAATAAATATTGTTATTTGAATTTATGTGAATATAAATATGTTTCTTATACATGATTTCCCCAAGATTTTTTGGATAAAATTATAGTTGAATTATTTGAATGTGAATATTGGAAAGCCATTAAGGATTATTTGTGATAACTAGTGTATAATTGATCATGCGAAAAATCCAATGCAACACTAAAGATTAAACCATATTGATATCAAATATCATTTTATGGGGGAGAATGTTTCTAATGGAGATGTGAAGTTATAATATATATCCATAAAATTTAAAATTTAAAATTTCTTCAATACAAAGGGAAATAATTTTTAATTTAAGGATAAAACTTCATGTACAGTCCTCCCCTCTAACTTAGGAAAGTTATGGATATAACCCTAATATACTTTGGATTTGGTTCTCAATGAGGATAAGTGTTAAAAAACTATTCACTTATTTATTTTTGATTCTGAGTTTTTTGTTATTACAACAGGGGCAAGGAAAAAAGTGTGTTGATTTAAGGGGATAACATAAAAATAATGAAAATAATTTGTTTGTTAGAGATGAATGGAATTATATCAAAAAAATTATTTATCCCTTAGTTTGTATCCAGAAATCATTGATTTCAAAAACATTGTGGTTTGAAAAAAATTAAATAAGTTATAGTGGGGGTTTTTTGGTTTGAAAATAGAGTCGTTCAAGTTAAGAAATCTAAATGGAAAGATTTAATAATCCAATCGAATGGTAAAATTGTTGAAGTTCTATTGTAATTTTTCACCACTGAATATTTAATAATTTTTTTGAAAAATGTTTAAAGGTGAAGTAATTATTTTATGAGGTCCAAATACAAATGATGAAAGTTAATAAAGAATTATTTCATAACTAAAAGTTATGTATGTTCCAAAAAACAGAAGTTAAATTAATGGAAGATATGTGAAACATGGGTTTCTAAGTTGCTAATAAAGTACCATGTGTCCAAAAGTTACCATGTCATATAACCATAAATTTTGAGTTGTTATTGAAATAATCTATTTTTTATAGATGTTTCATGAATCTAGAATTTATTAATTTTTTTTAGACAATGATGATATTTATGATTGAAACAATCTTACATAAGTATGTGATATATATTTTCAAACAGGAGGATTTCATTGGAGTTGAAAAATGATAAAGTGTTATAAGATCACTAAACTTTTAAAACTTACTCATAAGTAATATTTTTGGAAAGGATGTGAAGAATATTAAATATAAATAAATATAATTATTTCTTACGTATACGTTATCTATTTGAATAAGTGTTTATAGTTTCATTAAATTTATTGAATTTAATTCAATTGATGTAACATATATCATCAAAAGTAGAAAGAATAATGGTGTATTGAGAATAATTTGTGATATATATGAGTAAAATTGAATAAATTTGAAGAATTAGAAGTTAATAATTCACCTAAAGAATCAAGTAATAAATATAAAAATAGGTGAAGATGTCGAGTTAAATCAATTATTCCAAAACAATGAGAGTGATAAGATTTATGTTGTGATAATAAAAAAAATATTGAAAAAGAGTCAGATGACTGATGGAGATGGTGTCTAGTAGGTGGAGTTGAAGTATGAAAAAATTGAATTTAGGGATTATTCTAAAAACAAAAAGTTATAGTGGAGTGGAAGTGAAGTCCAATGTATTCACTAATGCAAAAGAATAACTCTGATAGTTCAATGTTTTGGTAGGTAGTTCTTCAGATAAACCTTTAAGGTCTTTCAAGAGGATTGTATATTTATTTGACCAGATGCTTAAAAAAGGATATCTGAATCCATAGTTTGAAAATTATGTTAGAGTAGTGGAAGCGGAATAATGGAATATTGGGGGGATTAAAATACATAGTTTAATGATTCAATGTTTTCATAATCATAAGTGTTTGAGAAACTTGGCAGAAGAGTTGGAACCAAAATCATATATAGAATGAAGTTTACAACAGTGTATCTTAAGATTATGGACATTAAACAACTATAAAATATCAAATTGATTATGTTGATCAAGATGTGAATGATATAAAACTAAATATGTAAGAAAATCATGATTCTAATCGAGTTTTGTAGAATTCTTAAAGATTATTAACATTCATATTTCCAAGAGACGTTGACGAATACATATGATAAAATATATGGATATATTTAATGTGCTTAACTCAGAATTGAGAAATTCTGATGATATGAAGCTCAAATAAAGAATTTATCAAATCATGGTTAGATATATAATGGTTTTTCTCATTCAAATTTTTTTAATGATGCTAATTTTCGAGGAGTGACTAAGTTAACCATTATTGTATGTTTTGAAACATTTATTTGGTTGGGAATAATAGTGACTCTAAATAATTTTAGGATATTGAAGAAAAATACTTTTTGGTAAAGTGTGATACCTTCCCATACTAAATTTAATTATTGATTGATTAGAGTGAAACATATATGTCTCGGACTAGATCCCAACATGGCATGGGTATATCCACCCACAGTGTGGGAAAACCCTATAAAAATCTTATGTGTCATTCATTAACATTTATTTTCATGGAATATAGATAAGTGTGAGGAATAATGTTTTAGATGTTCATGACTCTAATGGGTTATGTAGTGTATTTCTTTTTAAAATAAATTATAAAATAGTTTCACTGATTCAACACCCCTACCCCCTAACCCTTTAATTAGTATATCTCATTTCTAGGCATTTCATTTTTAAAACAAGATTTCAAGAATTAAGAAAAATAGAAAGATCATATACAACTGATGGGTGAGATCAAATATCTCATATTAACATGTCTAACATGAAATCAATTTAAACCAATCTAAATACTTTATTTCCACTAACTCTTTAAGTTATGCAACTATTTTCATAAATAATTGAGATTTTTAGTGGAAAGTTACACTTTGTCGCCATTCATGATTGAGGGTTCTTAGTAATAGGTTAACTTTTTGAAATTTTCTTTGATACCATTGTTAGGTTTCTAAGGGTTATAACTGAAATTGGTATTCTTTAAAGCCTTATTGTATATATGATACAGTAGGTTGTATTATATGTAATTTTTAAGGGAATGATGAAGATTTATTCCGGATATTGTTTCAACTCATACAACATGTGTGAAATATTATTTCATGTATGAAACCTATACATGATAAATATTCTACCTAATTTTTCAATAATGGTTATTGCATGAGATATAATAGATGAGGAACCAATTTCATGCTTGTCTTTCATGAAAATAGTTGAGGAAATTACTCTTATTTTATAATTCATGAGTAAATAAAGCAACAACTTGATGTGCATCCTTTTGTATTTATAATGCCAATACATAAGATGGCTAAGTGTGGTGTGAATTCTTGCTTGAGACTCCCCTTACCTGAATATATATTTATTCTACATCATTTAATTTATGATATTTTAACACATCATATAGGATAGAGTGTCCCACATGTAATTCACGAGATTTTGTTCCACCAATGGAAAAAAATTGAGAGGGGATGAATTTTGGCTTCCCTTAGTGATCTCTCTCAAGTCTATAAGATAGTGATTGAAATGTTGCATATTCTCGTTATTGTATGGTATGTGTGATTTGTAGTACTTCATCATTTTATATTGTATTAATTTTTCATATTTTATGGATGGTATATCTTAGAAAATGGATTTAAAATGTGTCTTCTACTTATAATAATTTTTATTAGACTCATTTAATACTTAACCCAAACCACATTCCCAATACTGCCAAAAAGGGGGATAAATTATGATGTTTTATTCTTCAATTCTTCCACTATATATTGTTCTTATATTTACATGAATGCCTCAAACTTTTCAAACCTTTTAAAAGAACAAATATCTAGATGATGGGAAAAAATTCAATGGCACCAAGATTTTACTCGGTTCACTATAAATAGAAAAAATTAGGAACATACAATAATGGTATACTGAAAGACCAGTGGATAACACTACTCATTATAGATGTTATAAAGGTTCAAGAAAGATGAATATTTATATTAGGGTAACTCTATTATCGTATCTCTCTATGCACTATTTTGAAATAAGGAATACGATAATATGTGATATAATGATTTCATTAAATGATTATTTACAAAATATGAATACTGGATCAATAAGGGTGTTTGTATTATTCTTCCATCCCCTTTTCAATTCATAATATAGAATAAAATTATTCATAACAATCACTTATTTATCAACTCTCTAGATCTATCAATAATTTTATTCAAAACCCCTATATTTATTACTTGATCACCTGCAATATAAATAGGTCAAACTTTACAAAAAAATCATGAATTTTCCACATTTCACTCATTGATTAGGTCTTCTAACCACCCATTGATTGCCAATTAAGTTGAACAAGTCAAATATAATCCCATTAAATTTCTGATGGGTTAAAATTATAATCCATTTCAAGAATAAACTTCATTATAGTGTAGTTTCATTCATTTTAGCGTGATTATCTTTAAAAAATCCTAGATTTTAGCATAATTTTCATCATTATGGTATCATAAAAGTCAAAAACCAGATCCATAAAATCTATCCAAATATCTAATATAAAAATTATTTGAAAATTTTGGCATTGTCTTCCCATTTATATAAAAAATATAGACCTTTATATACATGATACTTCACTCTATAATAGGAGGTCTTGTTTCCCATATTTTCTTAGATTCTATGAATTCTTGAAAATTTAACCTCTCTACAACATGATGTGAACTTACAGAATGTCACTACCATTTTACCAAATTATTTATTCTTATGAAACATCCACTATGTCATAAAATTCAAATTATTGGGTGTCTTTATATACCTAAATACTCTAGTTGTTCAAGTTATCCTGGAAAACCCACCATTTCACATCATATCTTCCTTGATTATAGTGCGATTATGATTTTTTTCTGAAAACTAACTCTAGTCTTATCAAGAAATTAATATTAAGAAAGACTGAATAAATATTCAATAGATTATATTGTGGTATTATATCATCCTCCATGATGAAATACTCTTTTAGGTCCATATTCCTTCAATCATCTTTAGATTCCCTTGAGACATGACATATTCACTCACTCTCTAATTTAATATTTAGTTTCCTTTAGAAGACCAAGTAATTTTTACATACCAGTTGATTAATCTAGATTAATCTCTCTTCATGGAATGAGAAACTAAATTTCATTGTGATTTACTCTCTCTCACTTAGAAGAGAAAACTACAAACTTCCATTTTTTTCTTCTAATTCTTCTTCAAGATTATCTAAGACTCATGTTATTCTGAATATATTCAATTTTAACACTGAGAAACTATTCAAAAACCATAGCACCAACATATCTTTACTTAATAAAACAAATGCAACCATAGATAACCCTGTCTGCAATATTCTCCCTCTTTAGATTTTTTTGGAAATCCCTGATACATTTATTAAAATCCAAAATCTCATTAAAATCCAATAGAAATGGAATTTCACTTTTATCAATATAGTTCTTCATGAGAAATAATTGATGTATAAAACTATATATTGAGAGAGACACCCATGAAAACCTTATCTTATCAAGTAATACCAATTATTGTTGAAAACATTGATTCAAATAACTTTGAAATATCTATAAATATCAATTTATATCCAACCATATTTAAATTCATTCAATCTTATTCATGTTCAAATAATGTTTCTCAAATTTTAGTGTAGCCAATGGTTTCGTGAATATGTTTTCCACTAGCTAATTAATACCAACATGCTCTAACTTAATGATCCCTTATTCAAAATTCTTCTTAATGAAATGGTATTAAATGTAAATATGTTTTATTCATGAATTCAATACCATATTTTTCTAGCTTGATCACAATTTGATTTTCACAATGTATTAACATTGGAAGCTTCATTATTTCACTAAGATCTTCCCATTATTGTTTTTTTCACATAATTTGTGTACATTATTTTATTATGAAAATATACTCTACTTGAGTTAAGATAATTGCTTTCTTGCATATTGATAACCCATCCAATATATTTTCTTCAAATAAATAATTATAATCCACTTATAGATTTTCTATCCACAACATCCCTAACCCAATCAACATCTAAATATCCTTATAAGTATTAGTTATTTACTATATGATACACCAAACCATAATCAAGTATGCCTTGAATATACCTCATGATTTATTTCATATTTTCCAAGTGTTGTTACTTTGGACTACTCTAGAATTGAGTAATCAAGAAAATATCATATACATTGTTTGTCCTTATCACTATGAGATACAAAAAACTTCCAATCATTCTCTTGTAAATAGTTGAATCAATATCTATTCCTTTTTATTAGAAAATAAGATTGGTTCCAACAATAATTGGTGTTGAAACTAGCTTTCTATATTTCATTTAAAACTTCTTCAATAGCTCCCTTGAATACATTTTAGAAACCAAATCATATACCCTATTTTGACTCACTTATACAGAGAAAATATGTAGGTTCCCCAATAATTGAAATTTCAGAATATGATCCCATCAAACATAATAATTGTTCAACTAATTTTAATTTTCCACCTATGAATATAATATCATTCAAAAAAACGATTATCATGATCTGAACTTTCTTGGTTTATTTCACAAAATAATATGACTGAATCAATTTTCTATAAACTCTAACTTCTTCGTGAATGTGTCTAAATGAGAAACCCAAGACCAAGGTATTTATTTCAATTTATATAACTAATTTTTAAACCAAAAAACATTTTATTAATCATTACCAATTATAAATCCCCCTGGCGGTTTGATATAAACATCCACTTTGACTAATCCATTCAAGAATTACATTTTAACATCCATTTGATTGATTAAAAATTTTTGTTATATTTCTATGTCCAAAAGAATTCTAACTAACAAGTTTATAGATAACTATGTGAAAATATCTTCCACATGAACTCCTTCTACTTATGTATATCCCTTACACACCAATATTTCCATGTTTGAAGCCACCTTTCCAAAATTAACATAGTTTTTCTAGAATAACCACTTGGTTTTGATGAGATTATGATATACTTGCCTCTTTATAGGATAACAAGTTTATTTATTATCTATTTGATCTAGACACTCATTCATGTATTTAACTCATTTTTCATATTTATCTATTTTTTCAAATGTGGATTGATTTACTTTAGATAATAGTATAGTGTGATATACATATCTTATCCTATGATTTTTTTGTAAGTGTAGATTTATCACCAATGATATGTTATTCATTGACTTTTTTATATTTATTCCTTCAATAATTTTCAATTCTATTTTATTTATTAAACTCTTTAAACACTAATTTATCATCCAAATCCACTTTATATACCAGGTTGTGGGAGCTATAATAATTTTTATTAGTTTCATCATCTTCATCATGATACTCACTCAAGTATAGATTCTATATTTGTTTTTTATAATTATCTTAAAAAAAATTCACAACATTTATTACCATGATCTTATTCAACCACCTATTAAATCATTTAATTCCTTAATATTGAATTATTAACCCAAAAAAATACCTTCAACCATTAAATTTTCATATTTTCCTTGCTTTACTTCCTTATTTTGGATGTAACACTTACTAATAAATACTTTAAAATTATTTGACATTGGATTCATTCCATGACACATCTCATATGGTGTCTTCTTATCTCTAAGAATTAGAATATCTAGATTATACATGTATACTACCACTTACATAGATTCCTTCCAATAGTGGAAAGAGTTTCCACTTTTAATGAGAAATGTATTTCCCATATTGTTTATCATTTGATTACGCCTTTTTGAAACACTATTTTTTGTGTTATTCTCAATAATGAGACTTTATTATTAATTTCAAGATTCTCCTAGAAATTTTCCACCTAAATGAAGGTGTAATATGTGCCACTATTATATTTAATAATCTTAGTCTTCCTCCCAACTTCATTTTTATCTCTCCAATAAAACAACATAATAAACTCAATAATTTCTATATTTTCCTAAATGAACATGATAAAATCCATTCTAAAACAATAATAAACAAATAAAACATTATTTTTTAACATGAATTTGGTAAACCTTCATTGGACTGAACACATCATTGTGAATTAAGTCCAATGGATCTAAATAAGTTTTTTTACTTTGAATGGTTCAGATTTATCACTATATTTTATCATATGTTAGCATCACTATTTTTCTCATAATTGTTTCTAAAAATAGGAATATTAATTTAAACCTTAAATTTTGAAAGATTATCTTTGTTTTATTGATTGATATTCCCAATATGTTGATTCCACATGTTAATTTCTTCTTCCTCCATTATGAGATAATAATTCTACATATAAAACACCTATTATAAATTGTCATTTTTCATTCATTCATTCATAGAAAAATTTATATCCTTAAATTTAATAATGAAACCCTTCCTATTGAATGTGACTTAAATCCCTTAGTCACCTTTTTGGCCAACACTTAAAATATTGTTTCCCAGGACATCCATATAAAGAAAAACCATTTATTTATCTCATCCTCTACTAACGTTTCTTCCATTTCTCTTAATTTTTAAAGTTCCATTATTAATTAATTTATCTGTTCCATCAATATGGCACTTCACATTCTTCAAAATATTCATGTCATCAATCATGATGGATTAACACCCACTATCAAGGATCTAGGTACAATTTTTTTTTAATTTCATTAAAGGAAATTTCAACTAAGTTATCCTTATCATTCTTTATCTTTTTCCTTATAATAAATTCCAAATTATGTTGATACATAAGGTGGTATCTCTGAATTTTCTTCAACATAGGTTTTTAAATCGTACTCATCTTCCTCTGATGGATGAAAATTATTTTTTAAAGGGAACTCATTCAATTTTTTAGTATCCACCCTCATTTTATCTTCATAGCAGTGACCATGATTCCTTAATTTATTTTAATTTACAATATTCACAAATTACAAGAAAAAAATAATAGTATCCATAGAAATACTTTTTATTTTTTCATGTGGGATCTTTTATCATCCTTCATTTTTGACTCCTGAGTTATCCTTAGAAAAAGTAGCATTCTACCTTCATGAAATAAGTCATTTTATGGATAAGGTAGCCACAAAATTAAAACTTCTCCAAGTGAAGGATTTTATAATTACTTCTTCTCCATATATTTCATGTTTCTTAGTACCATATTAGTTTTCAATCAACTCTTGGTGAATATAAATTATTACTAATTTTTTTATTTATTTTTTCTATTATAATAAATCCTATTATCTTAGATGTCTCCCCTTCACAACTAAGGCCTATCTTTCTCATATTTATGGGTATTTGTTCAAATATGATTATATCAATAGTCTTTATACCTATTATTGTAGTTTCTATCAATTATTTATTAGAAAACTATAAAAAATGTAGTTTATCTTTTTCACCATCTACTTTTGTTTTAGACTAGAGTTTCTTTTGCAATTAAATTGTTTCCTATTTAATGGATACATCCATTTTAGTTCATTATCTGATATAAGAATTCATGTATTCAATCTCCTTCACTTTTTCTTTAATTTCACCATGGTACCATCATTTTAATTTTATATAGTTTGATTGTCTTCATACACTTCCACAACCTTCTCTAATCATGTGATTTCATCTTTGAGTTGGTTGATGTATTTTGTTTACTCTTTTAGTAGGTCACCAATTTTCATGTTTTTCTTCTATTATTGATCTAGTTCCTAAAGAAAACCTTTATACTCTAACTTTAAATCAAAAATTTCATCTTATTTATTTTCCTCCTTAGTTTATAATTCAATATTTTTAATTATTTCTATTATCCCATCCCCTTTGTCTAATTTTTTTTGATTCCATCATCTTTGAAAAACCCTTCATCTTCTTCTTCTACATTTCTCAACAAATATTTATATTGAAATTTATTTCTATATGAATTTATAGGATTTTATTTTAGGGGATATTGTCTCCATTATATTTTTGAGAAGTCACCTTCATCTTATTCATCACACTTTCTCAAACATATGGCTACTATATGTCCAAAATTTCCATAATTAAAACATTTTAGTGGTATAATTACTTCCAAAATTACCATTTTATCACTTGATTTTTTTAAATATGTGATAAGAACTCATTATCAACATCATCTTCATCATTTATAGCATTATATAATTCAAGGATCTCCTTGGATACAATCTCCTTCGATAATTAACTTGATGTGCATTTTGGTTTTATAAAAATTTCATAAGCCACAATCTTGTTATGATTATCATCAAGAGATAATTTTATAAGATCATATTATTCAAGATCCAAATACTTGGAATTATAAAAAAGTGATAATATTCTAATAATTTTCTTCATAATTTTAACACCTTTAATTTTATATCCATGTCTTTAGAATTAACCCATGATTTTAATGATATGGTTTATAAAACTATAAATATTATCATTTGATATCTTCTTTAAATCATCAAAATTATTATGCAATACTTGTAGTTTGTTTCCTTAACCTTGTTATCACCTTCAAAAATATTTACCAGTTTATCCTAAATAAATTTTTTGAAGTGAAAAATATCACTTTTTCATAAATTTCATTTGAAAGAACTTGGGATAAGGAATTATTCACCTTTTCATAAAAATTGAGAAGTTTCTTGCTTTATTTTTTTATAAACAAAACTGTAACATCACAACCATATATCCGATAAATAACAATCAAGTATATTTCATACTTGAGAGAAATTATAAATAATCTCATCTTATTATTATATATTTACTAATTAATTATTTCAAACAAAGTAACCCCTTTTACAATTGTTTAACTCCCTATGGAACTAACCTCTGATGAAACATTAATCAATATTTTAACCATGTGATTATGATATTACTTATCATAAAAACAGGCCAAATATTCCCTAAGAGGGGGTAATTTGGGTGTTTTACTTTTCTCATCTTCCACTGGATCATGTTCTAATGTTAGTAAGAACACTTCAAACTAATAGAACCTTAAAGTGACACAATATAATGATACTAAAAATAAATACAATGAAAGTGGTAATTTTTTAGTCCATTGAAAAGGTATAATCCAAGGAGAATATGTTGTTGGTGTGTTAACATACAATAGTACAGTACTAGTAATGGTATATGAAAAAAAATGTTCATAAAAAGATAAACTATCAATCCTAGGTTTAATCTTATATCTTGTCTCTATATGCCCATCTTTATGGCATGTAATAAAATAATATTTGATATGATTATCACTAAAAATGATTCATCATAAAAGTAAACATTGGATGAGTATGGGTGTCGTCATTATGCTTCCATTCCTTCTTCAAGTCCTTATCATGAATGAAATTCATCACAGCTGCCTCTATTCTATAAACTCTCTATATTTATCAATAATGTTCTTCAAAAAACTGTTACTTATTCCTTGATCTCCCCTAATATCATGATGTAAAACATTTTAATTATGTTTCATGAATTAGTTACATGCTATGTAATGATTGTGTCTTCAAACTATCCATTAATTATTAATTATATAAGCCAAGTTAACTAAAATCTAATAAAATACAAGATGAGTTTAAATTCTAAACTATTTCTAGAGTTACTATCTTCATAGTATGACTACATTTATTATAGTGTGATTATCATTAAAAACTCATAGATTATGGTGTGATGTTCATTCACCACCAAAAAAACAAAAATTTAATTTTTTTTAAATTGGAAAAGTTTTAAGATGTCACTAATTCATTTAACTATGTTTCTGAAAAATTCTGATAAATTACACTACATTTATATACATTTTTCAAAAATGTCGGTTATTTTTTTTCAAATTAATAATTTCTCTAATTTGGTTTTTTTACAATAAAAAAATTATTTTTTTCCATGCTTAATCCCTTACGCCTCACTAACCCCTAGCACATCCCACTCCCCACCCTCTACTCAAGCAATGAGTCTTGTCCACCCCTACATGCCTTAGAATTATTATGAATTTAAACAATCCATTAATATATCCAAGTTAACTATAATCCCATAAAATCCAAGATGGGTTTAAATTCTGAATTATTTATTAAGTTACCTTTATAACAGTATGTCTGCCTTTATTACAACATGATTGTCATTTAAAACTCAAAAATTATGGTGTGATGTTCACTCACAACCAAAAAATTTTAAATTACTGATGTTTTAAAATGTCACTAATTTATTTACCGGAATTTCTAAAAAACATTTGTAAATGAGGTGTTTCTAAATTTATGACTTTTATAAATGTTGGTAATTTAGTAAAATTTATCTACATCTCCATTTTTCAATGTTTATAAACATTACTAATTAGTGTCAGCTCATTTAAATATGTTTTTAAAAAATAATAGTAAATTACACTGTATTTCCTCAAATTTGGGGAAAAATCGATTATTGTTTTTAGATTCACATTTTTTCCAGTTTTGATTACAATAAAAATTGCATACTACACCCCCACACACCCAACCACCCCCTGCATGCTCCACTCCCTACCCTCCACCTCGGAGATGAGGCATATCCTCCCCCGTATGACCTTGAGATAGCCACCTCATGAGGGAAAGGCACCCCAATATGAAAATTGAATATCACTCAGAATCGAAAACAACATCATCGGGATCACACTCCAAGATCGGACAAACTCACCTATGCCATTTCGGAAAATATTATTTTATTATTTTATATTTATATATATATATCAGTATTTAAAAAATTAATATATTATATATATTTTTATATATTAATATACATATATTTATATATTTATATTTATATTTTTTATATAAATATTTCTTTTTTTAAGTTGTAGATGAAGCCACTTCTTATTATAAAATAAAATAAATATTTTTATTTGGGTAGAGAGATACCCATTACATAGATCATATATCCATGTCTAAGTGGGTCATTAAACTAGACCAAAGGCCTAGTGCAGCCACATGCTTGCATCACCACCTGCGTCACCTCCTACCTGCATCATACATGTGTCACCTCCAGTGTCATAAATAACCCCAAGAGGTTTTCCATGATTTGAAACCTAATTTTTTATGCAATATTAGAGGGTTTACCACTCAGTTTCCACCCAAACAGTAATATATTTATATGTTTATATTTTATATTTTATATATTTTGTTTATATATATTTATATATTTATATATTATATTATATGTGTGTGTGTTTATATATATATATATATATATATGTTTATATTTTACATTATATATATATATATGCTTATATTTTATGTTTATATTATATATGTGTGTGTGTGTGTTCATATTTTATATTTTATAGATATATATGTTTATATTTTATGTTTGTATTATATATATATGTGTGTGTTTATATATACACATGTGCTTATATTAAAAAATATATATATTTCTGTTATATATATTTATATTTTTATATGTGTGTGTTTGTAAATATATATGTGTGTGTATACATATATTTAATCATAATTATAATTATAATTATGTGTCTATATATAGTCATGTATTAAAACACTAGTGAAAATAACACAAAAATATATATGTTTTCCTAAAACATGACTAAATTTAAAATATATATGTATTTTCATATATAAATATATGTATATATATTTGTGTTTGTGTGTTTATATATATATATATTTGTGTGTGTGTGTGTGTGTTTATATATAAATGTGTATGTGTTTATATATATTAATATATATATATATATATTTACATATTTCTAAATATATATTTACATATATGTGGGTAAAAGGGATATATAAATATATATATATTTAGTGATGTTTCAAGAAAAAATTTGCTTAAAAAACATCGCTAAATTCATGTTTTTGTGGTGATTATTACAATGTAAACCCAGCCGGCAATTAGATCTGCAAAATTTAGCCAAATATCTCATTGAAAAATTCTCTATGTATCATGGTGTAGCCTTATTAACTCTCTTAAGGATATAAAACTTTGAAATTATGATCCTTTAAACTGTGTCATGAGGTCTTGTTTCCTATATGTTTAGAGATTTTATGCATTCTTCTGAAATCAACCACTCCATGGCATGATATGAACCTACAGTGTGGCCCTATTTTTTCCATATTATTTATTATTATACATCATCCACTATGGATTGGACTAAAAATTATGGTGTGGATTCATATTTATAAATTATACATGTGTTAAATTAATTGTAGCTAATCCACCCCTCCATGTCGTAGCTACCTTCATCATGGAGTTATCAGGCATTATTTCAAAGGAGCATCTCTATGATTCTTAAAAGATTAATATTATGCATAAATGAATTAATATTCCATGAATAGGTTGTGGTATAATATCATAATCCATGTAAAAACACACTTTTAGGTTTATATTCCTTTAATCATCCATATTTACCCTTTTTTCATGACATATTCACTCACAACATGATATAAATTGAAAATTGCCAACCTTCACCCATTATAGGATACTACTTTTATCTTCAATCATTGTGGTTTCATGAATATTCTTGAGGAGTAACCAATGTTTTCCTCCCTTTTTGGTGTATCCATAGATTGATTTTAACCACCTAATTCTCATAAGGTTCCCTTCTTTCTTCCATGATATGCTATTTTCTAGAGTGAAAAACAATAGAGGAGGAAGAGACAAACATGATATTTAAAATAATATTGGGAAAGTATCTCATGAATGAACTTCCATCTCAATTACTTAACATTATTATATATCCCTCAAGGATACTCCTTGAGTATGAATACATTTACCCATACATTTACATTTTAAAATGTAATGTAATATCAGTTACAACTCCCTATAACCCTTCATCCATCCAAGTATTCTCTCGAATGTTTCACCATATGAAAAATTTAGATTGGAGATAGCTTAGATTTTATTGAATATCACCTGAACATTAACCCTTTACATTTAGATACCAAATAAATCATAAATCCATGGTCATTGTGCACTATGATTAACCATATTACGATATACTTATGTCATACACTATGACTAAGCAACTTTGAAGGTATATGATTTCACCATATCATATCGAAAAATATCCCCAAAACATATAAAATAACTTTTTTATCATGGGTATCATATAATATAATAACAATTATATTATCACATATGATATAGTAATTCCTTATAAATATAGTCTTTAGAGAATATATTTGTAAATTACAACCTTCAATTATTTCCTCATTCTCAATCCATAATTCACATCCCTATAGCCTTCTTCTTAAAAAACTGCTTCTCCACTCATCATGTGGTATTATTTCAATTTTTTTTAAATCAAAAAAACATAACATAAATTTTATCATGAATCAAAAACCATAAGGCTTAGATAAAACTCGTTTTTTGTTATTGATTAATCATTAAGGATTGATTTATCTTCAACCCAAACTCCTTCCTCCTTATGGTTTCTAATTTTGGGGTGTTTTTTAATCCATAATGAGAATAATGTACTATTAATTTATACTTTATAATCATTATAACACCCCAACCCAAGTCACATGGTTTGGTTCCTTTTTCTACATGAACTTAGTGCAACTCATCATATGAAACAGTCTATTGAATACTGAAATAGGCATGGGAGGCAATGTGGGGAGACTATTCCCTTAGTAGAAGATTTCCAACAGTCATGGAATATAGTGAAATCACTAAAATAAAATAATTAACAAATCCTAAATAAATATAGTATGAGAAAAAAAGGAGAAAATATCCATGATGTAACAAATGGAACACAAGAGTAATTTCAAGTCAATAGGTTCCCCAAATGCGGTGGATCAATGTAAAAAAATAGGAAATAGAGAGAACGATCAGTGAGACATGTCAGAAAAAAATATTCCATATTCTATCCTATAATCACCATCATCCACCCTACTCATATTGTTAAACTTGCTGACATAGGACCATTTCCCTTCACTGGATCTATAACCATAAATTATACATGTGCACTTAGATGATAGTGCATGGTGTGAGTAAAAAAACCCAATATTACACCACCTAGGCATCAATATAATAAGTACAACATTTGTATATATTGGTGTATGAGATGATAAGAAAATAAATGTAAATTACCGTATAACCAACTAATTCACTATGTGATAACGGGACAACATTGAACCATTTTCCTAATACTTTTGTACCGTGTTGAAATATATTTCATATCAATTCAGACATATCTAAACATGGTATCACAATTCATATAATAACTCAACTATCTCATTGTTGGATATCCATAAAGTATCATAACTAGGTTACACAAAACATTCTAGATTAAACCATCTTATGATGGATAACCATAATATATTTAGAAAAAATAGAACAAGTTATCAATGACTAAACCCTCTCAATATAGATATCCACTATATAATCAAACTATCTCACAATAGATATCCACCAAATAATCAAACCAAGGTCAAATATCATGAAACCTATAAAAAGAAGAGTTCTCCTAGGTCTACACACACATTCACTTTCCAATCCAGTTACCTGGCTAAGTTCTCACGGGCTACAAATGTACCCATATGTAAATCAAGTCATAAATCACTATATAAAATTATTAACATGGAAAGGACTTATTAACACAAGCATATTAGAGTTCAATTATCAAGAAAAAACACTGTAACCAAGACCATTGCACCAAATCCTGAATTGAAATATCCATAATAAATATATCTTATATTATCCAAGGGAATTGAGAAAAAAATGGTGGATATAGGTTCATATCCTTCAACGATGCAAGGAAAAATAATCAGATCATGCTCTCAACTTTATATCTCTACATAAAAAATTAAATATAGGTTTCTTTATAAATAATATGAGAATATCATAGAGGATAAGAACAAAATAGTGACATAACTTTGATTCCTTGATTTAATAATAAAAGATCTAATAAAAATGTATTTTGGATGGAATTCAATCCCAATGATTTCCAAAAGGAGTCTCCTAGTTCAAGAACTTTACTCGTAGGAGGAATATTGAAGGATCACAAGGAGTTTTAAAGTAAAGTTATTAATTTTTGGATTAATTAATCTAATGTACATGGTTTGGATACATGGTTTACCAAACTATGCACAAACCTTGTTGAAGCCACTAATCAAACTCATGTTATGTCACGTGGTTGGGCCACACAGTTTGGTAAACTGTGCACTAACCGTGTGAGAACCACTATCTCTAAAGTCTCTAGTTTCATCCTTTCTTAGGGAATCCATATGGTTCCCCTTAATTTTATTCAAACCATATTGCCTCTAAAATACTTTAAATACTACCCAAAACTACTCACAAACTCTCCAAGTCCAAACCCCAAAAAACCATAGCTCAAAAACCTGCAAATATAACACGAAGAAAATTAAAATACAAACACAACATATCTATTAGATATGAGGGGTGATACAATCTCTACCTACAAAGGTATTATCATCTTTAAGAAGAATCTCTATGAGTCATTCTCAAACAGATCTACCCACTAAGCCCATACATCCAATTCCTACCCCTAAGTCTCTTCTGAGATACAAAAATGCATAAGATCGTGCTTGTACATGCGTAGATACAACACATGAGACATGTTTGGAATACCTTGATGTATGGGAGGATTATCTAACCTATAATTCACCATATAAAAACATTTCATGGTCTCAAATAGTCTCATGAAGCACAATGCTAACTTTATCTTATTTTTCAATAGTTGATGCCCTAATCAATGTAACACCTGCAACAATAATAGGTCACCCATAGAGACCTCCAAGGTTCATTATCTTGGGTTTTCCTATGAATATTTCCTACATTGAGTGGTAATATAATGATTATGAATTAGTCTCACGCATCTCAAGAAAACACAATAGAGAATGACATGGTCAACCATAAAGTGCTTCAAATATATCCATCTAAATCAAATCCTTAAAGCTATTGTTATATGAAAACTCTTCCAAATTCATATCGTCGTCTCATGCTCCACTAAAATCATGGACACAGTATCTGATCATATCGTCTAGAATCTGGACCATCCTCTAAGATGTTTCATCATCCTATGGACAGTATGTTTATCTTAGATTCAGTTGTGATCCCAACACCTTCTGCAAGCCATTCCAAAACCATAATGTATAATAAAAATCCTAGTTTGATACCTACTCATTTTCACACCATGAAGTCACACTATTTTTCAAACATAAAGTTTACCCAACTCATCTACAGACTAGGTTCCTTGAATAGGTAAGGAGTGTGAAGTATTTTACATCCAATAAAGGGTGAAGACCATAAATCATAACAAAAAACTCATGTGCATCCCTCAAAATGAAAATTGATCAATGGTAATAATGACAACCAAAATAGAAATTCTACTTCTCTGGAAACTCAAAGGTCAACTATTCAAGTGGGGGACATGCACTATGAAAATTCCTCTACCCAAGTTATTGTTGGAGTTGGTGGTCTAGAACCAACTACTTTGTACTTTATTCATTAAATAAAAGCCTTATCACATCTTTATTATTCTTCTGCGTGACATGTCATGTGATAGTGTCCTAAGGAAAGCCGTTGCATTAAAGGGTCATAGCGGATCCCTGCTATGATGAGAACCCGGAAGTGCCATAACACTGTTCTTGAATGTATGTTCTATGGCTGGATGATATTATTTGAGGGACCCAAATAATACAGGTCATTAGGGGTGAGGACTCATAAAACTTTGAGGAACCTTCTCATGGTGTGCGCCCTTGGTAATATCTAGGAGGATATTATGAGAACGAGACCCGCCAGTAGGAAATCCACATTTCATAGTGTCATTGGATGTTCCTATCTGCGGACGTGTGTATTGGTCCTTAAACTATAAGATTATTATTAATGGGTATTATAACTCGCGCACCTAGATGTATTGATGAAAACTGTGACGACACACTGTTCTCAGCGAGGTAGGATACGTTGGGTGTGTCACGAGTAATATCGTATTAATAGATAATGCAAGAAAGTATTTTTCCCTTCCGTTCCATAACGGAAGTAGATATCTCAGGCCCTTTGATGGAATTGATACAGCCTAAATAAATCCATGGCCATGGTAAGGTCTGGGAAAGTTCAATTCCGGAAAGTCAAAGAAAGAATAATCAATCACATGGGTTGATGGCACTAGCATGAAACCTGCTTGATTGGAGATATTGAGACAAAGGGATTATATTACATGTTAAGCGTTTGTAGGACGTGACACGTCATTGCGGCGTTAACTTCTTTCTCTATGGGTGCCTTGGTGTGTTGCTAGACGCTAACCTTGGACTTTAGGCAGGCTCAGCCTAATGCCACTGAGAAAGAGGCCTAGAGGGTCACACACTAAGTGTGTCCATGTATCTCAGTTAAAAATTAATTTAACAAGTTAAATAAATATTATTCCCGACTGTGGTTTAATAATTATTTAAGGATGTTTGATCGCATTTATTTTGACACTAGTTATTCGAGAGAATATATTGTGGATGAAATAATATATTTATTAGCGAGTAATGCAGTTACATTTATTTATGAAATAAATTGTCATTACTCAAGGTCTAATAAATGTGGTGGAGAAAAATGGAAAATAAAAGTACACGCCGTGTATATTAAATATACACGCCGTGTAGTTTTACGAAAAACAAGTACACGCCGTGTAGTTTTTCCAGTTGGGATTTTGAGGATTTAATATTGTTTTAATAAATGATATTTATTATAATCAGCGTGGACGCATATCATGGAATTAATAATTCGACATGGGGGTTTTCAACAAGAGTTAATGAAATAAATAAAACGCGTAACGCATTTATTTATTGTCATAACTCTATTAACCTCAAATTCGATTATAAATATCCTTGCAACCCCAACATTTTCCAGAGCCATTGTTTTACACAACGAATTTGGGAATACTCTCAATCCAAAGAGAGAATTCCCTTTCCCCCAAGAACGCCCTCAAGTTACGAGAGCAGGATCCTCCACCGGATCAAGGCGGTCGAAGGCGGACATCGCAAGCGAAGGTTCTTCTGCGCTAGCACCTGGATATCCCTTCGGTGACATCCAGAGATATGTGACACATGTGTGGATCACCGCTAGAGGAATCCTACACTTGGATTCTACAACGCAACGACGGATCACCGAATCGTGACCGGACACATCAACGAAGAAAGAATTCCAACGAGGTAATTCTTATGCATTAATTAAATTTATTATAATCAACATATGATGATCCTCCTCAAGGGTCCCGAGACTCTTATTTTCTTTTCGTTCTTCGTTCTATTCTGAAGATTCGGCGTTTTATATCATGACGGATCTCAGATTGAATGTTGTTTAACGTTAAAATTAAATTTGGGAAAACCCACCAATGCGCTTCCGCTGCGCCCCGAACCTACAAGTGGTATCAGAGCGGGTCATATCGTTGATTATAATTATTTAGTTTTTCATTGGTAATTTACACATTTAATAATTTAGTTATTTAAATTCAAGTTTAATTGTTCTGGAAATCTGAATATCAAGATCTACTCCTCCTCCCTCATTTCTCATTCACTTCACAGAAAAGAATTTTTCTTTTAATTTTGATTAAAATAAAATAGAGGAACTCATCCGGAGGAGCCAAACATTTCTGGTCGTATAACACCAGAATACACGGCGTGTATTCGGAAGTACACGCCGCATAGACTAGGTTCAATGCATTGACTGATCCACCAAATCAGGTCGTGTATTGGATTTTTTCTAGGAATTTAAGACACCGTGTGTTGAACAAAAACAGGTGCACACGGTTTCCGGAATACATGCCGTGTGGTCCAATGAACACGGCGTGTAGTCCCTTCGGGTTAGGGTTGGGTCATGTACTCCGTACATGGCATGCCCGGCTGGAAACCGTGTAACACGGAAACTACACAGCGTGTGTACCACTTTACACGCCGTGTACTCTGAAAATTTACGAAGTACATTAACACGCCATGTCCATGGGCGTGTACTTCGGATGAACGGTGAAGAAAAGTACACGCTGTGTAGTCGGAACTACACGTCGTGTACTCACCCAAATTACGCAGATTTATTAAAATTTATTATTATATTATACAAACCCTTGAGACGTGTACCATGGTGCATGCGTAAAGCTGAGGCACAACACGTGATAGGTGTTATATATATATGTGTTTAATTTAACATCTGCGTAATAAATGGTAATTCACCAGGTTGCCTCCAAGGTACAAGTTACGTACAAGGATAATTTTAAATGAATTCGTTTGTTTAAAATTATGATGGATGAGAATCTCATGGAAATTCCGAAAAGGTATTTAAGATAAAAGTATTGATTAATTAAAGATAATTAATTGATTCGAGCGTGATTTATCTTAAACAAGAATGATTAAAGAATTGAATGCTAGTTTTTTTTATGCGTAAATATCATTGCATGAATGGATGATCATGAGCTAGACCAATACCTTTGTATGTGAATGGTTTCTTTTAATTTATTTATTTAAATTAAATTTGTTGGCCTGCGAGCCATCTCCTCATTAATATGTAGGGCCTGCGCGCCCAAGGATTCTTTTATGTAAAAACCCCTTTTACCCCTCACCTGCCTGTGAGATAAATGCATATGTAATGGATGGAGCTCCCAAGCTATTGGAGGCGGCTCAAGTCAGGAGCCATGGTGAAACCAATACAAGGAGATACAAAGGTGGACAGGTGGAAAGCTCTAAACATGAACCCGAAAGATTCAAGGTGTTTCTCCCCTAGGTCTTGGGTTAGTTTATCAAACGCTAGATAAACTAACCAATAGAAAAGCTCATTATCATACCATTTATTGTATTTCTATCAGTTGCATGGTTTATTTATTGTGGGTGTGTTTTCATGATCACACAATTAATGAATTAAACGAGCATGCAAGATGGAACTAAAATAAAACCGGCTTATACGTAAATATTATCTTAGACATGGTTAATCATTTAAGTATATCCCACTTAATATTAACAAGCATGTAATCAAAGATAATAAAATGGAAATTTACATATAAGGATAAAATCCATCAAAATAAATATTAAGTCGGCATAGCCTTCTATAATCTTGGTTAGAATCGAACCATAGTTCAAAGTTCTTGACCAACCCTAGTTGGGGTGCTTTCAATTATCGGGGAATTTTAATTTATGGTTTTGGGTTGACTTGACTTGGTTCGCATCAAGGGTTGACTGCCACAGCAGGACTTAGTGTGACCAAGAGACAAAGGTTGAGGAAATCCAAAAAGGATTTTAGGACTGGGGAGTCCACTCAGCGGATTAAGGAGCTGCGAGTTAATGCAGTTGGCATTTGGAATGCCTACCTAAAAACCTTCAAGTTGCTTGACCAACCCTATTTGGGGTAATGCGAAGGGCAATATGGATCCTTGCCACTAGAATATTCACGCAACAGAATATTATGGAGTCATTGGTGAGGGCTATTGGATTTCAATAAAATAGTGGGAGACTAATAAGTATTAATTTATTTATTTGTCTCAAATTTTGTAATAAATTACTAAACCTTTGATCATCTTAATTTGTAGAAACAGCAAGAAAATGGATTCAAACATATCATTGCACACCATACTCGAAAAAGAAAACCTTCTCACTGACACCAATTTCTAAGAGTGGCAGAGGTGTTTACGCGTCGTCCTTCGCCATGAAAGGAAATTATATGCGCTGGAAGAGCCTATTCCAGTTGTGCCTGGGAAAGAGGCTAGTGATGAGGAATTATCTCTCTACATGAAACACATGGATGATGCCATAGATGTCCAGTGTTTCATGCTATCATCCATGTCTAATGAGCTCTTGAAGCAACATGAAAACATGGACGCGTATAGAATGATGTCTCACCGTAAAGATCTCTACCAAGAGAAGGAGAGATAGGAGAGGTATGAGATCTCCAATGATTTGTTTACCACGAATCTTGGAGAGTCTGTGCCATCTGGGCCTCATGTAGTCATGCTTATTGGCTAAATTGAATGCTTGGATATCTTAGGGATTAAATTTCCGGATGAGTTGTGTACAGATCTCATCCTATCATCACTGCCCAAGACCTTCTCTAGATTCATTGTCAACTATAACATTAGCGGCAATGAGAAGAGTCTATCGGAGCTTCTGACCTTGATTCTCCAAGTAGATAAGGACATGGGGCGTGACAGACCCGCGGTCCTTATGGTGAACAAGAAAAGGAAGGACAAGGAAAAGGGGCCAAAGACTTATAAATGGTCTGAATCCCCCGAGCACCATCCCTCCAAGAAGGGTAATATCCAGAGGCAGGGCAAGGAATGGGAGGCAGTGTGTTTTGCATGTGGCAAGAAGGGCCACTGGAAGAGGAACTGCACTCAGAAGCGTGGGGACGCTAAAGGTGTGTTTGTTATCAAGTGCAATCTTTCTATTTCTACACATGGGGTATTAGATACAGCTTGTGGGGATCACATATTTATTCAAATACAGGAACCAAGTAGAGTTAGAAAGATCGCCAGAGGAGAGGTGGATCTTCGAGCTACCAATGGCGCAAGGATGGCTGCGTTGGCTATTGGAGACTACCACCTCTCATTGTCGACTGGGATGATTTTGGTTTTACATAACTGTTATTATGTGCCTAGTTTTACCAAGAACATAATTTCTGTAACTTGTTTGGATATGGATGGATTTGTTAAGTGTTGGAAATTTATAACGAAACAAACTCACATGACTCATACATCACCCAGTTATGGCATCATCGCCTTGGTCATGTGAACAAGAAGCGTTTGACAAAGATCTTCCAAGATGGATATTTAGACTCTACTGAGCTAAAACCACTTGATAGATGTCATGCTTGTTTACAAGGAAAAATTATCAAGCTGAATTTTGGTGGACAAGGTGAAAGGGCCACAGAGCTTCTAGGATTGGTACACACGGATGTGTGTGGACCATTTCCAGTAGAAGCTAGAGGTGGGTATTCTTACTTCATTACTTTTACTGATGATTTTAGTAGATATGGCTATGTCTACTTAATGAGGTATAAGTCAGAGTCCTTAGAGAAATTTAAGGAATTCAATAATGAAGTAGAGAATCAGCTTGGTAAGAAGATAAAGAAGCTTCGATCGGATCGATGTGGAGAATATCTGAACCAAGAGTTCATCGATCTTCTACGGGAGTCTGGGATTCTATCTCATCTCACTACTCCATATACACCACAGTGGAATGGTGTTAGTGAAAGGAGGAACCGCACCTTGTTGGACATGGTGAGGTCGATGATGAGTCATGCAGATCTTCCATTATCATTTTGGGTATATGCATTATAAACTGCAGCATACACATTAAACCGAGTACCAACTAAGGCAGAAAATGGAATTCCATCCGAGTTATGGAACGAAAGGAATCCCACTTTGTCGCACACATGTGTATAGGGATGTGAGGCATTTGTTAAGGCCTTCTCAGGCAAAAAATAGCACCTCGGGGCACGAAGGGTATCTTTATAGGATATCACAAGGAAACAAAAGAATATTACCTATATAACCCTCAAAATAAGAAAGTGATTGTCGCCAGACAAGCCGTCTTTCTTGAGAGGGAACACATCCTCAAGAAGGATAGTGGGAGCAATATTGACTTCGACGAAGTTGATGCTCAAGATACACAGGAGTTGGTATAGGAACAAGTTCCACAGATCCCCGTGGAAGAGGTTCTAGAAACACAAATACTGTGTAGGATCTCAAGAGAGGTAAGGGAACCGGAGAGATTTGATTTCCTAATCACTGAGGATGGTGAATCATTATTGTTGGATAATGATGAACCTCTCTCCTATAAGTAAGAAGTAGAAAGCTTAAAAGCTACAAGATGGCTAGAATCTATGAATTCTGAGATGGATTCCATGTATCAGAACCAAGTTTGGGTTTTGGTCGATGAGCCAGTTGATGTAAATCCTGGTGGATGCAAATGGGTATTCAAAAGAAATATGGACATGGAAGGTCAAGTTAGCACCTATAAAGCAAGGCTAGTGGCTAAAGGATTCTGACAGCGTCAAGGAATTGACTATGATGAAACCTTCTCTCCAGTTGCCATGTTTAAATCCATAAGAATCATACTTGCCATAACATCTTACCATGACTATGAGATTTGGCAGATGGATGTCAAAACATCATTCCTTAACAGGAACCTTCAGGAAGATGTCTATATGACACAACCAGAAGGGTTTGTGACACCAGGTGAAGCCAAACGGGTTTGCAAGTAGCAGAAATCCATTTATGCATTGAAGCAAGCATCCAGGTCATGGAACATTAGATTTGATGAAGCCATAAAGGAATTTGGTTTCATTAAGAACGAATGTGAGCCATGTGTTTATAATCGGTTTAGTGGGAATGCGGTCATCATCCTAGTGGTATATGTTGATGACATATTTCTTATGGGAAACGACGTACCAGCCTTACAGTCAGTTAAGGAATAGTTGAACAAGTGTTTCTCCATGAAGGACTTAGGAGAAGCAGCCTACATTCTAGGGATCAAGATCATTCGTGACAGATCCAAGAGGCTGTTTGGACTATGTCAGGGTACATACATTGACCAGATACTAAAGAGATTTAGTATGAAAAAATCCAAGAGGGGATTGGTTCCAGTGTCACATGGCTTACATATTTCTAAGAAAATGTGTCCCCAGACACAACAGGAGAAAGATAGGATGAGCAAGATCCCATACGCTTCGGCTATAGGATCCATCATGTATGCCATGTTATGTACCAGGCTTGATGTTGCCTATGCACTGAGCATGGTAGGCATATATCAAGCAGATCCAGGAGAATAGCATTGGACTGCTGTTAAGACTATCCTTAAGTATCTGAGAAAAACTAAGGATATGTTCCTAGTGTATGGAGGAGACGAGGATCTTGTCATATAGGGTATGGTGATGCTGGTTTTTAAACAGATCAAAAAGATCTGAAGTCGCAATCTGGATATGTTTTTTGTCTCAATGGAGGAGCTATGAGCTGGAAGAGTTCAAAGCATCCAGTTGTCGCCGATTCTACAGCGGAGTCTGAGTATATAGCAGCTTCTGATGCGGCCAAGGAATCCGTCTTGATTCAGAAGATTTTCTAGGAGCTTGATGTGGTGCCTAGAAGTAAAGATCCATTACATTATATTATGATAATACTGCATCGGTTACTCTTGCAAAAAAACCAAGGTCACATCAATGGAAAAAGCACATACTCTGGAAGTATCACCTCTTGAGGGATTTCTATCAAAGGGGTGAAGTTGCAGTGAGCAGAGTGTCCACGGAAGAGAACATGGCGGACCCCATGACTAAAGGCCTATCTCAGCAGAAGCATGAATATCATGTGAGAGATTGCGGGTTAAAGGTTGTTAGCAGTTGGCTTTAGTCCAACTGGGAGTCTTTTGGAGTTGGTGGTCTATAACCAACTACTTTGTACTTTATTTATTAAATAAAATCCTTATCACATCTTGATTTTTCTTCTGCGTGACATGTCATGTGATAGTGTCCTAAGGACAGCTGTTGCATTAAAGGGTTGTAGAGGATCCCTGCTATGATGAGAACCCGAAAGTGCCATAACACTTTTCTTGAATGTATGTTCTATGGCCAGATGATATTATTTGAGGGACACAAATAATACAGGTCATTAGGGGTGAGGACTCATAAAACTTTGAGGCACATTCTCATGGTGTGCGCCCTTGGTAATATCTAAGAGGATATTATGAGAACGATACCCGCCAGTAGGAAATCCACATTTCATAGTGTCATTGGATGTTCCTATATGTGGACGTGTGTATTGGTCCTTAGACTTTAAGATTATTATTAATGGGTATTACAACTCGCGCACATAGATTTATTAATGAAAACTGTGACGACACACTGTTCGCAGTGAGGTAGGATACGTTGGGTGCGTCACGAGTAATATCGCATTAATAGATAATGCGAGAAAGGATTTGTCCCTTCCGTTCCATAACGGAAGTAGATATCTCAGTCCCTTTGATGGAATTGATACAACCTAAATAAATCCATGGCCATGGTAAGGTATGGGAAAGTTCAATTCCGGGAAGTCAAAGAATGAATAATCAAGAACATGGGTTGATGGCACTAGCATGCAACCCTCTTGATTGGAGTTATCGAGACAAAGGGATTATATTACACGGTAAGAATTCGTAGGAGGTGACACGTCATTGCGGCGTTAACTTCTTTCTCTATGGGTACCTTGGTGTGTTCCTAGACGCTAACCTTGGACATTAGGCAGGATCAGCCTAATGCCACTGAGAAAGAGGCCTAGAGGGTCACACACTAAGTGTGTCCAAGTATCTGAGTTAAATATTAATTTAACAAGTTAAATAAATATTATTCCCGACAGTGGTTTAATAATTATTTAAGGATGTCTGGTCGCATTTATTTTGACACTAGTTATTTGAGAGAATATATTGTGGACGAAATAATATATTTATTAGAGAGTAATGCAGTTACATTTATTTAAAAATAAATAGTCATTACTCAAGGTCTAATAAATGTGGTGGAGAAAAATGGAAAATAAAAGTACACGCCGTGTATATTAAATATACACGCTGTGTAGTTTTTACAGTTGGGATTTTGAGGATTTAATATTGTTTAAATAAATGATAATTATTATAATCAGTGTGGGCACATGTCAAGGAATTAATAATTCGACATGGGGGTTTTCAATAAGAGTTAATGAAATAAATAAAATGCGTAACGCGTTTATTTATCGTCATAACTCTATTAACCTCAAACCCGATTATAAATATCCTTGCAACCCCAACATTTTGCAGAGCCATTGTTGTGCACAAAGGATTTGGAAATAATCTCAATCCAAAGAGAGAATTCCCTTTCCACCAAGAACGCCCTCAAGTTACGAGAGCAAGATCCTCCACCGGATCAAGGTGGTCGAAGGCGGACATCGCAAGCGAAGGTTCTTCCACGCTAGCACCCGGAGATCCCTTCGGCGACGTCTGGAGATACGTGACACATGTGTGGATCACCGCTAGAGGAATCCTACACTTGGATTCTATAACGCAACGATGGATCACCGAATCGTGACCAGACACATCAACAAAGAAAAAATTCCAATGAGGTAATTCTTATGCATTAATTAAATTTATTATAATCAACGTATGATGATCCTCCTCAAGGGTTCCGGGACTCTTGTTTTCTTTTCGTTCTTCGTTCTATTCCGAAGATTCGATGTTTTATATCGTGAAGGATCTTGGATTGAACGTTGTTTAACGTTATAATTAAAGTTGGGCAAACCCACCAACGCGCTTCCACTACGCCCCGAACCTACAGTTATAACCATATTATATTCATTCTACCATGTCCCAAATAATTATAAATGAAACCCCTTTGATTCCACATAGTAACACCATTAACTGAATCACGGAGTCCATTCTATGACTCTACATGACCTCATTGGAATCTCACTATATGAAAGAGACTGGTAACTAGCTATGGGGGCTTGGGAGGCAACACGTAGAGACTATGCCCTTGGTAATTGGTGTCTAAAAATCATAAAATATTGAGAAAGAGATAAAACAATTTAATCAACAACACCCGCATCAATATAGTAGAAGCAAAAAAATTATACAATATCCATGCTGTAATAAATGGTAGATAAGAATAACATCAAGTTAATAAGATCCCCGCATGGGGTGGATCAGCAAATAAAAATAAAAAAAATATAAAAAAAATGAATGAGAGGTGTTAATACAAGATTTTGAACTCTTTATTGGTTTCTCCTCCTTCCACCCTGCTCCTCTAATTTAATAGTCCAACATAGGGACCTTACTATTCACTAAATCCATGACCATAAATCCAACATGTTCATCGAGATAACTATGAAAGGTGTAAGTACAAAAACCAGTAAGACACTGCCAATTCATACTTAGAATAAATGAACCATGTGTATATAAATGTGTATTCGATGATCATAAAAGAAACATAAATTTTCATATAACTGATTGAGTTGTCATGTGATAACCAGGCTTCCATGAACCCTAATCCTACCTACTTAAACACCATGTTGGAAGATGTATCATATAAGTTCAATCACATTATCTAAACCTGGTAGCAAAAATCACTTAATGACTCGACCATATCATTGATGGATAGCCACAATAATATTAGAACCATATTACACAAAACATCCATGACTCAACTATCTCATGATGGATAGCCACAATATAGACAGGACAGTTAGAATATATTCTTCTATGACTCAACCAACTCATTATGAATAGACACCATATGACCAAAATAATTAGAATATGTTATTCCATGACTCAACCATATCAAAATGGATATCCAGAATATAATCAACCGAAGGGAACATATCATCATACCAAAAAAAACATAAGAGTTCTCAGGGGGCTACATATGAACCCACATGCCACTCAAGTCACACTATAGATTACTCATGGGATATACACACACAAAAACTATAATAAAGTCATACATCTCTATGTAAATAACTAATATGGTAAGGACTTCTTACCTCATGTGTATCATAGTTCAATTATCAAGAACCAACTTCTGAATCCAGCCCAACACACCAAATCCTAAAACAAACTACCATAATGACCAAGTCTCTTGTTTTCTCAGTGATTTGAAAAAAATATGGTGGATCCAGGCTTCTATTATTCAGTGAATAAAAGAAAAATAATCAGATCATGATCTAGAAAAATGGTTCATTAATGACAGATCTGATCTAGGTTCTTTTATAGATAATATGAGAAAATTAAGGTGGGAGGAACCAAATGGAGACATGCCTTCAATTTCAAGATTCAATAAGACAAGATCCAATAGATTTATGATTTAGATAGAAAGTAATCCATAGAATCACAAAAAAGAGTCTCCTAGTTCAAGATCCCTATGATAGTGTTTTTTATGTTTTGACAATACCTTATCTTAAATGTCTTCATCTAAATTTCTTCATTTAAAAATCATTTCTTCAAATCCCATTATTTTAAAATCTCAATCAAAAATAATTTAATAATTTAGTTTGAATGATTATTTTTATGTGGGAATTTTGATTAATTTTATTATTCAAATTAAATTTTAAATTTCATTATTTAAAATTATTGGTTTAAAAATTATATATTTTTATTGAAATTAAAGTGTTAATAATTTTTTAAGAATTATATTTATGAAATTGTTTTGTTTTAAAAATAGAAAATTTATAATAATTTTTGTATTACAATTTTATATATCTCATTTGATATTTTTTTTATTAAATACATATATCCATATATATATAAATTTTACTATACACATTCCTCATATATTTTTAAATGATAATTCTCATTTTCACAATGTTTTAAGCACATAGCACTCTAATTTCTCAAAACTAGTCCTTTGAGCGACACCAGCACAAGTGTGCCCCTTCACCATGACACCATTGTTTGATGAGAATTTTAGTCAAAATCCATGCAAGAATCTATGACTAGACTTAGAAATATACTAGTCATGCATAAGGTGTATCATCTTCACTGGCCTTACGAATATTAATCCATCAAGTTTCATCTGTTCACGTCAGTAACATCAACGTCAAATTGCCTCATCCAAGCAAGATAGATTCTCCTAGACCATGAAATCAGAAGAAATATTATCCTTTTCCACCATAAATTCATCAAATATACTGTGAATCCTATATATAATGTGACTGTGTGTATTTTTAACTTACCATTAGTTACCACAATATATGGATATGTAACTGCGGAGCATATGTGAACCCACCGTGAGTAATATTCTAAGGTGATCATGTAGCTATTTTTAAGTTACCAAAAAATATTAACATACTATAAATCTCATCCAAGTGACGATGAGTTATTTTTAAATTTACCACATGAATTAAAAACCTAATTTTTATGTTACCTTAAAGAAAAGTGAACCTATTGTGAGTATTTTTTAAGTCACAGTAAAGTAAAGCGGTCTTACCATGAGTACTTGTTTTATGTTACTGAAAATTGTTTTCATAACCTATAGTGATTTTTTAGTTTTTATAGTGACCATGATTAATTTATTAGAAGTGATTGTGAGTATTTTGAAGTGACCATGAAGTCTAATTTTCATGTGATCGCAACTAAGTTACCCCACATCGAATTTGATCACTCGATCAATATACTTACCGCAAGGCTTATACCTTTCTTGTTTAGTTAGTTATTTTTTTTATTTTGAAAAAATATATTTTCTAGAATACTCTATTTTAGTGATATTTTCATAAAATTTTAAACTACAATTTTATTAAACTTATTTAAATCATTCTAATTCTTTTCAAAATTAATAAATAATGTAATGAATATGTCACAAACTATTGAATAGAAAAATATGGGGGGAATACTTATGGGAATAATAATTTTATTTTATTTATATTATACTCCATTTTTATATATTTTGAATTATTTAATTACTTAAAGTTAGTGGGATCATTTTTAATTATTCTAGTTATTTTAATAATTCATGTTCACTCTACTAATCATTTAGAATATGTCTTAATAAGTTTAATACAAGGATTATAGTGAGTCAATATTATTATTTAATAGGCATGAACTTTAAAAATGTAATGAAATGTTTCTATATTTTAAATATTTATAACTTTTTAATGGTTGTGATGAGTTTATGAAACTCCTATATGAAGATAAATAAAGATAAAAATTGGTGATTAGTTGATAAATAGAGACGGAAGTATGTAGTGTGAACAAATTTAAGATAATTTTCAATACTGGAAGAAAATAAATATTGAGTTGAAACTTGACTACTTTAATCATTGGATATTATTCCATTGGCATGATAAAAAATAAACATCAATCATTCCATTCATTACTTCTAAATTGATCAAATAACATCAAGATACATCAACTACTACACCCTTTTTTTTGTTCTTTAATTTATTTCTAGTTTTATTTGTTTAATATTTTATCAACTATTTGTAATTATTAGAATCATTTTATACTTTTCCCAATAAAAATAAAGTCTCATATTGGTTATTAAAACAATCAAAAGGAAGGTTCATGTGTTTTGAAACTAGAATAATAGTCAAGTCAAATTATGTTGTGACTCCCAAACAAATTCAGGATATATTAGGTTATAACTCTTCTAAAAATTTAGGGTTCTGCTTTGGGTATTGTGAAAGATATATTCTATAAACAAGTTATCACACCTTTAAAACTTAGTTTCCTTAGCAGGTATCAATATTCTAGTAGAGTATAGAATCTTGAAGAGTGTACTAAGATCTTGGTGATCTGAACCATTATAAAAATATTCCGTTCGTATTTCTATTTCTCATACACTTTATTTTGAAAACTTCACTCTCTATTTACATATTCAATAATATAATCAATTTTTTTACTTTTATTAAAAGTTTATTATAGGTTTATTCACCCCTTATAGTCATTATTATCATCTATAATGATCTAACAATTAGTATCAGAGCTATAGTTCCATAAAGGATCGTTATCATATATGATTGTTTTAATTTGATACTAATAATTGTTTTTAAATCCTTAACATTATTTGGATAATTTAGTTAATAACTCTAATTATTTTAATTTGATACCAAACAATTGGTATCAACAGATAAGACCCTATTAATGATAGTGTATCGCTATAGTTCAGATAGAAACAATTGGTATCATATATAAATCCATTTGTATATTAGTTTTATTGATTTTTTACTATTTTTACAAAATGGATATCATTTAACTAATAGATTAAAGAATAAATCAAATTTCTTAAAAATTTAAATTATTAATGCTAATGGTGGCTAGATACAAAAAAACCCCATTTTTTAAAGAAGTGATTATAAATATTGGCAGGACCAAATAGAATCTTACCTAAAGTAGTTCCATGTGTTTCATTGGGAAATCATGGACAAATCATATTCACTTCACAAAGTTGATTCATAAACACTTATAGATATTTATAAATAAAATTGTGTTTTGAATTAAAAAAAATATTTTTTGTTTTTCTATAAGTATAAGTGTATATTGCCATGATTAAGTATGTAATATAGCCCACAACATGTGGAGAATCCTTAAATTTACTAAAAATGGGACTAAAAAGATTAAAATAACCAATCTGGTAATGTTAGGAGTAGAATACTCGGATTTCATGATGGATGAAGAAGAATCAGTTAAAAAGATTTTTTAACAATTTACAATAATTACAAATGGTATGAGGGAACTTTGTGAAGTATTAGTTAATAGATCTCTTATTAAAATGGTACCGAGAGAATTGCCAAAAATATGGAATGAAAATAAAATGGGAATCAATGAAAGTAAGAATTTTAAAGAATAAACTTTAGGATAAATAAATGGTTATTTAATGATCTATGAACTTCAGTTGATAAATATTAATTATAAGGATTATAAAAATAAGAAAGGTATTTATTTTTATTCAAAAAAATATATATTATCTAAATATTCTAAATCTGAGTTCAAAGAAAGTGACAGGAATGTGGCTCAAATAAGAAGAAAGGTTTTCAAATATATTAAAAATATTTCAAGAATCAATTCATAAGGAAGTATAAAAAAGAATACAAGAAAGGTAATCCTAAAAAGAGGAGTATTGTTTTAGTTCTAATTTGTTATAAGACAAAGAATAAATGATAGATTAGGGATTATTTCCCCAAACTCATGTATCCAAATAATTAAAAAGATAAAAAGAGAAAAGAAATTAAACCTTTTATTGGAGGATGGAACTATATAGATTGCACTGATTAAAGTTGTTACTCAAAAAGTGAATAAGAAATAGGTAACCTTAATAAGATGAGTGTAAAATGTGATATAACTAGATCATTATTTAATCAATTAATATCTAATAAAAATGTTTATCATAATTCTATTATTAAAGATTAAAAATACATGACTATAATTTATGTTATTATTCTAATTCATGTTATGATTCTGAATCTATGAATTCTAATATTAAAAAACTTCTTAAAGAAAATGAGGAATTAAAAAAAGATGGTATCAGAATGATTTAAAAATATAGATATATAAAAGATAAAAATTAGAAACTTGTTAAAGAAAATGAGACACTAAAAGAGTAATGTGAATATATGAATATTAGTGTTTCCCAAAATTAAGAATATACAAAGAATATTAAATATGAGATATTGAAACTCACAAAAGAAAATGACATAATTAAAGATTTTATGGTATTTAATAATAAATATCATGAAATAAGGTTCAATTCATTCTTTTATAAAATGAATAATGTTTTTAATTAATGTAAAGAACTCATGAAATAAAATAAAAAACCATGAAATATAGCTTTTGGTTCTAATGAAAATGTCTATCCTGATTTAGAATCTATTTTAAAAGAGAATATTGATTTGAAAAAGGATGTTTCTAATCTTAAAAAAACATTATCTACTTTTTCCCAAGGAAAATTGAAATATAATGAAATTATTTCTATGATAAAAACAAAAAAAAAAAAAAAAAATTTGGTCATAACATATTTTCACCATGTATGAATAAGACTATATTTTTTAAAATATCAAAATTGTGTATTTCTAGTGTAGCTTTTTTTAAATGAAAAATAAAAGGGAATTATGGAAATAAATTCTCTTTGAGTTTTATTCAACTATTTGGTTATAAAAAACTGTTTTATCGATGAATTTATATTCAAAAATACCCAAAAATAGATGTTAAAATTTTGTTTGGATGGCCAAAATATCAGCTATAAATTTAGGTGGATCTAATATAATATGGTCACCAAAATGATGTTACTCGAATATTATTGGGCCTAATATGGTCACCATTTCTAGGTAAGTATTTTCCATTATCCATCATGCATAATCTCAATTGTTTCATTAACTGGTAAGCTGGCATAAAAATAAAAAATAACTTTTATACATGTTGAATATGTGTTTTATTTTATATAAAGAGAATTTTAGTTTTTTATATATCTTTAGAGTGGCATAAATTTAGGTGTAGTTACCCACTATTTGTTAAATTAGTCAATATTATAGTTATTAGTTTTAATACAGTTTTCAAACTATTGGCATATATAAAAATTCAGGTTTTGATTTGTCTATTTTAAATATTTTTCATCAACTATTTAATGTTTTTGTATATGAGTTTCAAATTAGTGTTTCTATCAACTTGAATTTACACATTAGTATTGGGAAGCTTTTATTATTATTCTAATAAAACTCCAAGTGATTTAAAATTTGGATTATTGTAGTTTTTTTAATATAATTTTGAACACTGTTGATTTTGGTAAGTATTATATAACTTCTAAATTTCCCTTATCCATTACAATTTTACTTATCCTAGTTTCAAATTTGGATGATTCTTAGAAAATTTGAAATTGGTTTAAATAGTTAATTTTTCCCAAATTGATTTTATTTTGTAAAAAATGAACTTATTTTTTAGTGAATGAAATTAAAATATGTTCCTAAGATTGAATCATTTATTTAAACTTGGTCTAACCTATCTAAGTATATTTTATACTCTTCATATATTATGGTTGGAATAACCTGAAGGCCTTAATATTTTTTTATTATTTTTGATAATACACCTTTAATGGGGTGAGGTGGAACCCTTACAAGTCCCGAAGGCTTAGGGACATTTACATGACTTGTAGGTTTTAGAGGGAATCACTCATACAAGAAAACTTATAATTGTTCCTCCCCAACATATGTCAGGATATTTGTACTCAAACTTCATAGGGATGGTCGGAAATATGTCATATGCAAAGCTATAGAGCCCTGGTACCAATAGAAATTCCATACCCTATTCGTTCTTCCAATTCTGATCAGCTCTACTCTAGTGAATGCTCATTCCCTAAATCATCATCTGAATCCTTGTCCCTTGTAGTCTAATTGGTACATTTGTATCATATGGCCCAAAGGCCTTGGAGTGGCCCTAAGGCCATAAGGTGGCACGAAGACCTTGATAAACAACTAGCCCAAAGGTCTTGGGGGGACCAAAAGCCTTACAAGACTTGAGGACCAAAGTGGTGGCCCAGAGGCCCACCAAGTTCCCACCAACCGGGGTGAGGCTCATGTGCTACACTTCATATATTATGATTTAATATTATATAACCATTGGAAACTAATATATTATAATGTTCAATATAAGGGGAGAAATGTTTCAATTATATTTAATACTAATTTTAACTTAGTTGGTTTGATTAGATATTTGAGAAGATTTTACTTAGGGGAGGTTTAAACCATTGAAAAAAATTTCTATATCTATTTTTTTGAAATAGTGTGTAAAATGTTTTATTTCTTTATTTACGGATTTTTGTTTTGTTTTTCAAGTTATAAACCATATTAAATAACTATATTTGTTAAATGACTTAGCAATATTCATTATTTTCATGTTTTTAACAAAATCTTAAATAGATTTAATGTTCTTTAAAATTTTCATTTAATTCTAAAGAGTGTAAACAAATTATTTCTCATTTATTATTTAGAATAAGAGAATACTTTGGAGATTTAATTTCATATAATTTTGATAAATTTAAAAAAGGGGAGAATATTTGGTGTTTTTAAATAGAATGTTTAGTTTTACAGCATAAAAAATAATAGATAATGTAATTGTTAACAATTTTATTTTTACTTTATTTATTTTGATGAATTACAAAATAAATTCATTTAAATATATTATTTTAAATTTAATAATCTAAATATATTCATTTAAAATTCATTTTTTTCAAATACATTTTTTTAAAATATCCATTGAAAATCATTTGATTATTCAATTTGAATATTCCTTTTTAGGTTGTATTTTTTTAATTAAAGTTTTAATTTCAATATTTAAAATTAATGGGTTGATTTTTTTTATTTTTATTTAAGTTAAAAGTTTTATAATTATTTTAAGAAGTATATTTTGGAATTATTATGTTTTAAAAATATTAATTTTATATTAATCTTATTATTAAAATTTTATATATCTCGCTTATATATATATGTACATGCATATATATAGTGTATTTTTCACCTTCTTTGTATGTATGTGTGATCACACTCTCATCCCCACAATGTTCCAAGCATATAGTGTTCTATCATCTCCAAACTAGTCCTCCATACAACACTGGCATTGGAATGAACCCTATTGCGTGACTCCAAAATTTGACAAGATATTCAGTAAAACTCCATGTAATAATATACAAATTGACTCAAATATATTCTCTAGGGGTATAAGGAGCTTCATCTTTACTGACCTCCAGTAACTTCATCCATCAATTTTCATCCAGCATTAGCATCAACTTTCTTCATCTTAGAATGAAAGCATCTCCTTGACCATAGAAGAATCTAAAAGACTATCCTTCTACTTTATAAATTCATTTAACCTACCATAAAGCCTACATATAAAGTGACCTTAGGAATTTTCAAGTTATCTTGTGTTACCTCAAGAGATATTAAAGTGACTGTGAAGCTTTATGTGAACCCACCATATTTATTTTTCTTAAGGGACTATAAAGCTACTTTTATGTTGCCACAAAATATCAAAAAATTGTGATGTGCATCCAAGTGATTGTGAAGTATAATTAATGTTACCTAAAGAAGTAAAAAATCATTTTTAAGTTATTGTAATGGAAAATGAACTTACTATGATCATTTTTTTAAGTTACCATAAGGAAAAAAAATAAACCAACCGTGGGTATTTGTTTTAAGTTACTAAAAATCCATTTCATGAACTGACCATGAGTATTTATTTTCATATTGATTGTGGTTAATTTATTAGAAGTTACCATGAGTATTTTTTAAAGCAACTGTAAATTCAAGTTTCCAACTAACCTTGAAGTCTGATTTTATTGTGACTACTAAAAAGTGAATGCATGTTGAATTTTTTCGCACAGTCAGTATGTCAACCACAAGACTTATTCATTTAACATTCAGATATTTACATTTTTTATATTTAAAAAGTTTATATTTTCTTTAATGATTTATTTTAGTGAGATTTTGATAAAATGTTTAACTGTAAATTGGTTCTATTTATTTTAATCATTTTATTCTTTTGTAAAAAAATAAATAATGTATATACTATGTTGTAAATTATTGAATCGGAAAATATATTTTAAATACTTAAGAAAATAATATTTTTTATTTTAATTATATTAATATATATTTTTATATTTTTTTTATTTTATAATTACTTCATGTTAGTTAGATCATTTTTAATTATTTTTATTATTTGAATAATTAACATTAATTCTGATGATCATATTTGAAGATGATTTAATGATTTTAATTCATGAATTAAAGTGAGTTAGTATTATTATTGTATATGTGTGTAGTTTAAATAAGTAGCAACGTGTTTCCATATTTTAAAATATCTATAACCATTGAAAGGTGGTGATGAGTTTAAGAAACTCCCATGTAAAATAAATGAATATAACCATTGGTGATTAATCGATAAATAGAGACTAAAACATGATGTGTGAACAACTTGATGATACTTTTGAATAGAAAACACTAAGAATAGTTTTCCTAAAACATGATTAAGTTATTATATGACTAATGTTCCATTGTTTCGATCATTAAGAAACTTCAATCATTCCATTCAATACTACTAAATTTATCAAAGAACATCAAGTTACATCCACCTCAAAAACCTTTAATAATATGTTGATTATTTTCTTAATGTTTTTTAATGTTTAATATTTTCTGATCAGTTTATAATTATTATCATTGATTTATTTTTTTTCCAATCAAAATCACATCTCAAATTGGATATTCTACCAAAAAAGGAAGGTTATTAGTTTGTGGATCTCAAATAAAAGTCATATAAAATTGGTTTGTGACTCTTAAAAAATCTATGTTAGACTAGTTTGTGACTTTTTTAAAAAACAAGGGTAGTACCTCTAGGTATTTTAAAAGGAAGAGTCTATAAACAGGTCATCACACCATTAAAACTAAGTTTATATAGTGGGTATCATTTTTATCATAGTGTAGAGAAGAATGAAGAGTGGAGTAGGATATTAGTGATCTGAACCACAATAAAAATACTATTTTCATATTTTTATTTCTACTGCACTTTATTCTAAACACTGTACTATCTATTGATTTATTAAATAATATACCCTAATTGTTTATTTGTATTGAAAGTTATTTAGTGAAAAATTCACCCCTCCCCTTTAGTCATTATATTCATCTATATCGATCCAACACCTTAAACGTACGTGGAAGAATGTGGGTTTTAAGGGGGTTTTAAGGTTCAAATACAATTTTTTGTATTAATTAATCTTGAATGCATAGTTTAGTTGCATGATTTAACAAAATGTGTACCAACCATGAATAAATCACTATCCAAACCCAAGTTCGTTCAGATTATTGGGCCACATGGTTTGGTAAATCATTCACCAATTGTGTGACCACCACTACTTATAAAGTCACCAATTCCACGGTTGTCTATGGAATAAAAATGGTTTCCATTAATTTTTTTCAAACTATACACACTATAAAAATTTTAAAAACTTCCCAAAACAACATAGAAACTCCATAATATCAACCCCAATAAACCATAACTCAAAAACACACAATGATAAATTAAAAAACCAAAAAAGTGAAAAATGAAATGTTGCTTATATATCTAAGAGAAGTTATACTCATCATGATACAATATATATGATTAATAGTGAAATATTTTTTCCGAAACCACTGAAATTATATTAACAATAATAGAAAAAACCATACTTTTTGTGGCATGATTTTTTCCTCCCCCCCCCCCAAATTTTCTCCAAATGGATTTATGAATTATCTAGAATAATTTCAAGATTCAAAAATAATATAATTCATATAATAAGTCCCATTTACAATAAGCACAACCATTTTTTATCACACATCAACAATATCAACATTAATTTCAACTATGATTTCAACATTATCCTCATGAATAACCTATGTTTCTATAATATCATCATTTTTCATGAATTAGTTGTACCCATAAAATAGATTCCATGAAATAAGAAATGGGTATGATACATGACTATTTTTAATCATTATAGATAACTCTCATTATAAATGAAATAAACATTCAAAGCCCTCCAATTTCCTCTATAATTGGTAAACAATAGAATCAAATTGACTATCATTTATTAAATATTGATTTTATTTTCCATTTTCCCAACACCTTCATAATGATGATCTCAATTTTAAATAATCAATTGATCCAATTATATATTCATGAATGGGAGTTCTATTGGAGGTGATGCTATTCAAAAAGCATTACAAGATGTATCTTTCTAAATTTGATAAATATCAGTTTTGCATAATTCTCTCAGTTTCATATTGATTTTGTTCTTATTTTTTAATACATTGAAGAAAAATAAATGTTCCTATATCCTCTTTTGTATTTCATATGCATTTGAGTTTGAAATTCTAATGTCAGTGCATGAAAAATTAGATAGAGATAATGTACTAAATTTATTGAAAATGGTACTATGTTTTTTTTCCTTTCAATATCATACAATAATTTTTTACCTCAAGCTACTTTATTTTATTAGTCGTATTTTATTAAATAATGCTTAATAATTTTACATGTAACATAAACTAAAATGTAATATTTTAAAGATTACTCGTGGATAATATTTTTATATTAGTGGAAATAATATATATTTATATAAAATTTATTTGATGAGAAAATACATAATATGTATCCATGTGTGTGTGTGCATGTGTTTTCATGTGTATGGGAGGGATGGGTGTGTAAATTATATGTGTACAGAACATAATATATATTTCTATATATTTAATAAATATTCAAAAAATATTAATATAAATACATCAAACATGATATATATATATATATAGAAAATAAAATATATAAACATGACATATTAGAAAATATCATAATAATTATTTATATATATATAAATCATATAAAATATGTATTCACAAAATATTTATACAAATACACTGAACATGATATATATGAGTAGAACACGACATATATTCATACAACATAAAATATATAAAACTAACATTATACAAACACACACACAACATTTTTTATGTTTTAGTCATATTATAATTTCATGTTTTTGTGTATAAGGTTTAAAAAAATTATATCTGAATATTTTTATAAAAAAACCTATAAATATAGAGAAAATCGATAAAATAAGAATATATAAAAGTTATATGATAATAAAACATATCATTGGGATCCATTTTTGGTAACATGCTTTTCCTACTTCAATATATCTAGCTTTAATTTTACTTTTTGGAAAAATCTCACAAAATGTCTATTAAATTTGATATTTTCACTGAAACTCTAGAATAATTTGAATTACATGTGAAAATAGTGATTTAACTCATTTTTTTATTCATAAATATATTTCTATACAAAAAATTGAAACTTAAAAACTATTTTCTATCTATATATCTTAGATATTTCTTAGATTTTAGTCAAAACAATATGATTTTCCTAAAAAAACATCAATTAATATCCTATGAAAAATAATAAATAAGTTTTTTTGTATAGTTTGTATAGAATTCATGATAAACTAGAAGATTATCTAAAATAGTGATTAACTAAATGGTTAACAAAAAACCTAATTAAAAATAACCAGATAATGATGCAAAATTGTATTAATTAATACGAAATTTATTTTGGTTAATAATCAAAATAATTTTAGTTTGTTTAATAACCTAAAATTTTAAAACTAACTAATTTTGTAATATTTTTAATTTTTATTAATTTAATTTTCAAATAAAAAAATTATTTATAAATTTTCATAGGTGTTAAAATAAATTATGTTATTCATAATGTTTATTTGTAAATTTATAGTACGGGGTCTTTATTTATCCTTAGGTTCAATTCATATATGATAAGACTCCAAGGGTTTGATTTCTCTTGTTATTATATCATCAAAATTCCATTCTCCATCTAAAAGGTGTTAAATTAAATCACTAATCTAATGATTAATAGAAAATATAAATAGAAATAATTTAAAGATTATATTAAATTAATAATTTTTTATAAAAATGATAATAATAAAAATATAACTACTTTAATATTTGCATTATTTATATCCTTAATCGATATTTTCACGCACCAAAATTTGATTATATTTGATTATTTATGAAATAAAATATTTATTTATGTAATCATAGTAAATTAAATTATTTTATATTAAATTTAAGTAGTTCAATATTATTAAATTCCTTTAGGTTAATCACCTATTAGCAATTTATTTTTCTCAAATTTAATTTAGTTTTTTCATATTTTTTAAAATTTTAATAAAAAAATTAATTAATAATCACCTGTTAATATACACATTACATAACTATTATACTATTACTATATGATTTCTTTGACAACCAAACATCAAAAAAAAAATATTTATTGGTGGTTTCATATGTATATTTCCCCACTTTATATATGAATCCCCTCTTATAATTTTAGACAATATATCCTCATAATTTCTCACCCAACATACCCACTCACTACCCAAACACCCCCAATTACCCCCCGCCCCACATGCACAACATTTCTATATGTACTTTTCATCCATAAATGAACCCACATTTATCCCCTCTACCCACCCTCCTCCATTAATTGAAACAATTCTATCTTCAGAACAACAAGCACCATTTCTCCTCTTCCTCTGTTTTTTTATATATTTTTTAAATTATGGTATCATATGATCATAAAAAGAAGGGATATTATTGAGTCATCCTATGAATTGTTTTCAAATTATAAATTAATTAAACTATTAGATATTATAAGTATTGAACTAGAAATATACTGAAGTGATTAACTAATATGAGGAATAAAATAATTAGATCATGTGCATACATGAAATTTTCTATAAAATAAATAATTCTTTAGAAATTTTAATAGAAAATGAATATAGACACTTCAAAGTTCTATATATTTGTTTTTTTAATCAGTATTTGGAATATGAATGCATAGATATTTATAGGTCAATATTCAAGGCTAAAAGGCAATAATTTTTAGTGTTCATGAATTGAGGAAAATCTATTAATGTTCATTTTTACATTAAATAACCATAAACATCGTAAGAAAATATAGTAATATATTGAGGGAAGTGGTAGAACACATTAGGAAATCACAAATCCTTAAAAAACCTATTTTTTACCTTTCTCTCCTTTCCCCTATACTATTACACCCAAACTTAGCCTCCCTATGTGATCCACCACGCTGCTCCCCTATAACCATGCCATGTTGTTCACCTGATCCTACCCCCACCTCATGTCAACTGCCCCATCATATTCCTCCTCAACTATACTACTATCCCAACCCCTATACATCATGAAATAATCCTCCCAAATCCTCATTCACTACACCCCTATAACCCACCATCATCACCATTCCCTACCCCACCCCACCATTGTCATGCCTCTAGGATCATGCCACTAACATCGTGCCTTGTGTGTATTGCCTTCAGTAACTCTCCATCACCTCATTTTCATCCAAATTTACTGCTCTGCCTCTATCATGTCATGCCTCTCTACTAATTTTCATCTATATTTACATCATAATTTTAATACCTCTATAATTATCTATCAATTCAAAAAAACAATTTGATTTTTTTCCCAACTATGTAGAACATTTATATACACCAATTATTTATTATTTACATTAAATACCCTTTGGTTTTTAAACCCTGAAACCTATTAGGATGTAAATTTATATCTTTTTTTCCATTATTATACACCTATAAGAAATATAGATGCTAAAATTAAATATAGTATAGGTGTTTTTATAATTTTTGGTCCCAATGTTGGAAACCTACTCTTTATTGATCTTAGGATATCCAAGTCACAAATTCTCTATTAAAATTATTATTATTAATTATAGTGCTATGGATAGGGATTATAATTAAATTAATACTTACATATCACACATGAATTTTTTCACCATATTATACAGGTGATCTACCTCAACTATATTACATAAGTGGAGGGATCTTTATACTAAATCTTGTAGTCTTCACCCTAGAATCTCCCCGATTGGATGTTATCTTCCTTTGTTTTATAGTAGATCAATAATACTGCAGAGTAGTGTAATTTTAAACACAAAATGATATTATTCCTAGGAATAGATAAACTTTGGTTACCTCAATGTATTCAAAAAATACACATGAAACTAGAACTGAAAACTACTAAACTATAATATTTTTTTATTGATTCTTTCTTACTTTATTTCTTAACTCAAAAATATAAAAGTGCATCTCCAAGAATATATTAACAAGATTTTATACACTATATCACATAATCCCAAAAAAATCTCTTGGGAAATATAACTCTTATAACTCATCTCTTCTCTTGCTCAATCAATATAACTAGAACCACTTTGATATGTTTTTTCTTTTTCATCATATAACTCACCTTCAATGCACAAGATCATATCATAGGATATTTTTTGGCTCTATTCAATGCTTTTCTTATTTGACCCCAATAAGATTTTTTATATCACATACAGTATCACATTCTCAATCTCTTCATCATCACAAAATGAATTAGATACTTCTTATCTTTCCTCCTTCATGAGTCTAGTTCACTCAGATATTCATTGGATTACAATATATTAATATTGGCTCCTCCTTTTTTATTACTTACTCCTCGGTATTCTCTCCTTATTTGATGCATGCATGGTTTTTATAAATATTTTGTTTTATTTTCAATATATACAAATGGAATACCATTAGAACTCTCTAACTACTGGATAAAAATAACAAATATAAAATATCTATAGTTTGGATCCCATTAATTTATTTTTGATCTCAAGGTATATTTAAAAAATGATCTCATTTAATTGGTCTCACATGGATGAATATCTTTAACTTTTATTATCTTGCAGGATTGCCTTAATCTCAACAACACTCACTAAAAATGAATAATGACATGGTCCACCTCATCATTTCTAATAGGTGGTATTTTTGTATGAAATTCCTACCACTACAACATGGTGTTCATTTTTGTATGAAATTCCTACCACTACAACATGGTGTTCATTTTTCCCGATATTACTATGACATGATGATAATATTATTCTCAAATACATCAATTTATAAATGGATTAAAATTAAATGAATAATTATATATATAACTCATCAAAATCTACATTATTCATGAAAATCAAATAAATTCATTTCAGCAAATTTGATGTGGCAGACATTCCTTCATGATTTGATCTTATTCTCCTTATATTTTAAGATAATTTCTTGAATCACTAAAATATTTTATCCAATTTAATATGAGATTATTTTTTCTTTTAATATTATCACAATAATCATCTAATTTGACATTATTCATTTTTTCATTATTCTAGAAATCACAATTTTCCAATCTATTTGATTATTTAAAAAAATAAGTTAGTTATTCTATGCATCCTATAAAGTTTTATATGGATTATAAATATCATAGTCAATTTAAAATATATTAAGGGAAACATTCATCAAATTATTTCAATTATATCATGTTTCATTCAATTCCCATTATCATTTTTTTAAAATAACAAATTAATATAAAATATCATATGTGCTGACCAGAATCTTCTATATGCAATATAAATCTCTTATATCCAGATAGAATGTATTATGACCTTATAAAAAATCTTATATGGTCTATGAGTATCTTATGTTAGGTGAATCACATATCATGTTTCTAATTATCATAGACTAAAGGACTTATTCCTGACACATATCTCTTTTGCGTATTTGGTTTCTCCAACTCATGGAATGAATTTCCTATACATATGATAAACACCTTTTCTATTTTTCCAATATTTATCTTGATAATTGATGTTATATATTTTATTTAACCAAAATCCGAGTATATTAAAATCATATATATTCAATATCAAATTACATAAAAATAGATCAAATCAATTATAGGAATTATTAGAATAATTCCAAACACTTTTATGATTATTCAAAATACATACAACATAATAAATAATCAAGATGGAGTATTTCCATGAACTCTTATATTTTTTAAATTCCATATTTATTCCATACATTATAAATAATTATCCATGAGATATAGAACAAATAATACAGAAACTGATATATTACAATCTATAAGGATATATTATCCAATATCAGATAGCTTTCTCAAATATTTTGAACTTGTTTATTACTTAATAAATACATCTTATACAAGATTTCTAATTTAACTTCATTAGTCAGTTCCATATTTAATTATTCACTTATAATGTAAATGATGTAGGTAGTTTTTCTCCATGGTTTGACACTTGTATTTGAAATAATGATCGGTTATACAATCATTTTATACTATATGTAATTCTTAGAAGTTTTCTAGTTAGATATTCATAGTTATTATAAACTTCATATTTTCATTACCTACCAAAATATTTTTAAAAGTGTCATCTACTTATCGTGGTTGGAACCTCACTCCATCACCTATCACTTTTAATTTACATGATTACATTGAAAAGATTATAGATAATAAATCTAATTAACATCAAATACAAATTTAACCTAAGGGAACATCAATCTCCATCTTTTGGTTTGTTGTTAAAACCAAATTTACACAAAATTTAAATGTATTTGTTCTCTTCTAATTGATAAGAAAGTTAAAGGGAGGAAATTCCCCCCCCCCCTTAATAATAGAAAGAATTATAATCAAGGGATTTTTCATACTAAATTTTATAATTTTAAGAAATTTATTTCCCCCCCATTTGATTCTATCCATTTTCAAATTTGTCCATAAATTCCCTAAGATAAGGGAGGTACCACACTTTCTAATAGAAAAGTTACATAAAACAACCAACTCTAAGTATACTTGGGATATCCTGGTGTAGAAAACTAGATTGGTCAATTTAGATAAAAAATCTATTCATTTATAAACCCCAATATGAAACCATTTCAAAATTAATTTCTCAAGGGGTAGATCATACATATTTTAAAGGGATTTCAAAAAATTTTATGTTACAAGAATAAACACATAAAAAGAATTCATGTGAATGTAATTTCTTCACCATTTGGTTAGATAATCACTCCCCCTCAATAAACATATAAAATATGAATCCAAAAAGTGTTAAGAAAGTGAAAATAATACCTTAACATTCATATTCCTTAAAATCTTACAAAAATTATAGCTTTTTGAAAAATTATAAATATATAAACAGTTTGGACCCATTAAATATCTCCCCCATAAGGGATTATATTAAATTTTGAACACCTTTAATTCCATACTTTATACTAAAAAGCAGAAGAGTTGGGAATAAGGTGGATTTTCAAATATTCTTCAGTAAGAGAACCAATCCTAAAATGGATTTCTCAACCTAGAAACCCATATTTTATTAGATCTAAAGTTTTTAAACTTCTTTATACTTTTTTTATTATTTACATTTTCAAATTTATTCATTCTTGGAAAGTAAGGATTCTTTTCCTTTGTCATCTTTTTTCCTATATGGAATGACTCTGTTTACTCTAGTGATTATAGCACTTCAATTATTATCAGGTTTCTACAACTTTATATCCTCTTCTAACTAGTATAGACTTATGATTAATATATTTTTAGGTTCATTATAATTCTTATATTTTATTTTAGATACGTTTCTTATGTTGACATTTTTAGAACTTTAAGCCTTTGATATTTTCCCTCTCTTTTTCATTTTCAAATAAAAAATAGTTATACATCTAATATCCATGGGTCCTTATTGGTTTCAATTTTGACACACATATTCCATCGCCTTTATATTTCCACTATTGGGTAGTCATTAAATCTATACACTATGAGTATAAATACCAATAATAATTTGATAATCTCTCTATATTGGAATGATCCGCTATTGGATTCTAACTTACTTCTTTATTTCTTAGGATCTAGGGCCATTTTTCAAAACTTTATAATATAAACTCTTTTCCCATAATAAAAGCTTTTATTTCTTGTTGTTAATTCCATTTTATTGTCATTTTTTACTATCTTATTGGGTGTAATCCTATTCACTAATTTGGAACCCAAGTAAACTCGCTTCATTTCCTTTGTTTATTAACCTATTATTATGTAATTATACTCTAATAAGTATAAGAGTGTGAGTGATTAGATACCAAAACACCTCATGATAGTGGAAAACATTATTACCATAATCACATAAGTTTTTAATTTGTTCAATTTTTTATTATAGAAATACAATTATTCTCTAGTAATGTCTATCTTCATCAAGTATATTTCCTCATACCTTCAAATTTTCTCCCCTATAATCAGTATCACACCCATAATTTCACTTATATGTATTATTTTCTTTATTTATTTATTTTATATTTCTACCTTCATTTTTCTGATCTTTTTTTTAAATTTTTATATTTTTTAGGAAAAATATTTTGTCACGTGATTAAGTGTGTGGTTAGGAGTAACCATATAGAATCTATGTGACACGGGTCAATAATTCGATAGTTCCATTTCACATAGTTGGTGTATAGTTTAACAAATCATGCAGATCAACCATGTAATTTTTCAAATGAGGTAGTACTGACTCCACTATTGGAAAATAATTTTAAAAATCATGTGGCCAAACACGCAGTCTTCCCATAAAATTAAACATATAAAATGAATAAGTTTCCCATATTTTTTTAACACCTATTACCATTATTTCTCCGCTCATTAAAACTTGGAACCTCCCCCACACACAAACCATATTCTCTTATACTCTTTAGCTCCATTTTTAGTGGGATTGTTTCTATAAAAATCAAGTAAACACTCGTAGATCTCTCTTATTCTTTCCTATTAATATTTTCTTTATTTATTTCTTGAGTTTATCTCCTATTTAATTTATATGATGACTAGGGTTTGTGTTTTTCAAATCAAATATATTGGGTAATAATGTTTATAGTTTTTTCTCATCTCTTTAGTATCCCATTTGTAATTATAATTTAGTTTTCACCAAAGGTGATTGGTTTACCTTGGGGTAAAGTTATTCGTTCTATGTCAAACTTTTTTTTTGAAAAAATAATTCTTGATATATTTTATAAAGGTTAATTATATATTTTAATGTTATTCTTTGATTATTTGGTAATTGATTTTATATATCATGATGGGTTTAAATATTTTCTCTTTGAATTGAGAAATGTCATGGTTTTCATGGAATAATTTGTAATTAATAAAGGTAATATTCTTTTAGAATATAGATAGTAAACCATTATAATTAAAATGTGATATTTTTGAAATAGGAAGAATCACATGGGAGCTCAGGTATCTAAGGGGGGACTAGTGTTAAGTATCCCTTTTGGATTACACCACATTATAAACTAAATTATACTTGGAATAAGTTTTTGGTTTCATAAATAGCTCGCACCTCACCACTAGGCCAAGGCATGTACTCCTTAAGAGTTTATTAGATGTTGTTTTATGGGATTAGTGACACAATACCATTATTCCAATGAATAGCATTTTTAGTGGTTTTTGTGCACTCATGGATCGATCATTAGTTCAAGATTTTATACAAGGGGAAAATATTACCATAACCATAAAATGAATTAAGGATTTCCCATGGTGAATACTTATGGAATGTTTAATTTTATGTAAATTTATACCTTAAATAAATTTTCTATGATTTTTATTTTCTTTCTAGTAGTAAGAAGTTAAATATCTTTTTATATATGGTTTATTTCAATCCAACATGCTTGTTTTTATCTTTCTATGACCACTTATTGAACACTTGGTGGGTCCATCTAGTCTAGTGTTTTTCACACACTATGTACACCCAAAGGGTGGATAGAACTTTTTTTTAAGATTCAGGTAAATCAAAGTCACCAAATAGTGGTGGTGTGTATTCATGATAGTGGATAATTGTTTTATAGAGGTTACTTGTTGCGTATTTGACCCTCATATCACAGAAATATGGGTAGATTTATTTTTATTTTGGTAGGACTATTTTATGTATCTTGTATCCCATTTTCCAAAAACATATTATTTTCTTTCGTAATTGTTTATATAAAACTCTATTTTTGGGTTATTATGAGGATGATGTTTTTATTTTCGTATAGTGATGCTTTTACTTGTTTATAATAACCCCAACTCGAGTAACTTAGAGTCAGTGTTTACTTTATTACATTAGAATTAGATAAAAAAGTTCTCATCTTGAAGGATAAATCAATTTAGTAGTCTTGAATAAATCAATACATAAATGATTCCCATATTAAATTGGAAATAAAAAATACATAGCATAAAAAACATTCTTTCATCATTGACATTATTCGTAATATCTTTATTCACATTATGGGGAAAGTAAAACAAATAAAAGATGATCTCAAATTCTTAGTAACACTTACATACAGTACAAAATATCATGAGTAAATAATTTATAATAAATATGGTAAGGTAATTAAGTGAAAAAACATTCCATTTAATCAATAACTTGTTCCTAAAATGCATCCATGGATAAAATCAATATAGTAATCTCATTGATAATAATAATAACTAAATTATCATTGAAGGAAATATTTAATATTAAATTTTATAATCTTATACATCATGATATATATTATTTTCAAGCCCTTAATCCAAGATAGTTTAATTGATGTGTTAGTATACACAAAAAACCCATTAAATAAGGCTAGACAACTGGTTTCTCTTGAAATAATTTTCGATACATCGATGGGATATCTATAATTAGTCCACACTCATCACTACATTTCCAATAAATTCCTCATATATTGAATGATAAATTATATTCATAAACAATATACTTTATAACAAATATCTATATTGAGTAGTGAATACATATTTATCATAGTTTTACCTAATCAATCAAATATATTTCACAATAAAAAACTGAATGTGAATATTGTATATGGTTTAGGAAATAATCATATCCATGATTTAAAGAATATAAATGTTTAAGATAGTCTGATTTCCAGTCATCAATGATCACAATAAAGTGATTATTTCTAGAGAAATATAATAACCACATAATTTATTATGAAATAAGAGATGATCATTTAAAAAATAGATTTTGAAGTAAAGTAATTCCTTTTAAAGAATAGTATAAAATGTAAGAAAACATTTGAAATAAGTTTTTATAAGATTTTTTCTTTGAAAAATTGTACAAAACATATAGAATAAGATAAATAGCATAAAACAGTTACAAACATGAGAAATTATGTTAGTTTCATGTACATTAAAAAAATCCATATTGAATTTTATAAATAAATTAAAAATAAACCTTTCATAAAATATTAGAATTATTTCTCTAAAACATTTTAAAAATTCAAGGCACATATAATTACCTTAATCAAAAAGTGAAATAAAAAAATATTTTCTTTTAAACATTATTCTTGAAATAGTAACATTAATTGAATAATTAATCATCATTAATAGATATATATTCATTTTAAATACTAAAAATAATTAGTATATACACCATATAAAATTAAATAGGTTCATTATAGAAAATATGTCTTAATGGAGTGGAAATGGGAATGAAATATATCATAGAGATCATGTAATTGAAGTGTGAATTAATCGATAAATTAATTATGTGTGATAAATATAAATACAAAAAACAAGTAGAAATAAAACCTAATATAATTATATGAAATTTTACATGTAATGATAGAAAAACTTAATTAATTAAGTATAAGTACAACCCAATGAATGGAAATTGTGTTAAGAAACCCCTTACCACTATGATAACTTTTGAATATAGTCTTGAAGAAATAATAACATCAAATTAAACATTAAATGACATTTACATAAGTATATTCATTATATATAATGTTAATGTTTTAGTATATACACATCGTAAATATAATTAGGTTTATAACATCAAATATATCACAACGAAACAAAATTGAGATGAATAACTCTTAACTCACATTTACCTTTACATGAATTCTCATTAACCTCCAGTATAATGGTTTTAAACAAGTTATTATTTATACTAAAACAATATTATTGTGTATAATATCATATATGGTAGTCATATAATATCTTTTTACCCATTCATCAGTGGTATTTCATAATTATCATTGGTTTAGTGGTTAACTTCTTTATTTCCTCCATGTTTTTCCATGGAAGTTCTGGTACTTGTACTTTAATTATGGTTCCATAATCATTATAATTTTAATAATTATATAAATATAATATATATATCCATTAAATCTATGCTTATAACCTTCTATGTATACTGGAAATCAAAAATGGATCACATCGCTTCATGGTGGTAGTAGTTCACACATATACATAATCCACGTTTCCATTTTATAATAGATTGGACTATAAGAAGGTATGTGTTATATTTAAATTACAAGAGAATATTTTTTTCAAAAATATCATATATTTTATTCAATCTTAATAACCATCAAATTAAAGTGGTGATGAAAATTATTTACTCCGCTACGTGGAGACAGTAAGTCGTACATGCACACGAGAAATGTTTTTTATTTTTTGTAGGATGTAAGAGATATGTAAAATTATTGTAAAATAATACTAATAACATATAAGTATATTTATTAGGGTTTTTTTATTATTTTAGGATAGTTATAACACATTTAGAGTAATAATAAGAATAAAAAAAACATGAAAGAGTTGATAAAGACAATGACCTCTTCTTCAGAAGGCTTTCTTTGGATATCCTATTAAGGGGCCTAGTGTTCATATTTTGGGAGAAACAAAACCTTAGAAACATGTATAATGAATTTTATAAGATAAATTAGAAGATTTTTTTTTCCATAGGTTGCTCAATGTGGTTTGAAGAGAAGAGATAAAGGTTGTCTTTTATTTATAGGTAGAGGAGAATTCTTGGAATTTCATAAATTATTAAATTAATATAAATTATTTTTCATGTAAAAATGGGTCAAAATTGTTATAATTATAATATGAGAATATAATGAGTCTGAATACTCTAAAAAATAATATTTGGACAAGTTTTGGTTATGTTTTCACCCTTGTCCTTTTATTTTAAACCCATGTTGACCATTTTTATAATTACCATTATATCAATGTTTTCTACCTATTAAAGATCAATAATTTCACCAAATAAAAATGAAACAATAGAATATGGTTTATTTTTTCCACTATACAAAATTCACTTAGATGAATCTGGGATTTTAATTATGTTTAAATAGTTTCATAAAATATTATTTTCATAAAATATCATTAATGTCATTTTTAACACTATTAATTTAATTTTCCTTTAAAAATATAAAACATGTTAGGGTCAAAAAAACTTTTAAACATATATAATATATTATATATATCTATATAATTACTATCTCACTTTTAATCCCCAAAAAATTATTACTTTTATAGTTTTTAAAATAATTTCTTTTATTTTTCTATGGATTTAATAAATATTGTGACAGTGTTGCGTAAGCATTTAAACTAATTATTCCATCACTAAAATTTATACATAAATTACCATTATAAAAATAAATTAATTAGTTTCAAAATATTGGTTTATATTATTTTATAAAATTTCTTAATTCTTATGTGAATATATAAAAGAAATCAAAAGCAAGATATGAAGATTTTGTAATTTTTATTACTCAAAATAAAATAAATGTCACTACCAAGGTCAAGTGGCACCAAAATGGAAAATATTATAATTTGGGATTTATACCATAGAATTAATCTTATAAAATAAATTAAATTAAAATTTTAGGGTCATTTTTACTCCTTATTACATTATTTTGATCCTTAATTATCTGATTTACCCTTTATTGATATGATAAATTTCACCACGGTTACTATTCACATAATGCCTAAAAATAAAAGGGACTTATTTACCAAATTTGAACATCATGATTTAAAATATGGAATCCATTTTTAAGTATTTTATTTCTATAAGTTTATGAAATTAATTTTAATATAAATTCATAAAACGCAATAAAAAGTTGTTTTTTTGAAAAATGTGTTTTTAGGAATAAAACATAAGTTATATCAAAATCGTGAAATTGTTTTGTTGAAATTAGATTATAATATATAAAATGGATAATATTTTTAATTTAAAACTAAATAAAAAATATAATTTTACTTTTAAATTAGTTTTTTTTGGTAAATAAATTGCAGTATTTGAAAAATCATAATTTTTAATTATTCACAAAAAAATAAATCATTTCAGAAAAATCCCAAAATTTCATCCCAGATTAAATTTAATATTATAATTTATATAATTATGTTCATTTTATCAAATAAAATTTTCATAAATTAATTATAAATCCTACACAGAAAAATGAAAAATAAAACAATTTTTTATGAAAATATTTTTTTGAAATATAAAATGATTTTACATAAAATAAAGTACTTATTTATTATTAGTAAATACATAATATAAAACAATTATAAATATATTAATAATTTCATTAACCCTAATCATACCCAATAATTTAATACCTAGGTTATAATAGTCATATTTAAATAATAATATTTTGTAATTCGTTTAAACTCGGGATGCGTATTGTATTTTCTATCAAACATAGTGTTCCTTAAAAACCTTAGGGGGCCATGTTCTCAAAAAAACCTATAATAAATTACACAATCATAATTTTATATTTTTCATAAAAGTTTAAATATTTTAAAATTCCTTTATTGTAACCCAGATCATAAAAAGGGTTAATAAAACATTCTCTTGAAATGAGGGAAAGGGAAATATAAAAGACATCTAGAATAACACATAATTCAGTTTAAATACAGGAGACAATTAGTGGGGAGTAAAAATATGGACATGGAGAAAATTAATTCACAAATAATGAAATAAATTGATAAATATAATTGATCATAATAAAGTAAATGATCAAGAAAGTTAACATTCATAAAACTATAAAACAATGAGGTGTAAAAAAGAGCATCGATTCATCCAGAATAACGGTATTAGGGAAAAAAATTAAGATATTTTTACAAGAGATTATAAATTACTTTACCATATTGACTAAGAACATAAACATATATACCTTCATTACAAGTATAAATTAATACTTTATACAATTTTTACAATAATGTATTATATTTTTTCTAAAAAATGAGTATTCAAGATGAATTTTTCATTCCAAAAGAACTAAAATAAAATTATATCATATCACATGAGTCAATAAAAGCATATAAATATATTCCTCTTATCTTCATAAATTAACCAAAACCAAAAATAGTAATAATAATGTAATATAGTTTCATTTTAATCTTCAAATCCAAGGTTCAACTTAAATCATTCCATAAATAAATAAACCCACATCCCCAATAACCTCAACATTCAAAAATTTAATTTTTTTCCCAAATAATATTTCATGTTAAATTATATATTAGACCTATGGGTAAAATATACCACAACAAAATGAAACATTTCCTAAAATATCACCAACCACCAAAAAAATAATAATTAAAAAATATTTTATCCTATAATATGTTTCCAAAAAACAAATTAATATTATTACCATTAAATAGATTATATAAAAATAATTTCATGCTAACCAAGACATTACATAGGCTAGTTTTAGGTGTTTCACCATTGTCACCCTCCAGTTGTGGGTTCAATCCCCAAGGCCTTTCTGGGTATGACGGGTTTTCACCTGACCTCTAGGTTGTAATTTTTTAAAAATTATTTTAATATAATTCTTATAAAATGCCTAAAAATATGATGAATATATCAAAAAAATAAGATTAGTCGTCAAATAACTTTCTAAACACTGAGGTTTTCTATACAAAATTTTTTTACAAAAAAATAAAATATTATAAATTGATTATTATTACCTTAAAATAAATAATATTATTATCTCTAAAGATTATTAATAAATTTAAGCTTATTTCCATAAGATATAAAATAATTATTCATAAAATAACCTTTTCACGAAAACATACTCTAAACCAAAGGGTTATATTCTCATAAATATCTCCCAAAATATCCTTATTCATCATAGTCTACCATCACTTAAAACATCAAAATTAGTATTTATTCCTTTAAACTTATGATCGACCTTATAATTACCAACCCATGATAATTTAGGATTATCACATATATTTATGGAATATCAAAGGTTCCCATAAGTTATATTCTCTAATTCATAATATTAGTTCATAGAGAAAATTTGAATTAACTCAAGAATGTCTCTCAAGAGTGTTGAACCAGGTTCACAGTAAGGGCACCCTCACATTTCACAAAAATGATGCCCAAAATATAATATACCCACTCTTTTTGGGTTTATTACCCCAAGATGCATCTGTGACAAAACCACATCCACTGTAAGTATCCATACAAGTATGTATTGAAATAAAACCCACATAATCTCAACTTTACAAAAATTTTAGTATGCTATCATATAATTATACTTATCCTAAAATTAATCCATATGGTTATGTTACCTAATCTATGTTTTTATAAATCTAGTTCCCAAGGTTTTTATTAAACTTACTTTAATACCAACTTTAATAACATCAACTCCTAGAAACCAGATCTAGTGTCTAAATTATAACATTAGTTTAAGATACAAATCATCCCATCCCAAAGTACTGATTTGTTTTTGTAGTCTTAAAGATCTAGATACATATATGATTCTCATGTTACATTGTAAATATAAAATACATTTTATAAGAAAAATTATTTCATCTAAGAAATTATTCACAATATCCTTCTTCAAATCCTTGGGAATGGAATAAAAATAAAGGGTGATCTTATATTCTCATTAAGATTTATGTACAGTAGAAGGTATCATTAATAAATAAGGAATAATCAATATACGAAAGGTAAGTAACTAAAAACATATTTCATTTAATCAATAACTTGAGCATGAAATACATCCAAGGATAAAATAAATACAATTATATCCTAGATAATAATAATAATAATAATAATAATAATAATAACAGAATTATCAATGGAGAAACTGATTAATATTTGATGTCATGATCCATAATATTACTATAAATTTTTTTCACCGATATGATTTAATATAAGGTTAGGTATCGACCAAAAAACTCATTTATTAGGGTTATCCAACTGGTTTGTCTCGTAAGACCTATCGATGCATCGAGGGGATATCTATAACTTAGCACCACTCATCACTACATGCTAAATGAATTCCTTATATATTGTATGATCCTTTTAATTCATAAATAATGTGCCTTATCAAAAATGCATGTATTGAGTAGAGAATACAAATTTATCAAGGTTTTTCCTAGTCAATCAAATAGAATTCATAACTAAAAACATATGTGAAAACAGTATAAAGTTTAGGAAATAATAATATCCATGATACAAAGTATATTGATATTTTAGGGAATTTAATATATAATATAAATGATATGAAGAAAGTAAATGTTTCAATACAAAGTTAACAAGTACAAAATTAATTAAAAAATGAGAGAAAATCATTAGAAAACTATATTTTATAATAAAAAAATGTCTTTAAAAGAATAGAAGAAAATGGAAGAAAACATTAAAATAATTTTTCATAAATTTTTTTATTATAAAAAAATTGAAAACTTATAGAATATCCTAAAGAGAATAGAACAGTTATGATGACAGGAAAGTGAGATAATGTTGTATACATTTAAAAAATTCCTTTTGAATTTTTGAAAAGGAATTAAAAAATAAACATTTTAGAAGAAATATAAATATTCATTTAAAACATATTAAAAAATTAATGATATCATAAAATGTTCTTAATAAATCATTTCATTAATTAAAATATCTTTTTTAAAACAATTTTGATAATTATGGACAATGTAGAAAAATATACCCGATCAAATAGGTAAGTAAGATAATCCATTATTTTTAATATTCCTATTGAAAGTGTATCTTTAATTTAATTATTAATCACTATGAATAAATATACATTCACATTAAATTTCAAAAATATGTAGTATATACACCATATAAAAGTAAATAGGTGCATAATAATAAATATGTCTCAAGGGAGTGGAAATTGAGACGAAATCCCTTAAAAGGATTGTATAATTTAAGTGTGAGTTAATCAATGAAGTTATTATGTGTAATAAATATAAATATAAAAAATGAATTATAAATACAAAATAATACAATCTAATGTCATTTGACACTTAATCATGGCATTACATTTTCAATAAAGGATAAGTATAACCCAATAAATGAAAATTGTGTTTAGAAACCCCTTACCACTTTGGTAACTTTCAAATCATAAGAATGATGAAATAGTAACTTTAAATGGAACTTTAAATATAATTAAAATAATTTTATTCACGATATATCATGTAAAAATATAAGTAACTACACCACATAAATATAATAAGGGGCATAACATCAAATATGTCTCAACAAAACAAAATTGAGATAACGAACACTTACCTTACGTTTCCCTTCAGTTGGACATGATTTAACCTCTAAAATTATGTATTTAAACATGTTACTAATTTATACCAAAACCATTTTAATATTTATAATATCATATTTTATCATCTCACAACATTTTATCATCCATTCATCAATAATCTTTCATTATTATCGTTATTTTTTGTGTTAAATGCTTTATTTTCTAATGCATGTTTTGTCATGGAAGTTCATATAATTGTACTTTTATTTTGGTTACATAAGATATATAATTTTAATAATGATATAAATATCTTATATATCCATTAAATTCATCTTTATTACCTTCCATGTAAATCACAAATAAAAAACAGATCACATCGCTTCATGGAGGTGTTAGTTCATACATATGCACAATTGGAGTTATATTTTTCCAATGGATTCGAAGGTAAGATGATATATATGATATTAAAATTAAAGTATAATATTTATGTCATAATTATAATATATATTTATTATTTCCATATTTATAATCGTTCAAGTAAAGTGATGATGAAAAATGAATTGCACTGCTATGTGGAGATGGTAAGTTGTACGTAAACATGAGCGGTGTTTTCTCTTTTAATGGGATAGAAAAGAGATCGAAAATTTTTGTATAGTAATCTTAATAATATATTAATATATTTACTATGCTATTTTTATTATTTTAGGATGGTTATAAAATATTTAGAGTAATTTTAAGAAGAAATAAACTAGAAAGAGTTCATAAATACAATCACCTCTTCTACGATAGGCTTTTATTATATCTCATATTAAAGGACCTAGGGTTGATATTTTGGGAAGAAAAAACCTCCATAACTTTCTTGAGGATACGGAATAGATAAATGGTCAGGGTTTGGCTGATCTAGGTTACTCAATTTGGTGTAAAGAGAAGAGAGAAAGGATTTATTTTTATAAGTGAGGGAATGGGCATTCATGGGATTTTTCAAAGTATTAAATTAATATTATTTTAAATTATAAATAGATAAAAATAGATTAAATCTTAAGATAATATAATAATGAAGAAAATTATTTTCATATAATAAAATATGGACTATTTTTTGTCATGTTTTCACCATTATCTTTTAGTTTTATCCTTCAATTAACCATTTCAATATTTATCAGGATATTAAAGCTTTCTACCATTTAGGGGCCATGAATGATACCATAAATGTAAAAAAGACCCATAAATGGAATATGGTTTATTTTTTTCACCATATCCAATTCGCTTGATTAAATATTATTTTTACTATTTTCAAATAAGTTAATAAAATATTATTTTCATAAAATATCATTAATGTGATTTTTGACACTGTTAATTTAACTTGAATTAAAAAACATAATGATATAAATAGAATTTAAATATATACATTTTAAACGTATATGTTAGTCGGATTGAGTCTCTCAATATGGGGGTGAATTGAGTACCCAAAGAAAATTTCTGTTCAAAATGGATTATTTCAGAATCCCCCAAATCATTAAATATAACCCAATTTATCAAAATATGTAGTATGATATAGAACTAAATCATTACAAATATTTATATAATGATTTATTAGGTATTACATGAATAATATAAAATATTATTTGGTCTTTTGAAGTAAATTTATTTGATCATAATTCCATACGAACACAAATTAAGATAAACTATCAAATTTTATATATTTTTATAGTTAAAACAATTTTTTAGTTTTAAAGTGGAAATAAATTAAAATAAAATTAAATAAAATGGAATAAAGAATGAATATAAGTGGTATAGTCTCAAGTTGAGACTCAGTCCTCTCCACTTTTGATCACCCACCACCAAGTAGTTTTTATAAAATATACTTGATGATCCACAAACTATATTAGGTTTTGCAATAGCTTACAGACTGTCCAAGTCACACATGACCTCTTTCCGCAGTTATATGTGGGAGTAAAAATAAACATGCCACACGAGGACCTATACCACTCTTATCTATGGGAGTATAGGTGTAATAAAATATGAGAATATATCTTGGTATCTTCTAGTTTAACAGAGGAGATAGTGTGTTTATATAAAAATAGGGTAAAGCACACATAGCTCAAAATGTAATAAAACCTAATAAAACAAAGCAGTCTAAAAGTGTTGAGTTTATAAAATCTTGGTTTTTTATAATTCATATTAAGACACATGATTTGTTTTTGTAATGAATATTGATATTGAGTGGGGTTTTCTTGAAAACATCAGGAAACTAGAGTGTTGTTGACTCTTCTTATTTGATTGAAGGAAACATTGGATGTGATCTAGTTTAGCTTCCCAGTAGTATGTTTGTAATATTTGAGCTCATTATCTTTGAAACTAGGTTTAGCTCTATTTGTGTTCATAAATTTCAAGCTCTTATCTTGTTATTAGTCCACTTCATCCACTATTTCATCTCTTCCTACGTGAGGGAGTGTGTTTCACTTTTATCAGTAGAAGTAAAGAGAATATTAAGATTGGATGCTTCCTTGTACTGCATATTCTAAAACTACCTTCAATTTTTTCTATAGAGAATTTAATATAAAATCATTAAAATAATAAACAGAATTATATTTTATAAATATATTCATTATAATAATCAAATTCAAAAAGATAAATTATGAAAATAGTGGTAGTTTCTTATACTGGTGGTGAATCAATTTCTGACGATATCTCACTCTAGAGGTATGTTTTTATGGTGGTATTATAGAAAAATTATCCTTTTAAACAAATTATTACATGATTTTAAGCATATTTAACCAATAAATATAATCCAAGGATAGTAAAATATAGTGTCTTTCAAAGGTTATATTTCTAATTAAACAACATGAAACCAAAATAAAACATATTTTATTTAATATTCATAAGGAGATCATAGCTTCCTTTTATACCTTACATATTCATTGGATACCCTAGGGAATACATGAATAAATGTATGAGCTAAAAATCTGATTATGGAGGTAAATATTAAAATGAAGCATAACACATGGGTTAGAAGGCATAACATAATGATATAAAAAAGGCACATAACATGATTAAACATATGGAATCATAAAAATAGAAAACTAGAAAATATAACCATGGAATTATAGTAATGGGGTAGAAAAATAAAACAATACTTGATCATGCTTCAAGGCTCATAGCCCATAGAGGAGCATGAGTCAAGCATAACCACTAAGACTATTTCACATGGAGCACCAGTCAAGGCTAACCACCATGAATGTTTCACATGACATCTCATGAGACTAAACAATAACCAATTAATTAGAGATATATAAGGGAAAACCCATAATAACATGTTCATGAATATGTGTTCCACATTAAGAATCATATAGAAGGTATCAAACATTAACATAAGGATTACCCATGGAAAGAATTTGGTATCATAATCTTGTCAAAAGGCATAAAAAAAATTGAATACAACAATAGATTCCATGAAAGAAATAATTTAAATAATAAATGGACATTAATAATGGAAAATAAGAATAGATCATGGTATGTTATTTCAAACAGAAGTTAAAACATTAAAAAATAGTGTTTTAGAAACTTTAGAAAAAAACATTTTTGTGCGGTTTGAGAAAAATATTAAAGGTTATTATATATAGAAAAGGTATAATTGTTTATATAAAACCATAAATGAACAATGATAGTTTTTAATGATAAAATTAGTGATTTTATGAAAATAATGGTAGCTTAAAAAAGATTATGATGTGCACTTGAAAATGAGTATGAAATCGGGAAGTTCCCTTTACTCGGTCTTGTTATAAGGAATAATTGAGAAGTGGGCCTTTTTAAAAAATGTATTTAACATAAAATAAGTATTATATTCCATGGTTACAATATTTTGTAACATATAAACATAATTAATAATAATTACATAAAATAAATAGGAATTTCATTGGGGTAAGAAGAGAGAAAGAGTAAACCGAAGGAAAATAGAGGTTCGAAAATGATCCCTTACCTCATGTCTGAAAGTGTTCTGAAATTGATCTTAATGTCCTAGATATTCAAATTTAATTAGTTAATTTAAAAATAAAGAAACTTTTATACATTAATTTTATTCATTATTGTATTATTAATATCTTTTATGGTAATTTCAATGAGTTATAGAGTTAAATTTCATCATTCGGGAGTGTTCATTTTCTCGGTTTTCATGATTGGTTTTTGTGTATATGAATATGTAATTTCATGTATGTAACGTCCTGACCAAGCTCACCAAAAACATAGTGACTGGACTGGCACCACATGACCTCAAGTGCATCTCCCCGTATTCTAGAGGCTTCTTCCTAGCAGCTAGGGTCTATGGATAGTTCGTGCGAAGACAATACCCTCATATCATAGTTCAATAATAGAGAATGGAAATAAATAGCTCAAGAAGTATAATAAATGATTAAGAAGTGGAAGTCAAATAGTATTCATTTGATAAAAGTGGCCAACGCCAAGTATATAGAAGATTCAAGCATGACATGCTAATGATACAGAAATTTAAAGTAGTGAAGAAAACAATATGCTTTACATTCCAATACAGAAATAAAAAAACAATGACTCAAATCCCTAAGGGCGAACTCCTTGAGAATCCTGAGAATCTGCTCAGTCCTCTTCTCCTATCTCCTGTGTAACACCCCAAGATTCCATGGTATGTTTCCCTTTGAATAATGTAATATCTTGCATAGTACGCAACTTTGAGATTCTAACACACCGCGACCAATCAAACTAGCCGTTATGAATAGTAATACCCACATTTTGAAAATTTGTAAATTTTATTTTTCAAAATGGACTTTATTTTTGAATTTGGAATATTGAAATTAGATTAGGGTGAATTTTTGGTTCTTTTCTAAAAACTTTCAATTTTTGATGAATAGTGAAAAATACTAAATTTTAATTAAAAACAACTTTTTTAATTGAAATAATTTATAGTTTTAAATTATACATTTGGGTGGTTTAAAAGTATTATTATATTATATTTTTAGCATTTAAAATAATTTAGGTAATTTTATGTAATTTCACATTTAAACTAGATATAAATAAGTGTCAATCTTTTGATTGTTATTATTTCATAAAAACACAGTTTTTATTTTGACAATGGGAATTAATTTTAAATTAAATTCAACTACTTATTTATTTTGAATCTTGAAAAATTGATTCCATATTTGGAATCATGAGGTCCAAATTGTGTAAATAGGTAACTTTTTTTAGACATTATAAATAATTACTTCAGTAAATATTTTATTTACCATGGTTAAAGGGTAAATCCGGTAAATATGGGTAAAAATAATATTATAATAATATTAAATATCCCTAACATATATTATATTCATATTGGTTGACACAAGTCCAACCATTGGAATCCTTGGGTCGATTTTGGGACCCCATGTAGCCACTTGAGAGTGATAATGACACTTTATATTAAATAATTTAAAGTAAAGACAAAAATGACATAAACATATATCTTCTAGTAAAACAATTTTTACATGGGGTTATATAAGTTATCTATTAAACTATAAATACTCATTTAAAATATAAAACGATTTCCTAGATAATTTTATTTTATTTATAATTTTTAGACATTAAATAATTAAATTTATTTATGACACAATGATGTTGTAGTAATTACCTTATTAATTAAAGAAACAAATAAATGGTATTATAAATATTAAAATAAATATAATTTCAACGTTTTTATGACATCCATGAATTTTCTAGGTGAATGTAAAGACCCGTAAAATTCAAGGGAAATTTTTTCTTAATTTTCTTTGGAATTTTACAAGAACGCGGTTTCTGACTGCACCTGATTCCGAGGCCCGGTGTGCCCGGAATCAATTTCTGAAGTTTGGCTCGGGTACGTTCAGTGAACGAACGAGCGGGTTTTTCTAACTTTTGAACCGGTGCCCGGGATCGAATTCTGAGGGCACCGATGATCTCGCAGCGCCGATATTCGCTTAAGGAAACTTTTTCCGAGGTTGCGTTTTATGCGGGTTGAGAGTTAGTTTTGGGGGAATTAAAAAGAAGTTAAATAAAATGTGGAAACACATTTTATTTTATCCATGTTGGTTTTATCCTCCCAAAGGGAGTTAGAGGTGGGACCCACATCCACTTAACCTCCCTTGAGAGGATTAAGTGTGGTGGGGCCCACACGAACCTAACTCTTCATCTTCCCTTTAAACTCCCAATAACTCCTCTCTAATTAATCTTGACAACTTGGGTTATTAATTGAGGAGAGTTATCTTAATTTCAAACTTTTGAAATTCTTGCCAACACTTTGCATTTAATTAATTAAACCAACTTAATTAATTATTTTGAGTGTTTGATTTCTTTTGAAATCATTTTTCCAACATTAAAATGAGAGATTCTATTCTTCTCTTGGGGTTGGCATAAATTTGTGGGGAGAACTAAGGAGAGGAGAAGAACTTTTGGAAGACCTTCAACCTCTCGAAGAAGAACGTTCCACGTCTCCGAAGAACGTGAAGCAACACCTTCTACCTTCTTCAACCGGAGCAAGGAAGGGAAGCACCGCCGCCCAAAAAGTATTCTGAGAGTGTTGAATCGACTCGACTCGACTTCACCGAGCGCTTCTTCCTCCAACGTCAACGGAATCGACGTTCGATTCCCACGACGCCCGACCTCCGCGATGCTTGTCTTCCGCTGCTTGTTGACGTGCTCCGCACTTGAAACCGAGGTAGGGGTTTAATGTTATTTGATTCCGTTCTTGATTCTGGCATGTCTAATTATTTGTGGTTTTCAACTTTTTATTATCGAATAATGCGAGGGGTCGGACCGCACAAACACGGCCGACCCTCCTCCTTATTTCATAAATGTTTTCTTTCTGGATGGTACGAAGGAGCGTGGTGTCGTCGCACCACGCGGTTCATGCGGAACATACGCGCGGCGCCGTCGCGCCGCGCCGTGGAAAGAGATTCATGAACTCGACGTCGTCGCGTCACGTCAAAGAAAGTCGAAGGCGTCGCGGCCGGTTCCGGGCCGCGACGGAACAAGATGACCGGCGGCCAGCCAGGCCGTCGGTGTCGGCGAAGGAAGGACCGGCAGTCGCCCGTCCTTGCTGGCGGAACCGGCCGGCCAGTACGGGCCGGCCGGGCAGTGGAGACCGGGGGAAATAATTCACCCGGCCGGGACATGTCGGGCCGGGTCGACCCTGTCCGGGGCGGGTCGACCCGGTTCGGGCCAACCGGGGGGTCTCGGGCCGGGATGGCCCGGGCCCGAAACCCCCGTTACCGAGCGGTTTGGATTCAAATGCCCATAACTCGGGCTGCTGACCTCCAAATGACGCGCTGTCAGCGGCGATGCGATCCTTGGACCGAGACGGTCATTTCGGTATATCGCACTCAAGGTTTTGGAATACTTTGTGTTCGTCCAGGTTGGTTCGTACACGAAACCAACCGGGCCCTCGGAGCGGAAACGCTCATATCTTGAGCTACGGACGTCCGAATGACGTGTCGTCATCTTTGTTGAGTTCCTCTTGGTGAGATGGATCTTTTGGAATACTCCGCCCGAGGTTTGGATGCAAGTGGACTATGGTCGGGCTGTTTTTGCCTTCAAAACCAACCGGGCCCCCAGAACGAGAAAGCCAATAACTTCCAGACCGGGCATCCGATTGACGCGCCGTCTGTTGCATTGCGTTCCTGTTGGCGATACGGAACTTTTGGCATCCTCCGCCTGAGATTTGGATGCAGATGGATAGTGGCCGGGTTGGATCGCACCGAAATCCAACCGGGCCCCTGGAACGGAAAAGCAGATACCTTCCTGACAGAACGTTTGTTTGACGAACCGTCAGCGGTGTTGGTGATCTCTTGAGAAACGGTCCTTATGAGTTTACCCTATGAGAGTTCGGGGTACAGTTGAGATACGGCCGGGTTTGGTTCGCTCACGAAACCAACTGGGCCCCTGGGACGAAAAGGCTAATAACTCACAGACCGGGCGTCCGATTGATGCACCGTTTGTTGCGTTGAGACCCCTATGATGAGGTGGTCCTTTGAGATACTTCTTCGTGGGACTTTGAGATACTTGGAGTATCGACTTGTAGCTCGTGGAGCGGACCCTCCCAGAGACGAGCGTACGGAGTACGGAGACCGTGTAGCCGGCCGAGACCTGAAGACTTCTTGTCCGATTCGTTTCGGAGTGACTTACGTAGCCCAGTGGGAAGCACTACTTTGTGAGGTGGCAGACCCATAGCAGAGGAGCACTACTATGTGAGGTGGCAGACCCACGGTACTCGACAGGAGGAGTACCTTTGTAGGCTATAAGGGGGGAGCACTACTGTGTTGGGTGGCAGACCCCGGCGGGAAGCACTACTGTGTGAGGTGGCAGGCCCACGGTACTCGACAGGAGGAGTACCTCAGCAGTCTTAGGTTAGCGAGCAGTACCTCGGAGTCGTGACAGGACCACTGTACACTCCAGAGACGGAGCTCTTCAGTAGTTACGGTTTCGATAATGAAAATCCTTGTTTGAGCTGAGACTTTTGACCTTTGTGTTTACCTCATGATTGAGATGGGTCACTTGATAACTTAGGTATATGTATGGGCATATACCTGGGTAGTGGTTATCCGTTGTTTTCACAATCCTTGTGTTTCCTCATGATTGAGATGGGTTACTTGATAACTTAGGTATATGTATGGTCATATATCTAAGTAGAGGTTATCTGTTGAGAACTTCTTGTGGTTATCCTTGTTGGTTTTAGTGAGACCTTTAGGGTCTCGGGGTCCCTACTGAGTATTGTTATACTCACCCCTGCACGGGCTATGCCCGCACAACGTTGTGTTGGTTGCAGATGACGGACAGTGCTGATCGTGGTTGAGGCTTGCAGAGCAGGACGGTACCTGGAGGTGGACCACTGGGCGGGACGTGCTCGGAGCGGACGGCGAGACCCGAGGAGCAGTGGAGCTATCTGTGCCCACCCTTCAGGTGGGATTTCCAGTGGACAGCTCGGTGTAGCGGCTTTTACTTTATAGTTGTTGTTTTCCCTTTCGAGTTGTACTTTACTTTCAGTTTTGGTTTGTATTCTGGGCCATTTACTTTTCTGCACTTCAGTTGTACTCTGTTTTTACTTAGTGTTTACTTTTCTGCTTGCTTACTCTGTGGTGCTTGTTTACTTTACAAAGGCAATGCCTTCCCTTTTTTCCAGGATTTACGCCTTGGTGCTAGTCGCCAGCCCCTGGCCTATGGAAGGCGGGCTTGGGGTAATCATGGCACGGGCCCCGAGGACGGGTTGTGACAGTGAATATGACATGTTACAGTTAATTCAAGGTATTTGTTTTTATCTAATCAAGTTGTTATGAATTTCACAAAAAAACCAAATACTAAATATTGTTAAAATTGATATAAATGAGTTTTTAAAAACAAATAATATATTATTAAATTATATAATAGTCCTAAAAATCTAAGGTTCAACCAAAGAACTTATATAATTATAGGTATATCATCAATGAACCACTTGAGGTTCTCTTGGAATTTTATATAAAGTTTATTAACCAATTATTATAATATTACAAGAAGACATGGTAAAAGTTAAACTATTTAACTAAGAGTTTAATCTAAATGATAAGGTTAATATGGTGACCCAAACCTGTCTAAATATTTCATCAACTATTTCAAGTTCTTTTTCTTCTTCCACTTCCTCTTTCTTTGTTATTTCCATTCCAAAATAATAACTTCAGTATCTTATATATAATTTGATGTTATTATAAAAATGGTAAAACCATATTCATTATTCTATCCATCATATGAATGATAATGTCACCATACGTGCGTACGTACGGCTTACCATATCCACATCGTGGTGTAGTTGTTATTCAATACATTATTTTTTTGGATGGGTATAATAATGATGTATAATTGATTTAAATAATAAATATAACATGTTAATTATTCTGTATATATGATATACCATCTATTTACAAACGATTTTAATATCAAAAGAATGATATTGTCGCTTGTGCGTACGTATGGATTACTATCTCCACTAACGTGATGAGATTCATTTCCCCATCGTAACCATTCAAGAATAATTTTTAGTTTAGGATTTAAAATAATTTTTAGGAACTTAATATCATTCTGAATATGAATCAAATACATCCAATCCATAACAAACACAACTTATGTAACAAAACATATAAAGGAAATAAATCAGTTAACACCCAAAACGATGATAATACTAAAATATTATTAACAAAGCAATATTAGAAAATCATATATGATATAATATTTATGTATATGGGTATTTTATAATTTCATAACAATGATTTAACTATTATATAGGAGTTTAACGTAGAATCGACCAAGGAAAAGTTCAAGGTAAGGGTTAATTTCACAATCTATTTATTATCTGAGGTTGTTAATATATTAGTATCTACTAGGACCTATTTATCATCCCAATTAGTGTTTTCTTAAAAATGTATTTTAAAACATTTTAACTATTTACTAAATTGTGGGTTAAAGTCATTTATACCATTATTTGACCTTATATGTTTGGAAAGGAATCTTTCTATCGTTTCAAAAAAAGGTACTTTGTGACCTTTTCGACAAAATTAAGGTAATAATGTTTTTTTAACTTATATGGTGGGTGTAGATATTTTCCGTAGTTATAACATCTTCGAATATTCCCTTACATGATTATAATAATATTTTATAAATAAATGTTTTCTTTTATAATTATGTGACTCTTAAATGATTTCAAAATAGAAAGATATATTTCTCTGAAAAGGTTTTGATTTCATCTATGTGAACATCCTTTGATAAAATTTACACTTTTTTGAAGTTGATTTATTATGATACAAATATTACATATTGTATTTAAGGTTTTGTGATATGATCGATTGTGGTTGTGTTATTTTTATACCATTCATGGTTTATGGTTAGAGTATTGACATTTCATATGCTAGTTTTAATACGAATGTTTATGCTACGTTTCAAACTTTTCATATGAGAAGTGTATTGGAATTAGTATGTGATGGGTGGAGCGCGCTATAGCTCCTTGGTGCATCAGTAGATCTTGTGAGATAATTAGATGTGGAATTAGTTGAGGCCTTTCCTAATTTGATATATAGTTTTGGATAAGGCCTAAATCATTTTTAGATGTCATAGTCGAGGCTTTGATAAGATGTTTTAGAAAGTCTGGCATTATACATTACCTCATTATGAAAATAATAATGATGGTTCATGTGGTTATTAGACTAGTATATTACCCATGACTATGTTTTATTATTGCATTATTTACTCATCTCATATTCCAGCCATAAAGTGTTTATGTTTATTATTTCTAAAGGCATTTGTTTTCAATTATTCAACATGCCTAATGTTTATGTTATCTTCCGCTATACTTCTTACTCTTACCGAGCTCTTGGTCTCACCCCTTTCTTATGTTTCATTTTACCAAGATATGAAGAAGTTATTTACGAGTGACTTTCTAACATAATCTAGGAGTCTTGGATGTTTCTAATGGAATAAATTAGTATTGTATTTATTCTCAGGTTTTAATGTTAAATTTATGTATGTATATTGTTTCCAATAATACTAAACTATTCGATCTTTCGAGACATTATTCCTTCTATCATGCCAATGATATGTAATAATGCACCGACTCTGGGTAACTAGGGTCGGGGAGTTACATCCAAGGTATATGAAAACAACACAATCCTATAACCAAATAGAATCTACTCACGTACCCAGTGCAATGGTGTCCTGAGTAGGGTGTGAGATATAAATATCAATAGGCCCAAACCACCAGTGTCTACCCCAAATCGAGACATTTAATAAATAATTTAAACCATGTGAAAACATGCATAAATAAAGTAAGTAGTACAATGTTGCTATTTATCCATGTACCTGCTTCATCCCTCAGTTGATGCCTGAACTTTTATTATACATTTTTTATGCATACTCAACAATCACTACATAATCAATTTTATTTATTAAATATTCAAACATCATTAAATTATAAAAGTCTCAAGATTCGGTCTAATCCCAACATCCCCAGTATAAGTCACTCACCACAGATGTCCCTAAAGACCATCTAAGTAATCAAAGTAAAGACTGAATCCAAGCTTGTGCTTTGGCATGGATAACACATCATAAGATATTCAATTTAATCTATCATATACTATGTCTAAGCTTGTCCACTAAAATAGTGATTTGATCCTGTTTCCATCCACAAATAGTGATTCACCCAAATCATTAATAAGTCTGAACTATTCCTCATATCCAGTTCACAAATCATTATGTCACAACAGTTTTCATTAAAAATTAATTATTTTCATATAAGACCAATTGGACCCGCATTCCAATGTCAATTAATGGTTACAGATCTTCATTTATAGCACCCACATGAGTATTTGGAGAATTAGTCCTTGTCTCACTACCCATGCATATTTGGAGCATCAGTCCCTGTCTTATAAAAGAATATTTTCATGCAATTTGAGTGAGAATGCAATGTCTAGCACCCCATGAGTATTTAGAGTATCATTTCACATCTCACAACCCATTTATCTATCATAAATACATATTTATCATTATTGTAGAACACCATGTATAACACACCAAAACCATCCATTAATTAATTCATAAATTAATTAATCTAATCCGTTAAATAATTCAACAACCAATTAACAACAAAAATCTCCCATCAAACAATTATACAATCAATAAACCATTCAACATATCAATAGTTAATAATTAATTATCAATTAATTATTCTCAATTAATTATCCTAAATCTTTAACTAGTCTGAACCCATCCACTGAAGTAGTGTTTCTTCAAGAACTTTAACAATTAATATGTGTGTCATAAACATCACAAGTCAAACATGATAATCAAGGCCCACATATTTAGAAAAAATCTCACATAACATATCATATTTTTAAACAAATACATCCTAGACAACTTAAGTCATGTAAAATAAACACACATCCAAAAATATTGTTGTCCAACAGTCATAAAAATCAATCATTTCACAATCTTAACTTAATGCTTGAAAATTAACTAATTAAATCATATCTCTTTAACCAGTTCATCAATTGATTGACTATTTACCATTTATCTTGAAATAATTAATCAATCCATTAATTATTACCAGTTTCCAATTTATATTCCAAACATGTCCAAATATTCAATATTCTCAATATTCAGTAAATGCCACAATTTTTCCAATGCATGAATAGATAATTAATTCTTCAATTAATTACCCTATTGCCCATCATTCCCCATTAAATCATTTTATTCACCAACTGATAGATCATAATTTGCGTATTTAACATTCCGTGACATGGGTTTAAAAACCCACACTAAAGTGTGTCCAAGTCCAACGTCGTTTAAGTCTCATTTCCAAGGAAGACCCATGGGTTCTTCCTGTTTAACCATTTAATATTCTGGCCATAAGCTCAAAATATTTTTAATAGCTTGTAATAAATTCTTAACACCAAAACAAGGTAATTTTATCATCAATAAGGGATACATACGAAAACCCAACCTTATGCAATCATGATATAACATTACCACCAACCAATAGTTTATCTTTAATCATAATTTAAAAAAATAGCAGTTCCAAAATCAAGGAAACTCATACACTAAAAATATTTAAAGAAGAAAATAATTCTTAAATAAATTTATAGATATTTGGGAACATACCTCAGGGTGTAACTAAAACAATATTCAGAAGCTTGATATAAAATGATAACCTATCTACAATTGGTCTTCAATCGCATACACACACCTTTATGTATATAAATATATACTTATATATGTATATATATTTATATATTTATACATGTACATTCCCTCTACATTGATCAAAATACACTGCAACATAACTTATAATCACAAAAATACATCTAAAAGACTCAACACACCTCACATAAAGTACTAGGGACTCGTATAATTTGTCAGACTCTAAATTAGATGGTGAAAAACAAACAGAAAAAAAGTATATCCTTACCTAAACCAATTAAGAAAAGAAAAATTGAGTTCATTCACCTCACCCTTTGGTTGTAGATGCTTGATTATTGACCAATAGTTCTGGAGTAAACATTTTCATATCCTAAAAATAGTGGAACATAACCATCAGATTAAACCCAAACCTTAAAGTTTCAGCTGAGAAAACTAGGTGAGAGAGATGAGTCAAATGTCCAATGTGAATCATGAGTTATACGCATAAGGAATCACCTTGAAAATGTAGACAAGATTCATGAAGATTATGAGAGGATCCTTTATACTCAAAGTGGATTCTGGGAGAGGGGATGGTGCACTACAGGTTCTTCTTGGGAATTTTGTGTGTTGTTGTGAGGGGGTCTGGTCGAGGGTTGCACACTAGGGAGAAGGGGCCATGCACTTATGGAGGTTACACCATAAGGAAGGATCTGGAGCATACGGAGTTTGAGGGAACTAAGCATCTAGTGCGTCACCCAAGGGGGAAGAAAAAATGAGGGTCATGTGCCTCACTTGCAGGTCGTGCCTCCCCTTTTTATTTTCTATTATTTTCTTTTCCACTCAAATTAATCTAATTAATTGTATATAATAATTAAAATAATAATACTAATTTTATTATTATTATTCTACTCATAATACACTTATCTATTAATTTTTAAACTCCCCCATTAAATTAAAAATGCTTCTTCATTTACTATTCTTTTAATAAATGTTTCATAATTAATTATAAAACTTCTTATTAATCATTTAATTAAATTCCTTTAACATTTATTTAACTATGTAACCACAAAAGTAATAATAACATTATTATTATTATTATTCCAACTTTCATTTATTTAAAACTAAAACCTCCAATTTATTACAATATCATTAATATGATAAAAACTCCAACCCACAACCACTAATTTAATTTCCATAATAATTATTATTATTACCTTCCTAAAACTAAAATAATAATAGTCTCATTATTATTATTTTTCAATACTTTGATAAACTCAACACCTCTATTTAATAACAATAATTAATTAAATATGAAACCCCTCATTTAATTAAACATTTCTTTGAGAATCTCAACAACCACATTAAATTCTTTTAACACTAATTTAAATAAATAAACAAAATAATAATAATAATAACATTATTAAAGTTATTATTCCAACTTTTAATTAATTGAAACCAAACACCCCCAATTTATTACAATTTCATTAATGTGATATTAATGATAAAAACATCAACCCATAACCTCCATTTAATAATAAATAGTTTTTAAATAGTTTTGAAACTCTTTATTTAATTAAAATGGTTATTAGATAAACCCAAAAGACACATTAATTTCTTCTACCATCATTTAATTAATTCTTTATTATTCATATAATTAAACTACCAAAATATTAATAATAATAATAATAACTTAGTTATTATTATTATTATTAAAATTTTCTTTTAATTAATCACACTCTCTCATATAATCTTATTTAATTAAGTTAAATAATTTATTAAGCAGTGTAAACTGCACGGTTTGGACAGCAACCATGTGTTGCCCATGAAGATCCATGAAATTGAAATTTTACAGATCTGGTGCTCCTGATACTCATCGAGACACCCACTAAAATTATCAGATAAATACGCAAGTCCAAAAATGAAACCTTTAGGTGTTCCAACACTCAGAATAAAATTCTAGAGCACGGTTTAAAAAAAGACCTATTTATAAACAAAACAAAAATTTAAAAACCTTTATATATTAACTCTATTAAAAAAATGGGACTTTACTATCTACCCACCTTAAAAACTTATCCTCCCTGAGAATTCATTGGGAACCACTACTAAAACAACCAACCTACCAAGGTCATTTAATCTTGTTAAAACTAACGCGTTGCATTCCCAATGCCAAACACACCTTTAACCCTTCACAAGACTAACTGCTAAACCTTTAAAACTAGAGACAAAGCTCACTTTATAGCTTAAACATAGAAACAATGCTTATATCTAAGGTAATTATAGGTACCTCTTCAACAAAAATGGTTGAATCTCGATCAACCAACATAACAGGTTATGCATACTTCCCTCGAAAGACATCACAGACCCAAAACCAACATTCTCCCACTATCTGACGATGTGACTTTAAAACTATTCAAAAATATCCACATATATAATGATGTCCTTAACGGACCTCTAGTGAAATTTCCAAGTCAAGGCTTCGCAAGGCTATTTTAAAAACAACAGTTCCTCAACACGAATAAAGGAGTAGCCTAAAGAAACCATGCATCTTGCATACTACCCAAATAACAACCACTCATCAAGCTCAACTACATTTAAATTGTAGTGTGGAATAAGACCAATGCTATATTAGTGTCTCCATGACAAGGTCAAGATAGGGGAAATGATCATCATGTTTAGAAGATCTCACTAAGATAAAAACCAAGGTCATTAAGAAGATCATTCGAACTACTAACGAACAACTCTCTTCTAAAATCTTGGAATCTTATACCGACATGTTTACCAAAAACAATGTGATACTACCCACCTTAAGATTGTCGATGACATCGAAATGAAAGATCATTTACTCACCAGTGTTCTATTTCAGAATACCTTAATGCATGCATGTGACATCCCTCGAACCACAATCACCGCATCAAATATTGATCATAAAAATCATAAAATAAACCTATCAGCATACCATAACACCCAAATACCAAGAAGTCATCTAGAGTAGTGGGACGAACTTACTTTAATAGCCTAGAACATTATAAGGTTACTACCTACCATTTGTTATCCCCTTACGAAGTGTAAACTTTGACCCTCTCCCTTGGTCACACAAAACTAGAATCATGAGGTTCAAAAACCATTTTTTATTTTAGCCATTTTAATTAATTCATTTCAACCTTTTAACATTTGAATGAATTTAAAAAACACACAAGTACTTTTTCTTAACAAGTCCCTTGGTTTTTAAAATATATCCCTATAAAAAAAATATTCATGCTATCACAAACATCCTCTTTAAACATTTAACATTCAGTGTTATTCAAATTTAAATAGGAAATTGAGAATCTAAATTTCGTTTAACAAGAAGTCGACCTCTGATGGTCCCATTTATTAAATCTAGGTTCTTCATAAATCAACCCAACAACAATCCATTTCACTGAAAACTCAACATTTTTACATTTATAACCATTTTAAAACATAATATGGTTATATAAGGTTCAAACACAGGGGTGGCCATCAACCAATTGATAAGGCTCCCATACACCTTATTTCTATAATTTGGATCCCATTTATCATAAAAACATTCATTTAACATTTTAACTTTATCAACCCTTTCATATATCAAAACATCTCTACCATGTTAGCATAAGCAATAACACAACCACATGTTATAACATAGAAGCATAGAACAACAACAAAACATGCTAATAATTTAGGTATTATGGAATATAATCACTCAAGATTATTAAATATATCATTGAAACATGATATCTATAGATTCATGCTAAAGAATATCAAAACATGGAATTGCACCCAAGGAACCCAATACAAATTAGTAGGAATCCTACTAATGCAATTACATTGCATGTTATATGCATGAAATGTGAATCTCTAAGTGCCTAAGATGATGCATGTATGAAACTTCCTTTCCATATGAGTCCAAGATAATTATTTTTAAAAATTATCTAAATCAATAAACACTGGAAAATACACCAGTAACTTAAGGTGAAATCATATAAAATGTAACCTCTAATAGTACAGACATCGATTCCCATCCCAAGACACTTCGTTATTTCCCGTACATGGGGTGATCAGTCCCAAAAATGGATATTAACCCAAATGTTGACACATCCCCAGTCTCCTATCTACCAAACCCAAAATTTTAATACAAAGAAAAAGAAACCCAGTGATACCACTTTGTAACGTCTCGACTCGGGTCACCACAAAACCAGTGGTCGGACCAGTCTCCACATGACCTCAAGCGTATCTCCCCATATTCCATAGGTTGTCGAATAGCAGCGAGGGTCTATGGATAGTCATTGGGGAGACTATACACTCATATCAGATTTCAATAATATAGAATGAAAATAAATATTTGAAGCAGTATAATAAATGATAAAGTAGTGGAAGAAAAATAGTATTCATTTTATAAAAGTGGCTAATGCCGATTATACAGAAGATGCATGCATGACATGCTAATGATAAAAAAATAGAAAGTAGTGAACAAAAAATAGGCTTTAAATTCCAATATAGAAATAAATAAATAATGACTTAAATCCCTAAGGTTGGTTTCCTCGAGCATCCTGAGCTTATGCTCAGTCCTCTGCTCCTATCTCCCAGGTATATGCAAACTACACAATCCTGAAACCAAATAGAATCTAATTGGGTAACCAATGAAATGGCAGCCCGAGTAGGGTGTGAGATATAAATATTATAAGGTCAGGATCACCAGTATCTACCCAAAATATAGAAATTTAATATATAATTTAAACCATGTGAAAACATGCATAAATAAAGTAAGCAGTACAATGTAGGTATATATCCAAGTACCTTCTTCAGCCCTCAGCTGGTGTCTAAACTTGCATTATACATTTGTCATGAATACTCAACAATCACTGCACAATCATTTTCATTTATAAAATATTCAAACCTCGTTTAATTTTGAAGGTCTCGAGATTCAATCTAAGCTCAACATCCCCTGTATAAGTCACTCACCACAGATGTCCTTAAAGACCATATAAGTAATCAAAGTAAAGGTCTAATCCAATATTGTGTTTTTCCATAGATAACACGTAATAAGATATTCAATTTAATATTCAATATACTATTTCTGAGCCCATCCACTAAAATATTGATTCGATCCTGGTTCTATCCACTAACAATGATTCACCCAAATCATTAATAAGTATGAACCCTTCCTCATATTCAGTTCACAAATCATTATGTCACAATAGTTTTCATTAACCATTAATTCATTTCATATACGACAAATTGGACCCACAGTTCATTGTCAATTAATGGGTGTAGATCATCATTTCTATCACCCTTGTGAGTATTTGGAGCAAATTCCTTATATCACAACCCATGGGTATTTGGAGCATCAGTCCCTGTACCATAAAATAATATTTTAATAAAAGTTGGGTGTAGAATGCCATGTCTAGCACCCCATGAGTATTTAGAGTATCAGTGCATGTCTCACAACCTGTTTATCAATCATACATAAATATTTATCAATGGTGTAGAACTCCATGTCTAACACCCCAAAACCATCCATTATTAATTCATAAATTAATTAATCCAATCTATTAATTAATTCAACAACTAATTAAAAACATAAATCTCTTGTTGAATAATTCAAAAATCAATTAATTATTCTCAATTAATTATCCCAAATCTTTAACAAGTCTGAACTCATCCACTGAAATAGTTTTTCATCTAGTACTTTAACAATTTACATGCACGCCGTAAACATCACAAGTCAAACATGCTAAACAAGACCCACATATTTAGAAACCATCTCACATAGCATGTCATATTTTTAAAAAACTCCATCCTAAACAACTTAAGGTATCTAAAATAAACACGCATCCTAATATATTGTTGGCCAACAGTCATAACACTTGATCATTTCACAATCTTGACTTAATACTTGAAAATTAATTAATTATACAATTTATTAATTAAATCCTATCTCTTTAACCAGTTCATCAATTGATTGGACATTTACCATTTATCATGTAATAATTAATCCATCCATTAATTATTACCAGTTTTCAATTTATATTTCAAAATCTCAAAATATTCAATATTCTCAATATTCAGTAAATGCCATAATTTTTCCAACTCATGACTAGATAATTAATTTTTTAATTAACTACCGTATTACCCATCATTCCCCATTCAATCATTTTATTCTCCAACTGATAAATCATCATTTTTGTAATTAACATTCCATGACATGGGTTAAAAAATGCACACTAAAGGGTGTCCAAGTCCAATGCCATTTAAGTATCATTTAAAAGGAAGATCCACGGGTGCTTCCTGTTTAACCATTTAATATTTAGGCCATAAGATCAAAATATTTTCAATATGTAATAATAAATTCTTAACATCAACACATGGTAATTTCTTCATTAATAAGGGATACATACAAAAACCCAACCTTAATAAAGAATGATATGACATTACCACCAACCAATAATTTATCTTTATTCATCATTTAAAGAAAAATTTAGTAGTTCCAAAATCAAAGAAACTCATACTCTCAAATTATTTAAAGAAGAAAATAATTCTTAAATAACGTGATAGAGATTTGGGACCCCTCCTTAGGGTGGAACCAAAAAATTATTCAGTGGCTAATTGTAAAGTCCCGTGGTTTTTAAACAGACTTAAAATACGAAGCTTTTCAAAAAATATTGGGTTTATCAAAGGGGCATTTTTTTTAAACCGAGCTATGGAATTTTGTTTCTAGTGTTGGAACACCTAAAGGTGTCATTTTTAGACTTGTATATTTATTCAATAATTTTAGCAGGTGTCCTAATGAGTCTCAGGAGCACCAGATCTAGAAAATTTCACTTTAATGGATCTGCATGGGAACGTACTGTTGCAGTCCAAACCATGCAATTTACATTGCTTAATAAATTATTTAATTAAATTAAATAAGATTATATGACAGAGTGTGATTAATTAAAATATAGTAATAATAATAATAATAAAGTTATTATTATTATTATTGTGGTTGTTTAATTAAATAAATGATAAAGAATTAATTAAAAGATGGTTGAAGAAATTAATGTGGCTTTTGGGTTTGTCGAAGAACAATTTTAATTATATTAAGAGTTTGAAAATTATTAAAGGACCATTTATTATTAAATGGAGGTTATGGTTTAGAGTTTTTATCATTAATATCATATTAATGACATTGTAATAAATTGGGTGGTTTTGGTTTTAATTAAATGAATGTTAGAATAAAAATTATAATAATGTTATTATTATTACTGTTATGTTTATTTAATTAAATTAATGTTAAAATAATTTAATGTGGTTTTTGAACTTTTCAAAGTAACGTTTAATTAAATGTGGGGTTTCAGATTTAATGAAGTATTGTTATTAAATTGAGGTTTTGGGTTTATCAAAGGTTTGAAAAAAAATAATGAGACTATTATTATTTTATTTTTAGAAAGGTAATAATTATTAATATTATGAAAATTAAATTAGGGGTTATGGGTTGGAGTTTTTATTATATTAATGATATTGTAATAAATTGGGGGTTTTAGTTTTAAATAAATAAAAGTTGGAATAATAATAATGATAATGTTATTATTATTATTATGGTTATTTAGTTAAATAAATGATAAAATAATTTAATTAAATGATCAATAGATAGTTTTATAATTAATTATGAAACATTTATTAATATAATAGTAAATGAAGAAGTGTTTTTAATTAAATGGGGAGTTTTACACTTATTCGATAAGTGTTTAATGTGTATAATAATAACAATAAAATGGGTATTATTATTTTAATTATAACATTAAATTAATTAGATTAATTTTAGGGGAAAAGAAGAAAAATAAAAAGGGGAGGTGCGGCCTGTAGGTGAGGCGCACGACTCCCATGTTTTCTTCCTCCTTAGGTGATGCACCAGGTGCCTAGTTCCCTTGCGCTCCAACTGCTTCGTCTACTTCCCTATGGCATAACCTCCAAAATAACATGGCCCCTTCTTCCTAACATACAGACCTTGGCCAAACCCCCTCATAGCAGCACACGACACCCCCGGGCGGAACATGTAGCGCACCACCCCCTCACTCAGACTCCACTTTTCGCGAGATGTTTCATCTCATACTATTCACAAATCATGTCTTCCTCTTCAAGGTGATTCCTTCTGTGTATAACTTTTGATTTTCATCGGCCATTTGACTCCACTATCTCATCTTGTTTTCCCAGCTGAAACCCTAAGGTTCGGGTTTAATCTGATGGTTATGTTTTTCTATTTTTAGGATATGTTAATTTTGACTCGGGACCTATTGGTCCATAATCCAGCATTTGTTTCCAAGGGTGAGGTGGATGGACTCGTTTTTCCTTGTCTCCATTTCTTCGGGTAAGTATATACATTTTCTTTGTTTGTTTTGCACCATCTAATTTAGTTTCTGACAAATTATACGAGTCCCTTGTACTTTATTTGAGGTGAGTTGAGTCTTATCATTGCATTTTTGTGATTATAAGTTATGTTGTAGTGGATTTTGATTAATATAGAGGGAAGACACATGTATATATATAAGTGTATATTTATATACTTAAAGGTGTGTGTGTGCGGTTGCAGACTAGTTGCAGATTGGTTGTTGTTGTATGTCAAGCCACTGAATATTTTTTGGTTCCACCCTGAGGTGGGGTCCCAAATATCTATCACTTTATTTAAGAATTATTTTCTTCTTTAAATAATTTTAGAGCATGAGTTTCCTTAATTTCGGAACTACTAAATGTTTCATTAAATAATGACTAAAGATAAACTATTGGTTGGTGGTAATGTCATATCATGCTTTCTTAAGGTTGGGTTTTTGTATGTATCCCTTATTAATGAGGAAATTACAATGTGTTGGTGTTAAGAATTTATTGCTGGCTATTGAAAATATATTGAGCTTATGGCCTAAATATTAAATGGTTAAATAGGAAGCACCCACAGGTATTCCTTGGAAATGAGACTTAAATGGAATTCGGCTTGGACACCCTTTAATGGGTGTTTTTTAACCCATGTCGAAGAATTTTAATTATAAAAATGATGATTTATTAGTTTCCTAATAAAATGATTGAATTGGGAATGATCGGTGATAGGGTAATTAATTGAAAATTTAATTATCTAGTCATGATTTGGAAAAATTGTGGCATTTACTAAATATTGAGAATATTTAATATTTTAACATGTTTGGAATATAAATTAGAAACTAGTAATAATTAATGGATGGATTAATTATTACATGATAAATGGTGAATAATCAATAAATTGATGAACTATTTAAAGAAATATGATTTAATTAATTAATTTTTGAATTAATTAATTTTCATGCATTAAGTTAAGATTGTGAAATGATTGATTGTTATGATTGTTGGCTAATAATATTTTTGTATGTGTGTTTATTTTCCATGACAAAAGTTGTTTCGGATAGAGTTTTTTAAAAATATTATATGCTATGTGAGATGGTTTTTAAATATGTGGGCCTTTTTTATCATGTTTGACTTGTGATGTTTACGACGTGCATGTAAATTGTTAAAGTCCTGCATGAAACATTGTTTTAGTGGATAAGTTAAGTCTTGTTAAAGATTTGGGATAATTAATAGAGAATAATTAATTGATAATTAATTATTAACTATTGATATGTTGAATGGTTAATTGACTGTAGAATTATTTGATAGGAAATTTAAGTTGTTAATTATTTTTTTAATTAATTAACAGATTGGATTAATTAATTTATGAATTAATTAATTGATGGTTTTGGGGTGTTAGAGATAACATTCTACACCAAAGATAAATATGTACGTATGATTTATAAATAGGTTGTGAGACATGGATTGATGCTCTAAATACTCACGGGGTTCTAGACATGGCGTTCTACACCTAGCTTGCATGAAAATATTCTATTATGGGACAGGGACTTATGCTCCAAATACCCATGGGTTGTGGGACAAGGACTGATGCTCCAAATACTCACAAGGGTGATAGAAATGATGATATACACCCATTAATTGACATTGGACTATAGTTACAGTTAGTCTTATATGAAATGAATAAATGGTTAATGAAAACTATTATGACGTAATTATTTTTGAACTAAATATGAGGAAGGGTTCAGACTTATTAATGATTTGGATGAATCACTGTTAGTGGACGGACCTAGGATCGAATCACAATTTTAGTGGATGGTCTCAGAAATAGTATATGATATATCAAATTGAATATCTTATGACACATTATCTATGCCAAAGCACAACATTGGATTCGGTCTTTACTATGATTACTTAGATGGTCTTTAGAGACATCTTTGGTGAGTGAGTTATACAGGGGATGTCATGCTTAGACCGAATCTCGAGACTTCCATAATTTAATGATGTTTGAATATTTGATAAATGAAAATGGTTGTGTAGTGATTGCTGAGTATGCATGAAAAATGTATAATGAATGTTCAAACACCAGTTGAGGGTGGAAGAAGGTACTTAGATATATAGCTACATTGAACTGCTAACTTTATTTATGCATGTTTTCATATAGTTTAAATTATTTATTAAATGTTTGGATTTGGGGTAGACACTAGTGGGAATAGCCTACTGATATTTATATCTACCACCCTCCTCAGGCCACCATTGCACTTTGTTCCTGAGTAGATTCTATTTGGTTGCAGGATTGTGTTGTTTTCATATACATGGGAGATAGGAGGAGAGGACTAAGCAAAAGCTTGGGATGCTCAAGGAGACCACCCTTGGAGCTTTGAGTCATTATTTCTTTGTTTCTGTATTATAATGTAAAGAATGTTTTTTTGTTCACTACTTTCCATTTTTGTATCATTATCATGTTATGCATGAATCTTTGGTATAATTGGTGTTGACCACTTTTATAAAATGAATACAATTTGTCTTCCACTAATTTATCATTTATTAGACTTCTTCCACTATTTATTTCCATTATCTATTTTTGAACTCTAATATGAGGGTATAGTTTCCCCAATAACTATCCATAGACCCCCACTGCTAATCGGAAACCTCTGGCGTATGGGGAGACACGCTTGAGGTCATGCGAAAACCGGTCTAGCCAACAGTTTTGTGGTGAGTCGGGTTAGGACGTTACAATGTAGAATGGGTATAAATCTCCATAATCGAAGTTATATGTTATTAATGAAATTATATAAGTTTAATTTTTTAGATATATTATTTTTTCTAGATATGTGGATAAATCATTAGATAATATGTTAATGTAAATCGTTTAAATTAATTTTTTCTATTTTTCAATCACAACTAACTAGTTTTGTTCAATTATTTAATATCATGTATATATATTGGTTTCAAAATATTAAATAATATATAATACATATAATATAATTTTTTCAACCATGAAATTTGTTTCAGGACCATACTTGAATACGTTAATAGAAATTGAAAACTCATCATCCTTGAATGTGATAAATTAACACATCACGGATGATGTTTTCATACAAAAGGGGAAGGGAAAGAATTGATGATGGATTATCCCATAAACATAATAAAATTCCATTATATATAAGTTAATGGAGTTATCATTCCATATGGATGAGGGGATTTGAGGATATAATTAGATAATAAATCACTTGAAAATAAAATAAAATAAAAGGAAAGAGGAATTTACCTCTTGATTTTCTCCTCCTTGAGAACCTCCTTAGGGAAAATACTTTTATCTTTTGATGATACCAATAGCTCTTGTAAATGGGGGTGTTTGGGAAGATTATTGGGTATAATTTATACAAGTATAAAATCTTGTGAGGTGTGAAGAGAAGAGGTGGTGATAGATGGTGTTTATAGTGGAGGAGAGGGGTGTTTTCTAATTATTTTACACATTAGTTTATTATTTTGCATCAAGAATATGAATAATTTGAGTATTATCCTAAAAAATGTTAAGAAATTAAGTATAGTCCAATATTTTGGACTTAAATCATCCATAAATCATCTATAACTCAATAAATCAAGTATTTAGCTTATACTCTAAACTACCATATTTTACTATTCATAAAAAATTCATGTTTTTCATAAAAATCTAAAAAATTAACCCTAAAATTTTCTGATAGGTAGAATTTAAACATGAATTCCATTTTATGTAAATAATTTTCTAAATATGATAAATCTAATTTTTTTTAAACTATAATTTACTCGAAGAATACAGATTTTAAAATTATAACTAATTTTATAACACTTTTAAAAATTAAATAAGGTCTCAAAAAATTATATTAAAATCATAATAAAAAAATATAAATTTATAATTAATTTTATGAAAATAAATTTTCTTTTAAATCCCTATATTAATTATAAAATTGTAATTAAACATTTATAACTTACAAAAACACCAACACATAATTAATAAATTTTAAAACATTTATTTACTTATACTATGATAAAATTATATCATACATTCATTTATAAGATGCCTAAATATAATTTATACTTTCATAGGTGAGGTTTCTATTCATATATTAGGTTTACTATTTATAAGATTCATATTACTATTCGAAAGGTCAACTTACTATTTTATCAATACAGGTTCCTTAACTTCTAGAAATACCTCTTATTTCATCTATTCTTTATTTATAATGTTTTTATTCTGTTCTTAATGTGATTTTTTGTGATTATACTATATAAAAAAATTATAAGAAAGGGATTTCCATTGATAAAATTTTGGCTAGTTACATTTTTCTCCCTTATGAAATTCCACCCTCAAAATCTTGTTTTTCAAACTAAGTGGAATGTAGTTGAGGGTACATATACTATTTCTTACCATTAACTAGAAAATAAAAAACAAAATTAAGTAGGGCTTGAATAATTATCTATTATGAATATAAGAAGGAAACTTTTAACATTAAATCATAAAATTGTAAAGGAAAAGTATATCTTAACTTGTGATTCCCTAGGTTTAAATCTAGTTTATCCATGATTTTTTCCGAACATGTATTCATAGGGGAATTTTTCATTCTATTAATAATGTTTTGTAATGAGCATATGAACTTACGAAAGCATGTCTTTTGGGAGTGTCAAACCAGATGTGTAGTAAACCCTGTTGTCCTGTACTAGGTTACCCTAAGTCAGGCATGTAACACCATATTAGAGTTATTACTCCTAGGTACATATTTTTCAGAACCACATCCACTTATGGTATCCATATAGGGGTTTATTTTCTTGATAAACCATTTACTCTATACTAACCAAAATTTAGCGATGTTTTCTCATACATAGTCTTATCCCTAGAGTTCTTTCAAAAGTTCTCTATTTCTAATCTATAAAAATGAATAGACTTTCCTCTGATACTAACTATAGAGACCCTAGCATTTTAGACATATTATTACATGATTTAAAGCATAATTAATCATTAAATATAATCCAAGGATCATAAAGTATAGTGTATTTATAAGATTAGATACATAATTAAACAACATGAAACCAAAATAAATCATCTTTTATTTAATCTTCATAAGGATTTCATAACTTCTTTTGAACCCTTACATCTTCATTGGATTCCTTGGGGAATACATGAATAAATGAATGAGATAAAAATCCTAGTAAATAATTAAACAATAAAATAAAGCTCAGCACATGTGTTAGAAGGCATAACACAATGATATAGAAAGTCATGGAACATGATTAAACATATAGAATAATAACATATAGAACATGGGTTAATATAATCATAGAATTATAGTAATGCTTCAAAAATATAAAACATGGCTTTATCATGATTAAAGTATCATTGCACATGGAGGATCATGAGTCAAGGCTAACCACCAAGATTGTTGCACATGGAGCATGAGTCAAGGTTAACCACCAAGACCGTTGCACATGACGTTTCATGAGACTAAACATTAACCAAGGAATTGGAGTGATATTTGGGTGCACCCATCATATAATGTTCATTAATATGTGTTCCATATGAATAATCACACATGAGTAATCTAACATAAACATAAGGGTTTCCCATGGAAAGAATTAGGTATCATAATCGTATCAAAAGGAATAACAAAAGGGAATATCAAAACGGAATTCAAAAAATAAAGGATTTAAATCATAAATGGAAATTACTAAGATAAAATAGGCATATATAATAATATATTATGTCAAAATTAAATAAAAATATGAAAAAATATCATTTAAGAAACTTTAAAAATAAAACATTTTTTGCGCAGTTTAAGGAAAATATTAAAGGTTATTTTAAATGAAAAATACATAATTGTTTGTATAAAACTAGAAATGAACCATTATAGTTTTCATGATAAAATTAGTGCTTTTATAAAAATAATGGCGGGTTAAAACAAATTATTTAGTTCATTTGAAAATTGGTAATAATTTCCCTTTAATCGGGCTTGCTTATCGGGAAGAATAGAGAAGGGAGCCTTTTTAAAACATATATTTCCCTATAAAATAAGAATCATACAACATGGATAAAATATTTTGGAACATATAAATATAAATTAGAATAAGTACATAAAATTAAAGAGTAATTAAATTGGGGTAAAGTGAGAGAAAGAGTAACCTGGAGGAAAAATAGTGGTTCAAAAAGGATCCCTTACCTTATTTCCGAAATTATTCTTCACTTGATCTTAATATACTAGATAATAAAATTAAATTCATTAATTTAAAAATAAATTACCATTAATAATTTAATTTTATTAATTATAGTTTTATTAAGATCATTTATAGTATTTTTGATGAGTTAGAGAGTTTAATTTCATCATTTGGGAATGTTAATTTTCTTAGTTTTCATGATAATATCACTTGTATATGAGTATAGAAGATCATGTTGAGTGGGTATAATTCTACAGAATTAAAATTATATTTTTTTAATGAAAATATATATGTTTAAATTTTATTATATATTATTTTTTTCTAGATATGTGGATGAAACATTAGATAACATGTTCACGATAACCGTTTAAATTAATTTTAACAATTTTACGATCACAATGAACATGGTTTGTTCTATTATTTAATATCATGTATATATAATGGTTCAATAAAATTAAATAAGATATAATACATATAATATAATGTTTTTCAACCATAAAAATGGTTTTAAAACCAGCCTTGAAGAGGGTAATAGAAATTGAAAACTCATCATCCATGAATGTGAAATATTAAAACATCACGAATGATGTTTTCATTTTTTTTGGAAAAAAATGTGAGGGGAATGAATTGATGATGGATTCTTTGATAAAAATAAAAAAAATTACAGTATATTTTGGTTACTATATTTATCATTAAATTTGGATGATTTAAGGTGAGGAGAGAATAATCAAATAAATAACTTCAAAAGAAAATAAAAGAAAATGGGAGAGAAATTTACCTCTTGAATTTCTCCTCCTTGAGAACCTCCTTGGGGAAAAGGTTTTGGTATTTTGATGTGACAAGGATCTCTTATACGTGGTAGAGGGGTTTGGGAATATTATTTTACATAATTTTGACAAGGAACAAAGCTTTAGATGTGTGAGGAGAAGAGGTGTGGAAGGATGGTATTTAAAGTGGAGGACAGAGGTGTTTTCATTATTTTACTCATTAGTTTATTATTTTCCTTCAAGGCCATGGATAGTCTGAGAATTATCATAAAAAATATTAAAATAATTATGTATAGTTATTCATTTTGGTTTTATATCATCCATACATCATCTATGAATCAATAAATGAAGTATTTAGCTTATACTATAAATTATTGTATTTTACTATTCACCAAAAAATCAAGTTTTCAGAAAAATCCCAAAAAATAACCCTAACAATTTTTTTATGGGTAGAATTAAAAAATGAACACCATTTTATAAAAATAATTTTATAAATATGATACATTTAATTTTTTAATTAAAATCCTCATTTACTTAGAAAATAAATATTTTAAAATTATATCTAATTTTATAACACTTTAAAAAATTAAATAAGGTCTCACAAAATAATATTAAAATCATAAGATAATAAAATATTAATTTATGAATGAATTTTTTTGAAAATAATTTTTTTTTAAATCCTTATATTAATTATAAAATTGTAATTAATCATTTATAACTTACAAAAACACCAACACTTAATTAATAAATTTTAAAATGTTGATTTTCTTATACAATGAAACAATTCTATCATAATTTCATTTATAAAATTCCTAAATTTTATTTGTAATTTCATAAGTGAGGTTATTATTAATTTCTTTGGTTTACTATTCATAAGGTTCATATTAATATTCCAAAGTTCAAGTTATTTAATCGATATAGGTTTCTTAAATTCTAGAAATACTTTTTATTTCATTAATTATTTATTTTTAATTTTTGTATTGTGTTCTTAATGTGATGTTTTAGTGATTATACTATATGAAATAATTATAATAAAAACATTTCCATTGATAAAATTTTGGTTTGTTATAGGTATGATACTGGCAGCATCTTAGACAAAACCAAATTCCCACAATAATAGAGTTTTTTCAACAAGAAGTGTCTATTTTGGTGGTGTGTGGTCTGACAGCACTACAACATAAACAGTGTTTAGCGGCGGTTTTGTGGCGGCGGTTCACAAAACCGCCGCTAAACGTTATCCGTGAAAGATTTCGCGGCGGTTTTTAACAAACCGCCGCGAAACCCAACCTATTTTGAAAAACCGCGACGCTTTCCCCTCCCCTATCGCATACCCGTACCCCGATCCCCCTCACAAACCCTCCCCTCTTCCCCGATCCCCGTCCCGCTACCTCCGGCGACACCCGAGCCCCCCGGCGAACCCTGCACCCCCCCCTCGACCGCCGGTGACCCCCGCGCCCCCGCGCCCCTCGCGCCCCCCACGCCCTCCGGCGACCGCCACACCCCCCGCGGCCTCCATTTTGAGCCTCTCCTCCATTGATTTCTAGAAATTTATTGAGGTAAATGCTTTTTTCATCTTGTTCATCCCCTATACTCTCCCCTACACCCATTATTTCTTGTTTTATACTTATCCCATGAACTCTAGTAAATATGTTGGTGGATATTAGGGTATGATATGGTTCTAATATGGGGGTTTTATGTGTTTAGGGCTTCTAGAGGGCTCCCCTTTTCTTGGTTGATATTTTCTATAAAAGTAGACTCATTTTAACTTGACTTCCACTTGATTGAGGTAGGTAAATTTTTTAAATTTCCTTTAATTAGAAGATCATTGAGTGCCTAATGTTTTCTAATTCCTTTTATTGTTAAATTAAATCTATATGCGGTAATAGTAGTGGATTTAAAAAAAATATCAAGTTTTTCTTACTTTTCATAAAGGTTTTTCAATAGTTTACTCATTTATAAAGTGATATTGAATTTCAAGTATTTAAAAAAATGTGTATATGGATCATTTAATGTTGATTTTAATTATTATGGTCAATTGGCCATGTTTAAGTCTTGGAATGGTAAAAGGTGTAGTTTTAAATAAAAAGTTTAAATAAAAGGTGGTGTTTTGGAATTTCAAATGATTTAAATGAAAAAAGGAAATTGATCCTTTAAATGGTTTTATGTATGGATTTCTATTATTTTCATTTAAATAAATTTTAAATAAATATTTCAAAATGGAAAAAAATGGCTTGCTATCCTGGACTAATTTTGAAAGAAAGTCATGTTTGTCACCTTCAAGGAGGTTTTCTCAAAAATGTACACAACCCTTAGTCAAGGCCCTTGATTTTGTACTGATTGATACATATATATTTTTGTTACTGAGGAGAATATTTTATATCTTTATTATAGGAATTTTTTGTGAAATGGGGATGTTTCTTAAGATGGAATTGAAGGTGATGTGATATTTAGTTAAAGTGTTTTAAAATTTATTTGTGTAATGATCATATGACTTACTTGTTTCCTCACATACCTTGAGTTTTATCATGGGGATCATAGGTAGCTATGTAAAAGATCTATATGATTGTGACCCTACTGTATATTATTCATTGGCTAGGGATTACGTCCCAATTAGACCGAGTGAGCTAATGGGATAGATTTGTGACCCAATGAGACCATGGTAGCTCCCAAAATATTTAGGTTCACATGTATTAGGTAGTGTTCTGATTAGATATATCCAATATCATTCATGTTATACCCTAGTGATTTTCCCATGATACCAAGTATTTTTTATGAAATTAAAAAGGGTATTTTCATTTTCTTTTTCATGGTGTCCCCAAGATTGATTGGATTATGAAACCATTGTGTGTTTGTGTTTGTTACTCCTTATTCATTATTGGTTTAGTTATTTATTGATATTTTCTTTATTCTTATGATTTTATTTGTTTTATATAATGAATTAAATTATGGTGGATTTTAAATTGATTTTTTTTTCAAAGGAAATAAAATTTTATGTTTTATATTTGAGTTTTTAAGAAGATATAGATACATAGTAAAATATTAGTTTTGTTCTGAAAAAAAAAATTAAAGGTCTCCTATTTAAAGTTTTAAAGTAGTTATTTTTTCCTTATTTAGTTAAAAATGGATTAAATTTTTTAATATGTGAAATTTGGTGTGATATTTTATTTGATAATATTACATGTGAGAAACTTATTTTCCTAACTGTAGTTTAAACTAGAATTATTGAAATTTCATATGGAATGAATTTCACAGAATCTATAGTAGAATCCAAATGGGAATGTTTTTTCTCACACCCTACATACACACTGACATGTGTATATAGTTATCATGTTTTCTTTTATGTGCCCAAACTATAATCTCTTTCGAGTTATGTTCACTTTGCTTTAATTAGGGATGGTATTTGTAAAACCCCATATCTATACAGGTGTTTAGAGATCAAGGGAAACTTAAATTTTCAATTTAGTGGCTAAGTTGAATTTTGAAATGGGATTTAGAATCAAATTTTGAGTCTTTGAAAACCTCAATGGAGGAGTTTTAGATATGGTTGGAGGCTTTTGAGTTATCTCAAAGTATCATAGGAACCTTGGGAGAGGTCGGGTGGTAGATGTAGTCAAAACAGTTGCAGTGCCACCGGCTAGCTATTAGTGTCTGGAAATGCAAGAAACCACTTCCAACAGACACTAAATAGCTGGTGGTATTTTTAGAGTGGGGATAACTCTTTTTACCCCTTAATCTTTTGGATGGTGTAGCCAAATCTCCCAATTTTTTTCTCTCACACAATCTCCCAGCATTTCTAAAATATTACTTTTGAATAGCATGAATTGTCTTTAAAGTTTCCACATGATGAACTTTTTCCACATGAAGATCATGTAGTTAACTTGATTTAAAATGCATTATGATCAGTTTCGATCACACATCAAAGGGGTGTTGTTTGAGGCAACATAAATGTGTGATCGATGGTGTTATGATAAGTGTGTATCCCGATATTCTTATTGCTCCTAAATGAGGTGTTGATGCTGTCTCCTATGGACCAGACTTGTTCAGTTGGTCTGAAATGGTAAATGTGGTCAATGAATCATCTTTATTATATTATGCATACTTTATGGCCAATGGTTCATCTTTATTATATTATGTTTCTGTAATCTTACACTATCGTATATTTTGTGTAGGCACATTGTGATATACATGGATAAAAGCTGGATCACATTACCGAGGAACACATCTCAATATGTTAAGGGTTTGAATGGGTTTTTAGATTTTGCAATTTCTAATCGATCCGTTGAAGGGAGAATAAGATGTCCATGTCCTAAATGTAAATTTAGAACATGGTTGAAGAGAGATGAAGTTTATGAACATTTAATACTGAAGCAATTCCCTGAGCAATATTTGTGTTGGATTTGGCATGGAGAATCAAACAATACAGAAAGATTGAGGACTGATGTTAATCCACAGAATGAGGTCCCAAGTTCTTCGACAATGGAAAATGAAATGCAAAACCTCATAAATGATGCATTCGGCACTGCAAGACACCACTATGAGCATCAAAACATATCAGAACAACCAGAAGAGGGTGCTACAAATTGCAACGTGACAAGTGATGTTTCTGAGACTGTAACACAAGCAGATCAAGATTGTAACATATCATTGGATCCTCTTGATTCTGTGGAGCCAAATGTAAGGGAAAAATTCAGTGAGGAAAATGCATTTCATGATTTAGTTGCCGATGGAAATCAAGAGTTGTATAGTGGGTGTTTGAAATATTCAAAGCTTTCATTTCTACTGAAGTTGTACCATATCAAATGTCTATGTGGAATTACAAATAAGGCAATGTCCATGTTATTGGAATTGATTCGTGATGCATTTCCTGAAGCAAAAATCCCAGAATCGTTTTATGATATGAAAAAAGTTGTTAACAAGCTTGGTCTGAATTATACAAAAATACATGCGTGTCCCAATGATTGTATGCTTTACTGGGGAGAGGATTCAAGTAGACAGAATTGTAAGAAATGTTCTTCTTCTAGATGGCAGTCAAAGGGTGATGTTGGAAGTATGACTGAACATAATTTCACGGAGAAGAAGAAAAGGAACACACCTGCAAAAGTTTTGCGTTACTTTCCTTTGAAGCCTCGATTGCAAAGATTATTCATGTCATCAAAAACCGCCGAACACATGAAGTGGCATGCTGTAGATAATAACAATGATGGGTTAATGAGACATCCACGGGATTCCCAATCGTGGAAGACATTTGATTCATTACATCCAGATTTCTCAGCTGATCCTAGGAATGTTCGATTGGGATTGGCTGCCGATGGATTCAACCCATTTGGGACTTTGAGTACGAGTTATAGCATTTGGCCAGTTGTTTTGATCCCTTATAATCTGCCTCCGTGGATGTGTATGCAACAAACATCTTTTATCATTTCGATGATTATTCCTGGAAAACAAATGCCTGGAAATGATATTGATGTATACCTGCAGCCTTTGATTGAAGAATTGCAGGAGTTATGGAGCAACGGTGTTGAGACATTTGATGTTTCTTCTAAAACAATGTTTAAAATGCATGCTGCTTTAATGTGGACCATTAGTGACTTCCCTGGGCTTGGGAATTTATCTGGTTGGAACACTTATATGGGTTTGGCTTGTCCCGTTTGTAACTTTGATTTCGAGCCCAAACGGCTACCTCACAGTAGAAAATGGTGCTTCTTGTGCCATCGAAGATTTCTTGATGCATCTCATAGATTTCGGCTGAACAAATCAAAATTTAATGGTTGCATTGATCGTAGACCACCTCCAAAGTTGTTAACCGGTTCTGAAATATTGACACAGCTTGAAAATGTTAAAACAGAATTTGGGAAGGTTCATCATTTGAATGATAGCGGAAAACGAGTGCGAAGTGCATCATCAAGTGAAATCAGAACGCAACAATGGAAGAAAAAAAGTATATTCTTCAAACTTTCGTATTGGGAATTTAATTCTTTGCGCCACAATCTTGATGTGATGCATATTGAGAAGAATGTATGTGATAATTTGATTTTCACATTACTTAATGAGCATGGAAAGTCGAAGGATCATCTCAATGCTCGCAAAGACTTACAAGTAATGAACATAAAACGTGATCTCTGGCCAGATGAGAATGAAAAGTATGCTCCGGCCATTTTTTCATTGAAAAATAGGGATAAAGATACGTTCCTTCAAATTTTAAAGAATGTGAAGGTATCTGATGGGTATTCGAGTAACATCTCGAGGTGTGTTGACTTGAAGAATCGTAAGTTATATGGATTGAAAAGTCACGATTCACATGTTTTGTTACAACAGTTACTACCATTGGCATTGCGTACATTATTACCTGAAAAAGTTACTGCTGTTGTACTCCATTTCTGCACATTTTTCAGACAGTTATGTGAGAAAGCTCTACATCCATTTCAGCTGGACAACCTACAGGAGAGGTTTGTATTGACCCTTTGTGCAATGGAGATGATCTTCCCTCCATCGTTTTTTACTGTCATGATGCATTTAACTGTGCATTTGGTTGACGAAGCTAAATTAGGAGGCCCCGTTCATTATCGATGGATGTATCCAATTGAGAGGTATTTTATTTATATGTTTCCAGTTAAGTAAACATTTTTTGGCATTTAAATAAATGCATAATATTATTATTATTTTTTCACAGATATCTTGGGCATTTGAAAGCATACGTGAGAAATAAAGCTCAACCAGAAGGCTCTATTGCTGAAGGCTATTTGGCCGAGGAGTGTCTCACCTTTTGTTCCAGATATTTGGATGATATTGAGACAAGATTTACTCGAGTTGGACGTGTTGACGACACATCAACTCAATCTCAAATGCATCAGAAATCAAAAATATTTCCTGCTATTGGCCGATCAGTTGGGAGGACCTCATACGCGACACTAACAGAATTGGAATTATTACAGGCACATAGATATGTGCTGCTGAATAGTGAAATTGCAGATCCATTTATTGAAGAGTTTAGGATACAAACAAAGAGACGAATGAGAAGCCGAACACGAAATGAAAAAGATATAACGAAAGCTGTGAATAAAGAGCTGGTAGAATGGTTTGCACGACGTGTAAGTTTATAAATATTGCAATAAATACGAATATTACTTTGACACATACAATTTGCAAATCTATTAAATTATATTTTTTTTTTCAGATCATGAATACTGATACTCGAGCTGACTTTTCAGAAGATTTGAAGTTTCTTGCTAGAGGTCCTATAAAACAAGTTAGAAAGTTCAACGCTTATAATGTGAATGGTTTTAGATTTCGTACAGTCGATCGAGAAGTGGGTTTGAAAACACAGAATAGTGGTATTTTTACATTTGATGAAGTGGAATACTATGGAAAGCTGCATGATATTATTGAATTAAACTACCACGGGCATTTTTCTGTTGTTTTATTCAAATGCAAATGGGTCGATTTTATCAGAGGTGTTAAAAGAGATTCATTGCAATTTACTTCTGTAAACTTCTCTCGCTTGATGGATGTTGGTGATCGTGAACTGCATGATCCATATATCTTAGCATCGCAGGCAAAAATGGTATATTATGTGAATGATGTTGTGGATGAAGGGTGGAGTGTAGTTACTCACGTAATACAAAGAGATTTGTATGATATGGGTGATGAAGTGGAAGATTTGACCTCTGCAATTGAATTTCATCAACAACAGGAAGCATAATTATTTGTCCATCATGATATTGAAAATATTGGTCTAGCAAGGATGAATGAAGTGGATGAAGCAATGGAGCAGGAAACCGACATGATTGAAGGGGAAAATGATTGTATGTACAATTATTTATTCATTCAGCAACTACTTGTTTCATTTCTGTAGTCATTCATTATCGTTGTTATATATATATTGTTTGTTAATACTGGGCATCTATTATCATTTTTAATTTTTTTTTCTGCATGAATTTTTTGAAATATATATTCTGAACTTAATTTTATTTGATTAAATGACAGGAATGCCAAGGAAGAAGCGGTACACTATTCCTTCTTCTTCTGCGACAGATGACGATCCGTCTGTCCCCACAGTATCATCTCCCCCTGCACCATCTCTGACACCATCAGTGGATGACTCATTAGGGGATGAGTCATCGCCTCCCCCTACAGGAGCTTCAGCAGCGGGGCAGCGACACGCCCACTCCAGTTCATCACGGACATTCTGGAGGGTCGCAGTCATAGGTACAAATTTTAATTAAATAAATTTATTGCATTTTGTTTATAGTAATTGTTTGCTCATTGCAGATGAAGACAATGAAACCGTGGAAAGAGACATAAAAAGTTCTGATGTTTGGAACATGCATGGCAAGAAGATAGTGGTGCCATTTGATTCTTATGGGGTCCCGACGGATGACGCCGCAGGTTTACTTGGTCAGATTATAGGTCAGCTGGCAGCGGAGCCCGTTTCCCTGCCTATTTCGTATGATGATTGGAGGCATATGCCTCCAAACTGGAAAAATGAAGTTTATGATTCTCAGATAAAGGTAATTTTATTACTTTATGGTTTAATTGAATGTCATTTTACTAATATATTCAAAATGAATTTCTGTATACAGATGTTCTTCCACTTTACCGTTGCTGATGTGATAGCACGGAAGTGGACATTGAAAAATCTTGGAAAAAAATGGAAAGATTTCAAATGGAGGTTGTGGTGTGATGTCAACGATTCTTCGTTGACCGTGCAGCAGATGTATGAGAAGATACCCAGTGGGGTACCGAAAGAACAGTGGAAGGTTTTTGTCGATAGACATCGTGATGAGAAGCGGATGGTATTGAAATATATATTATTATATTATCCTCATTTTACATTTATAAATGTACATGAAGAGGAGATAGACATTGAATACAATACTATTAAATTGAATTTTATTTATTTCAGGATCTCTCAAGAAAGAATGCTTCAAACCGGGCGAAGCAGGTAATCCCGCACACTGCGGGTTCAAAAAGCTTTTCAAGAAGCCGAATGTCATTGGTAATCTTTTAATTAGTTTAAATATTTATAAGATAATATTATCTATTTAACATATTTGATTGATGATTTATCTTTGTTTAATGCAGTCACAGAGTTTAGGGCATGAAGCATCCCGAACAGAACTGTGGCTGGATGTTCATAAAAAAACAGATGGAAGTTTTGTTAATGAACCTGCCAGAGAAGTTGGGGTATGAAGTCAATTATTTATTATAATAACTTAATATCAGTTTTTACTGTGTTAATATATATTGATATTTGATTTATAGGTAAAAATTAAAGAAAAATGGGATGCCAATCCTGGGCAATCCTACTCAGTCTCCCAGGATGACCCGGTTGGTCAAGTCCTTGGGAAGGAGCATCCTGGTAGAGTGCGCGGGATGGGTTTGGGACCCGTACCATCTGAGGTCTTTCGCATGCCATCAGGGATTTCGGCCTCATCCACTCCTGGTTATAGTCATTTCATACCTGAAGATGCTCAGAGGGAGATGTCTGCTCTACGAAACACAGTTCACCAGCAGGGGAATCAGATATCTGATTTGCAGAAAGAGTTGCTTGAAATACGTCAGCATATGAGCAGATATGCCCCCGGTGGTAGTGCATCGGGTAGTGGTGAGCAGGTAAATCACAAAAAAATCAAAATCATTTAGTTTGCAAACTTTTATTGGTTTTAATTTTTATTATAAATATGCAACAATATTTAATTTTCAATATAATGTTCTTACAGGTGGCAGCAGGTGGTAGAGATGAAGGTGGAGAGGGTGACGATGCAGCATCAGATGATGAGTAGTAGTATTGTTGATGTGTTGAACAAGTATGATAACAGTTGGTTTGTAGTAAAAGCATTTCATTTGCTGAAAATTATTTCTTTTTAGCACTCTAGTGTTGTTCTCTATGTATTAAGATGGTATTCTGAGACTATGTTTGGAGTAATTAATGTTTAATTATCATAAAATCAAGAATTATTACCCATTTTAATTGTAGATGATATATTACACCATTTAAAGGAATCTGATAGGTTTTTTATGATTGATATATGGTCTAAAAATCACCCGAGGTGGTTGAATGATGAGGTTATCTTGAATACATCCTTCCCTCATAGGTTTGAATACATCTGGTTTGTGGTTATATCATTCAGTGTTATAATAGAAGAAGATATATAAATGGGGCTCACAATATATATGATCTATGAATTCATATACTTGTTCTTAGATGTGTACATTCATGAAATCATTATATACCAATTGGAAGTGGGTGGAAGTCAAAATTGTGATGGTCACAATGTATCCCCAATATTAGGGAGGATATGTGATCATATATTGAATAATGATTTCATAACATTATATAGAAATCAAGGAGTCCAGTTAAATACATTATTAAGAATGATTGTACATGGATGAGGTTTTAGGACTCCCCATGATACCATAATTAATTGTTTAGAATGTAATTCCTATTTCATATCATCATTATTGGGAGGAATATGGAATCCCTCCATTACCTAAACTCTCTTTAAAATGACTTTCAATCCCCTAATCGATGGAAATCTGGAATTGAATTTCAATAAGTTGTGGGATTTTTTGGGAACATTAATTTTGACCTAGTTGCATTATGGGTGAATAAAACACCAATTTTTTTTTGTTTTCCGATAAAAATATACATCATTCATCTGTTTTTGTGTATATATTCTATGAGTTGTGTTGGATGTTGTATACTTTTACATTGTGATGTGTTTATGTTTTGTTTTGATTCTCAAGGATGATAATTGTTTAATAGATTTTTTTTGAGGGTCCAGAATTCAAAAGTCACTCCCTTTACATTTTTCCATGTCTTGTTTCTACTAAAAGGAATTTTAGAGGTGTTTTAGAGTCTTGGTGAGAGTTATGTGCATTCAAAGGGTCACCATTCCATGTTGTTGGTTGTGGTGATGGTTGTTTTGGCCATTGGTTCTTGTAGGTTGTCTATGGAGATGGTTGTGTGATGTTAGGATACACCACAAAGAGTGAAATGGTATGGTTGGTTATGTTGTTGGGAATGGTGAATGGATGTCCACCCTGTGTAACATGGGAAATAGAATATGCACGGTGAAGGGAATTATATTGTTCATTTCACTTTTGGGTACCACCTGTGTAGCACGGGGAGCTAGGTTTAACCATGTCGTGGTCTTGGGTGTGGTGAGGAGAAAACAACCAATCTTTTTATGTTATGTCATAGTGGATGTTCATGGAGGGAATCGAGGGATCCAGCACACCTTGGTCCATTCCATGTTCTAGGATATGGTGGTGGTCAATTTTTTTTAAAAACACATGAAAGGCAGGAAAGAGATATGGGTGACTTAGATCTCCTTTAACCAAGGGAGACCACAGCATATTGGGATGTCTCCACACTATGGAGAACCCATTTGGGATTTCCTCTATAAATAGAAGGCACATATGGACTTATTTTTATTTTCTTTCTTCTAATTTGATATTTGGATAACACCAAATCCCATTGATTACCTTTTACCATCTCTCTTAATGTTTTTATCCTCTTGGATTGTGGATAATTGAGTTCCATTTATTCAAGTTTCCTTCTTCTTTCCTTTCTACCTTTTATTATTCCCAATATTTTGGGTGTTTATTGTTGAGAACCCCTATATTTTTGGTTGAGTTATGAGTGTGTTTGGGTGATGGGATTCTGAGGATAGGTTTTGGTGGGTTTCTCTTATATCCTAGTGAAACTTGATCCTTTGTTTCTTCTGTTGCGATTATGGTTCTCCTTAAATCTCTAATTAAGGTAGGATATTTGAGTTCCCTCATTACTATTTTAAATATGTGATATTATAATACTACTATTTCATCTTGGGTGGAAGTTAAGATATTTCCTAATGAAAATAATTAATTGGATATATTAAAATTAATGGGAAGGGGTGATATCAAATGTGCTTTAGGTTTTTCATGATATTGCTTTTCTATGAATGTGTGTTGGTTGTTGTTTATTATGAATTGTTTTTACTTCTATGAAATTATTATTGTTTCTAAAATTTAATTTGATAAATCACCTCACATTAAAATGATAATGTCTTTACTTATGGTAATTGAATTTCCTATCTGTAAACAAGGAATCATTGTCTTTTCCCTTTTCTTGTGAGGTTGATTTAATTTGATAGTTTGCATAATAGATGGAATTATGGTTATGGTTACTTTATGAGTTTGGATTATGGATAAGGTGATGATTTGTGATGCAAAAATTGTGGGTTGGATGTGTTTGAATTTTATAACATTGTGTCTTGTCTTGTTAGTTACTCAGTAGTTATGGAATTCTTGAAATGGTAAATCCTAGTAAATGAATGATGATGGATAAATTGGATAATTTTGCTTAAATTAGGTTGAAAAAAATGTAGGTCTTGAATATATAATGGATTGTAATTAAATATATAAATATGGTAAATGATTATGTAGGTGGTTGGTAATTGATGTAGTTAAATTGGAACTATGAAACTGGTGTATGGTTGTGTGCTTGGTTAGTGGGGCAGTGGTGTAGCAGATGCAACGTATTTTTTTTTCCAGTTCAACGTTTAGCGGCGGTTTTAACCGCCGCTAAATGCCATACCTGTGAGCATTTAGCGGCGGTTTTAACCGCCGCTAAATAACCGGGAATCCGTTAGCGGCGGTTTTAACCGCCGCTAAATGATGAACTGGGCAGAATTTAGCGGCGGTTTTAACCGCCGCTAAATATATTATGTTGATATTTAGCGGCGGTTTTCACCGCCGCAGAATAGGCGCATCAAACGACTGAATTTAGCGGCGGTTAAAACCGCCGCTAAATAAGATACCCATATAACCGCCGCTAAATGAAGAAAAACCGCCGCTAAATGACGGACATACGACACATTTCTAAAACCGCCACGGAATCGAAAAAACCGCCGCTAATAGATTGCCGACGCCAAACTTAGCGGCGGTTTTTGTAAACCGCCGCCACACAATATAGCGGCGGTTTAAACCGCCGCTAAACCGGAAAAAACCGCCGCTAGGATCGGCATTTGTTGTAGTGCAGTGTCTTAAACTTAGCAATAATTCTGTATTGGTGGTATAACATTGGTGATTCCTCATCTGGTGGTTTCTCATACTTATCCAAATTTTCATTTTGGTGGCATGATATCCTAACGGTGTGTCAACTAATGGTGTCTCAGACTTTATCAATTTTTTAGACCAACAGTACAACATTCTAACATTGTGATATCCTAAGGGTGTGTCATGCATAGTGAGATTTTTATGCTGATGGTGAGTCATGGAAAATAGGGACTCGATATGGAAGTGTATATCTCAATGGTGTCTCATACTTAGACAATTTTATCACTTATCTCACATTAATGGAAACTTACCTAGAACATGAAGATCATTAATAACATCAGAATCATGATTTTGTGATCATTAAAACTAAGAGGTAGAAAATGTCCCCTTTTTATGATAAAAATTTTTTGGAATCAAAAGTATTACAAAATTTTAAACATTATATCCAAGGCAGTATAAATTAGAACATATCATTCTCAGTAAGTGCAGATGGTATCAATGGAAAATAAGAAAATAGTAAGTATCAAAGGTAAGTATCATGAATAGAAAAGTTAAAAGAATATGGTATTAAAAAGATAACATAGAAACATAATCTCATAAATTTCTATAAAAAATATTAAATAATAATTCTCCCCATTTTGGGATTATGAAAAAGGTAAGGATTATTAGAGTAAATATATTAATGGTGGGAAAAGTAAACAGAGAGAATAAGAGTGAAGAAATACATTGAAAAAGATTAATAAAAAGTTATTACAACCAAATTCCCATTAAATATATACAGTCTAATATAACAAAAGTAAATGTTTAAGGTTTGGAAGAGAATTCTATTGTGGCTTTTCCTTCATCCTTTTCTTTCTCTTACTCCATATCTGGGGCTACAAGATTAGATCGAGGTAAAATAGTAGGAACATCAGAGGATAGTTTAGCTATAGTCTGAGGATGATCTTAGACTATAACAACCATCTGGAGGTGTCTCAAATCTTGAGTAGGAGACATTGTAAAAGGCTATAAAATATAAGTAAAATATGCTAGAGGATCTCAATAAAACCATACACTAAGAGATAACTAAGGAGTAATTGGATCTACTGCTGGAGCTAGAACTTCTTGTACATGATTATGAAGAAAATGCTTAATGATATTGATAAAATCCATGATAATTTGGAGAAATCTTTCCATTTCACTAAATAAATTCCTTTTTCTCTTTCATGAAATGATTTAAAACATGAGTCATCTCTTATAATTGTCACACATGTCCTTCAAAGGCCTGAGTAACATTAGGCATCTGAAGATTCCCATCCAAAAACATGAAATTTTCTTCCATAGAATGATTTGTGTGAATCCTTGACAAATAATATCTAGTTTCCTTGGGAATGGTTTCTTTTTCATCCTTCATTTCATAAGAATAGATGGTAATAAACTTGAGAACATGATCGTATTTATACTGAATTCTACTCAAGGTCTCTTGGGGAATATTAGAGACACTTCTAGAAGCACTAGATGAAGCAGCTCTCATCTCATCTATAAAAACTATTCTCAAATTATCAACATCAAACACTATAGGAGTAGGACCGATAGTAACAAAATACTCTCAAGATTTATCCTAAAAAAAATTAGGATTCTATTCAAGTATTCTTTAAAATGAGATCTCATTTCTTCAGTCATAGACTTGAGGGATTTCTGTTCACTGCATATCCTCTTATTCTAATTCTCTATCTCATAAATTTTATGCATAATAGTTGGTTGTATGTGGCTAAAAACCAAGTCAAATATATAATGGGAATAATTTTCACTTAATTTTGTCTAGATAGAATATTAATACTTCAAACACTTATGAGATTCATAAAGAAAACTTTCACCAAAACTTTTCAAGTTATCTTGAGTGACTGCATCCACAAGAATAATAAGAGGAACATGAATAATTGGTTTAGGTGTAAGAGATCTCACTAAGGCATACTTTTCTAAAAAATATTCAAATTATACATGAGATATAATAGATACCTTAGGATATTATTCATTTCAAACCTCAGTGAAACTTTGATTTGGTGGAATCCTATTGAATTTATCCAATTATTTAAACATAGGATCAACACATCTCCCAGAAACCACAGTAATTACTAGATAAGTGGTAGGATGGACCATAACATCAGGTTCAACCACCATTGTCTAAAAACTTCTAATAATATCAAAACTTTTTCCATCTATAAACTATAAAATAACTATAGAGATTTCTTTTAATTTTTGAGTATCTAAGCTCTATACAATAGCACTATAAGACTTAAATTCTAACTATATACCAATAGTTGGTGCATCTAGCATCAGATAATCATTTTTTTAAATAGAATTAGCAAATTCATCTTCCACATTCTCATCCATGATAGGATTATGAACATTTAAATCAAATAACAATTCATTCCCATATTCTTCTTTAATAATATCATTTTTCTCTTCCTTAGCTAAAAGTTGTTCCATAGAATCTATAAATCTCATTTTTTCAGCCACACCTCTTGACCAATGGAAACAAAGATGGATTAAATTTTATTATCCATTTTATCTTCATGAAATATATCCCTAGAAAGAGATTTATCACCCTAAAAAATTGCATCCTTTTCTTAAAGCACCGAAGGAATCTCTACATATTTCCACTTAATTTTTCTACTTTGACCATTAGGGTTAGAATCATAATAATCATCATCATCACATTCAAACCCATTCTTATCTTAATTTCCATTTCCATTTTCACCAATTTTATCTTCCTGTTCTTCATCATTATTCTCATCTTTATCATCTGCTTTAGAGGATATTTAACTCTTATGTTGCTCCTCTCTAGAGCCCTCAGTCTCTTCTTCAACACATTTAACAATATTTTTTATTTTCTAAGTGGTCTAGGAGCTCCGAATGTAATGGGATAAGATTTTGGAGACAAGTTAGGATCACTTCCCTCATAAATAGATTGTTCCTTTTCTTCTTCATTAGAAACATCTTCTTATTTATCCTCATCATAGTTTTAAACAATTTCATCAGTCTCCAAACCTGGATATACTTCATCCCTCAATATGGTTTGATGATAAAATGGATTATACTATGCATATAACTTATCATAATATCCATCCACTATCTCTTCTAGGGGTTCCAGCAAATCTTCATCTTTTAATAGGTAGAACTTGAAAGATAGAAACCATCATAGTCTATAATAAACTCTTCAACCTCATTTACTAGGACATTGGCCTTCAACATAGAAGAAATCATCTTCAGTTAGATCAAATAATGTGATCTTGAGGATGGATAGATCATGTCACACATATACACCATGAGATATCTACATAAATTGATATTCTGTATTTCTTTTATATAATAAATAATACAAACATCTTGGTACCTTAGAGTTGTTAAATCACCCTTTCTTGGGAATATCATATGTTACAAAAGCTTAAAGAGCAACCTACACTCTCCATCAAGCACTGAGGCAATAGGTCTTATGGTTATTCCATATCCTATCAGTTCTACAAATTCATCTTCATACACCAACAACTCACTATGTTATGGAATTCTACCTTAATAATCCTCATATACTCCTTTATAGGGTACATTCAAACATTTATCACAATCTCCCAAATAAAAACCAAATTGATTCCCTTTGACACTTTTTTTAATCCAACCGCACCATATTCATCAAAATGAAACTCTACATTCTGATAGAATTCCTAAACCAACCTCAGGTAGAAGGGTCTCCAATTTGATGAAAACTACTCTAACCATCCTTGATCCTAGAGTACATTAAGTAGTATTTAATTTCTATACAACATCCACTTTGATTAAACTTCCTTTCATCTACAAAAACTTTGTTGGAATGCTCAAGATTAACTGGTGCAATTGAATCAGGTGTACTTAACACTTTCTTCTACTTATTTGAATATTTTTATTCATTTGGAGAAGATTCTAAAGCATGATTCATTCTTGTCTTGAATATTTGGTTCATAAATCTTGTCTATGAATAAAGATAATGTTTGAAATGTGGGAGGTAGACAGTTGCATGGGGCTCGAGGGAGAAATATATGGGGTATCATGTTGGGGTCAAGGTTTGTTGGGAATATACATTATTCCATTTCGATATCATTTAAGATTTTATCTATTCTAAAATTGAAATAATAATTGAAATCGAATTTAAAATCGAGTAAAATGATGCATTTGGTTACAAAAAATAAGATAAATTGGAAAATAAACCGTTGGTTCAAAATATTGAGAAACATAAAAAATTGAAAATGCATGAAAAGAAATGTCACAATAAGCCAATGACATGAAAATATAATGGTATGAAAAGCCAATGGTCTGACAATCCAATGCCATGACAATCCAATAGTATGTCAGGCCAATAGTGTTTTAACCATAATGGTATATCAACATAAAATTATACTTAACCAAAATTTATCATTCATAAATCATGTTTGATATAATTCATTCTCTCAAAATTAAAACTCTTATTAAATATGTCATTTAACTAAAATTTTGTGCCAATAAATTCAATAGCGATGTCTCATTTTTAAAAATGGTCCCTAAAAAGGTATGTCTTGTATAAATAATTTTTTTCGTAGAATGTGGCACTAGATTCTTAGAGATATTTATTACACTATTATTGTCATATTTAATGGATAAATGTTCGAAATGATATGCATAGTCTAATAGAGTGTGCTTAATCAATAATTTTTTTTCATAGAAACTACCTGCAGCTATATGTTCAACTTCATCAGTATACAATGCTACATAATTTTATTTTTTACTACACCATGAAACTAGAGATGTTCTTAAATAGTGACATGTTCCAGAGGTTATTTTTCTATCTAACTTGCATCCACAAAAATCCTCTTCATAAGAACTTACTAAATAAAATTATTTTCCTTTTGGGTAGAATAGTCCTAAATTGGTTGTGTGCTTGAGATATTTGAAAACACTTTTAACAACAATAATGTGTGACTCTTTTGAGAACACATACACATCCTAAACATAGTATATGGTTGGATAACACTTCAGTAGATAATACAATAATCATACCTCTATAAAAAGTTTGGTCAACTAGTTTTACACCTTCATCAAGATCCAATTTACATGTGGTACTCATAGGAGTATCACTACTCTTAATGTTGTCCATGTTAAAACATTTTGAAATATCTTTTATATATTTATATTAATTTAAAAAAAATTGTTCTTTGTTTTGAAAGATTTGAAATCCAAGAAAGAATTTGAGTTCTCCCATTAAACTCATTTCAAACTCATTTTGCATCATTTTAGAAAAATAAGTACATAAATAATTTTTTGAAGATCCACAAATAATATCATCAATATATATTTTTAGTACTAATATATTTTTTGAGATTTTTCTTATGAAAATATTAGAGTTTATTATGCCATTTGAAAATGGTTTTGAAATAAGAAAATTTTTGACCCTATCATACTAAGAACTATGTGATTGTTTTGAACCATATAAAGATTTAGTTAATTTAAAAATTGATTTGGAAAAAGAAGGTTTTTGAAAACCAGGGGTTTGTTTTATAAAAATATCCACAACCAAATAACCATTTAATAATTCACTCTTTACATCCATTGGATAAATATTGAAATCTATATGAGTTGTATAAGTAAGCATTATTCTTATGGACTCACATCTAACTACTGGTGCAAAGGTTTCCACATAGTCTATTTCTTATTATTGACTATAACCTTCTGTAACTATTCTAGCCTTGTTTCTAACTATAGTGCCTAACTAATCAACTTTATTCTGAAAAACCCATTCGGTAAAATATGTCAAGGTGTCCTTTCTTCTATGTAAAATTTCCCACACATTTTTTCTTTAAAAATGATTCAATTCTTCTTGCATGGGTTTTACCCATAATACATCACTAATAGCTTCATTTATGTTCTAATATTTAAGATGAGACAAGAAATCATGATGATAAACTTGATTTCTAATAGAATATATATTTTATGTTCCTTTATTTATATCAACTACAATATCATATAAAGGTTGGTAATTAATGGATCTAATAGCTCTATAGAAATAGGGACTTGTCACTTCTGTATTTTCATGCTCAAGTTCTGGATGTTATAGAATTTCTTCAGAAATATATGATATAAATGGATATTTGGCCGCTAGATCTAATGGTTTATAATTTAAGTTCATAGAATATTAATCATCCTTGAGGTTTTTTATGGTGGTTTTAGTCTCATGTATATTAGTCTCATCAAACTTGAGATGAACTGATTCTTCTACAGTTATGGAATTCTTATTGAAACCCCTATAGGCTTTTCTAGAGATTGAATAACCAAGGAAAATTTCTTCATCAATTTTGGAAGAAAATTTTCCCAAATTATCCATTGTGTTAAGAATAAATACTTCGCAACTAAAAAATATTAATTAATTATCATAATATATTTCCTATTATTCTATAGCTCATAAGGGGTCTTCTTAAGGATAAGTCTAATTAAAACTCTATTTATGATGTAGTAATCTATATTGATAGATTATTACAAGAAATAGATAGGTAGTTCATACTTATTTAACATTTTATAAGCTATATCTGGTAAATCTATATTTCTTCTTTAAACAAATCCATATTTTGGGGTGTCCAAGGAGTAGAGATGTTATAAGTGTAGCCATTTTGTGAGAAAAATGATTCAAAATATTTTTGTTCAAACTCACATCCATGGTCACTTCTTAAGGTCTTAAACAAAAGTCCAATATGATTTTATATAGATTCAAAATAATTTTTAACATAAGATCAAGAATCACTTTTTGGATTTAGAAATTATACCCAAGTATACCTAGATAAATAATCTACAAGAACATAAACGTAGTGCTTACTGCTAATAGTTGAAATTATAGATGGTCCAAATAGATCCATATGAACCAACTCAAGGGATTGAGAATCTGAAACTTCTTTCTTTAATTTAAAAGTAACTCTATGTTGTTTCTCTTTTTGATAGGGGTTACAGAATTTTTCAATTGGGAACTCAAGCTTAGGTATATCCCTAACTAACCCTTTTCTAGTTGGATTTATAAGTTAGTGAATGTTTCAATGGCCCCATCTTCTGTGCCAAATCCAAAAATCCTTGTGAAATGGACTTAAATATGAAGCATTTTGAGAGATCAAATAATTTAAATATATAGTATAAAAAATGTCATTTCTAAAATTAGTTAAAACTAAAATATTTTTAGAATAAAAAACATTGGAAGCATCATTTTCAAACATAACATAAAAACCACCATCACATAAATGAGAAATTCTTAACAGATTACACTTTAAACCCTAAACATATAATACTTTAGAAATTAAAACTAAATTTTTATTACCAATATGGCCTAGGATGATGATATTTTCCTTAGAATTATCACCAAAGGTGATATAACCACCATCAACCTTTAACATTCTCTTGAAAAAAGAATAATATCCAATCATATGTTTTGAACAATATTTTTCCAAGTACCATAGACTTATACTAGAGGCATTCAAGCAGTTTTCCTACAAAATTGATTTTATGAAAGGAATGATTTTGGTACCCAAATCTGTTTGGGTATAGAAATGTTAGAAATTAGAGATTTTGGAGCCCATAATTTATTTATGGGTTTTCTATAAGTAGATTTCAGTTATTTTGAAATAAAAACTCTTTTAGGTCCTTTTGAAAAAATATTAGTAGAAAAACATTTAGATCTAGATTTAGGAAGAGAAGTGTTTTTTGTTATTTTCCCCTCTCCAAGTTGATATCCAATTCTACTAACATATTTTAGTGAAACTTTCTTTCCAATTATTTCATTGAGTGCCTCTATATCATTTTTAAACATTTAAATATCTTTCATCAATTTCTCATTAGACAGTTTAAGTTTAGTATTTTCTTTGAGCAGTTCAGATTTTTTCTCATTTTCTATTGAGATTTCTGATTTTCTATTTACGTATAGAGCCTGATGTATTTTTAGAACTTATTTTTCCTTAATCTCATTAAAGTTGTATTCTATCATGTTTCAGTATTAGAATAACTCTTCATTAGACATATTATCATCATCATGTTGTTCATTGTTAGATTCAATAGAATTATGCCTAGGCATAATATTAGTAAGCGTTTCTAAAGTTGTTACCTCATTGAAATTGGTCATAAAACACATATTTTCTCATTCTAGATTCTTTTAAGGTGATGAATCAAAGTCACTGGAGCTATCCTCTGAATAACTCCATGTTTACTTTATGGATTTTTTTTATCTCCTGTCATTATCCTAATATTTTTTTCTGTACTTAAGCTTTGGACATTTAGATTTTATGTTTCCTTTCCTATTACATTTATAGCGAATAAATTATTTTGGATCATCATCCTTCTTCCAATATTTCTTCTAGTTTCTTCTACTGTCATACTTTTATTTATAGTTTTATTTTCTGAAGAATTGTTTTTTGTAAAATTTATTCAATCTTGTGGTTGGGTTAGCCATATCCTCATCACTATCAGTAGGTGATTCACTATCAATGGAACTGGAATATTATACTTTCTCTTTATCTTTTTCCTTATTTTTTTCTAGAGGTAGTATTAGTGAAAGTTACTGACTTTATTTTAGGCTCCTTGTATTCTTCATGGTTTACCTTTAATTCCTCTTCATACATAATAATATTTCCAATCAACTACTTGACTGGCATCTTGCTTATGTTTTATGATTCTATGATGGAGACAGATGTGCACCTCTATCTTTCTGTAAGGAATTAGAGTAATCTAATAATATGGTCTTTATCTCATACAAGTTATCCAAGTGAGATTATTACATTGAAAATCTCATTGAACCTAAGATACATGTCAGATATCGGTTCATCAGGCTTTATCTTAAAGTTATCATACTTAATAGTATAAGTATTTAGCCTCGTCTCTTTAACATTTGAGGTTCCCTCATGGAAAATAGAAAAAGTATCCTAAATATCATAATTAGTTTTACAAATAGATATTTTATTGAACTCTTCATCTCCTAATGCATAGTAAAAAATAATTCATTTATTTATAATTATTATTGTATGAAATCTTAATAGAATCCTCCCAAGTACTTCTAGCAGTGCTAGGAATAACATATTGATCTTTAAATTCCTACCAAATGTCAAAACCCATTCACTCTATATGAATTCTCCTTTGAATTTTTCATAGTTAATACTTATTACCATTAAATAAAGTAGGTTGATTAGTAGCATATCCTTCTTGATGATTATCTATTTAAGGAACTAAATTTATAAATAATAGAAATTTAAGATCTTTAAAGCTTTACTAAAATCATAGTTAAGAAGAATTTAAAAAACTTTAATACCAAAAAAAGATTCCCATTAATACCAAATGTTGGTTGAAGTGAGTATCTCAAGAAGGGGTGAATAGAGTATCCAATAAAATTTCTGTCAAAATGGATTATTTTAAAATCCCCCAAATGTTTAAATACAGACCAGTATATCAAAATTTATAGTATGATATAGATATCAATATTTCTAAATATTTCTATAAATATTGATTATATCTTGTATGAGTAATATACAATATTATTGGATCCTTTAAAATCAATTTACTTTATAAAAATACTATATGAACACAAATTAATATAAACTGCCAAAGTATATATATATTTTTAGTTAAATATTTTTTAGTTTCAAAGTAGAAATAAAGTAAAACAGAATTAAATCACACAGAGGAATGAATGATTACAAGAGGTTCAGTCTCAAGTTGTGACTTATCCCTCTCCACTTAGTGATCACCCACAACCAAATAGTTTATATAAAATAAACAAGATGATCCCCAACCTGGATTGAGTTTTACAATAGTTTACTGACTATCTAGGTCATACATGAAATCTTCCATAGTTATCTGTGGGTGTAGAAATAAATAGTCCACACAAGGACATATACCATTCTTACCTGTGGGAGTACAGAAGTAATAAAATATGATAAGATATATTGGTATCTTACAGTTCAATATGGGAGATGATGTTCATATATAAATACATAGTATAGCACACACTACTAAAAATGTAATAAAACTATACATAACATAGCAGTCTAAAAGTGTAGAGTTTAGAAATTCCCGGTTTGTTTCAATGCAGCTTGAGACTCTTGGTTTTATTTTTTAGTGAAGCTTGAGTCAAGATTTCATGAAAACTTTAGGAAAATAGAGTATCACTAAATCTTATTCTTTGACTGAAGGAAAGCACTGGATGTGATGCAGTACAGCTTCCCAATCGTAAGTTTGTAATAGGTGAGATCTTCTTATTTACAACCAGGTTTATCTCTATGTCTGTTCATGAATTTCGATATATTATCTTGATATAGGTCCAATTTATCCACTATTTCATCTCTTCCTACATGAGGGAGTGTGATTCACTTTTATCCACATTATGAAATAGAATATTCGGGTCAGTTACTTCCTTGTACTCCACATTCCAACAATCTCTTCAATGATTTCTGTAGAGCATTTAATAGACAATCATTAAAATAATAAATAGCATTAAATTGTATAAATATAGGTATTAAAATAATTTAATTAAGAAAGATAAGTTATGAAAATAGTGGGGGTGTATTAGACTAGTGGTGACTCAAGGTATAATAGTATCTTGATCTGGTGGTATGTTGTTCTGGTGGAATGATTCTATTGGTGTCTTAAACTTATCCAAACTTAAACTATGCTTGTAGTGTCTCAACTAGTGGCGTGTGTTTTGGTGGTGTGTAGTCTAACAGTTTCTTAGACTTAGAAAATTTTCTTTATTGGAAGAATTATATTGGTGGTTCCTCATATGGTGGCATCTCGTACTTATCCTAACATACATTTTGTCGGCATGACCTCCTGATGGTGTGTTGACTGATGGTGTCTTAGAATTTTTTCAATTTTTCAGATCAATGGTATGGAATTATGGTGGTGTGATGTCCTAACGGTGGGTCATAATTAGTGAGATTTTTGTATTGGTGGAAATTCATGGTCAATAGTGACTCGAGTTGGCAATTTGTGTCTCAACGGTGACTCATACTTAGAAAATTTTTTCACCTATCTCAGATTAGTAGAATACTAATAGAAAACATGAAACTCATTAATAACATCTGAATCATGATTTTTTATCATTAAAAAAAGCAGTTCAACAATATATAATATATTAAATATATCTATAAAATTCATGGGTCACTGTAACTCACCCAAGAAATATTACTTTCAAACTTTCTAAAAGAATTTAATTTATTTTTCTATAAATTGAATAAATATTGTGTCAACATTGTGTAAGAATTTAAGTTATTTATTCCAACACTAAAAATAATAAATAAATTACCAAGGTAAAAATAAATTAATTATGTTCAAAATAATATTTATATATATTAATAACATATTATTATCTATATGTGAATATATGAAATAAATAAAAATCAAGGGAGGGATATTTTGGAATTTTTTACTTAAATTAATATAAATGTCCCTACCAAGTTCAAATGGCTGTAAAATGCCATATATTTGAATATGGTATGTATATGGCTGTTTTACTTAGAGAAAATTAAATTAAGACAATTTTTAGGGTTATTTTTAGTCCTTATAATCTTATTTTTAACCATAAATACACAGCATAACATTTACTAATATAATAATTTTTACCAAGATTACTATTCATAATGCCTAAAAATAAAAGGGTCTTATTTACCATATTTGGACCTCTCATTCCAAATATTGAATAAATTTTATAAGATTAAATTTCTATAATTGGGAGAAATTAATTTAAATATAAATGCATAAAACTCAATGAAAACTGTGTTTTGACAAATTTATTTTTAAGCATAAAAATTAACTTAGATCATAGTCAAGAAACTTATTAATTAAAATTAGATTATTATAAGTAAAATGGTTAATATTTTAATTTAATAATAAATCAAAAATATAATTTTACTTTTAAACTACTTTATTTTATGATAAGAATATAAAGAATTTGAAAAATCGTTATTCTTCACTATTCACTAAAAAATGAATCTTTTCAGAAAAATCCCAAAATTTCACCCTAAGTTGATTTTGTTATTATGATTAAAAAATGAGATTTATTTTTATGAAATAAAATTTCTAAAATTGTTATTAATTAATTATAATTCTAAAACAAAAAATGTAAAATAAAACAATTTTTGAAGAAAATATATTTTTGAAGTATAAAATGATTTTACTATAAATAAAATAATAATTTTTAATATTAAATAAAGTATATAAAACCTTTATGAATATTTTAATAACATGGTTAACCCTATTTATACATTTTAATTCAATGGTGATGTTATAATGTTCATATTCAAATAATGATGTTTTATGGTTTGTTTAGGCTCATTGTTGTGTGTTGTATACACTATTGAACATATTGATCTTTTAAAATATCGAGGTGTTACAATGTTGAGTTATTATATTATTAGGAAAAAAATTTAAATTTATTATTATCTATATTATTCTGGGAACATTACTTTTCATGTTATGGAAATTTCATCTTAGTGTCATGGTTCGGACCCATGTGATGTTTTATTGGGTGAAACCATTACCAAGGTATGTTCTCTAATGGCTAGACACATATTTCCATCAAATGGAAACTGATAACTCCCTTCAAGTCTTATTTATAGAAAGCTATTGTTTTTGGTTTAGGGGTGTCCCAAGTCGATTCAAGATAAAATGGCATCAAATCCTTTATTTTTTTGTTTTATATTATTTTGGAAGTCAAGATAGATCAAATGTGGGAATATTAAGTGTCAAGTAAGAGGTTTGAAGGAGTGTTTGGATTTGGAAAACACTCTTATCGTTCTCCCTTATATTCCTAGGGAATTATGGGAATGTGATTTAATCTTATATTTATTTTACTCATCCTTATTGGTTAGGGGGCATGGGATGAATACCATGCATGCATGACTAGTTTTATAGAGGGTTGTGGTTTATTATTCCCACTTTTTATGATTTATTTTAGAATATGTTAAATATTTTTGTTATAAATTTATATTTTATTATTTATTTTTATGGTTTTTATCTTTTTTATTTCATTTACTTGCATTTTCCCTTAAAATTGGCCTGTAAATCAACTAGAGGATACTACGGATAAAATTATTTGAGAAAACCCACCATTTGATCAAAATAATGTTAAGGATATTGTATGATTTGTATGGGTTATAGAGAAAATAATGATTTTTGGTCCCACAGCAGTCACGGAAGATGATTCAAGACCTAAAAAAATTTATCTCAAGGATTCCTCAAGCATAAGCCTTAATTTTCTGAGGAAGTAATGATCCCTAGGATGTTGAGAAGTGGATGGAAACGAATAATAGGATTTCTATGTTTCTTATGACTCTATATTATATAAATTTGAATTGTGTCACCTTTATTCTTAAAGGCCTCAATTGAAAATTATGGGAGTCTATCAATTAGTAAAAAAGCATGAGTACCTAGAATGGAAGGACTTAAAGGTGATATTCACCCAATAGTTTTACCAAACACAATGTCCCAAGAAAATTATTTGATGTGTTTTGGTCTTTAGAAAGGTGATAGAATGGTTATACGGTATGAAAAAATATTTCAAGATCTTATTCATTTTACACCACAGTTGGAGTTTAATTATAAATTAATTTCCTGGGTGTTTGAATTAGGACTTCTTCTAGATAATTGATCTTAGGACTTTCTCTTGAAGCTTGTGACATATGAAGAGGTTATGAATCAGGCACTAATGGTAGTGACTAATCAGGTGGGGATTTTGGGGATGACCGGAGTTCCTCCTATGTCTATTGGGGGTATTAATATCCCTACTAATAAGAATAATTCGAATTATGATTTGAAAATAGAAGGTAGTAGTGGCTCTAGTCACTCACCTTAGTTTCCAAAATCAATGGCTTTAGGTGGGGGATCTCTTATTTTCTATTAGTGTGGTGGGTATCTATCTACAATTCCCTCATTCCAAAATCCCCCAAATTTTTTCAATTCATGTGGGAGACTAGTCCATTTTCAAAGATTCGGTAAGTCTAGTCCCTCTCCCATAAGTATCATAGGTCATCGACACCCAAGTGATCCAATGTTCAGTCACATGACTCTAAGGCAGTGGGGCCCTAATCATAGGGTAATGGAGGTTTTAATAGTTCATTTAATGGTTAGAGTAAATTAGGGGAATGACACCAAGATTTTTGTATACCTTGGATTCAAACTGGTGTAATAAAGTTCTATATAGTAGAGGCACCTCCCATAGATTATGGGTTAGGGCTGATAACCATGAGAGGTATCATATTTATTACATCATCTATAGTGAAAGATTTATTTCATATTGGTGATTCTCACTAATTTATCTCTACTCATGTTATGTAATTATAAAAACTTCTATCAGAGCACATTCTATATATTATGATGATCTTAACACCTCTCAAGAAAAAGAAGTATTAAGGGTACTAACGTCCATCTTCCATTGTATCTATCTCAAAAGTAGAGATAACATGGGACTTCCTCATTCTTGATATGAATTCATTTGAAATCATTATTAGTAGGTATTAGATGGTTTCTTTAAAGTCTCATGTACATTTATATTATCAAAGGGTGAACTTCAATACTCCCAAAGGGACCCCACATGTTTTGAGGAGATTCGGACCTTCATTCGAGTCGGGAAGAACCGAAACTTTTTGAAGTGGGTATCCTAGTGGGTCAAATAAAATCTATTTTAGTAGAGTTTATAAATGGAATCCCAAAATTGAACTTCCTACTATTATAAAATATTTTTTATAGGTTTTTTCATAAGACTTCTTTAGTTTTCCCTAGAATGGGGAGTTGAGTTTTCTATCAACTCGGTGTCAAGAACTCAGCATTCCTTCTTATCATATAGAGAATATATAACTAAAAGAGTTAAACATTCATATTGATGATTTGGGTACTAATTTTTCATCCATATGAGTGTGTCCCCTTGTGATTTTATGCTCTATTTTCCACAAGATAAGAGAACTCATCAAGCTCTATCTCAGTTATTGAAAGCTCTGACGGAATATTTCTATCCACACGAAGGGTTTCCCTTCTTCATCAGTGCCATCATGGGTGCTTCCACCTTGGAGAAGTCGAGTAAAAACTTCCAATAATACCCATCTAGCCCAATGAAACTCTTCACCTCGGTAACATTGTTTGGTGGTACCTAAGAAATCACCGCCTCGATCTTTACTGGATTCACCACAACCCTATCCTATAAGATGACATGTCCTAAGAAATAAACCTTTCATATCCAAAACTCACACTTAGAGAGATTTTCTTAATTTTGATGTCCTTTGAGTGTGTCTAGAATCATCCTCAAGTGTATCAGATGTTCCTCCTTAGATACTGAATACACTAAGATGTCATCAATGAAGACCACTACAAACTGGTCTAAGTATGAATGGAAGATCCTATTCATGAGTCCCATGAAAACTTTTGAGGTGTTCATCAGGAAAAAAGCCATCACTAAGTACTCATAGTGTCCATAGAGACATATAAAAGACATCTTCAAAAATTCTTCATCTTATACTCGAATCTGGTGATAGCCTGATCTGGGGTCTATCTTTGAGAACCATCTCTCTTCCTTCAGCTGATCGAAGGGGTCATCAATTATAAGTAGAGGATACTTGTTCTTCATGGTCACCTAGTTCAGGCATCTTAAGTCCACACATAACTTAAATCTTCTATCTTCCTCCTTGTAAAAAAACATTGTGGTTTCCCATAGTGAATCATTGGGCCTTACGAACCCCTTCTTCTATAAGTCCTCCAACAGTACCCTCAGATCCTAGAGCTCTATGGGATCTATCTGATATGCATGTGTTGATATCAGTGTAATCTTGCGGTATAGATCAATGCATAAGTATACCTATTTTTCTAGAGGTAGTAATGGAACATCCTCTATAAATACATACTCATACTCATCTACCACTGTAGGGAACTGAAAACTCAAAACATATACCACTACGCAAGTAAGGATGTCCGCATGTAGCTACCCCCTTCCCCATTCCTTCATCTCCCTAAGCCTGGTGTGGACCACATTGGGGTGGTGGTTGTAACGTGTTGAAAAGTATACCACCTCCTACTACTCTCCCGGATCCTCTACCACGTCTTCCACCCTATAGAAGTCTCATGACTAGAACCTCCACCTGATCAAGTGGTGTCCTGACTATGTGGAAGACTCACATCACCACCTCTATCCAATCCTTAGTGACCTGAGGATCTATCTCTCCCCTGAACCTAGGAGTTATCTATCTCTAGAACTCGTGTAAGGCACTGAGACTATGTGCATCCTATAATGGTAGCACTGGTAGTAATTTCTGATAGATGGGTGGTGGTATCGCTTGGACACCACCATAAGTTACCATCTCAGGAAATGGTCCATACACCGAAGCCTTATCACTCTATGGGCTATCCTTATGGTCACGTACTAGAATCCTAGCTGGATATCTATGTGGAATCTTGAAAGAGATCAATATGAATAATGATTAATAGATTATAACTGGTGATCTGACCCAAACTCAGAAAGATCATTAGAAAACATTCAAAGACGCATGCAACTAGTGTTTCATGTACTGAGTCAGAAAGTAGAATTATAGGTCCTGGTGTATGGATATGTCAACTACTGCACCAACACTGGACTCCCTGGTCTGAAATCCAAACTCAAAACACTTAAAATTATTTCACCATAAAATTTTATATACTCTTAGTTCTTATGGTAGAACCAAACTCCCTCTAATACCACATTATCATGACCCGCCCCCCAGGGCCCATGTCATGACTACCCCATGATCGCCTTTTATAGGCCAGGGGCTGGAAACTATATCCAAAAAGGAATATCCCAAAAATTGAAGTTATTGCCTTTAAAATTGTACACATGAACACAACTCAAACTATGAAAAGGTAAACACTAAGTAAACTGCAATTATCCCTGAGATAACTACTGAAAGTACAATACAAACTAAAAAATAAAAAGGGGATAGAATACAAGACCAAATACAAAAAGGGAAATATGGATGCCAAAATCCATCTACTAAAACCCTACCTGAAGGGTAGGTGGATGGTATATGACCATATCTATAGAAGTAAGTCTCGTCTGTCCCTGTCTCACTAGGCACCACCCAGTCCCGAACCACCAAGGTATCCGTCGAAGCATCGATCACCTGCACGAGACATGACATGTATAGGAAAAGCCCGATTAGGGGTGAGTAACACAATACTCAGTAGGGACCCCAAACCACACAGGAAATACCACAAATAAAGACCACATGACATGATTTATAGTAAGACTAAAAGTCAAAGACAGCTCACACAAGGTATAACTCAAAGTATATAATGTAAGATTATCAGTCATAGAGTAGAATCATCTTGTACTATTGAGGGACTCATTCCAAATGAGACACTAAGGTATGTTCATATATTGGACTACTCAATTCCACTCTTCTACTACACCACTAAGGTCAATCATTTGATGGACCATTAAGGTCTTCTCTTTTGCTGGACCACTGGGGTCCGCTCATATTCTCAACCCCTGTGGTCCACTCGTTTGCTAAACCACTGAGGTAGCTCATCTGGTGGACCACTGAGGTCGCTCATCTGGCAGACCACTGAGGTATCTCATCTGGCGAACCACTGAGTTTTCTCGTTTGGCGGACCGCTAAGTTATCTCCTGTGCTGAACCAATGAGGTACACTTGTCATATCCTTTATGTCCTAGCCAGCCATAGGTTTCCCACTCTCTAGTGTGCTTGATTCCAATATAATTTACTCCTCAAGCCATTGATCCTAAATTGAATATCACAAAATCTCACTTAGTGTATTCCTAAAGAACCGTCTTATCTCAATGGTCCTAACTCTATAGACGGCGTGTCAATCAGACGCCCGGTCTGAATGATATTGGAATTTTAGTAAACAGGGGATAGTTGAAACCAAACATAGTCTGACTTGGTCGGACCAACCCGTCCAACCTAGCTCAGGGGTCCTACATGACCCGACCCATTTTGGCTGACCCGGCCAAACTTGGTTGGGTCTGGGCCATCCCGGTCCAGCCTGGCCCAATTTCCATGCCCATTGGGCCTTACTAGACTCAACTTGGTCGGTCATGGGTCTAGCCCACCAGGTTGTCTGGTGACCCGGTTTCATCCAGTCTGGTCTGCACTGGCGGTCTGGTTCTGTCTGCAACATGGGCAGCTAAGTGGCCTGGTCCACCCCGTCGGCCCAGCCTGTAAAGGCGGGTCGGCTTGCATCTGACCCAAACGCCTGAGGCGTCCGGTTCGTAGCGCTATGTGGTCAGTTGGGGATGGTCGCCTCCAGCCCGCACCTAGTCCAGTGGGGATAGTGTGCCACTTACACGCTGCGGCCTGCATCGACAGGTCACTCCTCCAATATGGCGCCCGAGTGGTGCCTCCCTTATGCACCAGTCCACCTCCAATGCAGCTGGGGTGGCCCGGTCCACCTACTGCCAACCGTCAGCTTCCATGCCACCTTGCCAACTCCCACCTGCGGCTGCTGCCATGGGCCACCTCCATCGGTCGTCGGCACCATTGTGTCGGAGGTGTCTTTCACGGGTCATTGGGTCCGCTCTGGTGGTTCGATTCTCAAACAATCTCAACCCATAGACTTCATGGGTCTCCGACATCCCTACTATGACCTCGAGGTCACCTTTTCATCAATTTGGGGGTTTTTTCATGAAAAACACACAAACACCCAAATGGAACAAACTGGCCTTTGTTCGTGTTGTCTCTAATTTGTTCCTGCCAGTGGAAACACGAAGCATACAAATAAATCACTAAGATTTATATCTCATTATCAACCTGTAACAATGTCTACCCAAACTCACAAGGAAAAACTATTTGTGGATAAAATTTCAATAAATTAGATCTGAATTATTCATTTAGAGCATAGAACAGGGGGGAAACACTAGGAATTTAAACCCCTACTTGGGAAATGGATTGGTCGAGGATGAATGTTCATCACCATCCATTGATCTTCGAACCTGATCCCACGCTCCAAGGATATCGTCGTCATCCAATTTTCCGGAGTTCATTATTGGAGAGGTTTACTTCACTGTTCATCAATGGTGATCCTATATAGATTTAGAGTGATTTCCAATATCCCACTCTTATCCTAAATTCCTATTATCCCATTAGGTGGAGAAAATACATCATAACATTTCTGTTAAGTTGATTCACCATTGTTGCGTTTTTTTATTTAGGAAACAACATTTTTGTTACTGTGTGTTGCAATGTCATTGCACGGTTTCATTTATGGAATAGAATTATCGTCTCATCACTGTGTTGTAGTGAAACAATTTTGAATAAAGCAATCTTTTTAAGTTTATTTTGTTTTTCCTTAAAACTTCTAAAAAATAACTTTTTCCCTTAACCTGCACCATTAAAGGTGAGGCCCCTCTTAAAGATAACATTTCATTACGAACACAACGGCGGTCTTGGATTTTTAATCTGAGTTACCATTTGTGAGTTATGAGGATTCAAAAATAAAATAATTTTTTATTTAAATTATTTTATTTATCGCTAGGTCACAAAAACCAACATTCAGATCATGCCCATGCCGACCGATGTTAGGCTCTGCCTATGGGAATAACACCCTCACAAACTCAATGGTACTCTATAATTTCCAATATGAGTTACCTTATATGTGTTATAAGGATTTTAAAATAAAACAATCTTTATTTAGTTATTTTATTTATGGCCAAAAACTAATTTCCACTGTTGGCCCACGTCGACCAATGTTAGGCTCGACCTAAGGAAATAATACCCACAAGAGCTCAATAGTGGTCTTAGATTTTCAATATGTGTCACCATTATTGAGTTATAAGGATTTTAAAAATAAAATAATTTTATTTAATTATTTTATTTATGGTTATTCCATTTTCGGGTTTTCTCACTGGAGGCCTACACTGACTAAACTTATGTCGTTCCTAAGGTAAACCCACCATACTAAATGCAACAGAGCCCTTGGATTTATGATCTGATCACCTGTTTAAGAGTTATTCCAATTTTTCAAGAAAACCCTCACACCCTCTATTTAAAACTCAACATTTTTGACGGATCATTCCGGGCACTCCAGGCCTCATAATAGCATGTCGTCTCAGTCCCTGGTCTCAAAATAATCTCATTTAATTTTAAAAAAATTACATGGAATTACAAGGTATTATAATTAGGTTGTCAGGTATCTTTTTATATGAGAGTGAGGTGGATGATTCTCTAAATAATAAAAATATAATATTTCAACTATTTTGAGTCTTCATAGATGTGATAATAATATTTAACATTTTTTAGGAAACACTTCACTTATTGGTATATTAGGAAGTTCTAGTTTTTCCTCTTTTAGATTTTTCATCTTCACTTCAACCTCAAAACATTTCATGGTCAGATAATACTTCCCATTCGTAATAAATCTCAAGTTATCTTCATAATCCTTCTTTATATTCTAAATTTTATCTTCTTTTATTTTCATCATCTGCACTAAATATTTATCCATCTCTTTCACTCATTTTTATTTAACTTACATCAAGACAGAATTAACATACATAGAGTCTTTAAAAATCATTTCTAATGCATAGAACACCTCCTCACCATCATTCTTAAACATTTTTCCCCTTAAGAAACTTATTAAAAAACTTCATAAAAAAATTATTTCCTTGTAAAGTGAGATAGATTCTTCCTTGTTCTTCAAAATTATTATGGGAGTGTTTTTTTTACTCACCTTTTTAACTAATGCTTCTTCTATTGCATTAATATCTCATTCTAGCTGTGATTGTTTATCAATTATTCCCTTGATATAAGAGAAAATATATACAAAAAACATATTTAGGGAACTTTTTCAAGTTATTATTAATATCATAAGAAAATTAAATAAGTTCCTCATCAAAAACTTTTTCTTCACCATTTATACTTTCTTCATTTGAAGAATCAAAACCAAAAAATTCATCACAGCATTTACCACTCTAAACAACATTAGCTAGTTTATATTTATCTACCTTTATATAATTAATTTTAATCTTCCTTTCCATTTTTATTCTTATTTCATAAGGTATTTTTTGAAACCTCTAGATCTAATTCAATGGGGATGAAAATCAATTTTTCTATTTGAGGTTCTTTTATTTCAAGTCTTCACTTCAACTAATATGATAAAAACAACTAGGAAAAAATGTATAAAATCAATATAGGTTACCCTTTTCTTTGATAAAAATCTTAAAAATATAAAAGATTAAATGAGAGGGAACCTAGGTACTAATACAAATTATTGTTCCCTCTGGACCCATGCAGACACACCTAATAGGGGGTGAATCAAGTGTGAAGAAATTAATTCCAAAAAAACAATTCTTATTTATTTACTTTAAGATGATTTAATATTTAACCGAATTCACCTATTATTGTGTAAATGGGACTCTTTTTTTACCCTTTTATGCACCTATATTAAATTTAGATACATAAAGTAAAGATATCATGGGTATATTTACAATGTTCAATCCCAATGTGGGAAACCCAATCTTTATCATGCTTGTGATGTCCAACTCATAGATTTAATACTAATAATATTATTATTAGTTATAATGGGATATCAAGGGATTATATTAAAACATATCTTTTTGGATTACATAGGCAATTGATCACTATATTACATAGTTGAACTTCCTCCACTCTATTACACAAGTAGAGGAATCTTTATATTTTGTCCCATAATCTTCAAACTAGCATCGCACCAGCTAGATATATTCTTAATTACTTATAATGTAGATTAAAAAATGTGCATAAGAGTGTCACTACATACACAAACTAATATGTTTCCTCACAATAGAGAGACATTGATATCCATAACACTTTGAAAAGGGAACATATAACTTAGCATTTGTCAACTGATTAGATACCAAATTATTTATAGAAACCTTCCTACTAAATTTCTTAATATAGATACATAAGAGTATGTCAATTTCCTCCGAATTAACATTATAAAAATTTAAGTTGATAAAATACCCAAAAAACAAAGTCATTTTATCCTGTAATAGATAACCATTTAAGGGTCATGCGATTGGGTCACATGATCACATAACCCTGAAAGGGATACATGATCACGTGCCCATGCCTACTCATGTGACACCTCTCGATATACACTAAATCATCTAATATGAAAGGCTTTATATGGATGATGATATTTTTGGTGGTTACTCCATGCTGTCTTTTATATTCATGTGATTCCTCTTAGACACATGATATTTTCAAGCCCCCAAGTTGACTATAAGAATAATGTTGTCTAATATGGGAGGGTCTTGTGGTTATTGTTCTATAAAAAACACATCTAAAGTCATAAAACCTATACATGATAGCCAAGAATTATGAGGGATCTCCGACTGAATCTATCCAAGATAGGCCTATCTTTCGATCATTATTCTCCATTAGATGCACTGGGAGACGTCATGAATAACATGTGATCTACTCACATGTGGCATATTGATTTTTCCCAAATTATGTGGATAATATTACACAAACTTATGTAACAAAATTTGGGTCATTAGTACATTTAATTTTGAGCTTGGTATATCTATTTAGAGCATTTAAAGTTTTTCAAGACTCAAGGGTTGATTTTTTGGAAATTTAGAGAAAATAGGTCAAGTTCATGGTCTGCGCTTTGTTAATAGTAACTATGTGGTAACCATGTTGAATGTATTTTTAAATTCCAAATGTAATTTTCATTAATTGAGAATGGTTTATAAAATTGTAGGAGTATCTACACAAACCATGTGGTTGTTTGGGTTTTTATCTAGTTGTTATCATAGAAATTTAGCATGGTTATTTTAACCATGTATCCATACCTAGGTAACCATGTAGTATAGTTTCTAAAAGTGTTATGGTTACCACATGGTTAGAACATGGTTTTCCTAACTGTGTTGCCTAACCATGCACCCCTTATGGGACTCTTAAAATTTAAAAATTTCCCAATAAATCAGGTCATTTTTATGTATAATCTCTTTCTAATATATCTTGAACCTGACCTAATGTCTCTCTAACACTCTATAATGTTCTCTCCTTGGATACTTGGTGATTTAACTTTGTTCTTAGTGGATCTCTTCAAGGTATGTCTTGATTTCCAACTATTTTCTCCTCCACTCCCTAGATCTTCTTTTGATATCTATTCCACTTATTTCATTAGAACCCAATTGGGAATTTCTTTCTAGATATAGTGTGATTGATGGGGGAATTGATGATATTTCTTATGGATCTAAGTTGTTGCAGACAAAATATCTTCTTTTCAGATATCTATTCTCAAAGGTGATTAGTTTTCCTCCATTAGTGAAAAAGGGGTCTCTGTAAAAAGGTTTTAACCCATGAATTACTTAATTTTCATGTAAATTACTTTTTTTGGTTTGTGAAATTAATTTATTTGACATCAAATATCATTTTTTTACGATATGTGTCTTGGGTGGTATAAAAACAGGGTTTTTAAAAGGGGTTTTTATTTAAAAATAGTTTATGCACTATATGTGTTTGATGAAATGCCTAAAAGATGATTTTGAATCAAAAATGGATTTTCAAGCATGGGAGAGATGATGATTTTATATTCAAATTTTTTATAATGTTTTGAGCATGGCTTTTCAAATGTTTTGGAAAACATGTCACATTAGGAACCTTGGGTGCCTAATGTATGTACATATGAAAACCCTAGTGATTATGGCTACACAAGGGGTTGTTCTTATGATATTGATAGACTACGGTAAGACTTTATATTGGTAGTATTCAATATATTCTTGTCTTAGTGTTACTTTGTGTGTCTGAGTACATATTATCATAGGTTATTTCCAAATTATGATTGGTTTTATAGATGATGGTATTATGTCATATTAGTTTTCTCACATGATTATCATATTTTATTTATATGGTTAATTATATTTATTCTACAATACTATTCTCTATATAATTATCATATTCCTGGTTTATGGGAATATGAAATGGTTTAAATGAAACAAAATTTTTTTTTAGAAAATGTTTTTTATTTTAAATTTATTCATAAATTGGTTTTTTCTTGAATCTATAACTAATGCTTTCGTGGATATAGACTATGTATAGACTCATGGTGGTATACTATTGAGAATTTACCTCACTACTTGCATATTCCTTTGACTGTATATAGATATTATTTTATAGTACATAGTTAAATAGAAGAGTGTCATGTAGTTCTTCATCTTCTCTTTATCATTGTTTTCTACTTAGTGAGTGGGTTGGTGGTGGAAGTTGGTTATATGGTGATAGGGATTTTATTGTGATTTTAGGTTTATCCTTTTGGCTTGATATTTTATATCTCATAGATGTTTAATTTTCTTCCATGTCATATTCTATTAGTTTCTCTTCATTAAGTCACTCATGTAACATGATTTGGTTCTTATGTTGTTCACTATATTGTGGTGGGTCATCTTTGGTGACGTTTCATGTCAACCTGGTTTGGTTCATTGTAAAATGGTATTATAGCCAATACCCATATGAAAGTGTGAGGACACTACCTAGGATTAGTTTAGGGTATGTGGTAGATGGTAGTTAAGATCATCAAAATTCTGATATTAAGTGTGAAATGTCACGACCCGTCCTCGGGGACCGTGCTGTGACTACCCAAAGCCCGCCTTCCATAGGCCAGGGGCTGGCGACTAGCACCAAGGCATAAATCCCGGTAAAACGGGAAGGCATTGCCTTTGTAAAGTAAACAAGCACCACAGAGTAAGCAAGAAGAAAAAGGAAACACTAAGTAAAAACAGAGTACAACTGTAAGTGCGGAAAGTACGTGGGCCAGTATGCAACCCAAACTGAAAGTCAAGTACAACTCAAAAGGGAAAACGGCAACTGTAAAGTAAAATCCGCTACACCGAGCTGTCCACTGGAAATCCCACCTGAAGGGTGGGTACAGATAGCTCCACTGCTCCTCGGGTCCCACTGTCCGCTCCGAGTACGTCCCGCCCAGTGGTCCACCTCCATGTACCTTCCTGCTCTGCAAGCCTCAACCACGACCAACGTTGTCCGTCGTCTACAACCAACACAACATAGTGCGGGCATAGCCCGTGCAGGGGTGAGTATAAGCTACTCAGTAGGGACCCCGATACCCCCAATGGTCTCCCAAAATCCAAAAAGGATAAATCACAAAGGAAAGATACAATCATGAAGTAACAACCGATACTGCTTAGGTATATGCCCATACATATACCTAAGTCATCAATTCCAATATGATCTAACCTATGAGCCCAATTACAACCCAGTCCACACAGGAAGTATACGTATTCCACAAAGGAAGTAAAAACGTAATCCACACAGGATGGCACAACACAATCCACACAGGAAAGAAAACAGGATTCAGCTCACACAGGTATACTTCTTCGTAAAGTAAGAGAGATGATCAGATGTAATTACTGATTCATCTTCTAGGACCCACGTAGGATTCAAGCACTGTAGTCATCGTCGTCGAACCCACAGAGGATTCCGGAACAATTGTATTCATCGTCGAATCCAAATAGGATTCCATTACGCCAGTCTTCATCATCGAACCCACATAGGATTCCAGTACGACAGTCTTAATCGTCGAACCCACATAGGATTCCAGTACGATAGTCTTCATCGTCGAACCCACATAGGATTCCAGTACGACAGTCTTCATCGTCGAACCCACATAGGATTCCAGTACGACAGTCTTCATCGTCGAACCCACATAGGATTCCAGTACGACAGTCTTCATCGTCGAACCCACATAGGATTCCAGTACGACAGTCTTCATCGTCGAACCCACATAGGATTCCAGTACGACAGTCTTCATCGTCGAACCCACATAGGATTCCAGTACGACAGTCTTCATCGTCGAACCCACATAGGATTCCAGTACGACAGTCTTCATCGTCGAACCCACATAGGATTCCAGTACGACAGTCTTCATCGTCGAACCCACATAGGATTGCAGTACGACAGTCTTCATCATCGAACCCACATAGGATTCCAGTACGACAGTCTTCATCGTCGAACCCACATAGGATTCCAGTACGACAGTCTTCATCGTCACAGTAGCAGTCGCAACCAGCACTAGGGTTCCCGCACACAGCAAGCTCGTTCAGGAGGGTCCGCTCCACGATCCGAGAGGCTGATACATAAACTGACACATAGTCCATAGTTGAGGTATCCAAAAGTTCCGTATCGTCAACAGGAACTCAACATCGCAGACGGCGCGTCAATCGGAAGCCCGGTCTGAGAGTTATTGGCGTTTTCGTCCCAAAGGCCCGGTTGGTTTTTAAGGCAAAACCAACCTGAATGTACTCCACCTGCGTCCAAACCTCAGGCGGAGTATGCCAAAAGATCCTTCTCAGTAATAGGAAACCAACAAAGTCTACAACACGTCAATCGGACATCCGAAGCTCAAGATATGAGCGTTTCCGCTCCGAGGGCCCGGTTGGTTTCGTGTACGAACCAACCCGGCCAAACACAAAATATTCCGAAACCTTGAGTGCAATATACCGAAACGACCGTCTCATTCCAAGGATCGTTTTTCCGCTGACGGCGCATCGATCGGAGGTTTTTAGCCCGATTTATGGTCAATTGAACCCAAATGGTCCGAAAATGGGGGTTTCGGGCCCGGACCGACCCAGCCCGCGACCCCCCGGTCGGCCCGAACCGGGTCGATCTGCCCCGGGTCCGGGTCGGCCCGGCCCCGCACGGCTCAGCCCGGTGCGGCCCGGCCTGGCAGACCGGCCAGGCGGCCGGTCCGGCTGGGCACTGCGCGCCCAGCGCGCTGCCCGGCTCGGCCGAAGGCCGAGCCATTTTGAAAAGGGGGGGCACCTGCCCCCCTTTATTTTACTAACGGCGCGGCATTATGCCGCGCCTTTGATGAAACGGCCCCCCATGTGGGGGCCCACCGAAATTGACACCACCGAGGGTTTCAACCCCCGGTTCTTCCGGAACTCAGCCGGCCTAAGGACGGCCATTACTTCACACATGGGACCCTCAGGGTCCCGCCTCCAGATCACCCGCAGCCGGCAAAACCGGCGGCTTGCTGAACCGCCGCGACACAGCCGCGGCGGGCTCCTCCGGCAGCGCGCGGCCGCCGCCTTCTGCGGACCACTGGACGCGCTCCGGTGGTCCGATTCTCTTGCGGTCTTCGCCGGCAGTCTTCTCGGATCAAGATCTTCATAATGGATGCCTCAAAACTCCAATACGGGTCCGCTTTCCCGTCGTCGCCAAAACCGCGCATCAAAAACAAACTGTGGAGGGTTGTCGGGCCGCGTTCGTTCGGCCCGCGCCCTCCGCGTTAAGTGATATCAATTGTCAAATAAAACATTTGTTCCCAACAAATTATTGAGCACATATTAACCATGAAATTAGAAAACACCCAACAAAAGTAACCCCACATGGACGAACGGTCCGCAGATCAACCGGGTAATGGTTGGTCCGCGCTCGTCGTTCTTTTCTCAAGGTTAATAGGAAACAAATAAAATTCCCCTACCTCGGATTCAAGAATGGTGCATGTCAACGAGTCGCAGAAGATGAGCGTCGCGGAGGTCGGGCGTCGCGGAAAACGAACGTCGATTCCGTTGTTGTCGAGGTGCGTTCGAAGAGGAAACGTCGTTGGAAGAAGACGTCGCGTTCTTCAGTGGAGATGTTCCTCGTTGAAGAACGATGTTCTTCGTCGTAGTCTGAGATGTTCTTCACGTTCTTCGTCGAGGTTGAAGAAGAAGAAGACTTCACGCTTCCCAATCCTTTCAAGGTGGAAAAAACTCTAACAATAATAAAATAAGACCAAGTCTTAATTTATTAACACAACCTAACCATCTGAATTTCAAGAGTTTGAAATTAAGTAACTCGCCTTATTAATTATAACAAGTTGTCAAAAATTAATTAAAGTGAGTTAATGGGGAGTTAGGAAAGTGAAGGGTTAAGAGGAGTTAGGGAGTTAAGGGATTTGAAAAGGTGGGGGGGGGGGCTCGTGTGGGCCCCACCCTTTCAATTAACCACACATGGAAAGTTGGGTGGATGTGGGCCCCACCACCAACTTCCCATGGGAGAAAAATAAACACCTTGATATGAAATAAAATTGATTCAACAATTTTATTTACTTTTTAATTAAAACCCATTAACTAACTTCTTCACCCACACAAACGCAACTACGGTAAAGGTTCCCTTAAGCGATTACCGGCGTTGCGAGTTCATCGGTGCCCTCAGAATTCGATTCTAATCACCGGTTCAAAAGTTAGAAATTCCCGCTCATTCGTTCACTGAACGTACCTGAGCCAAACTTCAAAAATTGATTCCAGGCACACCTGTCCTCGGAATCAGGTGCCGTCAGAAATTGCGTTCTTGTAAAATTCCAAAGAAAATTAAGAAAAAATATATCGTGAATTTTACGGGTCTTTACATTACTCCCACCTCAGGGCTTTACGTCCCCGTAAATATACATCATAACTAGGGGGAAAAAAGTGGGTATTGAGCACGCATCTGAGCCTCCCACGCCCAAGTTCTCTCCTGGAGGTTCTCGTGTTGTCATCTGATGCACACTAGAGGAATCAATCGTCCACGAAGTACCCGCTCCTGTCGATCATCGATCTCCACCGGTACCTCCGCAAAAAGTCACCCCATCATCAACATACAGCTCCCCATGGTCAATGATGTGTGTCGGGTCGTGCACGTATCTTCTCAGCTGAGATACGTGGAAGATGTCATGCACTCGGTGCAACTGAGGTGGTAGAGCTAGGCGATAAGCCACCTCGCCAAACCTGCTGAGGACCTGGAATGGTCCGATAAAGCGTGGAGACAACTTTCTGCCTCGGCCAAATCTTCGTAAACCATGTCGAGGTGAGACACGCAAGAAGACGTGGTCGTCATCCTCGAACTCTAGTGGCCTCCGCCTCCTATCGGCATAATACTTCTGCCGGCTCTGAGCTGTCCTCATCCACTCCTGGGTGATCTGGACCTTCTCTGGTTCTACAAAAGCTGCTGCGATTTCTTCTTTGCCGATAAGAGAAATCTGGTCTCATCCCTTGGATGAACCACGTTCTTCGCCTAATACAGTCAATCCCATCATGGATGATACAAACCCATAGAAAGGATGACGTCGTAAGGCCTCGACGCTACTACCTAGAGATCCAACCGTTACTCTCGCCTCCAAGGGTTGAGTCACACTGTCGGCATCAGTGTGTGGTAACTGGGTCTCCTCCATTAGGTATCTCTCAATTTAGGGTCAAGTCAACAGTCTAAACTGGAACCTCTTAGTAACAACACAAGAGAGGACAGGAAAGTAAACATCACAAGGCTATGCGTCTTTTATTATTGCAGCTCATAATACAAAGACACTACACAACAGCAACAAGGAACTAGAAGTACAAAAGACGTATCCACTAGTCCCACTCCTGTCCACCTGCTCCCGGAGCTCCATGATCGTAGGCCTCAGCTGCCTGAAGTTGATCTCTCCCATGTCCTCCTGTCCCCTGCGGTCGGTGTGGACCTCCTGGTGGTGGTGGTGGCAACACCCCAAAGCGTCGTCCACCTCCAGCTGCACGGCCAGATCCTCTGCCTCGCCTGCCTGCTCCCTGCGGACCGTCATGGTCGAACCTCTGCCTGGGAGGTCCCTCTACCGCCTGTTGTTCATCAGCAGGATGAGTCAGGCAGTCTCGAGCCATGTGACCTTGCCCGCCGCATGCGTAGCATTGCCTGCTCCTCGAGTAGCTGGCTCTCCTTCATGTTCCCCGCACAACCGAATCATCACCCTGAGATTGCCCATCTGAAGGTCTGGCCCGCTTGGACCTCTGCGTCACCTGTCGACTGCCAGCTGCAGAAGACTCCGCTACGGGTCGTCCTGCGGAGGGTCCTGCCACTGGTGCCTGCTCAGCGAGGAAACTCTCTACTAAAAGGGCTCTCTCCAACACCTCTTCCTGCGTCGGAATGTTGAGGGAGATCATCGAGGCCCTGATCTCATGCCTCAGTCCCTGCTCGAAGGTCCGGGCCCAAAAGAACGGATCCCGTACCATATCGGTGGAGTAGTGCGAGAGATCAGTAAAACTCGCCGAGTACTGGGCAACCGTCATACTGCCCTGCCGCAGCTGTAGTAGCTCCTGGATGCTCACCGCATGGAGGGTGGCTGGGACGAACTCCGAGCAGAAGATTCTCTCAAAGTACGTCCATAGGATAGATGCCTCATCGTGCACCTGGAGCATCAAGCTCCACCCTCCACCTGTCACCGCGTGCAGGAGGCTCGCTGCGATGATCACCATGAGGTCTGCTGGTGTCCTCACTAATCTGAAAACCCGTACAACTACATCCAGCCAGTCCTCGGCGGCCTGAGGGTCCGTCTCCCCGCGGAACCTGGGCGGTCGCTGGCGCTGGAACTCATGCAGTGAACTAAGGCGACGTGCATCGTCAGCGGCCGGGGCTGGTAACATCGGTGGCTCGGCGGGTATAGGTGTCGTCGGTGCCTCAGCTGTCAAAGGGCCCTTTACCGAGTCCTCGTCGCTCAGTGGGATCTCGCCAAGTACAACGCTCGGAACCCTAGCTGGCTGTCATCGTGGGGTCATCCTGAAAGGAAACAGGTGCAACACTGTTAGAATAGTATACCTGGTGAGCTGATACAATTAATCACAAAGAAAACTTGAAACACAAATGCAATTAATGTTTCCATGCATTAAGTCGGAAATTAGAAGTCAGGGTCCAGGTGTACGGATACGTCAGCCGCCGCACCAACACTGGGCTCCCTAGACTGATAACCACACTCAATACGCTAAACATTATTGCTTCACATAGAAGAAAGATCAACGTCCAAAGTTCTGCGGTAGAACCAAACTCCTCTGGTACCAATTTGTCACGACCCATCCTCGGGGCCCGTGTCGTGACTACCCCAAGCCCGCCTTCCATAAGCCAGGGGTTGGCGACTAGCACCAAGGCATAAATCCCGGTAAAAAGGGAAGGCATTGCCTTTGTAAAGTAAACAAGCACCACTGAGTAAGCAAGCGGAAAAAGGAAACACTAAGTAAAAACAGAGTACAACTGTAAGTGCGGAAAGTAAGTGGGCCAATATACAAACCCAAACTGAAAGTAAAGAACAACTCGAAAGGGAAAACAAAAACTATAAAGTAAAAGCCGCTACACTGAGCTGTCCACTGGAAATCCCACCTGAAGGGTGGGTACAGATTGCTCCACTACTTCTCAGGTCCCACCGTCCGCTCCGAGTACGTCCTGCCCAGTGGTCCACCTCCAAGTACCTTCCTGCTCTGCAAGCCTCAACCACGACCAACGCTGTCCATCGTCTGCAACCAACACAACGTAGTGCGGGCATAGCCCGTGTAGGGGTGAGAATAAGCTACTCAGTAGGGACCCCGAGACCCCTGATGGTCTCCCAAAATCCACAAAGGATAAACCACAAAGGAAAGATACAATCACGAAGTAACAACCGATACTGCTTAGGTATATGCCCATACATATACCTAAGTCATCAATTCCAATACGCTCCAACCTTCGAGCCCAAGTACAACCAAGTCCACACAGGAAGTATACGTATTCCACAAAGGAAAGCAAAACCTAATCCATACAGGATAGCATAACACAATCCACACAAGAAAGCAAACAGGATTCAGCTCACACAGGTATACTTCTTCGTAAAGTAAGAGATATGATTAGATGTAATTACTGATTCATCTTCTAGGACCCACGTAGGATTCAAGCACTGTAGTCATCATCATCGAACCCGCAGAGGATTCCGAAACAATTGTCTTCACCGTCGAATCCACATAGGATTCCAGTACGACAGTCTTCATCGTCAAACCCACATAGGATTCCAGTACGACAGTCTTCATCGTCGAACCCACATAGGATTCCAGTACGACAGTCTTAATCGTCGAACCCACATAGGATTCTAGTACGACAGTCTTCATCGTCGAACCCACATAGGATTCCAGTACGATAGTCTTCATCGTCTAACCCACATAGGATTCCAGTATGACAGTCTTCATCATCGAACCCACATAGGATTCCAGTACGACAGTCTTCATCGTTGAACCCACATAGGATTCCAGTACGGCAGTCTTCATCGTCGAACCCACATAGGATTCCAGTACGGAAGTCTTCATCGTCGAACCCACATAGGATTCCAGTACGATAGTCTTCATCATCGAACCCACATAGGATTCCAGTACGATAGTCTTCATCGTCGAACCCACATAGGATTTCAGTACGACAGTCTTCATCGTCACAGTAGTAGTCGCAGCCAGCACTAGGGTTCCCGCACATAGCAAGCTCGTTCGGGAGGGTCCGCTCCACGAGCCGAGAGGCTGATACATAAACTGACACATAGAACAGGGTTGATGTATCCAAAAGTTCCGTATCGTCAACAGGAACTCAACGTCGCAGACGGCGCGTCAATCGGACGCCCGGTCTGAGAATTATTGGCTTTTTCGTCCCAGGAGCCCGGTTGGTTTTTAAGGCAAAATCAACCCGACCATACTCCACCTACGTCCAATCCTCGGGCAGAGTATGCCAAAAGATCCGTCTCACTAAGAGGAAACCAACAAAGTCGACGGCACGTCAATCGGACGTCCGTAGCTCAAGATATGAGTGTTTCCGCTCCGAGGGCCCGGTTGGCTTCGTGTACGAACCAACCCGGCTGAACTCAAAATATTCCAAAACCATGAGTGCGATATACCGAAACGACCATCTCGTTCCAAGGATCGTTTCGCCACTGACGGTGCATCGATCGGAGCTCCATAGCCCGAGTTATGGGAAATTGAACCCAAACGTTCCGAAACGGGGGTTTCGGGCCCGGACCGACCCGGCCCGAGACCCACCGGTCGGCCCGAACCAGGTCGGCCCGGCTGGGCGCGGCCCGGCGCGGCCCGGCCTGGCAGACTGGCCAGGCGGCCGGTCCAGTTGGGCACAGCGCGCCCAGCGCGCTGCCCGGCTCTTCCGAAGGCCGAGCCATTTTGAAAACGGGGGGGGGGGGGGGGCTGCCCCCCTTTATTTTACTAACGGCGGGGCATTATGCCGCGCCTTTGATGAAACAGCCCCCAGCGTGGGGGCCCGCCGAAATTGACACCACCGGGGGTTTAAACCCCCGGTTCTTCCAGAACTCAGCCGGCCTAAGGCCGGCCGTTACTTCACACGCGGGACCCTTAGGGTCCCGCCTCCAGATCACCTGCGGCCGGCAAAACCGGCCGCTTGCTGAACCGCCGCGGCACACCCGCGCCGAGGTGTCGTGCGACCGCCGCCTTCTCCGGACCACCGGACGCACTTCGGTGGTCCGATTCGGTTGCGGTCTTTGCCGGCAGTCTTCTCTGATCAAGATCTTCAGAATGGATGCCTCAAAACTCCAATACGGGTCCGCTTTCTCGTCGTTGCCAAAACCGCGCATCAAAAACAAACTGCGGAGGGTTTTCGGGCCGTGTTCGTTTGTCCCGCGCCCTCCGCGTTAAGTGATATCAATTGGAAAATCAAACATTCGTTCCCAACAAATTATTGAGCACATATTAACCATGAAATTAGACGACACCCAACAAAAGTAACCCCGCATGGACGAACGGTCCACGGATCAACCGGGTAATGGTTGGTCTGTGCTCGTCGTTCTTTTCTCAAGGTTAAGAAGAGACAAATAAAATTCCCCTACCTCGGATTCAAGAACGGTGCACGTCAACAAGTCGCAGAAGACGATCGTCGCGGAGGTCGGGCATCGCGGAAAAAGAACGTCGATTCCGTTGTTGTTGAGGTGCGTTCAAAGGGGAAACGTCGTTGGAAGAAGACGTCACATTCTTCGGCGGAGGTGTTCCTCATTGAAGAACGATGTTCTCCATCGGAGTCCGAGATGTTCTTCACGTTCTTTGTCGAGGTTGAAGAAGAAGAAGACTTCACGCTTCCCAATCCTCTCAAGGTGGCAAAAACTCTAACAATAATAAAATAAGACCAAGTCTTAATTTATTAACACAACCTAACCATCTGAATTTCAAGAGTTTGAAATTAAGTAACTCACCTTATTAATTATAACAAGTTGTCAAAAATTAATGAAAGTGATTTAATGGGGAGTTAGGAAAGTGAAGGGTTAAGAGGAGTTAGGGAGTTAAGGGATTTGAAAAGGTGGGGGGGCTTGTGTGGGCCCCACCCTTTCAATTAACTACACATGGGAAGTTGGGTGAATGTGGGCCCCACCACCAAATTCCCATGGGAGAAAAATAACCACCTTGATATGAAATAAAATTGATTCAACAATTTTATTTACTTTTTAATTAAACCCCATTAACTAACTTCTTCACCCACACAAATGCAACTACGGTAAAGGTTCCCTTAAGCGATTACCGGCGTTCCGAGTTCATCGGTGCCCTCGGAATTCGTTTCCGAGCACCGGTTCAAAAGTTAGAAATTCTCGCTCGTTCGTTCACTGAACGTACCCGAGCCAAACTTCGGAAATTGATTACGGGCACACCGGGCCTCAGAATCAGGTGCCGTCAGAAACCACATTCTTTTAAAATTCCAAAGAAAATTAAGAAAAAATTTCCCATGAATTTTACGGGTCTTTACATGAAAGGATACCAGGCCAGCTCACTTCCATGTCTAAACTCAAGATACCATTGGTGGTTATGGATTCTCATCAAGACAAACCATTATTTTTTGGGGTTTTTAAATAAACTTGATTTTGGTTTTATTTAGACAAACCTATTATTTTCTAAATAATTTATTTATTCATTGAATCCATAGTTTATTTAAATTCTCTTTATTTAAAAGATTTATTATAGATTCCTAAACTCATATTTTGATTCACATATTTTCTCTTGAGATAATAAGATGCTAAATTTTAAGTTTATTCAAAAATCCATACTATAATATAACTTTTAATCCATGATAGGAAGGTAAAATACATGTTTTTTAGGTGAATCCCCCTATAGAACATTCATTGGTGGAAGTAGTTATTCATACAATTCAATCTTTGCGTCAGGTGAGTCTTGGAAACCAAGGACAAGCAGTGGATCTTGGATTAAGATCTACCAATAATAATACAACTATGTTTCATGGTGATAAGGCTACCCATGAGTTTGAAGAGTGTCTCAATTAGATGGAGAGGATATTCAACATTTTGAAAACCCCAATGGACTCTATGGTGGGTTTTCCACTTACATTATTTAGGGATCAAGAAAAAAATGGTGGGACTCCATTGTTCAAGCTAAGTTACATGAGTATCGAACATGGATATTTTAAAAGAAGGTATTAAACCAATAGTTTTACCCAGAAACCTTTTTTATGGAAATGTCTTTGGATTTTCTAACCTTGGAGAAATGGGATCCTTTATTTACAAAGTATGCCACTTGTTTATCCAACTTGGTCCATATATCACTGGAACTTGTTTCTAATAATTACCTTAAATATTAGAGGTTAGAGATGCATATAAGGAACTATATTCAATAAATATTTTCTCTTATTATAACTAAATTTTTCTAAATTAGTTGATAAAGTGTTTATGGTTGGGGTAGTTATAGCAAGGAAAACCGGTTTAGGTACAGCTTTAGTTACTGCAGGAGGTAACCAAGGTGTGTCAATTAACTATAAAATAAAGCTTAAAGGTACTCAGTTTACAACATGACTAATTTTTGGGGCTTATTTGGGATAGGATTAGGTATTTCACAATGAAATTTTAAATCCTAGTCATAATAAGCCTAATTGTATAGAAGCACAAAAGATATGTATCTTTTTGGGACAATTTGGTCACCTTAAGTGTTTTTGTTAAATAATAACCCAAGGTAGTATGGTTGGATCCACTATTACCAAATTATCTCTAGTTAATTTTGATGTGTCAAAGGGTGGTGGATCTCATTATCATACTAAGGGGGATACCCACACAATAAATAAAGCGCAGGGAGGATCTGAGTTCGGATGTCTTTATATAGAAGATTATGCAGCATGGGAATCTAGGGCAGGGCTAGCTATAGTGAGAGTTACAATGTTCATTTCATCCCCTATGGTCCTAGATTTATTTGATATAGGTTAAACTCCTTATTATATACCATCAATGTTAATTGAAATGTTGGGACTAGGCTTAGTGCTTATTTCATTCATTTTTGATATTTATAAACCCTTCAGAAATAGTTCTAAATAATGTTTTAAATGTCTCATGTGTCTAGTGATGATTTTAAACCTTGAGGTTGTGTGGGATTTATTAGTTCTTGATAATGATATCTTTAACCTTACTATTGGAATGGATTAGATAATCAGCTTTAAGGACTAGATCATCTAATACCATTATTATGTTTAGTTTCATTCTTCCAATGTATTCCCTCGTGTATTTTAGGGTTAGTGGGATTCTAGATCTAAGATAAAGATAGATGTTCTAACATATGGTGGAATGATCACATGCGTATTTTCAGAGATGTTTCTTGATTTAGTTGATCAAAGTTTGAGTAGTCCACTTCCTATTATAGTGATTGTAACACCCTGATATTTTATGAGAATAATTATTTTTAATTTCTTTGATTTCTTTTGTTGTACGCTTTACCAAGATTATCTTGCACTATATGCAACACTGTATTAGCTTGTAGTATACACAACACTATTCTTGGTTTTTGATGCACACAATTTCAAGTTATTTCAAATAAAATTAATTTTACACAACACCAAGTATAGATTTTGATCAATGTATAACTGAACTATATTTTGAGTATTTTATACGCAACACCGAAGGTAGCTTTCCCTACATGCAACCCTAACTTGGCTTTCATTACACGTAAGTGCTTCTTTCCTCAATAGCGTGTGTTGTACGAAATACTGAGTTTCACTAAACGAGATATTATTATATTATCATGAACTATCCATTATGAATAGTATTAACAAAATTTTGAATTGTATGACATTATCATTCATCTTACACATTTTCTAGATCATGGTATGAGAACAAAATAAATTTTTTCAGGTAAAATAAGAATTTTTCAAAAAATGCAGTTTTGCAGCCTTTTGATGGTGCACCCATTTTAAATATAATTTTTTACAAGTTTATAAGGTCAATTTTACAAAATAAACTTCTTCTTGTGAATCAGGATATAAAAATTTATGTTGGATAATGTTTTGATATTTTATTGATAACGTTTATATTTTGATGAATAGTAAAAATATGCAACATTTTAATTAAAAACAAAATTTTTCATCAAGAAAATTTATATGGTTAAATTATAATATTGAATGGTTTTAAAGTATAAATAGAATATATTTTTACCATTTAATATAATGTATGTTATTATCATTAATTTTACATTGAATTCATTGGTAAAAACATTTCAATCTTTTGCAATGTTATAAATAAAACCCCATTTCTTTCGACAGCGGGATTAATTTTAAATTAATTACTGCATATTATATGTCTTGAATTTAGAAAAATGGATTAAATATTTGGAATAATTAGATAAAAATTATGTTAATAGGCAACTTTTTATTTTTGGGCATTATGAATAGTAACTACGGTAAATTTTATTTACCATAGTTGAAGGTAAATCAGGAAATTAAGCGTAACAATAATATTATAAAATTACCCTAACACCTGCCAAAATTATATTGAATGAATAAAAGTAGACCCATATCACCTGATGGTCAGAATAGATTCATTTCCTGGACTTTTGACCATGAAAAGTATATAATTATTATTAAAACCAAAGAAAGTGACAACATGTCACTCTCTTATATCTTATAAGTGTAATAATTTTAATTGGGTGATAAACGTAAAAAATAATCAAAAATAAATATTCTTCAGAAATATAATAAAATTATCTACATCATGAGAATTTATTTATAATTTTTAAGGATTAAATAATTATAATTAATGATGACACAATAGTGATGAAGAAATTATTTTATTGATTGAAATATCAAATAAATGGTTTTAAAAATATTGAAATAAATATTATATGAACTATTTAATGTGATCCATGAATTCTATAGAAAAATATGACATTTTATTAATCTATTAAATATTTTTGTTCGAATATATTCTCTCTGTGTATTTTATTTAAATGCAAATAATTGAATAGTGTCAAAATTGAAACTATTGTTATTTTATAAAAATTACATATTATAAAATTGTTTAAAAATTACAAAAATATTTAAAAAATTTAAAATGAAATTTATATGGTCTAAACTTATATATAGTATCCAATTATGGAAAATTCACAACACAGAAGTAATTATTTATAATAATTTAAAATTTATAATATTATTACCACTAATAAAATTAAATAGATTAAATAAGGATAAATCAAGTTGATAAGGTTTAAAATAAATTTCCAACATGTCTAAATTTTATTGGTGGATGATATTACAACCCTATCTCATCTCATCTTCTAATTGAGTCATTTTTGGAGGTTTTTAAGTGGGGTTTCAATTTATTATAAATTAATATTTTTGAGGTTTCCAAAAGTGCACCTCTCCTCCCTTATAAAAGGGAACCTCCTCCCTATCTTCTTTACAACATTTTGAGCCTTAAATCTAGGAAAAAACCTATCCATTTCTCTTATCCACTTCCCTAGAAACCTACTAGAGGTACTGGTTATAATGACCCATACTTTACATACATTGTTAATACTTCAAAATTGAAGCACACTTATTACAACATATAACAAAACCACGAAAGGACCGTATAGGTATAGTGTCTTTAGAAACGGGGAAACATAAACAATTGGTTCATAAAGCGTCTACATTGTCTCCCATTTATTTCATCATATCTATAGTCCCTTTTGGCAAATCTTACTTAAAAACCTTCTTCCTGACCGGGGAAAAGAAAACATACAAAAGGGTGAGCTCAAATGCTCAGTAAGGGTAAACAAAAGAAATATCAATCACATCATATTCATATGAACATAAATTTTTGGAAATCTTACCCTGCAAAAGAGATCATAATTTCATAACATGGGATAAATCATGGTAGTGAAATGTAATCACAATAATCATAACTTAAAACAGGAAGCTTTGTGGCATACACATAATCACAGAGAATCATTTCTTATTAGTCAATACTCATTGCCAAGACTATCTTAGTGGACAAAGTCCATTTCTGAACCGAGTTCATTCCTCGTTTCAGTCCTGTTTCACTGAACCGGTTTAATCTATTGTTCTAGCCATGTATATCTCATGAGATATAAAATCTTTACCCAATGAATTGGAGGGAGATATAGGTCCCACCCATCTCATAATGAAATAATTCTTACTTGTGCCACAAAATAAACATACATCATTCATAATAACCCAATAAATAAAATGGGTTTCATAAACATCATCCCATCATCACATAATCCATATAAAATAAATGGATATCATTTCATAATAAGAAAATTGAAACCATGTAAATCATAGAGACATGATACTTGAAACATACACATATTAAATTATGTCATCTTAGAAGAAAAATGGTTTTGATAAAACACTTGAAATGTATTATTGAGGAAAATATCCTTTCTTCTTCAAAATCATTCTCTTTCCACAAAATGTCATGAAATTTTAAAAGAAAAGGATTTTTTTGAAAATAGTCATGAATTCTTTTGGAGGAATCTTCATGAAAATCAGGCTTTATAAAACCGTAAAAATCCTTTCATGCCGTATAAGTTTAAAAAAACATTCTTCTTGTACTTTTTCCGGAAAAGTCAAAAAGTACTTTGTAGTGTAAATAAAAGAAATATTACTTCCATACCATTGGGTAAAAGTCAAAATGGGTAAAAAGGACTTTATACATACATGAATACACTTTTATAAAACATGCACATGGATGATAGCAATAACCCTAGTAAATACTTACGAATACGCAATCTCAGATAAAATTGAGATTTGCAAAATTGCCCCTTACCTTGGGTCCTATTTGCTTCGTAAGTGTCTGAACCTCCTGTATAATGATTTAAATAATGTCATTGACTTATTCCCGAATCATACTCATTGTTATGATATCATATATGGTCATATTCTTAGCTTATTTTTAGTAATATTTCATTGCTACTTGTTATTCAGGTGTTTATTACTTTTTGTTCTTATGCGTGTTTTGTGGAATAAATTCTTATTATTATTTTTAGGTTATAGATACCTCATTTATAGAATTTTATTAGTGTAACATATATCATATTTATTCACTCAATTCATTTATGTAATCATTATGCAATGAAAATCATGTAGAACGAGTTGCATCACATCATGGAGACGGTATTCCGTACGTACGCACGAGCGATGATATCGTTCCCATGACCGTGGAATTGTATTGGAGTGTATGTATACTATTTCAGAATCAATATCACTTTACAATAATCATATATATTCATTATTTACACCATTATACCCATCCAAGTAAGGTGGTGGTGGAAAATAGATTACACCACGGCGTGGAGACGGTATTGCGTACGTACGCACACGCGGTGATTTTGTTTTCTGTAGGATGGATATATGGTGAAATAGGGTTTTTTCATACTTATAATAACATATAAATATATTAGTGATACTAATTTTATTAATTCATAATGAAACAACTAAAGAAGAAGAAGTGGAAGAAGAAATGAAGTTGAAAGAATCGGTAACGGACATTACCTCTTCTTTGAAGTGCTTCTTTGAGACCTCCTTTTAGGGCACTAAAATTGGTCTTTGAAGAATACCAGGACCTCTAGGATGTTTCTAAGGAAGTGGAGAGGAGAAATTGTCAGGGTTTGGCTGATCTTGAAGGCTCAAAGTGTTGTGAGGAAGAGAGGGAGTAGGTTCTCTTTTATAAGGGAAGAGAGGGGTTCCTTTGGAAAAACTAAAAATATTATTTTATTATAAAGCCATATTCGGTTTCAAATAGCTCCAAATTGATTTATTTTGAAGATAAGGTGGGGATGGGTCGAAATCCTCTCATCCAATAGAATTTGGACAAGTTTAGTTTACTATTTTAACCTTATCATTTAGATTTAACTTTAAGTTAAGTAATTTTACTTTTACTGTGTCTTTTTGTGTTCTTACACTATAAGGTTAATAAACATACTATAACAAGACAAAAAAACCCAAGTTGTTTATTATTAATATATATAACCTTATCTAAGTCATTTGGCCGAACCTTAGATTTTTAGGAATAAAATAACAATTAATAATATAATATGTTTTTTAAAAACTATTTTTTGTCAATTTTGATACTATTTGGTGATTGATTTTTGTGAAAATCATAACAGAAATATTAGTTAGAAAAAAGTAAATTAAATAAATAATAACATTTCATATTAACATAGAAAATTATTTTAATTCATAAAAAGTCTCAAATTACATTTATTTGGTTATTTATAACATCAATTATGTCAATATTTCATTAATAAGATAATTACTGCATCATATTTGTGTCATAAATAAATTAAATTATTTAATGTCTAAAAAATTACAAATAAAATACCATTATTTATAAAATATTGTTTTCTTTCTAATGAATATTTATAGTCGAATTTATCTTATGTATAATCCTATATTAAAAATTATTTACTTATTAAACTTTGATTTTAACTATTTTAACCCTTCTTTAAATAAATTAATAATAAATGTCCTAATCTAATCCAAGTGGTCCTAAATGGTCATATTTTATTCCTAAGGTTGTTTTTGGTCGAATTACAATTATCCAATAGAATTAGGACATGTGTTAGGGTAATAATAATATCATTTTTACCCTTAATTACCCTATTTACTTTTAACCGTGGTAAATAAAAGTAAAAAGTTACTATTAACCAAAAATTATTTTCAACTCATTGAACCACATTTTACTTACTGACATCAACCGTGTCTCTCAAATTTTTAAATTCCACTCACAGAAGCAGTAAAATTAAGTTTTATGTAAATTTGCAAATTCTCCTAGGAGGTGGGTAAAAGACGGTGAAAAGTTCAATAAAATTTTTATATATCTAAAATTATTATAAAATTACTCCAATGAATTACATTGAACTTATATGGGTATTATGTATCAATTTTTACCTAAAATAAATTTAAATAAAATAGATAATTATTTAAATAAAAAGTCGGTTTTTTTAAATAGTAACCCAGTGTTTTCACTATTCATCAAAAATTGAAAGTTTCCAGAAAAATACCAAAACTTCACCCTAGGATAATTTTGATATTCTGAATCCAAAAATGAAGTCAATTTTGAAAAATAAAATTTACAAAATTTCAAAAAGTGGGTATTACTATTCATAACGACTAGTTTTAATAATATTTTAATAGCATATCGTTGTTTAGTGAAACTCGGTATTGCGTACGACGCAAGCTATCAAGGAAGGTTGTGATTGCGTATAAAGCAATCCAAGTTAGTGTTTTGTGTAGTGAAAGATTCCTTTGATGATTTATATAAAATAAAAACAAAATATTTCTTATAAAAGTCTCGGGTGTTACATTCTACCCCCCTTAAAATGAATTTCGCCCTCAAAATTCATCACTTGTAATAAACAGATTAGGATACCTCTCCCTCATCATATCCTCAAGCTCCCATGTAGCTTCTTCTAATTGGTGGTTTCTCCATAAAACTTTCACCAAGAGAGTGGTCTTGTTCTGTAGGAATTTTTCACTACGATCGAGAATCTCTATCGGCTGTTCTTCATAAGAAAGATCTTGTTCAAGCGGTACAACTTATGAGCTGAGTACATGTGAAGGATTAGGTATGTACTTTCTCAGGAGTGATACATGGAACACATTGTGAACTTGAGAGAGATTCAGTGGAAGCGCCAATCGGTAAGCTACCTTCCCAACACGATCCAGTATTTCGAAAGGACCGATATACATAGGGCTCAGCTTTCCCTTCTTTCCAAATCTCATTACTCTCTTCCAAGGAGATATTCATAAGAACACTTTATCCCCCACTTAAAACTCTAAGTATTTTCTTCGGTTGTCGGCATAACTTTTTTGTCGACTCTGAGCTGCTCTTATGTGTTGTTGAATAGATCTGACCTTTTCTGCCATCTCATCAACAAGATCAGGTCCTAATAGCTTTCATTCCCCAACTTCATCCCAACAAGTTGGAGTCCTGCATTTCTTTCCATAGAGAGCTTCATAAGGATCCATCTGAATACTGGAGTTAAAGCTATTATTATAATAAAATTCCACCAAAGGTAGGTGTTGATCCCAACCACCTTTGAAATCCATAGAGAAAGCTCTCAACATATCTTCTAGAGTTTGAATCATCCTCTCAGACTAACCGTCTATCTGAGGATGATAAGCAGTTCTGAAACTCAACTCTGTATCCAGAGTATGCTGAAGACTTCGCCATAATTTTGAGGTAAACCTCAGATCCTGATCAGATATAATAGAAAGTGGTACTCCATGCAATCTTACCACTTCCTTTACATATATCCTGGCAAGCTGATCCAGAGAGAAATCCTCTCTAATAGTAATGAAGTGTGCAGACTTTGTAAGACGATCAACTATGACCCAGATAGCATTACTGCCTTTGGATGTTTTAGGAAGTCCGGTGACAAAGTCCATAGTGATGTTTTTCCATTTCCATTCGGGTATGGGTAATGGTTGTAACATCCCCTTAGACTTCTGTCTCTCAGCTTTAACTTGATGAAAACCCAAGCATCGAGAGACATATTCAGCAACATCTCTTTTCATGCCATCCCACCAGAAGTACTCTTTCAGGTCCCTATACATCTTCATGCTTCCAGGATGAATAGATAATGAAGAACTATGAGCCTCATCCAGAAGCTCCTTCTTCAATTCGGGGATGGAGGAACACAAACCTGATTCCTGAGCTTTATTATCCCATCACAATCAATATTGAATTCAGGAACATTTCTCACGTTCTTTTGTAACTCTACATCTTCTTTATGTGCCTCTTTAATCTTCACATGTATAGATGGTTGAAAATTCATTTGAGAAAGATACGATTTTTTCCCTTTCATTATAATTATAAGATCCATCCTTTGTAAATCCATAAATATTGGATCTTTTGTGATCCTCATCATGGATAAACCGACATGGTCTTGTCGACTTAATGCATCTGCCACCTTGTTTGTTTTCCCAGGGTGGGAATGAATTGAGCAGTCATAATCCTTAATCATCTCCAACCATCTTCTTTGGCGCATATTCAGCTCCTTTTGTGTGAAAATATACTTTAAACTTTTATGATCAGTATAAATATCACACCTTTTTCCATAAAGATAATTCCTCCAAATCTTTAATTCAAAGATTACCGCAGCGAACTCCAAATCATGAGTTGGGTAATTTTTCTCATGGATTTTCAACTGTAGTGAGGCATAAGCTATCACCATATCATTTTTCATAATAACACACCCCAATCCCTTCTTGGATGTATCACTGTTGATCACAAACCTTTCTCCACTACAAGGCAGTGTGAGCATAGGTGCACTGGATAACCTTCTTTTCAACTCCTTGAAATTCTCTTCACATTCCTCCATCCAAACAAACTTAACTCTTTTCTGAGTCAACATGGTGAGTGGATTAGATAATCATGAAAATCGTTCACAAAATGTCGATAATATCCAGCCAAACCAAGAAAACTTCGGATCTCAGTTACTGTTGTTGGTCTCGACCATCTTTCGATAACCTCTGTTTTTGCTGGATCCACATATATCCCCTCTTTTGAGATTATGTGACCCAAAAATGAAACTTTTTGAAGCCAAAATTCACACTTGGTAAATTTTGCATAAAGCTTATCCTTTCTCAGGGTCTTCAATATAATTCTCAAGTGATCTTCATGTTCTTCCTTGATCTTTGAATATACAAGAATATAATCTATAAAGACTACCACAAACTAATCAAGATAGTATCTAAAGACTCTATTCATCAGATCCATGAAGATAGCAGGGGAATTAGTAAGACCAAATGGCATCACTATAAATTCATAGTGTCCATACCTTGTACGGAAATCTGTCTCTGGTATATCCTCCCTTTTGACCTTTAATTGATGATACCCTGAACGAAGATCAATCTTGGAAAAGTATTGAGCTCCGCGTAGTTGGTCAAATAAGTCATCAATGCGTGGGAGAGGATATTTGTTCTTGATAGTGATCTTGTTAAGTTCTCAGTAATCAATGCAGAGTCTCATTGATCCATCTTTCTTCTTAACAAACAGAACAGGTGATCCCCAAGGTGACGCACTAGGGCGTATTAACCCCTTATCAAGATTCTCTTGGAGTTGCTTCTTCAATTCTTTCAACTCAATTGGGGCCATTCTATAAGGTGTCTTTGAAATAGGTAAAGAACCTGGTACGAGTTCAATTGAAAACTCAACTTCACGATTTGGTGGAAGACCCAGTAATTCCTCCCGAAAGACATCATCAAACTCTCATATAATGGGAATATTCTTAATCGTGAGTTTCTCACCAAACATTTGAGATAAATAACCTTCATTTAGTGGAATCAAGACCCATAAGATGGAAGAAATTTCCACTGGAAGGTTATGTTCATCCTTGCATCGATAGACGATCATATATTGATCTGGAATATGAAATGTGACTTCCCTTATTTGGAAATTGATATGATCTCCATATAAAGAAATCAAATCCATGCCAAGAATCACATCAAATTCCACTATAGGAAGGATCAAAATATTTGCAGGAAGCACTTTCCCACAAACTTCAATCGGAGAATAATTATAAACTTTTTATGCGACTGTTGTGCCATTAGGGGTTGTCACAGCTAACTGAACATCTAATTGTTGAGGTAATACGGTGATACCCTTAGAAAATTCTTCAGAAATAAAAGAGTGGGTGGATCCATAATCAAATAAAACATTTTCTACTTTAGAGTGGATGGTAAGTGTACCTTTCACCACTTCTTTATCGTACTCCACATCGCTGATAGAAATTGCATGTGACTTTCCTTTGTCTTTGGCCTTAAGAGTTTGTTGATGTCGACCATCATCATCAACCCTTGGATTTGGGAATTGATTGGCATAATGCCCCATCTCCTTACACTTGAAACATTGAAGTGTAGTAGGTTCATTCTATGTATCCCTTCCTTTTTTTCATCATTAGACATCTTCTTCCCATCATTGCGGCATTCAAATGCCCGATGACCTTCCTTTCTACATTTGAAACATTTACTTGTCCCTTTAAGACAACTCCCTCCATGTTTCTTTCCACACTTTGAGCATAAGGGAAATCTCATCTTTTTTTCAGTGTGCTCTTTATATTTTCCTTTGAATTCCATTTTCCTCTTCTTATCAAACCCATATGACTGATGGGTTACTCCAATCTCCATCTCAACTTTGAGAGCACATCGAACGATTTCCTTGTAGCTATTGAAGTCCCTTATGTCTAACACCCTTCGAAGACTTGGTTTTAAGCCACTAAAGAATCGATCGATCTTACTATTAGGTTGGATAATAATCCCAAAAGCGTACCTTGCAAGTCTTGTAAAATTTGCTTCATAGGTACCAACAGATTCATCATCCTTTTTCTTTAGTTCAGGAAACTCCTTCTCTATCTTTGTTCAGAAAATACGAGGGAAGTACTTATTGAAAAATAAGTTCTTGAACTCGTCTCATTCCATGGACTCAATTTCATCTCTTGGCCTCGTATTCTTGATAAGATTCCACCATTGATCAGCATCACCTTCCAAACGATACACTGCTAAGATGAATTTATCATGTTCAGAACATTGAAGAACTGAAAATATATTTTCAATAGTACTAATCCATTGTTCAGCAACTAATGGATCAGTAGACCCGCTAAATGAAGGTGGAATCTGTCTCATAAAGGATTCAACAGAATGTTCCTCCTTCTTTTGCTCGTTTGGAAGTCCTGCATGATTCATAGCTTGAGAAAGTTGTGTGATCATGCCTACAAGATTTTGCATTCCAGCTCCCATAACGTTTGGTTGCTCAGGGGGGACAATCATTGCATTTCCCGTCGCATTCCGCATTAACACGGTTCCTTCAGGTTCCAACCATTGACTAAAACCAAGAAGAATAGTGTGAGAAACACTAATTATAATAGGAAAACCACATAATCAAGAATAAAATTTCACACTTAAGGTCTTATACTAGGTTATTCATGTCCATTTCTAAAACACTAATATTGTGTTCTATGCTTATACTTATCCTTAGGGTTCTTACTAAGGCTTTCACATCCTAGTTTCCAAAGGTTGACTATACCTTTCCTCTGATACCAACTATAATGAACCATACTTTACATACATTGTTAATACTTCAAAATTGAAGCACACTTATTACAACATATAACAAAACCACGAAAGTACCATATAGGTATAGTGTCTTTAGAAACTGGGAAACATAAACAACTGGTTCATAAAGCGTCTACACTATCTCCCATTTATTTCATCATATCTATAGTCCCTTTTGGCATATCTTACTTAATAACCTTCTTCCTGACCTGGGGAAAGAAAACATACAAAAGGGTGAGCTCAAATGCTCAGTAAGGGTAAACAAAAGAAATATCTATCACATCATATTCATAAGAACATAACATTTTGGAAATCTTACCCTGCAAAAGAGATCATAATTTCATAACATGGGATAAATCATGGTTGTGAAATGTAATCACAATAATCATAATTTAAAACATGAAGCTTTGTGGCATACACACATAATCATAGATAATCATTTCTTATTAGTCAAGACTCATTTCCAAGACTATCTTAGTGGACAAAGTCCATTTTAGAACCGAGTTCATTCCTCGTTTCAGTCCTGTTTCACTGAACCGGTTTAACCTGCCGTTCCAGCCATGTCTATCTCATGAGATATAAAATCTTTACCCAATGCATTGGAGGGAGATATAGGTATCACCCATCTCATGATGAAATCATTCTTACTTATGCCACAAAATAAACATACATCATTCATAATAACCCAATAAATAAAATGGGTTTCATAAACATCATCCCATCATCACATAATCCATATAAAAGAAATGGATATCATTTCATAATAAGAAAAGTGAAACCATGTAAATCATAGAGAAATGATACTTGAAACATACACATATGAAATAATGTCATCTTAGATGAAAAATGGTTTTGATAAAACACTTGAAATGTATTCTTGAGGAAAATATCCTTTCTTCTTCAAAATCATTCTCTTTCCACAAAATGTCATGAAATTTTAAAAGAAAAGGATTTTTTTGAAAATAGTCATGAAGTCTTTTGGAGGAAGCTTCCTGAAAATCAGGCTTTATAAAACCGTAAAAATCCTTTCATGCCGTATAAGTTTAAAAAAACATTCTTCTTGTACTTTTTCCAGAAAAGTCAAAAAGTACCTTGTAGGGTAAATAAAAGAAAGATTCCTTCCAAACCATGGGGTAAAAGTAAAAATGGGTAAAAAGTACTTTAAACATACATGAATACACTTTTATAAAACATGGACATGGATGATAGCAATAACCCCAGTAAATACTTACGAATACGCAATCTCGGATAAAAATGAGATTTGAAAAATTATCCCTTACCTTAGGTATGATTTGCTTCATAAGTGTCCAAACCTACTATATAATGATTTAAATAATGTCATTGACTTATTCTAGAATCATACTAATTGTTATGATATCATATATGGTCATATTCTTAGCTTATTATTAGTAATATTTCATTGCTACTTGTTATTCGGGTGTTTATTACTTTTTGTTCTTATGCGTGTTTTGTCGAATAAATTCTTATTATTATTTTTAGGTTATAGATACCTCATTTCCAGAATGGTATTATTGTAATATATATCATATTTATTCACTCAATTCATTTATTTAATCATTATGCAATGAAAATCATGTAGAACGAGTCGCATCACATCGTGGAGACGGTATTCCGTACGTACGCACGAGCGGTGATATCGTTCCCATGATCGGGGAATTGTATTGGAGTGTATGTATACTATTTCAGAATCAATATCACTTTACAATAATCATATATATTAATTCTTTACACCATTATACCCATCCAAGTAAGGTGGTGGTGGAAAATAGATTACACCACGGCGTGGAGACGGTATTCCGTATGTACGCACGCGCGGTGATTTCGTTTTCCGTAGGATGGATAGATGGTGAAATAGGGTTGTTTCATACTTATAATAACATATCAGTATATGAGTTATACTGATGTTATTAATTAATAATGAAACAACTAAAGAAGAAGAAGTGGAAGAAGAAATAAAGTTGAAAGAATCGGTAACGGACATTACCTCTTCTTTGAAGCGATTCTTTGAGACCTCCTTTTAGGGCACTAAAATTGGTCTTTGAAGAAGACCAGGACCTATATTATGTTTCTAGGGAAGTGTAGAGGAGAAATTGGCAGGTTTTGGCCGAGCTTGAAGGCTCAAAGTGGTGTGAGGAAGAGAGGGAGGAGGTGCCCTTTTATAAGGAAGGAGAGGGGTTCCTTTGGAAAAACTAAAAATATTATTTTATTATAAAGCCATATTCTGTTATAAATAGCTCCAAATAGATTTATTTCGAAGATAAGGTGGGTATGGGTCGAAATACTCTCATATAATAGAATTTGGACAAGTTTATCTTACTATTTTGACCTTATCATTTAGATTTAACTTTAAGTTAAATAATTTTACTTTTACCGTGTCTTTTTGTGTTCTTACACTATAAGGTTAATAAACTTACTATAACAAGACAAAAGAACCCCAAGTTGTTTATTATTAATATATATAAGCTTATCTAAGTCATTTGTCCGAACCTTAGATTTTTAGGAATAAAATAACAATTAATAATATAATATTTATTTTAAAAACTATTTTATGTCAATTTTGATACTATTTGGTAATTGATTTTTGTGAAACTCATAACAGAAAGTTTAGTTCTAAAAAAGTAAATTAAATCAATACTAACATATCATATTAACATATAAAATTATTTTATTTCATAAAAAGTCTCAAATTACATTTATTTGGGTATTTATAATATCAATTATGTCAATATTTCATTAATAAGATAATTACTGCATCATCTTTGTGTCATAAATAAATTAAATTATTTAATGTCTAAAAATTACAAATAAAATACCATTATGTATGAAATAGTTTTATATTTCTAATTAATATTTATAGTCAAATATATCTTATGTATAAATCTATATTAAAAATTATTTACTTATTAAACTTTGATTTTAACTATTTTAACCCTTCTTTTAATAAATTAATAATAAATGTCCTAATCTAATCCAAGTGGGCCTAAATGGCCATATTTTATTCCTAAGGTTGTTTTTGGTCGAATTACACTTATCCAATAGAATTATGACATGTGTTAGGGTAATAATAATATCATTTTTACCCTTAATTACCCTATTTACCTTTAACTGTGTTAAATAAAAGTAAAAAGTTACTATTCACCAAAAATTATTTTCATCTCATTGAACCACATTTTACTTAATGAAATCAACAGTGTCTCTTAGATTTTTGAAATTCCACTCATAGAAGTGGTAAAATTATGTTTTATGTAAATTTGCAAATTCTCCTAGGAGGTGGGTAAAAGACGGTGAAAAGTTCAATAAAATTTTTATATATCTAAAATTATTATAAAATTACTCCAATTAATTACATTGAAATTATATAGGTATTATGTATCAATTTTAAACTAAAATAAATTTAAATAAAATAAATAATTATTTAAATAAAAAGTCGGTTTTTTTAAATAGTAACCCAGTGTTTTCACTATTCATCAAAAATTGAAAGTTTCCAGAAAAATACCAAAATTTCACCCTAGGCTAATTTCGATATTCCGAATCCAAAAATGAAGTCAATTTTGAAAAATGAAATTTTCAAAATTTCAAAAAGTGGGTATTGCTATTCATAACGGCTAGTTTTAATAATATTTTAATAGCATATCGTTGTTTAGTGAAACTCAGTATTACGTATGATGCAAGCTATCAAGGAAGGTTGTGATTGCGTGTAAAGAAAGCCAAACTAGTGTTGTTTGTAGTGAAAGATTCGTTTGATGATTTATATAAAATAAAAACAAAATATTTCTTATAAAAGTCTCGGGTGTTACACTGGTCTTCTTCAAAGACCAACTTTAGTGCCCTAAGAGGAGGTTTAGAAGAGGCGCGTCAAAGAAGAGGTAATATCCTTTACCGATTCTTTCAAATTTATTTCTTCTTAAACTTCCTCTTATTTATTTGTTTCATTATAAAGTTCTTAAATAATTATCACTCATATACTGATATGTTTTTATAAATATGAAACAATCCTATTTCACCTTCTATCCATCCTATGAAAAACGAAATCACCGTGCGTGCGTACATACGGAATATCGTCTCCACACTATGGTGTAATCTGTTTTTCCACCAACACCTTAATTGGATGGGTATAATGGTGGAAATAATAACTATATATTCTTATTATAACATGATTCTAATTATGATATATTCTATCATCCACTCCAATTCCATTCAATAATTATGGGAACGATATCATCGCTCGTGCGTACGTACGGATTACCATCTCCACGATGCGATGAGATTCATTCTCCATGTTAACCATTAAAGAATTATTATAAAGTATATATTATGAATAATAATGAAATATATGACATAATAATGATACTATATTTATTTATATGTTATTTACTTACTTCCATTCAATTTAATAAGGAAACGAAAACAGCGTTCATGCGTACGTACGGCCTACCGTCTCCATGAACATTGTATTTTATTCCATTTATCGATCTATTATATATATATATTCTGAATATATATTATATATAAATCATGTTTTGCATTATGAAAGTAATTAATCATGATCTAAATAATCATATGAATAATTACAAGTCAAAACGTGTATGATCAATGAAACGATTTTACCCAAAACGCTGCTTTAACATGGAATTGACAAATAAACGGGTAATATAAAGTCCTAAGTGAGTCATATATGATATCATAAATATTATTGTGGTTATTTTATAAGTTAATAATATGTTTCAACCCACTATAAAAGAGTCTCGGAAACATATGGAAGAAAATTAGACATAAGGTAAGGGATGATTATTCCAATCTCATTCTTATCCGAGATTATTTATTCATAAGTATTTACTGGGGTTATATTTATCATCAATATCCATGTTTTCAAAAAATGGTTTCATAAAATGTTTAATATTCTTCCATGTTTTCATTTATACTCCTTTTTTACTATTACTACGATGAATGGAAGGAATCTTTTTTTTTTGTTTACCATACAATGTACTTTTTGACTTTTCTGAAAAAAGTACAAGAAGAATGTTTTTTTAACTTATATGGCATGAATAGATTTTTATGGTTTAATATCCCCTTAATTTCATGAAGCTTCCTCTATAAGATTTCATGATTATTTTCCACAAAATTATTTTCTTTTAAAATTGTGTGGCATTTTGTGAAAATAAAATGATTTTAAATAAGAAAGGATATTTTCCTCAAGAATTCATTTCAATTGTTTTATTAAAACTATTTTCCATCTAAGATGACATTATTTAGTATGTTTATTTTTCAAGTATAATTTCTTTATTAATTAAAAGGTTTTATTTTTATTATGATGAAATGACATCCATTTGTTTTATAAGGATTATGTTATGAAGGTATGATGTTTATGGAACCAATTTTATTCTTTGGGTTATGATGAATGATTTATGTTTATTTTGTGGCAGACGAAAGAATGATTTCATTATGAGATGGGTGTGACCTATATCTCCCTCTAATACATTGGGTAAAGATTTATATCTCATGATATAGATATGGCTGCAACGTCAAGTAAAACCTGGTTCGGTAATATAGGGATGGAATGGCAAGTAAACCTGGTTCAGTAATGGAGTTTGTCCACTATGATGGTCTTGGCAGCAATTCCTTGGCTACTATGGAAATCATAACATGTGATTAATGGCTTTCCAAAATTACATGTTTTATTACCATGATATTTTATCATGATTAATGTTCCTTTATGATCTATGCCTTAGGTACTGCCAAGATTTATGTCATTACTCATTATTTTGATGTTTTATGTTCATGTTTTTACGTTCAAATGTTTATGGATTGTTTTATGTTCTCTATTTTTACCCTTACTGAGCATTTGAGTTCAAACTTTTTATGTTTTCTTTTCCCCAGGATATAACGAAAGATTTTAGGTAAGAAAACAAAAGGGGAAGATCTTTATGGGATATGATGAAGATCTTTCATCGTGATTAGAATATTATGTTCCATGTTTCCAAAGACACTAAACTAATATGGTCTTTGGGCATCTGTTTTTGTCATGTATTAAGTATTCCGCAAAAGTAATGTAATGTCTATATATGTCAAGCTTGGGTCTCTATAGTTGGTATCAGAGAAAAGGTTTAGTTAACCTTTTGAAACTAGGATGCAAAAACATTAGTGAGATCCCTAAAGATATTTCTAAGGTATGTCTAGGGATGTCTATAAGGTCAAGTATAAGTATAGGTTACAATCCTAGAATTAATATAACAATCATGAATAACCTAGGATTAAACCTAAGATGTTGGAGATTAGAAGTACTCCCCTTTATTATGTTTTTTTCCTAGTATGATTTTTCCTCTCACACTATTCTTTTTGGGTTTTAGATAATGGTTGGAACCTGAAGGAATCGTGTTAATGATCAATGCACTGGAAAATGCAATGATTGTCCTCCTTAACAACAAAATATCATGGGAAATAGAGTGAAAAATATTATCTCTATACTTACACAAGCTATGAATCATTATGGACTTCCAAATTAGTAGAGAAGGGAACAATATTCTATTGAGTCCTTCATGAGGCAATGTCCACCTTCTTTCAGTGGGTTTTCTGATCCACTTGTTGCTGAACAATGGATCAGTACCATTGAAAAGATATTTTCTATACTTTTCTATTCAGAGCATGAGAAATTTATTTTGGTTGTTTACTGTTTATAAGGTAAAGCAGACCAATGGTGGACTCTAATTAAGAATACAAGGCCCCAAGATGAAATTGAATCCATGGAATGGGATGAGTTCAAGAACTTGTTTTTCAATAAGTACCTCCCTTGTATTCTTTGAAAAAATATGTAAAATTATTTCCTTGAGCTTAAGAAAAATTATGATGAATCTGTTGGTATATACGAGGCGAATTTTACAAGGCTTGCATGGTATTAAACTGGCCTTATCATCCAACCAGAAAGTAAAGTTGATTGATTCTGCAATGTCTTAAAACCAAGTCTTAGAATGGTATTAGCTATAAGAGACTTCAGTAGCTATGAAGAAATTGTGTGTTGTGCTATCAAGGTAGAACTGGAAGTTGGTGTTACCTATCAATCTCATGGTTTTGACAAGAAACAAAAGATGGAGTTCAAGGAAAAATCTCAAAACAATGGTGAAAAGAAGGAGAATGTTTCTTTATTCTCAAAGTGTGGAAATAAGCATGGTGGAGATTGTCTTAAAGGGACTATAAAATGTTTTAAGTGTGGAAAAGAAGTTCATCAAGTAGCTGAGTGTCTAAGTAATGGGAAAAAGGTATCTATCGATGTGAATAGAGAAAAGACTATAGAGAACACACCACCGACACTTCAATGCTACAAGTGCAAGGAAATGGGGAATTATTCTAACCAATTCCCTAATCCAAGTGTTAATGATGATCGACATCAACAACCTCTTAAGTCAAAAGACAAAGGGAAGTCACATGCGATCACTATTGGCGATGTTGAATATGACAACGAAGGGGTAAAATGATTAAGTGTTTATGTAATGGGATTCCAAATTAGTGTTGTGGAATCTCATTTATAGTATCGTGGAATTTTGGAATATCTATGTATTGGTTTATTGTGGTTTCAACAATTATATGGTTCCGGTAACCATGAAAAGTGATTGAAATATTTTTGAAAATATAATGATATGCGCATAATGAAGGGATAAGGAGAAAATAATATGTTTCATAGTATTAATGAGCTCATGATTGATATAAGGACAAAGTGACATCATGGTTTGAGTATATAGAAATTTTGGGATTTTGGTATGTGGAAAGAGTTAACTTTTGACATCATTTATGTTTTTACTAAGGTTCTATGGTAATTAATTTTTCATGAGAATACATGATTAAGGTAATCACATGTTTGGAATGTGACCAACAACAAGATATATCTTATGATATAAGGGGGAGAAATTATGGTATCCACATGCTTGGTAGATGACCTCTCTAGTAATCTTTTTCCTTATACTATGAGATTGGACAGAAGTATTTTGGATAAGCCTAAAGATCAGAAGGGATTATGTTATAAATAATATATTATTGTTTAAGGCTATAACATTATGATATTATTTCTGAAATGTTATAATAGTATAATTTTAGAAAAAGGACAACCCGTAGGATGGGTGACAACCCATCGTGTCAGACAAGGTTGTGGGAATCGAACCCACAACTGAAATATGACATGTCACGACCCGTCCTCGGGACCCATGTTGTGACTACCCCAAGCCTGCCTTCCATAGGCCAGGGGCTGGCGACTAGCACCAAAGGCGTAAATCCCGATAAAAAGGGAAGGCATTGTCATTATAAAAGTAAACAAACACAACAGAGTATGCAACAGAAGAAATCACTAAGTAATACTAAATACCAAAGTAAGTGCGGAAAGGAAAGGGTCCAGAAATACAAACCCAACAATAACTACAGTAAAACTGAAAAGCTAGTACAACTGCAGTAAAGTAAAATAGCAACCACTGAGTCATCCTCCTGGAATCCCACCTGAAGGGTGGGTACAGATGGCCTCCTCAGCACCTCGGTTCCATTCGTCCGCTCCGTGTAGGTCTCTCCAAGTGACCCACCTCTGGGTACCATCCAGTTCCACAAGCCTCCACCTCGATCAGTTTTGTCAGTTGTCTGCATCCAACACAACGTAGAGCGGGCATAGCCCGTGCAGGGGTGAGTATACGATGCTCAGTAGGGACCCCGAGACCCCCGAAGGTCTCCCAAAATTCAAAAAGGATAAACCACAGATGAATATACAATCATGAAGTATCAAACAACTCTACTTAAGTATATTCCCATACATATACCTATGTTATCAGTCACAGTTCGACTCCAACTCTCGAGCCCAACCGCAACCCAATCCGCACAGGAAAGCAAGTCAATCACATTGATGATAATGATTGAAAGTCAAGACTTAGCACACATAGATATACATCTTTCGTATAGAGATAGAGATGATCAGATGTAGTCACTGATTCATCTAAGCTGTCAGACCCACGTAGGATACTAGACCAGCTACTCTATCAGACCCACTCAAGATACTAGTACAGAAGTAAAACTGTCAGACCCACTTAGGATACAAGTACAGTAGTCATCGTTGTCGAACCCACAGAGGATTCCAGTATAGTTTTCATTGTCGTCGAACCCACAGAGGATTCCAGTACGGTAGTCAACGCACTCGCAGCCAGCTCTAGGGTTCCCGCACACAACACGATCGATTCCGGCAGGGTCTTCTCCTCAAGCCAATGGGTCGATACATCAACTATCACGAAGTCCATAGTTGATGTGTCCTGAAATTCCGTCTCATCAAAAGGAACCCAACGTGACAGATGGTGCATCAATCGGACGCCCAGTCTGAAAGATATTGGCTTTTCCGTTCTAGGGGCCCGGTTGGAATTACGCTGGTTCCAAAACTGACCTTTTTCCAGATTTGTCCAAAACTCACCTAGAGTATCGCAAAAGGTCATTCTTGTCATGAGGATCTTAGTGCCGCAGACGGCACGTCGATCAGATGCGCGGTCTTAAAGTTATTCATGTTTAAGTGAAATGGGCCCGGCCCGTCAAGCCCAGTGGGCTGGTGGATCGGCCTGATCTGGTTTGGCGGGTATGACCGGGCAGGGCGATCGTCCTGGCCTGGTGGAGCGCAGTCCGTCCCGGTGGGGCACGGCCCGACCCGGCGTGGCGCGTCCCGGCCCGTGGCTCGGCCAGCTGGCCAAGCGGATTAGGGGTGTGGCCCCCAGTCTTCTGAAACGGCGGCGCCGAGTGGCGCCGCCCTCTTGTCTGGCCGGCTGAGCCGGCTAGTCATCCCTGGCGTGAACGGCCCACACGAGCGGGTTGCGGTTCTCCCGCGCGGCACCTGTGGGTGTCGCTGCCTCCTTCAACCCAGCCGGCAGGCGGGCCGGCCGGTTCTTCTTTGGTCGAGCAGCCCGTGGATTGGGGGTCACGGTTCTTCTCTATGCGACCGGCACATGGCCGCTACTTCCCCAGGTCACCATCGCCTCTAGTTTCCACTGCCAAATTAGACTAGAACCATCATAGGGTCTTCGGACCATGTTTTTTCGGCTCGTGCACTCCGCGTTAGGCGATAACATATGGCCGAAGACAACCAATAAATTCAACAAAGAGCAGGGTACAAATTATTCACTTAAAATTGTACAAACCCCTACCTTGTAATTGAGGTTCATTCGTCGATGAGGTGCGGAAAACGACCGTCGCGGTAGTCGGGCGTCGCGGAAGACGGTGTCGTGGAGAATGGTGTTGTCCCGTCAACGTTGGAAGTCATTGACGTAGATGGCGTTCCTCACGAGCGGTGTCTTCTCCCTTGACGCGGAGGAAGAAGAAAGGATGGATACGTTCTTCATGATCTTTTTTCGGTTGAAAAGAAAAGTGGAGATAAAATGCTTCCCATTCTTCGATTCGTGGAGCGTTCTTCGCGGAGAGGAACACTTCCTTCTAGTTCTCCAGAGGTTTCCCAAAGTTCTCCCAACACAACGAGTGCCCAAAAAAAAATAATAGCTAAGGATATTATTTTATTCACACATGAATTTTTAAACTCAAAAACTTTAATTAATTAATTTTAGGGTTCAATTCATTAATTAAAAAGTGTTGGAAAAAATTTATGGGAGTGAGAAGGAGATGGAAAGTCACAATTAAAGAGGGGAGCTGTCAAAATAAATAAAGGGGAGTTGAAGGGGAGTTGAAGGGTTAGGGATCATGTGGGCCCCACCTCACAAATATCCTCTCATGAGAGGTTATGTGGGTGTGGGCCCCACATCAAACTCCCCCTTGTAGGAATTAACCAACTCTTAAACAATAAAATTGTGTACAACAAATTTATTTAATTTAATATAAATCCCCAAAAATTAACTTCTGCTCCTGAGAAAACGCATCTACAGTAAAGATACCCTTAAGCGAATACTGGTGATGTGTGTTCATTGGTGCTCTCAGATTTAAATTCCAAGCACCGGTTCAAAGGATAGAAAAACCCGCACGTACGTTTACTGAAAGTACCCGAACAAAACTTCAGAAATTGATTCCGGGCGCACCGGGCCTCAGAATCAGGCTCCATCAGAAACTGCAGACTTGTAAAATTCCAATGAATTTAAGAAAAAAAATTCCTTAAAATATATGGTTCTTTACATTACTCCCACCTCAGGTATTTACGTCCCCATAAAGCTACAACACACACTAGTGAAACAAATGGGGGTACTGAGCACGCATCTGAGCGTCCCGCTCCCAAGTTCTCTCCTGGAGGTTCTTGTGCTGCCAGTGAATGCGCACCAGAGGAATCAAACTTCCACATAAGACCTTCTCTCGTCGATCATCAATCTCCAATGGGACCTCTGTGAATGTCACCTCATCATTGATATCCAGCTCCATGTGGTCGATGATGTGGGACGGGTCGTGCACGTATCTCCTCAGTTGAGATACGTGGAAGACGGCATTCACACGGTGCAACTGAGGTGGAAGTTCGATGCGGTAAGCCACCTTTCCTACTCTACTAAGGACCTAGAAAGGTATTATGAAGCATGGAGATAACTTTCCTCCTTATCCTAATCTCTGTAGACCTCATCGAGGTGAGACCCATAAGAAGACGTGGTCGCCATCCTCGAACTCCAGTGGTCTCTGTCTCCTATCAGCATAGGACTTTTGTCTGCTCTATGCAGTCATCATTTGCTTCTAGATGATCTACACCTTCTCCTTCATAGCCTGAACCATCTCTGGTCCAACAACTGCTGACTCCCCTGGGCCAGTCTAGCACAGAGGTGATCTACAAGGTCGACCGTACAGTGCCTCGTAAGGGACCATCCCGATGGTGGAGTGGTGACTGTTGTTGTATGAAAACTCCGCCAAGGGTAAGTGATCCACCCAGCTGTAACCAAAGTCTTGGACACATGCACAGAGCATTTCCTTGAGAGTCTGAATGGTCCTCTCAGTCTGGTCGTCTGTCTGAGGATAGAAGTTAGTGCTCAGATGTAGTTTCATCCCAAAAGCCTCATGTAACCCCTTCCACAACTAGGAAGTGAAACAAGCATCTCGGTCAGAGACGATAGTCGATGGAACACCATGAAGTCGTACGATCTCCTAAATGTAGAGGTGTCCCAACATCTCTACTGAGTCTTACTCTCTGATCGGTAGGAAGTGGGCTGACGTGGTGAATCGGTCTATGATCACGCAGATAGAGTCGTGTCCTCTGGATGCACGTGGAAACCCTGTCACAAAATCCATAGATAACACATCCCACTTCTACTCTGGGACCTCTAAGGGTTTTACCAACCCTTCTGGTACCTGGTTCTCTGCCTTCACTTACTGACAAGTGAGGTATCATGATACAAACTCTACTACATCCTTCTTCATACCCAGCCACCAGTACTGTCGTATGAGGTTCTAATACATCTTTTCCACTCCTAGATGTACCTCTAAAGGGGAAGTGTGGCACTCCCTCAGCACCTCCCCCTATAGTGAAACTGGTACCATGGTAGGTCCCCTGAAGAGGATGACGTGCTCCCCTCCTTCAGAAAATCCATCAGGTGCATGTCCTGAGGATATCTGAGCACATCGCGTTTCATAGTCAACATCCCCAAGCTATGCCTCTCTGACTCACTGAAGGAGTGGAGGAGTGACTGTGAGAGACTATAGAAAAGTTTCTCCATCTCTATCCACAAAGGATATCTACAACGCAGCCAACTGCTCTGTTGCCTCTCCTAGAAGTTGAATGCATGATCTCCTGCTAAGATCATCTATGACAATGTTCCCCTTCCCATGAGTATAGACTATCTCAAAGTCATAGTCCTGTAGGAACTCAAGTCATCGTCGCTGTCTCAGATTCAGGTCCTTCTGCGAGAAGATATACCTGAGACTCTAGTGGTCAGAGTAGACCGTAAAATGATCGCCCATCAGATAGTGTCACCACATCTTTAAGGTAAATACCACTGCTACTAACTCCAGGTCATGGTTAGTGTAGTTCTTCTCATGTTGTCTCAGCTGATGAGAACCATAAGAAATCACTACTCACTCCTTCATCAGGAAACACCTGAGTCTGGTCCGTGATGCATCGCAGTACACTACGTACCCAATGCCCTCCTCCAGTAGCCTCAAGATGGGCGCACTGGTCAACCTCTTCCTCAGCTCCTGAAATCTCTACTGATATCTATCTAACCACACGAAGGTTTTCCCATTCTCATTCAAGGCAGAAAGTGGTGTTGCAACCTTGGAGAAGTCTGGCACAAATCTCCGATAGTACCCAGCCCGACCCAGGAAACTCCACACCTCTGTCGCGCTCCTGGGTGGCTCCCAAGAAAGTACTACCTCGATCTCCGCTGGATCCACTGCAACTCCATCCTCCGAGATGACATGTCCCAAGAAGTGAACCTCTCGAATTCAAAATTGACACTTTGAGAGATTACTATAAAGCTGGTGCTCTCAGAGTGTATCTAGTACAACCCGCAAGTGGTTGGCGTGTTCCTCCTCAGTAGTCAAGTAAATCAGTATGTCATAAATGATAACTACGACAAATCGATCGAGGTAAGTCTCGAAGATCCTATTCATGAGACCCATGAACACCTCTGTAGAGTTGGTTACGCCGAAGGTCATAACCAAGAACTCGTAGTGGGCATACCGACACCTGAAGGCCGTCTTCTGCACATCCTCATCTCGAACTCTGAGCTGGTGATATCCTGACCTGAGCTCTATCTTCGAGAACCATCGTGATCCCTTGAGCTGATCAAAGAGGTCATCAATCCTCAGGAGTGGGTATTTTTTCTTCATGGTCACCTGATTCAGGTGACGGTAGTCAACACACAGTCGCAAGCTCCCATCCGCCTTCTTGGCGAACAAAATCAGAGATGCCCAGGGTGAAACACTGGGTCGGATAAATCCCTTCCCCTGCAAGTCCTCCAGCTGTACCCGTAGCTCACAAAGCTCGGATGGAGCCATCTGATATGCTGGAGTAGATATCGGTGTTGTCCCAGGGTACAGGTCTATGTAGAAGTCTACCTCCCTGTGAGGAGGTAGTCCTAGAATGTCGTTAAGAAAAGCGTCCACATACTGATCCACCACAACAGGAAAACATGGACTCTACACATCAACCTCTCTGAGGAAGAGACTAGCCAACTGATGTGTGATTGGCATCCCTCTCCTCGGTGTAAGTCCATCCTGCGCTACAAAGGCTCCCTTCTTGCTGGTGAAGGTGAACCTGCTCCCATCTGTGCGAACACACTGCACTTTACGCCTAATATAGTCGATCTAAGAATGAACTGTAGATAACCAATCCATACCCAAGATGATGTTGTAAGGCCTCGAATCCTCTACAAGAAGATCACAGCCGAAGCTCTCGCCTCCTAGAGTAAGCTCACACTGTCAGCACTAGTGCTTAATCGTCGAGTATACTCCCGTAGGAGTCTCTAGCCATAAGGATCGAGCCAAAGGCTCCTTCGGAATCTCCGAGCTCTGAATGAGGGCAGCTTCAATAAAATAATGACTCACACCTGTTTCTATAAGCTCTGCAGAAAGGGTGGAGTAGACACAAATAGTACCTCAAATAATCTCACGTGTTCCATGGTCGTAGGCCACGATTTTCAGGAGCTAAGCCCACCTCTGTCCGCTAGCTCCTTGTGGTTGGGGTGGACCTCCTGGTGGTGGTGGTGGTGGTAGAGCCTCAAAACGTCATCCACCACCCGCTTCTCGGCCAACTCCTCTGCCTCGTCCGCCCGCTCATAGCATACCACCATGATCAAACCTCTGCCTCTTCCTAGGAGGTCCCTCTACTATCTACGGCTCTTCCACATGGTGGGTCGGGAAATCTCGAGTCATGTGACCCTGCCCGCCGCATGAATAGCAATGCCTGCTCCTCGTATAGCTGGCTCAGTTACATGTGCCCCGCACAACCGAACCTGTATCCTGAGGTCTCCCACATGATGGTATGGTCCACTTGGACCTCTATGTCAACTATCTACTTCCATCTGCAGAAGTCTCCGCTATGTGTTCTCCTACGGTGGGTCTCGCAGCTAGTGTCGGCTCAGTAAGAAAGCTATCTACAAGAAGGGATTGCTCCAGTACTCCTGCCTATTTCAGAATACTGATAGAGATCATCAAAGCCCTGATCTCATGTCTGAGTCCCTACTCAAAGATCTGGGACCTAAAGAATGGGTATCGTACCATGTCTGTGGAGTAGCATGAGAGGTCAGTGAACCTCCCTGAGTACTAAGCTACTGTCATGCTGCCCTGCTGCAGATGAAGTAACTCCTGAATCAGCATCGCACGAAGGGTAGCTGGAACAAACTCCGAGCAGAAGAGAATCTCAAAGTCTTTCCAAAGTAAATATGCCTCATCCAGCTCCTAGAGAATCAAGCTCCACCATCTACCTACTGTTGCATGCAAGAGACTCGCGACAAGGATCTCCATAAGGTCGGCTGGTGTCCCTACCAATCTAAAAACTCTGATGATAGCCTCCATCCAATACTTAGCTACCTGTGGGTCCATCTCTCCCTAGAACCTGGGCAGCCTCTGGCACTGGATCTCGTGCAATGCACTCAGGTGGCATGCACTTTCTACTACTGGGGCTGGTTGTATCAGTGGCCCAGCAGGTAGTGGTACCGCTGGTGCCTCCACTGTGATGGGGCCCTGCACAGAGGCCTCGTCTCTCGGTGGGCTACCATCTCATACATAACTCAGAACCCTTGCTGGCTGCCTTCGTGGGGCCATCCTAAAAAGGAACAGGTGTGCCACGATTTAAACTGTATACCTGGTGAGTTGACAAAAAAAAATCAGAGAGAAAAAAATTTCAAAGTAAAAACACACACACAATCAGTTTTTTCATGTACTAAGTCGAAATTCAGAGATCATGGTCTTGGTGTATGGATATGCCGGCCGCCGCACCAACACTGGACTCCTTGGACTGAAAACCACACTCTATACTCTTAACACTATTTCTTCACAAAAAATAATGATCGGAGTTCAGAGTTCTGCGGTAGAACTGACTCCTCTGATACCAATTTGTTGCGACCCGTCCTCAGGGCCCGAGCCATGACTACCCCAAGCCCGCCTTCTATAGGCCAGGGGCTGGAGACTAGCACCAAAGGTGTAAATCCCAATAAAAATGGAATTCATTCTCTCTATAAAAGTAAACAAACAAAACAGAGTACACAACAGAAAAAAGAACTAAGTAATACCGAATACAAAAGTAAGTGCTGAAAGGAAAGGGGCTAGAAATACAAGCCCAACAGTAAGTACAGTACAACTGAAAAGCTAGTACAAATGTAGTAAAGTAAAACAGAAACCATTGAGTCGTCCTCTGGGAATCCCACCTGAAGGGTGGGTACATATGGCGTTCTTATCACCTGAGGTCTGACCGTCCGCTCCGTGTACGTCTCACCAAGTGGTCCACCTCCAGGTACCGTCCAGCTCCACAATCCACCACCTTGATCAGTGTTGTCTGTCTTCTGTATCCAACATAATGTAGTGTGGGCATAGCCCGTGCAGGGGTGAGTATTCGATACTCCTTAGGGACCCTGAAACCCCTGAAGGTCTCCTAGAATCCATGAAGGATAAACCACAGATTAAGATACAATTATGAAGTATCAACCAAATCTACTTAGGTATATGCTCATACATATACCAAAGTTATCAGTCACAGTTCAGCTCCAACTCTTGAGCCCAAGCATAACCCAGTCCACACAGGAAATCAAGTCAATCACATCGATGATAATGATTGAATGTCAAGACTTAGCTCACATAGGTATACATATTTCGTATAATGATAGAGATGATCAGATGTAGTCACTGAATAATCTAAGCTATCAGACCCACGTAGGATACAAGAACAGCTACTCTGGACTTTGTGATAGTTGATGTATCGACCCCTTGGCTCGAGGATCGGACCCTCCCGGAATAGAGCGTGTTGTGTGCAGGAACCCTAAAGCTGGTTGCAACAATGATTACTACTATACTGGATTCCTTCGTGGGTTCGAAAGTGACAACAACTATACTGGAATCCTCTATGGGTTCGACAGCGATGACTACTGTACTTGTATCCTATGTGGGTCCAATAGTTTGACTTCTGTACTTGTATCCTGAGTGGGTCCGAGAGAGTAGCTGGTTAGTATCCTACATGGGTCTAACAGCTTAGCTGGTCTAGTATCCTACGTGGGTCCGACAGCTTAGATGAATCAGTGACTACAACTGATCATCTCTATCGCTATACGAAAGATGTATACCTGTGTGAGCTGAGTCTTTACTTTCAATCCTTATCATCGATGTGATTGAATTTCTTTCCTGTGTGGACTAGGTTGTTCTTGGGCTCGAGAGTTGGAGTCGAACTATGACTGATAACTTAGGTATATGTATGGGCATATACCTAAGTAGAGTTGGTTGATACTTTGTAATTGTATCTTTATATGTGGGTTATCCTTCGTGGATTTTTGGAGACCTTTGGGGGTCTCGGGGTCCCTACTGAGTATCGTATACTCACCCCTGCATGGGATATGCCCACACTACGTTGTGTTGGATATAGACGATGGACATCACTGATCGAGGTGGAGTCTTGTGGAGCTGGACAATACCCGAAGGTGGACCACTTGGCGAGACGTACATGGAGCAGACGGCCGGACCTGAGGTGATAAGGAGGCCATCTGTACCCACCCTTCAGGTGGGATTCCCGGAGGACGACTCAATGGTTGTTGTTTTACTTTACTGCAGTTGTACTAGCTTTTCAGTTATACTGTACTTACTATTGGGCTTGTATTTCTGGCCCCTTTCCTTTCAGCACTTACTTTTGTATTCATTATTACTTAGTTATTTCTTCTGTTTTTTCCTCTATTGTGTTTGTTTACTTTTATAGAGGCAATGACTTCCCTTTTTATCGGTATTTACGCCTTTGGTGCTAGTCGTCAGCCCCTGGCCTATGGAACGTGGGCTTGGGGTAGTCATGACACGGACCCTGAGGATGGGTCATGACACGACAGGCCTTTATCGCCTACCATTGGCCTACAGAAAGTCCTTGGTTTGTAGAAATTAGTTTTATTTTATTAAGTGGTGTGATATATGAAGTATAAATCCATTTTTGGAGCCATATACGATTAATATAACCTCATATGGAATTATGTATATTGAATAAATTTTTCTAACCTTTCGTTTGAGATAGATGGAATGACTCGTCATTCTATCACATGATCTGTTAACACTTCACGAATGACAAATTCAACTTCATTTCATTAAGATATGAAGTGGAAATAGTTCAAGGAATGGCCAACGGTGAGATTGTACCAAAATCAAATAAGTATTTCTTCAAATTCAAATTCTTAAACTTTTGGGAAATGATCTTGAAAACCAAAAATGTTGTCCTAATACTCTCATATCCGATAAATCAAATGGTACCTTAGATCATCAAAAATTTATGTCTTTGTAATTGTTGGATTTTTCATAGCCATGTTCTCTACCACTCTCCATCAGAACTTGATGGTTATATTTCTCTTCCACATCCATGTTTTCACCTATGTTATCCTATGTGGAAACCCAGTGATGAGTTACTTTTTTTATCCATTATAATTATAACATTTCTTTTTAAAATGATGTTTTATTATTCCTTTTTATGATGTGTGTTTCTATGAAAGAAACTTTCAAGTAGAAAATCATTTATAACCCCGATGAATTTCGAGGGAGAAATTAATTTTAAGGGGGGTAAAATGTAACACCCAGAGATTTTATAAGAATTATTCTTTTTAATTTCTTTGATGTATTTTGTTGTACGTTTCACCAAGATTAGCTTGTGCAATACAGAACACGGTATTATCTTGTAGTATAGGCAACACTTTTCTTGGTTTGTGATGCACACAATTTCAAGTTCTTTCGAATAAAATTCATTTTACACAACACCAAGTATAGATTTTGATCAATGTATAACTGAAATATATTTTGAGTATGTTATACACAACACCAAAGGAAGCTTTCCCTACACCCAACCCAGACTTGGCTTGCATTACACACAAGAGCGACCTTCCTCGATAGCGTGTGTTGTACGCAATACCAAGTTCCACTAAACGAGATATTATTATATTATCATGAACTAGCTGTTATGAATATTATTAACTAAATTTTTAATTTTATAACATTATTATTTATCTTACACATTTTCTAGATCAAGGTATGAGAACAAAATAAATTTTTTCAGGTAAAATAAGTATTTTTTAAAAAATGAAATTTTGCAGTCTTTTGATGGCGCACCCATTTTAAATCTAATTTTTAACAAGTTTATAAGTTCAATTTTAAAAAATAAACTTCTTCTTGTGAATCGGGATATAAAAATTTTTGTTGGATAATATTTTGATATTTTTTTGATAACGTTCATATTTTGATGAATAGTAAAAATATGCTAAATTTTAATTAAAAACAACTTTTTTCATCAACATAATTTATATGGTTAAATTATAATATTTAATGGTTTCAAAGTATAAATAGAATATATTTTTACCATTTAATATAATTTATCTCATTATCATTAATTTTACATTGAATTCATAGGTAAAAACTTTTCGATCTTTTGTAATGTTATAAATAAAAACCTGATTTTTTTCGACAATGGGATTAATTTTAAATTAATTAATGCATCTTCTGTGACTTGAATTTAGAAAATTTGATTCCATATTAGGAATCAGTAGTTAAAATTATATTAATAGGATACTTTTTATTTTTGGGCATTATTAATAGTAACTACGGTAAATTTTATTTACCATAGATAAAGGTAAATCGGGCAATTAAGGGTAACAATAATATTATAAAATTACCCTAACATATGCCAAAATTATATTGGATGAATATAAGTTGAATAATATCACCTAAGGGTTGGAATATATTCATTTCATGGACTTTTGACCTTGAAAATTATGTAATTATTATTAAAACCAAAGAAAGTGACAACATGTCACTCTCTTATATCTTATAAGTGTAATAATTTTAATTGGGTGATAAAATTCATAAAACATTGAACATAAATAGTCTCCAGAAATATAATAAAATTATCTACACCATGAGAATTTATTTATGATTTTTAGGTATTAAACAATTATCATTAATGATGACACAATAGTGATGTATAAATTATTTTATTTATTGAAATATTAAATAAATGGTTTTAAATATATTCAAATAAATATTATATAAACTATTTAATGTGGTACACTAATTTTATAGATAAATATTACATGTTATTAATCTATTAAAAAAATTCGAATATATTCTCTCTTTGGATTTTATTTAAATGCAAATAAATGAATAGTGTCAAAATTGACACTATTGTTATTTTATAAAACTCACATATTATAAAATTGTTTAAAAATCACTTAAATATTTAAAAATTATAAATTGAAATTTATATGGTCTAAAATGTTTTCAATTATCCAATTATGTAAAATTCACAATAAATTAGTAATTATTTATAAAAATTTAAAATTTAGAATATTATTACCACAAATAAAATTAAATAGATTAAATAAGGATAAAGAAAGTTGATAAGGTTTAAAATAAATTCCCAACATGTCTAAATTTTATTGGTAGATGATATTAAAACCCTATCTCATCTAATGTTTTAATTGAGTCATTTTTGGAGGTTTTTAAGTAGGTTTTGAATTTATTATAAATTAATATTTTTGAGGTTTCCAAGAGTACCCCTCTCCTCCCTTATAAAAGAGAACCTCCTCCATCTCCTCTTCACTAAATTTTGAGCCTTTAAGCTTGGAAAAAACCTGTCCATTTCTCTTATCCAATTCCCTATAAACCTACTAGTGGTACTTGTCTTCTTCAAAGACAAACATTAGTGCCCTACGAGGAGGTTTAGAAGAGGCGCATCAAAGAAGAGGTAATATCCTTTACCAATTCTTTCAAATTTATTTCTTCTTCTACTTCATCTTATTTAATTGTTTCATTATAAATTAATAACATAAGTATCACTTGTATAATTATATGTTATTATAAATATGAAACAACCCTATTTCACCTTCTATCCGTCCTACGAAAAATGAAATCACTGCACATGTGTATGTATGGAATATCGTCTCCACGCTGTGGTGTAATCTATTTTTCCACCACCACCTTACTTGGATGGGTATAAAGGTGTAAATAATAACTATATATGATTATTATAACATGATTCTAATAATGAGATATTATATCATCCCCTACAATTCCATTCAATAATTATGGGAATGATATCATCGCTCGTGCATACGTACGGATTACCGTCTACACGATACGATGAGATTCATTCTCCATGGTAACCATTCAATAATGATTATAAATTATATATAATGAATAATAATTAAATATATGACATAATAATGATACTTGATTTATTTATATGTTATTTATTTACTTCCATTCAATTTAATAAGGAAACAAAAATAGCTTTCATGTTTATGTACAGCATACCGTCTCCATGAACGGTGTATTTCATTCCATTTATTATTCTATTATATATATATTATGAATATATATAATATATAAATCATGTTTTACATTATTAAAGTAATTAACCATGATCTAAGTAATCATATGAATAATTACAAGTCAAAACATGTATGATAAATGAAACAATTTTACCCAAAATGCTGCTTTAACATGGAATTGACAAATGAACGGGTAATATAAAGTTCTAAGTGAGTCATATATGATATCTTAAATATTATTATGGTTATAATATAAGTTAATAATATGTTTAAACCCACTATACAGGAGTATCGGGCACATACAGAAGATATTGGACATAAGGTAAGGGATAATAATTCCAATCTCATTCTTATCCGAGATTGTTTATTCATAAGTATTTACTGGGGTTATATTTATCATCAATATCCATGTTTTCAAAAAAAATCATAAAATTTTTACTATTCTTCCATGTTTTTTAAAGTCATGTTTACCCCTTTTCTACTTTTACTATGATGAATGGATGGAATCTTTCTTTTTTTACCAAATGATGTACTTTTCGATTTTGCTTAAAAAGTACAAGAAGAATGTTTTTTTAAACTTATATGGCATGAATGGATTTTTACAGTTTCATAACGCCTTATTTCCTGAATCTTCCTATATGATATTTCATGATTATTTCCCACAAAATTATTTTCTTTTAAAATTGTGTGGCATTTTGGGAAAAGAAAATGATTTTAAAGAAGAAAGGATATTTTCCTCAAGAATTCCTTTCAAGTGTTTTATTAAAACTATTTTCCATATAAGATGACATTATTTAGAATGTTTATTTTTCAAGTATAATTTCTCTATTATTTACATGGTTTGATTTTTCTTATGATTAAATGACATCCATTTGTTTTATATGGATTATGTTATTAAGGGATGATGTTTATGAAACCCATTTTACTCTTTGGGTTATGATGAATGATTTATGTTTATTTTGTGGAACACGAATGAATGATTTAATTATGAGATGGTTGGGACCTATATCTCCCTTCAATTCATTGGTTAAATATTTATATCTCATGAGATAGACGTGGCTGGAACAGTAAGTAAAATCTTTTTAGGTAATACAGGGCTAGAATGGAAAGTAAACTCAATTCAGTAATGGACTTTGTCCACTATGATGGTCTTGGAAGTAATATCTTGGATAATTTGGAAATCATAACAAGTTATTAATGGTTCTCCAGAATTACATGTTTTATTCCCATGTTATTTTATCATGATTAATGTTCCTTTATGATTTATGCCTTAGGTACTGCCAAGATTTATGTCATTACTCATGATTTTGATGTTTTATGTTCATGTTTTTATGTTCAAATGTTTATGGATTGTTTTATGTTCTCCATGTTTACCCTTACTGAGAATTTGTGCTCACCCTTTTTATGTTTTCTTTTCCCCAGGATATAAAGAAAGGTTTTGGGTAAGAAAACAAAAGGGGAAGATCTTTATGGGATATGTTGAAGATCTTTCACCATGATTAAAAGATTATGTCCCAAGTTTCCAAAGATACTAAACTAATACGGTCTTTGGAATTCTATTTTTTTCATGTATTAAGTATTCCAAAAAATTAATGTAATGTCTATGTACATCAATCTTGGGTCTCTATAGTGATTTTGTGCCCTGAGGTCTTTATTGGGGATATTTTAGAGTTATCACCCTAGATAGAGGTTGAGTTCACTCTAAAATTCCTCTAAAGGATGATTCCCATTTCTATTCCATCATATCATAGGGGTCATAGTGAGTTAAAGGATATCAAAGTTAAAATTGTGGACCTTGATGGGAAAAGATTTGTTTATCCTAAAATGTCGCCCTAGGCTTCGCCTATTCTCTTTGAAAATAAGGAAGATGAATGTCCAAAAAATTGATTACCGAAATCTTAAACATGTGATTGTTAAAAAAAAATATACACATTTCTGGTGATTTTTGATCTATTTGACCAACTCAAATAAGCCTAATTATTTTCTAAATTTGACTTGTGATCAAGGTACCATCAGTTGAGTGTTTGAGAAGTGGATATACCAAAGACCATGATTAAGATCCAGTATGGGAATTTTAAGTTCTTGGTTATTTCATTTGGTCTTACTAATTATCATGTGGCATTAATGTAATTGATGAACTGGATCTTTCAGTAGCTCTCAGAATCTATTAATTTCATTTTTAGATGATTTTTTATTGTAATATAATTAAAAGGAGGAATAAATGGATCATTTTTATATCATCCTTAGAATATTGAAGGAACATATTCTATAAGAAAAGACTCCAAAATATGAATTTTGGATCCAAGAAGTTAAGTTTTTAGGCCATGTTATATGGGATAGGGGAATCTCTATGGATCCTAAAAAAATTCTGGTAGTTATATCATGGGAGAAACATCGAGAAAAATTGATATTCTGATCTTCTTGGACTTATCTAGTTATTACAGGTAGTTTGTTTAGGATTTATCCAATATTTCATATTTGATAACAAAATCAACTCATAAGTGTGTTAAGTATGAATGGAATGAAAACTTTTTGAGATATTTTGAGGATCTGATAGTAATGTGTAATTTAGATCCATCTCTAATTCTTCTAGAACTAGGTCTGGGCTATGATGTTTTCTCACATGCCTTGGGTATGGGTTCAAGGTGTGTTTTGATGCATGAAAAATAGGTGGTGGCATATGGTTCTTAGGAACTACACCAACATAAAAAAATAACTACCCTACCCATGACCTTGAGTTGGTAGTTGCAATGTAAATTCTTAAAACATGGCGCCACTATATATTTGGGGACCATTTTATGATATATTCAAATCATGAGAGGCTGAAGTATATTTTTACTTAGATGGTTCTAAACTTACGATAGAGATGTTGGGTTTAATTTATTTAGAATTTTGATTTTTATATTTCTTATACTCTGAGAAAAGGGAATGTGTTCACCAATGAATTGAGAAGAAAGTTACTGACTCAAGATTTTAAAGAACCAGTTCATGAGTGGTCTCTAATGGTCTTGTTAGTTGAGAAGAGCATGGATGTGGAAGAAACTAGTGTGAAGGTTTTCATAGATTCTATGATGTATGAATCATCATGTAATAATTATATTTATCACAAATAGTTAATAAAAAATGATTTTCAATATTTTATCAAAATCCTTAATGGTTAGGAGATCTCATGTGATTATTCTTGGTCTCCAATTGGTTCTTTATACTTATGAGGTAGGTTTGTCATTATACTATCTTTGAGGTAGGAATTTATAGATTATGAGGACTGATCATGTTGGTCTAAACACCCAGAGATTACAAAGATGTATCATGAACAGAAATAGTGATATTTATATTTGGGGATGAGTTGGTCAATTTTAGACTTCATGTAATGATGTCTTACTTGATAGAATATTGAAGTGAAGCACATGAGACCTGTAGGTTTTTTCCAATCTTTACCCATTATAATGTGGATGTGGGGTGATATTTTTAGGTAATTAGACCTTGATTTACCATATATTCCTAATAGGAAGTGTGTGATTTGGTGATTAATGATTGACTTACAAAATCAGTTCATTTCCTTCCCATTAAGAAGATAAAAGAGGTGTAAGAGCTCTAGAACTTGTACATATGAGAGGTTTTGAAGCTTCATGGTATTTCTTTTGAAATAGTTTCTAATAGGGACCTACAGTTCACATCAGGGTTTTGAATAGGTTTATAATAGTTTTTTGGGTACCTAGTTGAAACAAAGCACAATGTATCACCCACAAAAAGTTGGGAAGACTGAACAAGCCATTCAGATACTTAAGGACATGCTCAGGTGTGCAAGTTTAATTTTAGTGGTCTATGGGAAAAGTGTTTACCTTTCATTGAAATTTTATATAAAATTTGTCATAAATATTCAATTAAAATGGATCTTTTTGAAGCATTGTATGGGAAACCATGTCTATATCCTTTGTGATGGGTGGAGTTCAGAGAATAGAATTTATTGGGACTTAGTCTTGTTCAAGAGATGGAAGAATAGGTAAAGTTTATCTAAATGAGGTTAGTGACTGCTCAGAGTCATCATAAATAATATCTGGAATGTCCTCATCACCCATTCGATTTTATGGTTAGTGATTGGGTCTTTCTTAGTGTTTCACATAATTTGGGATATCATCGATTATGTATGAAAGGTAAGTTGGTACTGAGGTTTTTTCCCCTTTCACAATTACTGAATGTCTTGAAAATGTGGATTATCAATTGGAACTGTCATCTCACTTAACATAAATTCATGAACAATTTCATGTTTCCCAACTAAGAAGGAATCAATGAGACCCTTCACATGTGATTTAATGGGAATATATTTATTTTTATCCTGACATATCTATGGTCAAACAACCAGTTCATATTATGGATCTCCAATAAAAGGTATTTTGTGGTTAAATAATTCCCTTGGTCTGTGTAATGTGGAAGTTTTGGTGAAATAGCCATGATGTATGGGAGTAAGAATCATTGATGAGGTATTAGTGGCCTCCTCTCTTTTTGATTCTATAATCTTGAGTGATTTCTGGGTGAATAAATATTCATAGTGGGGAGAATTATGACACCCTCTAGGTCACATGTATGTTTAATTTTGAGTTTTGTTTTTCTATTTGATGGTTTTAAAGGTTTTCAGGAGTTGAGCTTCAAAATTTTGGGAATTTAGAGAAAACTAATTGGGAAAATGGGTTTTTCATGGTAAGAAGTAATTTTTTTGTGATCGTGTGGAATGGATCAATAATTCTAGAGTTGATTTACATAGTTTGAGTATGTTTTATCTAATTATGTGAGTTTCTAGACAAATTGTATGTGTGTTGGTGTATTTTTATAGTGGTTATTGCACTACTTGAGCTTGGTCTATCTAAACATGAGGTTATCCCAAGGTAACCATGTGGTTTGGTTTTCCAAGGGGTAGTAGATACCGCATGGTTAATGTAATTTTTTCATAACCATGTGGCCTAATCATGCACCCCATAAGGGATTATTAAAATCAGAAAACTACCTTGATACATGTGGTCATTTTTATGTATAATATCCTATAAATCTATATTTTTCTTGACCTAACAACTTCCCATTTCTCTATAGAGTTCTCTCCTTGGATACATGGTTATTTCCCTTCATTTTTTGTGGATATCTTCAAGGTATGTCTTGATTTCAACACATTTTCTCCTCTACTTCTTTAATCTTCTCTTGATCTCTCTTCCCCTTGTTTTGTTTAACCTAATAAAGATTATATTTCCAGATCTAGTGGTTTTTATGTGGAATTAATGAGTTTTCTTATGGTTCTAAGCTTGTGAGAACCATATCTCGTATTTTCTAATATCTATCCTCAAAGGAGGCTAGTTTTTCTCTATAGTATAGGTATGTGCCTCTATAAAAAGGTTTTAACCCATGAATTACTTAATGTTATTGTAGATTAATTTGGTTTATTTTATGAAATTGATTGATTTTATATCAAATATGAATTGATTTATGATATGAATATTTGGTGGAATGAAAAATAGGTTCTTAAATGGGTTTTTCTTTAAAAATAGTTTATGTACTATATGTGTTAAATGAAAATAATTAATGGTGATTTTCACTAAAAAATGGAATTTCAAGCTTAGAAGTGTTGACGAATTTCTATGAAAATTTTTTATAAAGTTATGATCATGGATTTTTAAATTTTTTAGAAAAAAAAGAACATTGGTAACCTTGGGTGAATCGGGTATGGGCCTATCAAAACCTTAATGAATGTGGTGCCACTAGTGGTTATTCTTCTAATATCAATAGATGGTGGTAGGATGAGATATTGTTTGGATTCATAATATGCCTAGATCAGTGTTCCTTCAAAAGTCTGAGTAGGAATTCCCAAAGTATATAGCCCACTTTTTTGTAGTTTTATACATTATGGTATTATTTAATATTGGATTCATCACATGCTTATCATGTTGTATTTCCATGGTTATTTCCATTTATGACTTTAAACTACATTATATATACTTTTCATATTCTTTTTTTATATGAATATCAAATGATTTAAATCAAACCAAAGGAAGTTTTAAAAAAATCTTTTTACTTTAAATTTCATTATAAACTATTTTTTTAAATCTATAAATAATGGTTGCAATAAGATATAATTTTTATAGATTCATGGTGGTATTCTAATGGGTTTTTTTCTTACACCTTGCATATGTATTTGGGTTTATACTAGTCCTTTTTATTGGATACTGGTAAACGGAAGGGCATCATATAGTTTTTTTATTCTCTTGGTCATTGTTACCTTATTAGTGAGATGGGTTGGTGGTGATGATTAGTAACATGGAGGCAAATCATTGTTATAGTTTTATTATACTATTAGTTTTATCCTTTTATCTTGAAATTTTATAGCACAGGGATGTTTACTTTTCTTTCATGTAATTTTTTTTTTATTTTATTTTATTTACTTGTGATACAAGTTTTAGTTCTTATATTTTTCATTATCCTGTGGTAGGTCATCATGGGTGATGTTTCATGTTGACCTAGTTTGTTTCATTTCAACTTAACCCATGGATGTAGCTCAACCTTCTTGAGAAGTGGTACAGATTTGCGAGGGAAATATTAATAAAAACTCCCTAACACTTGAATAGGGGAAAATTTTAGATGATTGGATACAAAGAGAGAGAATAATTTTTATAGGAATAAAACCTTGTGATTTCAAAGACTTCCATTTCAAAAATAGTATAAAATTTTGAAGGATGTTTTTAATAACCACATAAGTCGTTAACGCAAGACCTAGTTGTGAGATGACTAGAACAAGAATCAATCAAGTAACGCCCCATTGTTCATATGATCATATGAGGATTTTATAGTCATGAAATTTGGAGATGTCCCCTCGGTCATGTGATTGTGTCACATGACCCCCATGTCATTGTATACTCACATGGCCTCCCCTTACATTCTTGTAATTGTGAGACCCTCTTTTAGTCATGTGATCACATGTCCCCACTACCTTCACATGAAACATGGGATCTTTCATTCTTCATGTTAATCACAAATCTCCATGGAATTTATGTGATATCCCAACTCTTAAAGAGGTCCACCCAAACTCTCCTAAGTCTATCTTTCCCTTTTCTCCCATAAAAAATATCCCATAATATCCTTTAATATTCTCTAACCTGAATGGATATTGTTGTATCAGTATATATAAAGTATACTAAATACGATAAAATAATATATTCAAGATGTCTCATTTACAATAATGAAGGAATTGAAGAATTAAAAACATTAGATTAAAGATATTTAAACTAAAATAATACAAAAACATCTTTAATGAAAAGATCAGATTCGGACTTGTCCCATAGTCCAATTACTTAATAATATCGTAATCAGGTTGATTCTGATATGTTATTTACCATAGGTCATAAACATAGATGATTAAATATATATATTATAAAATCATAATCCTAGCAGTTATAATTATATCATAGTATACAAAAAATGGAATTAGTTATGATTCTATCTTAAAAGTGTGTAGAATCATAATTATAGTAGTATCATATTCATATATGAATCAATTTAAATAGAGTAATACAATTGTATGATAATTAAATTTATTATGATAAACAACATACAAATAGAAATATGAATATAAAAGTATCACTTTCTATTACATGGAGTGGAAATAAAATCTTGTAAAAAACAAGTAGTACAAAATAATATACTTTTTTAACCCAAATAATTGGTTATCTAAGAACCTTGGATAAAGGTTCCCTAGTTTTATACTTACAAGCAAGTATGTGTTTCCTCAGTAAGGAAACACATAAATATGGTGATTGGATTCTCTGTCTACCTATCTCTATCAACCCTCAATTTGATGAATCAAATTCTATCACACTATCCTCATGTTCCCTCGATCAATATGATGATCAAATTCTCTATCTTCCTAGCCTCATAATCTCTCTATCATATTCACATAATCAGATGCCAAAAAATCAAGCATTCTAAAGGAAACAACTTGGACTGGGATTCTATTAAAACAAAAAAACTCAAAAAATTAAAAAATTCAATGAACAAGCTATTCATGCCTTTAATAATTTTCAAAGCTCTCTCACAATATCAATTTCAATAAAGAATACACAATGTTTCATCTTCAAACTCATTGAATGACCTGGTATTCCAACGGTCATATTGACCTTCCAACATTCATATTTTCTCTGAGTTTGTCACTAGGACTTCAACACCTGGAATTTGACATCTCATACCTTTCTATCATAATAGAATGTCTTATGTCGTATTAAATTTACACCATCATAGTATAAAAGATGTTCCCTTATGATATTCCATATTCATAATGTAAACTTTATTCAATCTAATGGATTTCCTTACATATGTCATTAATATGAATTTTATGAATTTGGATCTAATGTTTATCAGTTTTGATATCAGTTCGATTATAAAGACTCTATTATTGTGAAATACAAGACATAATGTCTTATGACTAATATGATAAGGTGACTATTATTGTTATCAGCTCCATTCTAATTATGATGATAATAATGAAAAAGGTTTGTATAAATTCATGAATACTTTAGAACTATTTCTAAGTATGGTAAAACATATATTCTTTCTACAAAAACATTCTAAAAATAATTTTTTCATAAAAAGTTTTTAATCAAGTATTTAAGAAAGAGTTTTTAATTTCTAAAACAAAAGGAATGGAAAAAAGTCATAAAGAAGATTTTGACTCAACAATCTCTCCTTTTTGGGAAGAAAAACCCAAAAAACATAAATAATAAACAAATTTAAAAAACTTAAGTCTATTATATTTTAGGTACTTCATATTTATAATTGAAATAAAAAACTTATCTCCCCCTAAGTGTTAAAACTCATCTGAATACAATGATGAATACAGATAACTCTTCCCTAGGATAAGAACTCCCCCTAAGGATATTATTCTCTTCTTTAAATATATTTATCCCCCTTTGTATAAGTATTTTTTTAATGTAAGAATATTTAATTTGAATGCAATTTTTTCTCCCCCTTTGCATAATTTATCCCACCTTGTGTTTTCAAAAATAATGGTATGGAAAAATTCATAAAGAGACTTTTTAATAAAATGATATAATCCTTATGGGTCTAATCATCTTTTCTAACCCATTAGCAGGAAAGGAGGGCATAAACTACAAGTACTAGTATTTCTATTATTATATGGTTACATAGCATTCATTTTCAAGGTACGATCCCCCATATCAAATACCAAAATCTGATCACATATAATTTAATTTATATATTGTTATATCCTTTTTTAAATTAAAATTCTCACCATATGATATTAAAATAAATGGTTGATATCCTTGTCACATGATGACAAAATTCATGAAATATGAACTATGATAACTCTGATTCTTATTATAATAAGGATATATAGGATTCCTTTTAAGGCTCGATCACCATATATAATATAATTACATTGATATTTATATGAGGCCATATTCCACATAAATACCATGAAATTTTCATGAAATTATCATCAAGTGACCCCATATACATATATCACATTTCCATGTAGAAGCATGGGATTCTTTTAGGGTCACCCCAGTGTGTAAGCCCTATCCAAATACCCTTATTCAGTGTGTATGATATCATTTTATCCCTTATTTCTCACAGAAAGTGTGATTCATGTGGGATTATAGACTTAAAATATTAATTCCATTAGAATAACCAAAATACCCTCATTACGAGCATCCTACTTAGTTGTGATATCTGACCACATTTCACTTTCGTTAAAGGGACATACTCAAAATGAAGCATCTTAAGGAGGCCTTAGTGTGTGAGAAACATATAAAGTCAATCCTTTATCCATATGTGATGTGCATAATATTCTGTTATCTCTTGTTTCTCACACTAATAATGACGTATGTGGTCTTAGAGGCCAGTAATAATCATCCGTTAGCATGATAGAAATTCCTTCGACATTGGCCTCCTCTTTAGGTGAAAATCCTGAATATGTATTCATTTCCTTCAAATTTTTATACTCCTTATTGAATATATTAGGGTAAGCTCATATTCATAATCCCTACTCAATATTTAATTATCATACCTTTCAATATAGATGTTTTAATCTTCAAAACTATGTGGACACTGATTCATTCATTCACAGCATACATAGGACACTTATATAAGTCTTGAGACCTCACATATCATTTTTAAATGTCCCAATAGACATAATTACTACATAACGTTAAACTAGATAGTATAGTCCTATTATACAACCTTAAATTATGTCACTAAAACTACATGGTATTTGATTCTCATTTCATCAAGATACAAAGGATATCAGCCTAAGGTTTAAAACCAACATCATTAAACTTTCATCCTTGTGAGTTCATATTCCTCACTTAAATACTTTAATAACCTATAAATATGCCCAAAAGAAAGTATTTCATGTTAAATGGGGCAATATTTACTATAGGTCAACTTTTATCTAGCCATATCTCTGAAAAAATCATGCCCCCCACATGGAGGGCCATATTCCTTTTAGGTGTCACAAATCATCTTCACTAGGTCATACTCCTAGTGAGGATCCTCACCACAAGTCCATATTCCTTATAAGATCAAACCATCCTCATTGGGATATATCCCTAATGGGGACCATCTTCATAGGGTCATATTCCTTGTAACATCAATCCATCCTTATTGGGCCAAATCACCAATAGGGGAAACTTTTTATAGACATACTAATCATGAAACCAAATCATCATTGTTGGTCCATATTACCTTTTAGGGTAACCATAACACGACACTCGGTAAAAATACCTACATCATTCATTGCTTGGAATATTTTATTTATCCACCCTTACTGCATGATATTAAACTACATAGACCGGTCCTTGACACATGACCTTAAAAGGTGTGATGTGTCCCATTAAGTGGAATAAAACTATATGGGATATAATTTCATTAATAAGGATATGTAGGAAGCACCTTCATGGGCATGATACTAACACCCTAAAGAGCTACTTCATTTCTATATGGAAACAAACTCTAGAGCACCTAGTTGTATGTCTTTAAAACATAGTAACCCCCAAAGCAACATCACTAAGAAATAATAGGTAATAATTTACAGAACTTATGATGTATATAATAGGTATTATTAATGGATAAACTATAATCCATGCACATTTTAACATCAATAGAATACCCCTAGTGCAAACAGATGCTTACAGTCAGCAAATTGTTAAATGTTAGGGTTACTAGTCTGGTATCTAGATCTGGAAAATATTCAATAATATATTATAAATCTATATGAGAGTCCCATAGTTGGAAATAATTTCCCCTAATATGGTTTTATTAGACCTACCCCCTATCCTATTGACCAATGTGATTTACTAATCATCATTGGTAAGGAACCCTAATGACTACCTACCTTTGGAAAGCAAACCTATAGCTTTTTTATGCAGAATTCATTGGGTGTTTCTGTTAGAAACAAAAAATGGAGAACTCAATGTAAATATTTCAATAATAAGGAAAAAATAGTAAATATTTTGGCCACATGTTGGGATATTTTTTTCCTTAATTCCTTGTTTGGGAAAAAATAGTAAACCCATCATGAAACATTCAATAAAAAAAGGGTTGACTACATGTAGTGCTATTTGATTACATGTTTATTACTCAAACAGTCTAATGTGAATATCTCATCAACAAGAATAAATAATTGAGTTGTCTATATATATATAATTAAGCATGTACCATGCTTGTGATATCACATTGATTGGTATCATTATCTATTTTTGTCTCTATAGATATATATAACCTTCTAGAAAACTCCCTTAAATTCTAATAAAATGGCGTAATCATCAAGAAAACACTTTGATACAATAGATTCCATCAGAGTTTCTAACTCAGTAAACCAAAGGATGAAATCACCTACTCAATGTCTCTAGATTCAGGTAGTCAATGTATTGTCTAGGTAAAACCACTAGTATGGAACCATCCCAACTCTAGGGATGATGCTTAAACATACTAGAATATATTTCCCATGGAGATCCATAATGAATTCTGTGGAACCTATTACCATCACAAACCACTTCACTAGCTTATCCCCAAAACATAAAAATTAGCTCCTTCCTCACCTTACGAAGGTGGACCAAGAATTCAACCACATCTCCATCCCAATACATGAGTTTCCCAAGAGGTATCTTGTCATATATCATCAGCATCATCCTATTAATTCCCCTCATTCACCTATTGAGGGTATTACTTGGTAAATCACCTCCCTGGATGCTTAGATCCTGGCACCCAATAGATCTTACTAGGTGCATCAAGCAGAGGATCATTGTGAGTGGACCCATATCCCGAAATTTTATAATAAAGATCACTAGAATATTTTTTTGGAAACCAGTGAGGAGTTTCATATCCCTAGTTTCCCATATCATGTCTGCCAACATACTATGACAGTTCCCACTAAGAAGGATTATATCCTTGCCCATGTATACCAAGTCTCCTTCCTTATTCTGATAGTGAACTAGGCGTAGGTGAATATTCTTACCCCTCCACATGAAGCTCATGGAATATTCCATTTGAAAATGGAGGATATTAGGGGGTATATATCAACAATTTAATCAAAGAAATCTTCAAGCATATCCCAATGACTGAAAACATTCAGACCTATATTCATGAACATACTCTTATAAAGAGCTACTATATCCTAGATATAATGGAGGATCTTCCATAGTTTATTCAAAAGATGATATAAGTATAGATACATACCCATGTTCCAACTACTAGAGTTTCATATCAGGATTTACAGCATGAATAGACTGATACTTTAGAGAAATAACATATTCTTGATCCCATTAGAGAGGACTATCGATATATTCCAAGGATGAGGGATCATATTCCAGTTCTGACTGGGTCTTTTTAACTTATCTTGAAAATCACCTCAGTGCACGGATATCTTTTATTCAAAGAAGTTAGGATTTATATTTCAAAGGAAATCTTGGATTAGACCCATATTCCCACTCCAACTGAGTTTTATCAATATATTCCATCAGTCACCTAAGGGAATCTCATATCCTTACCAAAAATTAAAGGGTGACTCAGCATATTCCCATAGCTGATAGATTCTAGGTGTATATTCCTTCTCCCATTAATAGAGGACTAGACTTGCATCCTTTATAGGATATACAAGTAGAGGCTCATATCCCTTACCCAATTCTAGAGATTCATCGACATATTATAGTAGGGAATACACACTTGAATTAGTTACATATTCCCGCTTCAACCAATGTTGACCAACATATTCTAATAGACACACAAAGGTGGGATCATATTCCCATTGACAATCCATAATATTTTTAGTATACTCTAGAAGGATCCCAACAACGGGCCTATATTCCCACAACAGTAGATAGTCATTGACATATTCTAATATCCAATACACAGTGTGATTATATCCCTGATCAATCACAAATGGTAGTTTGGAATATTCTTACCATGACATTTGATGAGGCTTGTATTTCTACCCTACCTAGTGCCAATATCCTTATGTCCACACTTTGAATATCTTAATTATCTCAAAGATTCTATGAGTATTCATCTAAATAAAATGGTGATACCTACCATGATAGTCTTCACGGTAGCACAAATATGGATTATGAGGATCTTACCCCTAGATTCCTCTATGGACAACCTCCCTATAGTGTTATCTCACTTATTAAAGGATATCATTCCTTTTTTATAGTTTTTTATATTGAGTGGATCTCCAAACACTAAGTTTAACCATATATAGTGCCTCATCAACCTTCATTGGTACTTCACCGTGGCCAATGATAAACCCTGAGTGGTGACCATCGTCCTTTCCTTATTAATTCCATGAGATATTATACATATAAAAGTGACTTATATGGTCTAATCAGGTAGAGTAATACACTTTCTATGAAGAATAATCTAGTATGGACATATAAGTTGGATAATAATAATCTCTTGACTTTGTTCTGTCCCATCGACGATTGTAGCTATGATATCAATGATGATTTAAAAGATGAGTACATGCCTTACCAATTCCATAACCTATAGGAAACCTTCTAATGAATAAAATTTAAACACCTCCCTTATCAAGGATATGGGGATCATGTCCAGGTTGTAAATTCTCTTTTTCCAGATAGACATGGATAATTTATCTATGGATCAAGACCTGAGATTGTAAAAGCATTGAAATACCCTATGGAATGTTTTCTTACACATATTAATGAACCTATATAAGATAATCATAAAATCATAATTAGACTTACACATCCTAGGATAGGAAGAGTATGGAGAATTGCACATTTCCCCATACCTAGGTTAGAAGATCTCCTTAGAGATGGCCTCCTGCAATGTCATTATTGTAGGAGTGGTCACATGACCAAATAACACACATGCCAGTTGGTCAATCCAACAAAATATTTTGGTCATAATTAAAAAAAGTGTTGCAGGTGAAGAGAGTGGGTTGCTAATAGGAACTGGATCCATGATCCTCAATAGGTCTAACAAGTCATGTACATGCTTCAAAAGAGAAATTTAAAATATCATACTTTAATAAATATCTTCATAGAAATTAGTTCAAATTATGAGTAAGTGTTACACCCAACTCATGCATGAGTGAAAATGAACTAAATTAAGAAAATTTCATTAGAATCCACCATAGCATCCATCTAGGAACCACCCTAGTTCATAGGGTTAGGGGAATTTTTTTCTCTAACTCCTTTACCCCAAGGGTCATCAAATCATAGGAAACACCCAAATAGATCAACAGTGGATCCAAATCAACCCCATCCAATAGGGATAGGGAATTTTCATCACAATTTTTATCATGAGATTCATCAAGTCCTCAATAGGTCTAGTAATTTCCAGTGGTGGACCCACATCATCCCCATCCCTTTGGGCTAGGAGGATTATTACCATCTCCCCTGAGAAAATAAATCTTCTCAAGGTTGGGTAGTGTTCATCAGTAGAAAACATACCAACCATTCCTACCACCATGTGATGTTCCCATCTCATTCATGGATCACTCGATGAGGATGGATAGAGATTCCCTTCGAGTCACTATTCATAGATTAAAATCAGTGGAATATCTAAAATATAAGTTCAATCCTTGTAAAGGTCATAAGTGAAAAAAATCCAATAAAGAAAAAGCGTCAAAAGAAATACATTTATGTAACTATTTAAAGAGATATATGTAGGGTATAGTTAATATATTACTTTAATAATGATGAGATGATTCTTCCCTCACAATATTCCCCAGTGAATGTTGTCATTTTCAATCTATTATATAATATAGATCAATATGAAGACACTATGTAATGAGTTGATAAATCAATACCCCATGAGTTAGGTGACACTGATTCATAGACTGAAGCTGCACATCCCAAAATAAAAGTAAGAGCCAAAATTTGGCGCACTCAAAGGATGATTTTCTACACCCTCTACATCATTATTCCAAGGATAAATAGAAAGTAATAGCTACATCCCACTCATCACTAAGAAAGGAAAAATTACAATAAATAGAAGAGGGTTTGGAATAGTATTATGAGAAGATATATAATCTCATATGGCTTAATGAGGAATTTATCAAGGGAAAAGTTCACATAGGGTGTCACCAACCAGCAGACGCAAGATCCTCTTCTCTCACCCATCAGGGAGAATAAATTTCCTACTAGAGTGGAAGATATAAATCACATTGTCGCTTGATCTAGATAGTTGTCCCACATAAATATAAAGATCAAGTAAGACCAATATTTTCCTCTCTTATATCAACAACATCCCCCGTTTTAGAATAATTTTTGCATTCTAGCATGAACTAGGAAATAACAACTAATGAATGTAGAGTGACCATGTTAAGCCTCAACAACTTCGCATTCTTAAGAGGTTGTTCAAATAGTGGTACCGCCATAACTCCTTAACATCATTGACTATCTTACTACCAAAATAGAATCCATGGAAGGGAATAATATCCTATTGTATCTTGAAAATAATTAATACCTTGAATGGATGGATTCTACGTTTACCATACCAATTTAAAGAATCATGTTTTCTTGAACTTCAATGAAATGAGAGATATAAATCAGTATATCTAGAGCTTTTTTCCTAATACAGCCCTAATATGGTCCTGAGAGACCAGAAAAAAGGAATAAAAACTTATTTTTTTTATAGACTCTCATGGGGATAGATTTTATCAAGTATATAATCTTCCTAACATGATCAATCACAACATGGGAAGATCTTAATCATCAATTCATCTCTTTACTAAAGATAAAAAATGATCATCAACCAAAAAAAACTATAAATATCCTGAAAATGTAAGGGTAATCATCTTTATCATTGATGGAAAATCTTGATATACTCACTCAACATCATGTTCCCATAGGAGAAATTGTTGTAACCATGAATAGAAAATATATATGATGAACTACAGACATTTTTAATCCGATTTAAATATATAAGAGGGTCATGGGAGTTTATAGACATTGACCAACATCTTTTGAATATCATTCAGTGAACCAAATCCAAATATATTCCCACATCCATATCATATGGAAAAAGTTCTAACAAGGTATAAATTTTCCCTTTCACACTCAAAAACATTCCAATGCTTTCTAGAGCACCTAGTTAGGATCTGCATCACCCAACACCACCCATAGAGTGGAAATAATAGAAAAAAATCCCTCAATAAAAGGAAAAATAGATCAAGGCTTCATATTATTTGAGAAATATAATAACAAAGTCTATTCCAAGAAAAATGAATCGGTTCTTGGTTATTTTCTTTCATTAGTGAAAAATGATCTCCTCAATTTTTTTGAGCCTAGGAAACCAAGCGAGACCAGCCTCAGTGATCATCCAAACTATTTCAACTTTCATTGGATGTTTTTCTACACTATACATGACTAATTTTACTTTAATAACATCCTTCAATGCATGGTTTATTCTATATAGGTGATACTTTGAAAATCCATGGCACAAGTGGACCATCTTTCCACCACCCAATCAGAAGAATAAGGTGACTCGCAAGAATTTTCAACCATGGAATAATATAAATTTGATAATTGGATGAACTAAAAGATAATCCATTAGGACCACTCCATTTTTATACAACAATTAAATCTACTAGGCATAGCCCCAGTACCTCCTAAAACATCCAAGCACGTGACATAGGAAGAAGCCATAAAAGCTGAGTGAATAGGGGAATATGCAGTCATGGTTGAGCCCAATATCTTGGACATATCCTTGCCAAAGTTACATATATTGTCAAGACCTCTTGTTGAGAATTGTAGTGATACCAACGGGAGCATGGATACACCCCATATTCTTTTAATATTCTTCCAAACCCAATTATTTTGGATGACTGAATAATGGGTTTGAAACTTTCTAACCAGCCCATATGAGTGACTAGAACATCTCAACACACAATTTAGTACCGTTAGTGATATGTATTCTCTCAACCTCATCTCAAGTTCTATATTTTTCTACCTCAGATTATTCATCCCCTTAAGTCACATACTAATAAGAAACCCCATATTAGGAAGTGTAGGCCTCTAGTGCAAAATTATGATTTTTTTAAATAGCTATTGGTTGTCTTGGACAAGCTCTCAATCTTGGATTATCTCTATATTTCCAAATAGATTGTGGATATACTTATTGAGGCCCTGAAAATTCCATAGGAGTTTTATATGTATGTTTTCATGAACGAAATTTATCAGGAAGAAACTACCCTAATAGAATTTTATGTCACCATCATATTCATAAAGAAAGATCAATAATAATATATTTAGAGACTTTTAATTCATCTATAAATCTTAGCAAAGATTGAAAATGTTGGCATCTGATAGACTTTGGATGGTAATGATCTAGGGTTTAATCTTATCCTTGCCTGAACTCTCTAACATTTGTAATAAAATGATGATGATTTATCTTCCACAAATCTAACCATTTAGGGGTATGATAAGAGAAAACAAGGACCCCCTTACAAAGATCTCAAGGCCCAATTTAAGGTCCTAGTGTATAATTTTGAGTTAATGGTAATCTAGTAGGAAACAACATATAATATTCATCTCAGGATACCATGGCTTCATAACTAGATGATTGTTCCATAAACCCTCCACCAGTTCATGAAGTACCACATAAATGGGAAAATTATCATGTTGTGTGGTGATAGATCCCCTCTTGAATATTGCGAATTTTAGTATGATTAGGTAGTTTCCTATAAGAGGGAGGAAAAGTGGTAAATAATAGAGGGAGACATGTAGGTTTCCACTCCTAACGGCCTAGGAAACACCCTTACAAACCCCTATAGCTTTCTCAATAATTAGTATGTACTACCCATAAACATGATATAGGAAGTGGGTGCATCACCAGATATATAAATAAATACCCTGATGAAACTAAAAAGTCCCCTTGTCTTTCCAATGGAAATCAAAAATTCCCCTATGGAATCTTATTCAACTTGGGATGTTTATACATATCCCTTACTCAATAATGATAAAGAGGAAATAGGGTATCTCTAAAATGATCATGGTTATAATACATGTGCTTTAGAACTCCAAGGTCCCATGTCTAGATGATTTTCCTTCATTAGGGACATAGATGAACTCATGTTATCCCCTAGTCTTGAGGTACACGTGGAAGATGAATGATATGACCTCAGATATGCCCCTCCAACCTTTGAGGAAGGAATCTATATGACCATCGATCATCCTTGGTAGATAAATATGGGAGACTAAGAGGACTCATGTCTTATATAGATTAGTGTTATTATTCTCCTAGAAGATAAATATATGTATATTTAATTCCTGAAGTAACACTGTTATGTGTTAAATTATAATTATATAATGATTCTTGGATTAAACCCCAATGTGGCTACCCATCACCTAGTCCTTCCATAGGACCATTGAGGTCTTGAACAGGAAACCAAGAGAATTAAACCCTCTCCTATATCCAATTTTTAATTTAAAAATTAATGGATAATTAAAGATAGATTTATTAGAGAGGTGTTATACCCAAAATTGATAGCCAACATCATCATTTTTAAGAAGAAAAATGGATAGATTAGGGTTTGTATCAATTTTATGGATCTCAACCAACAATGTTATAAGGATGGTTTCCTATTTCCAATCATAGTGATCATGATCGATGTAATCATAGGTTTCTAATCTTTTTCTATATGGATGGTTATTCAGGGTACAACCAGATTACGATGTCCCCAGAAGATGAGGAAAAAACTAATTTCATAGAACCTCAAGGTATATTCTACTACCAGGTCATGCACTTTGGTTTGAATAATATTAGCCCCACCTACCAACATGTTATTCATCACATATTTGACCCCTTCTTGAAAAGAATGATAGAGTTTTATGTTGAAAACTCGATGGTTAAGTCTCAGTAGTTCTATGATCATCTCACTAATAGTAAAATAATTTTGGAAAGTTAGAACATCCTAGCTTAAAGATGAACCCTCTAAAGTGTTCCTTTAGTTAATATTAGGAAAATTCATTCTACTTTTTGGTACGCCATCACAAAATTAATTTCATCCCAGAAAAAACTAGTATGATCCTCACAATACCATGTCCATGAAATAACATAGAGTTGAGAGGTATTTGGGGATGTCTTGCTTCTGTTAGATGTTTTATATCGAACCTGCCTACAAAATCCCCCCCCCCTTAATAAAGTTTATAAAGAATGGAGTCACCTACCGATGGGATGAAGATTTCTAGGAATCCATCATGAACATAAAGCAATATTTTCTGCACCCACTGGTATTGATTATACCAAAAAAGGGGTTTCCACTCATCCTATATGTGGATACTATGGAGAAATATATTAGTTCCCTTATCATGTAGAAGAATGATGTTAGGAATTAAAATAGTATTCACTATTACATTTGAACAATTTTAGATATTGAGGCATGGTTTTATGATATTTAGAAGAACTTCCATTCACTCATCCTCATGGTGAGAAATTTGAGTTGCTGATTACAAAACCACATAGTCCACATAGTCTCTCATGGGGACTCACTCAAGTATATCCTCATCCAACCTATGCTAATTGGGTGTCTGGTTCGATGGGTGGTTATCCGGTAACAATAAAAATACAATTTTTATCACAAAAGGAAATAATAGGGAAGGATTTATCTGATTCCCTCATAGAAAACACTACACCAAAAATCATGGTATAAAACACTAATTTCCCAGATGGAGAATTTTTATATAATCATACTCTACTTAAGAATGGGAGATTTATTTTTATGGGGCCACTCAAATTCTGATTGGGAAAATAATGGAAGTCTAAAAAATCAACTTGGTTTGTTTTTCTATTGTATTTATTTCCCTATCCAATGAAATTCATCCCAACTCCTTCATATTATTTGAAGGTTTCACCAACAATCAGGTAGAATATCAATCCCACATTGCATGTCTGTGACATTTCCTAATTCTATAAATATCTCATCTAAATGTCAAGGGAGAATCATGGATACTAATTAAGTATATCAATGATGAATATAATTTAAATAAAGAACATTTCACCCCTATAATTATATATGTGTGGGGAATAATTTTATAAATCCCTCATAAACCAATACGGTATTGTATCCCTCATTCACAAAATGTTTTTACTGATGTGTCGGCCATTGTAGTAATGACCTTATCTAATCCTGGCCTAGATGAGACAATATTCTTCATCAAAAACCAAAGGGTGGTTTCCCTAATCATCTTTTGTGACATGGAGGAGATCAATCAGTTCATCACTACCCCAAGATTCAATTATCCAACATCTCTTATTTGATGGATGATCCCCATGATGAACTACCTTCAAAATGGGACCCTCCCATTAGAAATATCTAGAATTGAATATTTATGACATTGAGAAGAAAAATTTACCCATCAAGATAGTCCAAATGAATATAAAATCCTCTATAAATGAGTCTCCAATGGATTCCTCTTCAATTTCATCACATAGGGGTTGAATCCTAGCATAATGAAGGATATCCATGCAGGCTCTTGTAATGACCATCACTTAGTAACCAATATCTCCCATCAAATTAAGAGGCTTGGTTATTTTTGTCCAACTATGATATAAACCTCGTAAAGTTCACTAGTAATTATCATGCCTACCAAATACAAGTGAACTTAATCCACTATCCATCAGAAATATTTTATACTATCAAATATTCCTAGTTATTCACCATGTGGGGAAAGGATATCATGGGTCCATATCCCCCAACCATATCCAAGAAGTTCAAGTACATCCTTACTTCTCTATACTTCTTCTCAAAATATTCTAAGTCCATACCTTAAAGATTAAAAACATCATAAATTTCATGAATTCTTACATCATCATGAGATTTTGTGCCCCTCGTACAATGTTGATGGACAATGAAACCAAATTCTATTATTCTAAGTTGAAAAGGTTGTAATAGGAGTATAAAATTGAGTCCAACCCATTATTTCACTATTAAGAAGTGTCAAATGGGTAGATAGAGGATTTCAATAATACTCTTTCAAATATACTCTATAAAATGGTGTAAAAAGACAACAAGTATAGCCTAGACAAACTCCTGCACTCGTGGTGGGCCTATCATACCATAACCCACACTACTATAAAAGCAACCCTGTATTTTCTTTTATATGGAATAGAGGAAGTGTTGTAGATCAAAGTCTAGTTTACATCACTCAAACCACTATTTTTTGTCAAATATTATAAGATTAATAATAATATAAGTGGATCAATGATTTAGGAAGACTTGATGGGTCGCATACATTTCAAAACCTGGAAGTCCATAGGAATTGAATTATATAGGCCTTTAACAAGAAGTTCTTCCTTCAATCATTCTTAAAATGATAAATGTTATTTTTTCTAATAACTATGATGATACTAGGGAGTAAACCTATAAAGATAAAACACAAATCTGAAAAACTTTATTTCATAGACAAGTTTAATTCCAATAGACCCTACTTATTTTCCATAACATATCGGGACCGCATCACATCCCCCACTAATGCAAGGTTTATCAAGAAATAATTTTCAAAATTTATGTGTCAGCACATGTCCTAGAAGTAAGTTATAGTACACAAGTATAGGAAGTAAAACTCTAAACCCCAAAACACCCAAGTAAGATCTAAAAGACTTTTAACCTCACAGCACCCAATTCTAGTCTACATGACTTTAAACCACTGAGCACGAGTCTCAGTAGTAAGATTTTAAAATGCATGACACCATAGTCCTGGTGGTAATACTTTAAAATATGTAGTATATACATCCTATTCAAATGACATTAAACTGCATGACATATGGTATATCCTTCAAGACCTTAAAATATTTATATTGGGAAATTTTATGAGACCTGTGACCCGCATGATAGCTAGATCCATGTAAAAAATTAATTCTCTCTGTATATGATCCAGATTAAGTACGAAGAATTTTCCTTTAAAGAACTATGTGTTCTTGATTCCCATATTTATGGGATAAATATTGAAACCTGGATCCCTATACTAGGCCCACAAAAATATTTAACTATCAAATAATGTCCTCTGTATTAGAACTTGATCAATATAGGGATGATGTCATTTTAAGAACTGTGTTTGGCTTGATTCACATCCATGTGGGACATGTAGTGATTTATATATCTTCTACTCTATATTTAGGTAGATATTATGAAATTAAAATTCCCACACCTTATATCAATTATTTACCATTAACCTAATTATGTTGGGAATTTTCTTTACTCAGCACAGATGTAGGGCTCTTATATTTCACATTCTAATCAAACCCATGTGAAACCAATCATAAGTCCTCAGGATAAGAATTTAAACTACATAGAATCCAAAATTTTAATATATGAAGTTAAAATTCATGGTCACCATCCCCAATATATGGTGTTAAACTACAAGGTGGAAGTCCACCCTGCTTGAATTTAAAATTTTTATAGTGGTCCTTCTTTCTAGACTCTCTCTCCACTACATGGGAGCTCAATCCATATAGTAGTATTTAGAGCATGGATGGTCTATTCCTTAGAGTATTAATTAGTATGATTCCTTAAATATTATCTAAATATATGAAAGGAATCATTCAATTTTTGAACTATGTATAGGATTGATTCCCACCACTATGGGATATACAGTGATGTTAATGTACTCTACCATGGACCAACCCTTTGCTCTCATGATCAAAATATGAACATTTTACCCTCTTGTGTGTACACTAGATTTTTGTGGGAGATTTTAACAAGGTTCCTCTCATTTATGGATTTCTTCTTAAAATAAAATGTTACTTTGATTTTATATGAGTTATATTTGTGTAGGGGATATTTATTTCTATGAACTACATGTCGATTGATTATTGTAATCATTGGATACATAGTGATACCTAAATCCTCTTATCTAATTCCCAACTATAATGACCAAAATAAAAATTACTTTTTTTCTTTCCCTTGCATATGAGATTGGTTTGTGTATGGTTATTCACCTTTCTTTATAATAACTATGTGTGTATTAATTCTTATCCATATAGGATATGTAGTGAATCCTGTACAACACATCCTAGGACCAACCACAATATGATAGAAATCCCCTATCTCTATACAATATCCGGATCTGTGTGGGTAACTTTCCCCTTAATAACTATGTGTTGCTTGATTCATATATTTATAGGATATTTATTAATTCCTATATCTTCTATCGTTTCCCAACCACAATGTGAGGAAAAAATTACCCCTTTACGAAAGTCAAATCTGTGTAAGGTATTTTTTTTACTTTCTATATAATTAAAACATGTGGCTTAATTCTTGACCTTTCAAGACCTGTAGTAACACATGAGTACATTATCCTAGGCCTATTCATTGGTTTTTCACATTTATAACCATTTTTTATTCTTGGTATATATCAAAATCAATCATAATTGTTTGGATATAAGATTATTACAAGTGAAAGTCTCTCCTTGCATGATATCTCTTCAATTTTATAGTATTTAGATACCATGCACCTAAATGGTGGTGGGTAACTGTTCTTTTAAGGAAACAATGACCCTTTCCCCTATATATGAGCCATGTCTATGAATGGTACATATTATTAAATAACTACATGTGGATTTATTATTGTCCATACAGTATACATAGTGATGCCCAAATTATCCATCATATACCTAGCCATAATCATTGAAATAATAATATCCCCTTTGTCTTACCTATATATGATCCAAATTCATTAAGGGGGTATGGATTAATTTTTGTGATCGCATGTGTCATCATTAGAAAAAAAAAATAGTATGAAAATAACCCATTTCACTTTGATAGGTTGGCCTCTATCACCTTATTGAATGAATATACACAAATGTGGAATCCTTTTTCATTTTTCTTGTATATAAGGAAAATATATGTAGGGTATCCAAGAACTACATGTGGCTTAATTCATATTATCATAATATATATAGTGATGCTTGGATATCCTATCTTGGGATCAGCTACAAATCTATAAAATTCCCCCTCCTACCTTATTTTTTGAACCCTTAAGATAATACTTTACTTCTCTTATGTCTCGACACTAAGGTGGGACTTGATTTTATTTCTTACACATGAGTTGGATTTGTTGTAGAGGAAGCCTCACAAGTATTGTTTATGGAAGAAACAAAATGAAAATCTCTACACATATGAGGTTGATCTATGCGGGGATCCATTTAAGAACAACATGTGGATTGATTCATATTATCATAGGATATGTAGTGACACCAAGAATATATACCTTATTCCCAGATGAAATATTAAATGAAAAATGCCCCATTTCCCCCTTAAATACATTCCAAATCTACACAAAATATTTCTTTTTAAAAAAGTATTTATGACTTGATCCTTGTCCTTAACCGATGCATAGTGAAACCTAAATCTTCCCAACCGTAGAAAATGAAAATTCCCCAACTCATCCTAGTGCCTGCTCAAATCACATATCCCTCATGAAAATCCTCATACATTCTAAGTATTATTATGAGTTCCTTTGATCTCATGCACAAACTATAACCACACAAAATCAGAAACTTGAAATCTATCTCCCCCTGTGTATGACCCAGATCTGTGCTGATGTCCTTATCATGGGTTACCTCATCTATAAACCCATGTTGTGGTAGTATTTCCCCTATATTTTATATCCCTCTTTATCATGAAACCCTATCCAATACTTTATGTCTTATTCTTTTACCACCTCTTATTTCTCACACTGAGCATGACCCACATTAGCTTAGAGGATTTGGATGATCACCCCTTCAGAGCATCATGACTAAATATGGGAGTTAAATGGTCCACCTTGTAAGAGTTTAAAATGATCAATGACTTTTGAGTCATAAAGAGTCACTTTACTTATATATCATTCAGATATATAGAGGATCCCCCAATATATGGTTATTTACTCATAAGCTTATGTGATGATGAAAATGTATCCTGCATTCAAATACACTTGACCAATGCAAGGCTCCTCTAAATAAACTTTGAATATTTTTCACATTGATCCACAACATCCTAGTCAAATGATGTTAAATTTTATTACCTTTATTCTAGATATAAAATTTTAAACTAGATAGAATAAGGTACAAGTTGTATAACCCTAAACTGAAAAAATACCGTGTCCTTTATGCATTTTGTTAATCTACCTTACAGTTTCATCCTAGTTTCATGATGTCAAACATCACAAATCGTCATCCATTATCACTCCTTATCAAAGGACCATAGTAGACTGAACATGATCAACCAAGTTTCAAGGTTCTTCTTTCATCTTTATAATCACCTCAATCTGTAAATCAATCTTTGTCTCTTGAGTTCCTTGGATTTTCTCCAACCTTCCATGACACTTAGAAAGAAGTTTATTTGACTTAAGGGAACTCTCTATTTGACTATTCCTATAATACCATGGCACTTGCATAACAGACCTTGGCTTATCAACTAGATGTGTCTTTTCCTTGAAAAAAGGGACTTTGATACTAGAGATATTTAAAAACATTTTATTAGATTCCATCACCCTATAGTGATTCACAATTATCCCTCATGTGTTTGTCCAATTCCATTTCTCATGATCCTATGACATTTATCCATGACTTACAACATCTCCATATCCCATTAAAAAAGGGTTTTAGAGTATTATAAACCTGAATAATATTAATTAGGATATTTTTTTACACACCTCCCTCATATATTTTCCATGCATCATGACCTTAAACAATTTTTATTTTGGTCAAAGATGTATTGTCTTAAATTCTAGCCCCAAGTGGTCCTAATCACAAGACCCTAAATTTCTGTTGAGAGAGACATAAAGCATGTTAGACTAAAAACCCATAAATGGTGGTCTTATAAAAATTCAATTATATAATCTCTAATCTATTCATATTCATAGAGCTTTGGTAAAAGTTACAGTGAAAACAAAAGAGTCTCAAATCTCATAGGGTCCACTTTATGGCCATAATTAAATCAAAACTACACGTTGGACCCTCCCAATCCATGAAAAAGTTAGAGTAATTATTTTTCATATATTTTTTCCTTTATAATGTGTTCAATACGTGAATAATATAATTTTAGGTTACCAAAACACTCTATGGACAGATCTCTCCACCATAACCTACTTCATTACTCAAGTGTTTGGAGATCTACAAACCTTTAACATCCCTGGGAAAAAATCATAACCTAATTTAAGTGAATGAATACTATATTAGGAATTTATACCCCTATATTATGTATATAAACACTCTCCCAATCAACCATATTCATATTTTCTTTGAAAAATGGTCCTCTAATCCCTGTGGGCCCTAGAAACATCACAGTGGAACTCGTCACCCCGATGTGATTTGCAATCATCCTCGACATGTCTACCACATCCCATCATACGTGGTTAAAAATCCTTTATTTGTTACTTACACAAACCATAATCTAATTATTCAAGTGGATTATATATCCTCTATGTTATTTCACCACATATTGTACCTATTTTCAAAGAAGGGATGTTGTATCTCCTTCGTGAGAATTTTAGTGGTCCTCAACATGGGACTTAAAATTGGATGATATATGATTCAAGATCCATGAAAATAAACTAAACTCCCATTATTCTAAGGTATTCTATACTAGAATTATACCCCTCATTCACATCAAGTTTCACTTGAACCCTATTATATGAACTATATCTATGGTTCCATAACCCTACTTAGATAGTGTTTTTTCCATAACATTTATCATTTACAAAGTTATTGAATCTTAACAAAACATTCATAGACTTGGGAAAATAGTATACCTTAAATCATGGGAATATCTATTTGACTATGAATATCAACCCCTAGATCCCATATATGATTCTATATACTGTCAATAACATGTATTTTATCCTTTTAAAATGGTCCTATGATCCTTATGATCACTAGAAACAACACAATGGAACTCATCACACCAATTTGATTTTTGATAATCCCTTTAATGTATTCCCCATACCATCACCCTCAGTTCAAACTCCTTGAGTTGTGATTTATAAAATATATAATCCAACTATCCATGTGGATTTGACATCCTTTATGTTATGTATCCATATATCATAGTGATTATTTGGAGCAAAGATGTAGTGTTCCAAAAACCTTCTTCATTATTCATATTTTTAGAAAGGATTCAAGGTTCTGTTACCCTACTCAAAAACTTGTCTTTATGTAAGGTGAATTTCCAAATGATCAAAGAACAATAGAGTGGAGGGTTGAATCAGTTATTTCCTTTTTAAAAATTTCAACTTAAAAAAACTTAACACATACAACCTGTTAGAGTTTCTTCCTTATCAACATTTAGTAAACACAAGTGCGTGAAAAACTATAAAATTAAACATTGAACACATGATTTTCAAGGTTCTTACTCACCATGATAACCATCATCCTTTCCATATCCACTCTTGTGGGTCTATGGAAATTAACTATTATGATGAAGTGAATATAACTTATTCTAACTCATATTATAAACCTTCTATCTCCTGATAGGAATTATTATACTAACTCCCATCAATTTACAAAACAAAATTCTCAAAAAATTGATCCAAAAAAGAAAATTGACATCAAAAATTTTTTCCTCCAAAAAAGGTATATATGAAACCTCAGTTTGATGTGCCTAGTTCTGATTGCCTTAGTCTAATGAACATAAATTGATAGACTTAGTCTGATTCACCTTTTCTAAATATGTGTTTAAAAACAATTTCTATTTTATTTTATTAAAAAACTAACACTTTTAAAAGTTATTCTCAACACTCAGAATGATTCCCTTAGTCAAATAAACTATGTCTGGTAATCTAAACATACCTTAGCCCAATATTTTGATCAAAACCCTATGTATGAAAAAACTTCTTCAACACAAAACAAATTTGGTTTCCAACTCACTTATAACACCCAATTTGCAGAGTGACATATTTTATGCATGAGTGAACAGTGTCAAGAACTCTATACTTTTCACCTCTATTTATAGGTTCTCCATAAATAGAGAAGGTTGGGAACTAAAATATTTTCTAACTCACCCAAATTCCAAAAAACTCTCAATTTCACTCACATTTGAACTTCAACTTTGACTACTTCAAGCTTTCTCATATCTTTTGGTGTCTTATAAAAAAATCTTAACTCTTCACAAATCTTCTCTAGTTTTCAATCTTTAAAAAATATAGAACAAAATAAAGAACAAAACTTTACTCCAAAAATGGTGATCAAGAAAACTCAACATCTTTATTATCCACTGGACCCACTTAAAATATATTCACCCATCATATCGCAATTTGTAAATTCTCTATTTGTAAATTTCAATTCAAGGACATATCATTATGAAAAACTTTTAATCATTCTAGTTCCCTTGACTCAATTTAAATAACTCATATTTGGTCTCTTGACTCATTGATATCAAAACAACCTAATCCACTAAAAAATAAGTGAATTCTTGATCCGATGCTCTGGTTCAATTGAAACTGGTTGACTTGTTTCAACTTATACTGACTTTAGAAACCAAAAAAAATAGTCCTATGATATCTTCAAATTTTCAAAATTTTCTTTTTTATAAATACATTGAAATATTCTACTTCTTTATTCACAATTATTCAGCACCTCTCTTCATCCAATCAAACTATTTCTGATGAAACTTTGCATCTGATGATAATTCAATGTCAAAAACTCCTCTGATGAATCAGTGTCTCCAGATTGTTTGATGTATTGATATATGCATCTAATTCCTTGGATCAAAAATTCTATTTGTACAAACTCATCATTTTCTTTCTTTCAAAAACTTTTTTATCTGATCAAATATGTCTGATATAAAACTCAAACTCTCACTTTTTCTTTTCCCCAGTAAACAAAACTAATTTCTTGAGTCACTTCATGTTTTAAACACTGAAACAAATTAGAACTCACAAATTACATTTGCATCCAATAAAATTTGTCGAATGATCTTCATCCAATTGGTAACATTTTACTTCTTGAAATTTCATCAAATTTAAACTTCTAGTCTTCTAAGAACTACTTCATTTGGTGCTTCTCAATATGACCTATGACCAGAGAATTACCAATTCTCCCTTTTATTAATATCTTATATCATGATATTTTCCATGATATTAGGAACAGTAATATTATCAAAGCATCATATGAATTATTTTGTAAGTTTAATGACATCCCAACTCTTCGAGTCCAATAACTTTCAAAATTTATTCATTTCCACAACTTTTAATTTTTCAATAAAATATTAATCCTATAGACTGGGTCTTATGGGTTGTGTGATTTCCAACTTTGAAAAACACTTTCTTCAACCGATTTCTCGGGAACTTCTCAAAAAAATAATATAAACATCCATCAATATTTCCCTCTCCTTATTAAAAAAATCATTCAAAAAATTTTAGCCGTCAATAAAAGAAAATATTTTTAGAAACCAAAAAATCATAAAGGATATTAAATCTCCAAATTTGGTTTTGTTGACAAATCTCATAAACAACTATTTTAACTCATCAATTTTCAACATTCAAATTTTTTCACAGCTCATATTTTTATTTTACAAAACAAAATATCATTTCTCAAAGGAGAGTTTCCTGGAACCACACTATGGGATAAAGTTATGTTTTTGAATGAATCCATCCCTCAAGGATAATAAAATTTGTGACAATGTTAAGAAAAATCCCACTTTCTTTTATCTTTTTGTCTCACATTTATTTATCTCCCCCATTTTATGATAACTACAACTTTAGATTCATTTAAGTAAGAAAAGTACTTCTTTACGCATTTTTGGATAAAGTTGTAAATATTCTACCCTTTTATTAGAATAATCTAAATCATGGTGGGGGTTCTTCTTTAATATGTTTAAGAGAAAATCGGTTGGTTCTAAACATGAAGTTTCAACCTCAATTCCACAAATCTCTCTTTCATAATTTCTTTTGTAAAGAAATCATCAATTTGATACTTTGTTGAAATATATTCCAGAAAAAACATATCCACTAGAAACTTTGTCTTTTATGAAGTGAAACATGATACCAATATTTTTTTATCTTGAGTGTTGGAAAAGAGTTTTATAAAAATCAATGACTATATGAATATCACAAATTATCTTCAATGGTTTTTAAATACGAACTTTCAAATCATTCAGCTGAACTATCATACACAACATTTGAGTAACTTCCTAGGTAGCTAAAACACATTCTGATTTTGTTTTCCTAAAAGTTATTAAATTATATTTCTTACTATTCCAACTCAGAAAACATTATCCTAATAAAAATGTTCCTCTAGTAGTTGGTTTTCTCTCATTGTAATCTCCTACCCAATCAGCATCATTATAACCATGAAATCTAATTTCACAACTTCTTTTGTATAATATCCCATGTGAAGGTATTCATTTAATATATCTCAATATCCTCTTTGCTTCCAACATATTACATTCTTTTGGATTAAATTTATATCTAGTATAAAAATTCACAACATAAACAATATTAGGTATTGAGACTTTGAGATAAATAAAACATCCCATTATCTTTTGAAAATATTTATGTTTCAAATTTTTTCTAGTTTCATCTTTACTTATCTTTATCCAAACTAAAATAGGATTAGAAACTTCGTTGTATTCTACCATTCCAATTTTTGTAACAATTCCATGGAATACCTTTCTTGATATGTAAAAAATGTATTTTTTTGAACTTTTAATCCTAAGAAGAAATTTAATTCTCTAAAAATTGAAATCTCAAATTTCTTATTCATTTACTCAAAAAATTATTTACATACTTTTTCTTCATCTACATAAAAAAATATATCATCAACGTACACAATTACAATCAAGGTGTTGGAGTTAACTTCATTCACATACATGTTTTTGTCAACCATTCCTTTAAAAAAAAGTACTTTTTCAAACAACTTTCAATATTAGAATACCAATAATGTTGATGTTTTTTAACCCATATGAGAATTTATTTAATTTACAAACTTTTCTTCCATCAGTATTAATGAAAAATGCACATATTTGTTCAATGTAAACCTCTTATTCAATCTCACCATTTAGAAAAGTTGACTTTACATGCATCTTATAAAATTTGTAGTTTTTATGTGAATCTATTTCTAGAATAATTATAATATTTTCTAACCTTGAAACTGTGGAAAAATTTTCTTCAAAATCAACACATTACACTTGTTCATGTCCTTTACAAACAATAAATTCCTAGATTCTTTAAACTTATCCATGTTCATTAAACTTGTTTTTATACACACATTTTGTTTCGATAACATTTTTATTTGTTGTCCATGTAAAAAATTACCAACTGTTGTTTTGTTTCAATATTATCTAAGTCTTCCTTCATCTCATCAACCCCTTAATTGTGTTCAATTACTTATGAAACTAATTCTAGTTCAATTTCAAAAATGAGTGATGTCTAATTTTATTTTCTCCACCATCTTCTTGTCTCAACTTGATATTTTTGATTCCCAATAATATTTTCAATTTCAACCTATTTATTTAAAGTGGTAAATTTCAAATTTTCCCTTCTATATTAACTTTCCTCATCACACAATTATTATAAATCTTGATAAGTCTATTTTGACTCACTTTCACTTTTATTAGAATTATCCAGTTTGTCTTCCTCATTTTTTTAAACAATATTTATTAAGGAATTTAGATTTTCAATAACTTTCACATAATAGGAATACACCAACGTTTTCAAACATTTATTTCAATATTTATAACCTCTTCCATGGGGTGAATTTCCCATGAAAATTACTTCTTTGGCTTTCTTATAAAAATTTTCGTGATCCAAATTTTTAATTTTTAGTAAAAATGGACTTCCAAAAACCATGAAGTATTTTAATAAATTATTATTTTTGTATCACATTCATAGGAAGTAATGATGGATTTTTTCTTCAAAAAAACACCTATTTTTACATGAATAACAGTATTAACAGCTTCACTTCAGTAGAAATTTGAAAATTTTATTGTGTTAACATGCTTCTTCTAATCTCCATAAAACTTATATTCATCCTTTCTAAAACTCAATTTTATTGCAGGGTTTATGGAGAAATATATTAATTTTTATTCCATTCATTACTAAATAATATTCAAAGAAATTTCATGTGAATTGTGTTCCATTATATGTTATTAACTTTATTATATAAACCCTCATTTCTCTCTCAACATCTTTTCTAAAAAAATTGAACATTTCAATAGCCTCTCACTTGTTATTTATAGACATGATGTCGTTCATATGAGTGAAATATAAATGAAATTAAAAAAGTATAAAACTCTTTTTTTATTGATGTCCCATCATTCCACATAAATCGGAATAAATAAGTACAAGAGGTCTGGTGGACTAAATATAACCTTTCTTTTGACTTTTATTAGTCATTTTCCGTTTCTGAAAAGTTATGAAAACAAATTCATATCTTCTTTTAAATTTTAGAAAATTTCATACAACATCAACTTTATAAATTTTTTTCATAATTTTCTTCCCAAGGTTTAAAATTATACAATGCCATAACTTATTTTTATCTTTAGCACTCAACTAACATCAGTCATAAGTTTATCCTATTTAGAAGATATTTTCACTAGTTATTTCTCCCTTGGAAACAACTTTTCATCTTCCATACTTCTAATTTTACAGGAATATTTTATAAATGTCACTTATTTTCCATAATCAAAAATTTTAGTGACACTAAGTAAGTTATGTTTGAGACCATCTCTAAAAAGAAAAACCTTAGAATTTGGTTTTTTTTTGTTCTATCTCAGTTGTCCCTATTCCATTGATTTCTAAGGAACTATCATTCCTAAAGTTAATAGCTCCAACATCATGATTTTCAACCTATTTTAATATTTTCTAATCACCTTTAATGTGTGATAAATGACCACTATAAAGTATCCATGGTTTTTTCTTTTTTTAGCCTTCAAATATATCTCAATAAAAAAATTATTTCATCAATTTTTATATTTCTATTTTCCTTTTCTTTTTTATTATAATAAATGTTTTTTGGAAGGATTATCATATATTTTTCATCAATGTTACCAGGTTGATTACATCTTAAAACAAACATCCTCCAAAAAATAAAATTGTTTTATTTATGAAAAGTTTATAAAAACTTGATATTTAACTTTTATTACTTCTTGTGACTTAGTAATGTTTCTTAATCAACTTCCATCACTTCTTCTACTCTATTAAAACCTCTTTCCTTTAAAATGCATGTTATGACAACTATTTTAATCTATGTTCCCATAAATTCCAAAACACCAATAGAACCCATCAAATATTTCTTTTCTGAATAAGAATGATATTTCTCTATAATAAGAATGTCAAGGTTCATAAAATATTTCATCTTTAGTTACCTTAGGGTGTGTTATAACTTTCCAGTGGGATTAATTTTCAACTTTTATAGATATGAGAGGTTTTATTCATCCCTTTTCAGCCCAATATTTCCCAAAAAAATCATCACATCTGAAATTTTAGAAAAAAAACAGATGAACATTTTAGTTTAGGGGGTATAGATTTCACCAGATTCTTGGAGTGAGGTTTTTCTACAAATTTATATGATTAAAATTTTACTTCTGAAGACTTTTTGAAGTTTTCATTTGAAATTATTAAAGTAATTTTATACTCAAGAAGTTTTTATTGAGACTTGTTAACTTTATCTTCCTTATCTACCAATATCTTGTTATGATCTTCAATAACCTTTTCTGTGATGTCCCTAACTTGGGATCCACTAACCAGTTCCCCAATCCAAGTAATAACATTATTGTAATCACACCTCCCCATACACCATAGGTTTCCAACTAGCAGTGAGGGTCTGATAAATCACTTGGGGATACTATAACCTCTTTACTAGAGTAATCCACAACAGAAAACATAAGAAATAAGGGAAACAATAAACCAAAAATCATGCATTACAACCCATTTCCCTAACCTTGTATAAACATAACCAAATGAGAATTATGAAATGTCAAAACTAACTATTCTAAAAGTGAAGAAAATAAAAAATAAATACAAAAAGAAGAATCCCCAAAAAGGACCTAAATCCAAGTCTGGACCCTCATCCATGCACATCCCAAGCCCAACTCAACTCCCTAACATAGGGCCTTTTCCCTTTTCCTGGCCTAAAACAATGAAATCTACTCTGGTACCCAATAGTATCCCAAGTAGGGTGTGAGTATAACTCAGTAGGCCACCACCAATGGTTTTTAAAAAATACCCAGTCTAAAAAGATATCACATAAGAGTATGAAATAAATGAGAACATAGACCAAAATACAACTCGAGTGCCATTAGTTAGCAATATTCCCTTTAACCATTTCTTTCATTATTTATATTTCCATCACTTATATCATCTTAATTACTAAATTAATTTTCATAACATGTTTTATGTTTATCATTTAGTCCACATTCATCACATAATTCATTTCCACTACATGTTCCATGGGTTATCCATTTACATTATTTACACAACAGAATAACAAAATAAATTGCTGATCATAATGGTAAAAATCATGTTCCATATCTCTCTAGGGATAATCATTTCATAAAAATTCACATCACACTTATCTTGGAGCCTCGATCAAGGTAGTCTCGTAAAATGCATCCATTAGAGGTATAGATCCCCAATCCCCTTCCCTAAACTTTTCATTAAGGGGTGGGGTTAAGATCCTCTATCTAACCTGGCCCATGAGTGTAGATCCTCAAGTCCAATACCCCACAACTATCAATCCATGTGCACATGCATATTTATCCATTTACCATATATATTATATCACAAAACAAACATAATCATCACACACTAAATAACCCTTTCACTTTTTATTTAATGCATAAATCATATTTATGCCTTAAACCATTAACACATTTACCATTTACTCTGCATAATCCACTTTACCCATTTAACTTTTTTAAACCTTAACCCATTTATCATACTCAAAACTTTACCTAGGTGAACCCATTTCATATATTCCATATTTCCATAAATTAACCCATTTGATGCATTTAAAAATTCTCATACATTACCCAATTTAACTTATTCATCACTACCCATGAATTAATACATTTACACTTTAACCATTCCATATGCCTTAATTTACATAAAAATTTCCCTTAAAATTTCATAATCCATTTGAAAAATTCAAACAAATCCATTCAACACCCTATTCACATTATTCCAAATGATCCCTTATGCCATCACCAATATCTAGAAATATCTACTATTTATGTCATTTATAATTTAACCAACAAGAAAACACTTATACTAAGGGATATATTTCCATACAAGTCAATTTCATTCTTAACCCTACCTTTATCTATGCTAAAGAATGTTGGAGCACCACATAGATGACCCTAAATCATTTAAATCATCCCCAATGCATCCCATAGGGATCATGAGGGTTCCATTTTTTCATTTATTCATCCATTTTACCAAACCCTGTCAAAGGAACTAAATTCAAAATAAGGGAAAATAAAGAACACAACCATACATGAAAAAATATATAACCAAACCATATTATATAATTTGTAGACCACCTACCTCAAATATAAAGATGAATACATTCTCAACATTATCCATAGATTCATATCCAAGTACCCTTTTAAGCCCCCAACCTAGATTCCACTAGAAAAATGAGGGTTTTATGGATTTATAAGAATATGGATGAAGCTACAAGCCCTAATCTGAAAAAGAGAAGAAAGAGGAGAATTTGAATTAACCAGATCTTTGATCCACAACAAACATCACTGCAAACATCCAAGAATCAAAGGGAAACCACCCTTGGGAAGTTTGGGTGACTAGGGTTCATTACTAGGGCTGGAGGAAGGAGGATGACGAGGAAAATCGGGCGGGATACTTAAAATAGCAAGGGGAAATGTTAATTTTTAAATTTTTAATGGGGAACATGGTTTGGATGCAATGTTTTTCAAACCATGCATTAAAAATGTGCATGAAACTATCTAAAATGGGTTGAGTCGCATGGTTACCTAGGGAGGTCTGCACAGGTTAAAAACTCGTGCACCTACCATGCGGAATGCCACTATCCAAGGTTTCACGGTTTGGACCTCCCATGTGAATGGTTTTACTTAATCATGTTCCCCTACTCTTGGCTACCACATTTTGGGTGAATTATTATCTCTAACTATGCACCAACCATGAAACATTAACTGGATTTCCTAGTTTCTTTTCTTTCATCTCACAAACCCCCAGAACACACCTAAACATCCTCATACACTCTAAAAATATTTCATTAACCAAAATTAAGAGATTTAAATTAAAATTTAATCAAGTACATACCTCCATGAAGTTAAAGATCTTATAACTTCCCCGCCTTATAATGGATCATCCTCAAGACACACTTCCCAAGAACTTCTTAGCTTTCGAAGTAAAACATCAGGCCACTAGGCCAGCATATCCAACCCTCTCTCCCAAGTTTCTTCCTGAACACTACCATGATATTATAGAACTCAAACCAAAAACACAGTCCATCCCCACAATAATTTCTTACTATAAACCACAAAAAAAAATAGGATTCTCCCTGAGGATGCATCGACCTCAAACCAGACACCAGGTAAAAGAACTCCAAAGGGAATCCTAGGAAACACTGCCAAAATCAGGAAACAAGTAAACTTCGTACACAACTTCATACCATCATAGAAGATCCTATCAACACCCCATTGGTCCAATATAATTCTAAACTCATGGACTAAATCACTTAGTTCCATTTTACCCTATTTTCAAAACTCTAATGGTGACCTGAACTCAACACCTTTCAAACAAAACACCTATTCTTTCTAACCACATTTCTTGACTCACCTAGATCCACAACTCGAGACCTGACAGTTCCATACCATAATCAAACTTCCAAGAGACAACCAAAACACACAAGTAAATCTACCATTCAAACCCTATTCAATGATTGTTATCAGTTTCAAATCACAAAATGGGGCTTACTTGAGTCCCTTTAATCTGAAACACTAGTTACAACATCCACCAACCACCATCCCACTATAGTAATCCCCACCACACACTCAAGATAAACCCACCATACTTTTTATGGTTTACACCTCCTTTGTCAAAAAAGACCTCTGTAAACTCAACTCATATTTCACAACATGCCTAATGCATTTCCCAAATCACCATGCCCAAACATCTATAAGGACATCACCACTTTATTGGCATATATCATTTCCGTCAAAACCACTCGGAAGAACATACCCACACCACCCATTGTGTACTAAGAAAAATATGACCTCCCTCAAGTATGAATTTATTTCTGAAAATCACTTGTTGCTACAAACATAAAACTGGAGGTGGGTCACGACTTACCACACCCATTCCTTTTTACTATACTGTGTTAGACAACCCCTGAATGAATTTTCTAGAACATCCATCTTCCTCTATTAGAACACCACCCATTTCTCACCTTTTTAAGTCCCTTACTAACTTTAGGCCCAACACTATCATCCAACGCATCTACTAGGGTCATTCCCTAACTTTTGGTATAACTCCACCATCACACGACCCTCTAAACCATCATTGTGCTCCATTTCACCCATCCATATTCTCAACACACGCACTCATACTATCCATCCACTGACTAAGGGTAACAAACTTCTTACTCAAGAACATTTCCAAATTCTGAAACATACATTACACTCTGAAACATCCACCGAAGGTGGTTTACATCTCATCATGTATGTCCTTCACTCCAAGCCAAGTCTGGTTGTCCCCAGATCACTCGTCCTATAGATACTAAGCTTATCTATTGGTACATCATTACCTCACTTGACCAAGATAACTTAATGCCCAAGGATACTCTATGGTCACTCAATCACCCCTAAAATAGTACATTTTCGATCTCTATTTAGGTTTTAACACTAAACCCCCATTATCATGCCATCAACGTTTTTAACACATGAATTTAAAATACCTCTTGGAACCATCATGAGATCAAATCCAACACTTGTATTGACCAACCACTACACCCAAGGCCCACCTAGACCTATTTTGAGGAACCCAATGTGTACCTAAAATGTTTTTCATTAGCATACTAAAATAACTACATCAACTCTATGCTTGAATCCACACATTCAGGATTGACTTATCACTCCCCACCATAGGATCGTCTTTATCATCACTTTACTCAAGGAATTTCAACCACCATGGTTCACACATAAGTCATAATATAAACCCCAAAACTTGGGAGTGTCCATATAACTTTTCACATAACAACAAAACATTCATCACCTAATATCCAATCACATCTTCTGAGAATGGAACATACAACATTTTTTGATACCCAGTCCATCCCGAGGACCACACCTACAACTAACGATGGTGTACATCCCACCATACAGATCTATATAAACCACCCCATGAGCAAGAAATCCATGATGCCCCACATCCAACCAAAACACATCTGAGTCACTTGTCATAAATCCATATATTTATCAACAAACTCCGGATCATGTCAAGTTGTTGGACATGATCGTCACCAGATAAAAGTAATCTAAAAAGTGGTTGAAGAACACCACCACAATTTATCTATCACTGATATCACCTACCACTATGGGACACCTTGACCTACCAAAAGTATCAGTATTCTTTTCCCACACACATCTCATTAACACTTGACCACCACCACTTAGGTGTGATTTCCAACCAAGACTCATCACTAATATGAGACCATATTCCATGAAGCCATGTACCAACATTTCCTTTAAATCTATTACCACTATACCACTTGATTTATTTCAACACAACCTTGGTAATTAATAACCAAAACATAATGGTCTATCACACCAATGAAAACCAACAGTCTCTTTCAAATCCACACATCCTTCTTGGGTTTCATAGAGAATGAAGGGTGTTTATCCCAAGTCACATGTTCACCCATCCTAAAATGTGTCATGCTCTACTAGTGTGTGCCCACATCTATACCGTATTAGAGCCCTCAAGGAATCACAATTTCTTGAAACCACACACTTAAACCTACTCTAGATCACACAATCCAACAATCACTTGAGCCTAGACCAATGTATGCTCAATTACCTGACCAAGACTCTTGATCCATCATCTCCATTGACCTCAATGAATTATCAACATCTGACTCAAAAATCAAACCAGTCACACAAAAAATCCCAACCACATGACCACCCTCACCTCGTGTGTCACCTTCATAATGAAAGTATCTAAACCTGTTTTTTCACCTTTGTCTCGTCTACCCAAAATCAACATCAATTGTTCCATTAATCATCATCCAAATAGGCAGGTTAGATATATAGATGACACAACCCTTCAAAACCAACCTTACAACCAATCATAAGCACTTAGGTTCCCTTTCTGAAAGAAGTAGGGAACAACCATACCATTTACAGAAACTTGATGGTACACATTATGCATCGATTTCCACCTATGAAGCATCTCACATTATTCTTATTCCAAGGCACCTGCACCACTATACTAACATCCAACAAAGTCGCACTTGATTTTTTTCCCAATAGTTCCATCTCATCATCACAAATAAAATCACATCTCCCAAAACCATTGACCTTACCACTTAGTCCTCTAGGCTAATCTACACCTTTCTAATTCTAAAACATCCACCTGTGCCTCATGCACCAAAGAGTACTGACCAAACAACTGACCACTCCCATGGGTTTCTCTTGAGGATTGAACGATACCATCTTCCTAACTGGGGTTAAGAATAAAAATCTATTGGCCCCTCTCTTTGGGCCACATGCACCAAACATCCAGCAGGTCACTACTCATGGGTGGCTCTCTTTCCCCTGTTCAGAAACACTATGTCTAATTCACCCTAGTAACATTAACTCTAGGTTTCACCAGGAATACTCACACACATACATTGTCACAATGAGCCAAAACCCCCGCTCTAGGGTCCAAAACACAACTCGCAAGATCTGAACCCACATGGGTCACCTCACACACAAAAAAAACATCCATTACTAATGACTCCACATAAAAGACACTAATTTTTAAGTCCAATGTACAACCCATGCAATTAAAACCTACAATGTTTAACACTTTTACATTATCAGGCAACTTCTCAAAACCTTAGGGTCACAGTTCTACTGAAATAATAACAAGTAACACGCCTTTAACCACACATCAAAACTCATGAAGATATTTAAAAATATAATTGAGGTCTCATAATATGGTACTCTCATTACTCAAACACCCATACAAAGGGCTGGATAAAAAACACAAATAATACTCAATACCATTATTCATTGAAAGTTTTATCCTTACACATTCTCTTATAATTAACTTCCTAATTTTGGAAACCCAATTGTTTACACTTTATAAATTTCTATTTACCCAACATTTCCAAAATACCTACTTATTCATATTCATTTTTGAAAACTTTTCCATAAACAAACATCTCAATGGAAGTCCAATCAGTATAGACTACAAAGGAAAATACACTACCTACCATAATCAACCCACACCACATACACTATCCAAATAGACATGATCACATATCTAATACTACCCTCAACTATTCCTAACATGGGTCATGGTAAAAATTGGATAAGCCAACCAACATGGATACAAGTATTTCATTATACACCATCTTTTTAATCCATTTCCACTTTCACAGTGTAAAACATTCTCTTTTAGACACCTATCTCATTTCACAACTTATTACAACCAATATTTTAACACATTAACAACATTCCATAAGAACATTTGTTTAACCATTTTACCATCACAATGTAAATCCTTTCTATTTTAGTCACCACATTATCTTTACAATTTATCACAGTCAAAAAATTTAACCTGTTTATAAAATTTCTTTAAGAACACTATGCTTTAACCATTCAATTACATTCATTCCACTTAATAATTTACACCATATTTATTAGACACCCTTTTCCTCAAATTTTCAGGGAAGTAAAAATAATCCTACCCTTTATTTCCCACACACCCATCCCATGTGTTCTTATCATGATAGATTCCACCCATATCCCTAGGTTCCTGAATGCACAACCTCATGTCATTCTAAAAATGAGAAAAATATCATTAAATAGTCACATAACACAATAAGTTTGTCACCCAATGGTGAAATATCATTCAACTATAACAACACATAATAAGAAAAACAATTTCCAATTTGGAAAATTGGGTTTTCCCTCATATATGGGTCAATTTCTCCCATACATGAGCTCATTAACAAATCCTGAAACTTCATAATTACCCATCTACCATTCCCAAATAGTATGATAGAGAAAAAAAATCCTCTAATACCACTTTGTATTTTACCCTACCCAGAATCCACTAAACGGTTCTATAAGATGAGTCAACACATAACCTCAAGTGATCCTCCCCATATGATAGAAGTTTCCGACTAGCATTGAGGGTCTGATGAATCACTTGGGGAGATTATACCATCTTCACTAGAGTAATCCACAGTAGACAACGTATGAAATAATGGAAAAAATAAACAATAAACTAAGAACATGCATTACAAACCATTTCCCAAATATGGTATAAACACAAGTAAATGATAAATATTCCATGTCAAAACTAATCTTTTCAAAAGTGAAGAAACCCCAAAATAAATACAAACAACTGAATTTCAAAAATGGGTCTTAACTCCAATCATGGATCCTCATCCATGTAAATTACAAGCCCAACTCAACTCTCTATCATAAGGCCTTTTCCATTGTCTAGACCTACAATAATGAAGTATTTTAGAGTACCCAATGGCGGCCTAAGGAGGGTGTGAGTACAACTATGTAGGTCCCCACCAACCGTGTCTAAAAAATATCTAGTCTAAGAAGATAGTGATGAAATTATGAAATAAATAACAAGATAGACTAAAAGACAACTCAGGTTCCATTAGTTAACAATATTCTCTTTAACCATTTTTTCCATTATTTCAATTTCCATCACTTATATTGTCTTCATTACTAAATTCATTTTCATTACATGTTTCAGGTTTATCATATAGTCCTTCTTCATCACATAATTCATTTTTGTTACATGGTCCATGGGATAGGCATTTACATTATTTACACAATGTAATAATCAAATCAATTACTAAGAATAAGGGTATAAAACATATTCCCTATCTCTCTAGGGATAAGAATTTCATAAACATTCACATCACACTTACCTTGAATCCTCGGTCTAGGTAGTCTCGTCAAATTTTTCCATTAGAGGTTTATAGCCTTAGTCCCCTACCCTAACCTGTTAATTATGGGGTGGGGTTTAGATCCTCAGTCTAACCCAACCCACGGGCATAGATCCTCAATTCCAATACCCCACAAATACTAAGCCATGTGCACATGATTATTTATCCATTTACCATATATACAATATCAAAAACTAAACATATACATTACACACAGTATAACCATTTCACTTTTCATTTAACACATAAATCATCTTAGTGCCTTAACCCATTAACACATTTAACATTTATATAGAAGATCCCACTTAACCCATTTCCCTTTTTCATTCCTTTACCCATTTAGCACATTCAAAACTTTCCCTAGGATAACCCATTTAACATATTCCACAATTTCCTTACATTAACCCATTTGAAATATTTAACAATTCCCATACATTATCCCATTTAAACTATTCATCACTACCCATGAATTAATCCATTTATAGTTTTATCATTCCATATGAATTAATTCACTTATGCATTTCCTTTCCAATTTCATAATCTGTTTGACTCATGCACACTAATCCATTCAACTCCCTATTCACATTATTCAAAAAAACCCTTATTCCATCGCCAATATCAAGATACAACCACGATTAGTTCTATTTATAATTTAAAAAATATTTCAACACATTTAATATGGGATTTATTTCAATACAAGTCAATTTTTTGCTTAACCCTACCATGCTCTGTGATCGGGAATGTTGGTGCACCCCATGGATGACCCTAAATTGCCCAAATTATCCTCAATGCATCCCAAAGGGATCGTGATGGTTCCATTTTTTCATTTAGTCAACCAGTTTACCAAACCCTATCAAAGGAACCAAATACACAATAATATAAAACCAAGAAAAAAACCATAAAAGCACAAATATATAATAAAAACATGGGATATAACTTGTAGACCACCTACCTCAAATCCAAAAATGAACTCATGATCAACCTTAGCCTTATATAAAGATTCAATCACCCTTTGAATCCCTAACCTATATTCCACTAAAAAACAAGGGTTTTAAGGATTTAGAAAAATATAGATGAATCTACAAAACCTAATCTAGAAAATATATGTAAGAGGAGTGTTAGAATTTCCCAGGACTTTGATCTGTAACTGGTGATGTTATAAACGGCCAATAATAGAAGAAGAACCACCCATGGGAAGTTTAGGTCGCTAGGTTTCATCACTAGGGAGGAAGGAAGGATGAGGAGGAGGAAAATTAGGTGGGATAATTAAAATACAGATGGGGGGAAATCCTAATTTTTTACTTTTTAATGGGGCGCATGGTTTAGGCACACAATTTTCCGAACCATGCACAATTTGTGTGCATGCCATTTTCTAAAAGGAGTTGGGTTTCACGGTTATCTATGGAGGCCTGAATGGTTTTAAAAACTATGTTCTAACCATGTGGAATTACATTGTCTGAGGTTTCATGGTTTTTCCTCCCCCCTTTCATAGTTTTACTTAACTATAACTCCTAGCTAGCACGGTTTCGGTGCACTATTATCTTTAAACATGCGCCAACTGTGTAACATGCACAGGATGGATAAGTTCCTTTTATTTCATGTCTCGAACACCCCCTAACCTTCTTATACACCCAGAAAACATTCCATTAACTAAAATTACGATATTTAAACAAAAATTTAAATATGGTCATACCTCAACGTAGTTTGGGATCTTACATTTCTCAATTAAAAAGTTCTCAATTTGTAACTTATGATTTCTTAGATGTATTACTATTCCTAATTGAAAACATGTTTACACCTTCCAAAAGTTTTACACTACCTTTTTTTATCATTTTTATTTCTTTCTTGGTAGTTTTGTTTTTCTTAAGATATAAAACATGTACTAATCTAATATGATACTCTCTATAAGATTATTCACCTCTTTCTTCTTCTTCTCTATCTAAAGAATATTTTATTTTCTAAAAATTTTCAGTGAATGTTCAAAAACTTTTATGAACATTCATCTTCTAAATAATTGATGTTAGTTGAATCATATTCATCATTTTTACTCATCATGCTTCTTTTGTTTCTAGTGAACTTATTATTTCCACCATTGGGGAAATTCATAGAAAAATGCCCATTTCCACCACACTCCATAAATTTGAGAGGATTTTTTCCTCCATACTTTTCTCTTCCTCTATGATAGTTCTTGGAGATAAGATAAATTATTTTCTCATTCTTCGTATCATACTTCTCATCTATGGAATCACAGGGGTTGGTATTTTCAACATCTTGAATTGTCTTCTTTCTCTTGGCTTCAAAATCCGTTTCATCTTTCATCCTCTTTTTGAACACTGGATATTTTCTATTTTCATAAGAAGAAATAAATTTTTGCAATTAATCAATATATAAATCATCTTTAACATATAAATAATAAATTTTAGAATAAAACCTCTTTTTAAATTTTAACATTAGTTTCTTCATAGTTGTGTAATTTTCTGAGGCATCTCGAAAACCTCATATATTGTAAACAAATTTATTTACTCTGGGGAAGTAATCATCATTAATTTCATCATCTCTCATTCTTATGTCTTAAAACTTTCTACATTAGATTTGTAGCTTTTCTTCCTTCACTTAATTGTTCCCTTATAAAATACATTTTATCTCGTCCCATATTATGTTTTCTGTTTTGATACCCATCAACTTTCTATAAACATTTTCTGTCAGATTCATAAGAATATAATTTCTAGCTTTTATATATATAAAAATATTTATCTTTCGATCAAAATTCATCAGATAATATTTATCAATGTGTGGAAACCCAATTGTAGTAGCATCAGCAAATTCAAGATCAAGATATAAGAGATATAGAATTATGCTATTTTTTCAACCATAAATTTTTTTTCCATCAAATGTAGGAATTCCTCTTTTGTTCATAGAATTGAGATTATCCATAATAAGTATTCAATAGTAAAACCTTACTATGATTCAAATTAAAGTTATAATGGATTGAAGAATAACTTACAAGGGGGTAAAATGATTTGTTTCTTTTTAAAAAAATTAAACTTCAGAAAACTTAACCCCTTTAATGTGTAAAAGTTTATTCCTTATCAACTTTTAGTAAACTCAAGTACATTTAATAATAAAAATGTAAACATGGAACACATGATTTACCAGGTTCATCCTCAGTATAAGAACCTACATCCCTTCCATAGACACTCTCATGAGTCTATGATGATTCACTTTTAATAATAAGTGAATATAACATGTCACAAATCCCATTAGACACCTTCTCTCTCCCGATAGTGATGAATATATTGACTCCCATCAATTTATAAAAATTTACTTACAATAATTTAAGGCACATAAAAATGAACATAAAAAAAATTCTCCACAAAAGATCCATCTAGAACCTCATCCCGATGTTTCTGGGTTTTATTTCCTCATTCCAATGAACTCAGTCCAGTAGAACAAGTCCAATTCAATATTTATCAATATGTGCTTGGTAAAAACTTCGGTTTTGTATAATGACTAAACCTATACTTTTCAAACTTCATCTCAAGACTCAGATTGATTCTCTCTGCCTGATAATCTAAAATTTCCTCAGTTTGATATTCTAATCATAACCCTCTTTTTGGAAACACTACTTCAACACAAAATAACATTGGTTTTAAAACTCACTTCTAACTTGATAAATAGTAAATGTGGGAAACTAAAATATTTTCCCAGTCACCTAAATTCCAAAACTCTGAATTTCACTCACATTTGGAATTCAAATTTGACTACTTCAAACCTTATCATCACTTTTGGTGTCTTCTAGAAACTTCTCAATTCTTTACCACTCTTCACAAATAATCTATCTTTAAAAAATATAGAAAACAATTTTATATAATAAAATATCACTCCATAAATGGTGATCTATCTTTCTAATCATCCTGACCCCATTGAAATATATTTACCCATCATATCACACATTATAAATACTCTATCTAGAAATTGAAAATTTGGAACATATCAGTCCCTAAATATTTTCATCATTCTAGTTACCTTTAAACAATTTAAATAAATCACATTTTTCCTCTTGACTCATTAAAAAAATATCTTAAACTAATAAAAACAAATAATTTAATGCTTACTCCGATGCTATGGTTTAATTGAAAATGGTTGACTATATTGTGGAAACTTCTAAAGACATCAGAAACCTTCAACAATGTTTTGGTAAAAATGTAACACCCTAAGCTTCCACAGTATGTTTCCTTTTGAATAATGCAATAGCTTTCATCGTACGCAACTTCAAGATTCTAACACACTGCGACCAATCAAACTAACCGTTATGAATAGTAATACCCACTTTTTAAAATTTTATAAATTTTATTTTTCCAAATGGACTTCATTTTTGAATTCTAAATATTGAAATTATCTCAGTGTGAATTTTTTGTAATTTTCTAAAAACTTTCAATTTTTGATGAATAGTGAAAAATACTAAATTTTAATTAAAAACAACTTTTTTTAATAGAAATTATTTATAGTGTTAAATTATACATTTGAGTGGTATTAAAGTATCATTAGATTATATTTTTATGATTTAATATAATTTAGGTAATTTTATGTAATTTCACATTTAAACTATACATAAACAAGTGTCAATCTTTTGATAATTATTATTTCTTAAAAACATTATTTTTGTTTTGACAACAGGAATTAATTTCAAATTAATTTCTACCACTTAGGTGTTTTGAATTTGGAAAAATGGTTTCCATATTTGGAATCAGGAGGTCCAAATTTTGTAAATATGTACCTTTTATTTTTAGACATTATGAATAATTACTTTGGTAAATATTTTATTTACCATGGATAAAGGGTAAATCCGGTAAATAAGGGTAAAAAATAATATTATAATAATATTAAATTACTCTAACATGTGTCATATTCCTATTTTTTGATACATGTACGACCATGGGCATCCTTGGGTAGATTTTGGGACCCCATGGAGCCACTTGAGAGTGATAATGACACTTTATAATAATTAATTTAAAGTAAAGACAAAAATGACATAAACATATATCTTTTAGTAAAACAATTTTTACATGGGGTTATATAAGTTATATTCTCGACTATAAGTACTCATTATAAATATAAAAATATTTCATACATAATTATATTTTATTTATAATTTTTAGACATTAAATAATTAAATTTATTTATGACACAATGATGATGCAGTAATTATTAATGAAAAAATAAAATAAATGGTTTTAAAAATATTAAAATAAATATAATTTCAATGTTTTTATGACATCCAGAAATTTTATAGGTGAATATGACATGTTATGGTTGATTCAATGTATTTTTTTCAAAGTAATCAAGTTGTGATGACTTTCACAAAAACCAAATACTAAATAGTTCCAAAATTGACATAAATGAGTTTTTAAAACAAATATTATATTATTAAATTATATAATAGTCATAAAAATCTAAGGTTATGCCAAAGAACTTATATAATTATATTTACATCTTTAATTAACAACTTGAGGTTCTCTTGTCATTTTATATTAAGTTTATTAACCAATTATTATAATAATACAAGAATACATGGTAAAAGTTAAACTATTTAACTAAGAGTTAAATCTAAACGATACGGTTAATATGGTGACCCAAACCAGTCTAAAACCTATTGGTTTAGAGGTTTTCTACCCATAACCACCTTATCCTAGAAATAAATCATTTTGGAGTGATTAGAAACCGAAAATTATTTTTTTATAAAATAATATTTCAATCTTTTCCTAAGGTGCCCCTCACCTCTCTTATAAAAGGGAACTACCCCTTATCTCAAAAACAAACCTCCAATGCCATTTTTCTTGGCCAAACCATGACCAAATATCCTTAAAATTTCTCTCACTTCAACCTAGAGGCCTTATTTAAATCATAAATCCAACCTAATGATCCCTTTTGATCAAATCAAAAGGAAGAACCTCAAAAAGAGGTAAATATTTCATCACCTCTTTCAAGTTATTTTTCTTCTTCAACTTCCTATTTATTTGTTGTTTTTTCATTAAAAAATAATAAATCCAGTATATTCTATATAATTTGATGTTATTATAAAAATGTTACAACTATATTCATTATTCTATCCATCATTAAAATGACAAAGTCACCATACGTGCGTACGTACGACTTACCGTCTCCACATCGTGGTGTAGTTATTATTCAATACATTATTATTTTTGGATGGGTATTATAATGATATATAATTGATATAAATAATAAATATAAAATGTTAATTATTCTTTATATATAATATACCATCTATTTACAAATTATTTTAATATCAAAAGAATGATATTGTCGCATGTGCATATGTATGGATTACCGGCTCCACGAACACGATGAGATTCATTTCCCCATCATAACCATTCAAGAATAATTTTCATTTGATGATTTAAAATAATTTTTAAGAACTTAATATCATTATGGATATGAATCAAATACATCTTATCCATAAAAAATGCAGCTTATGTAACAAAACATATAAAGGAAAAGGAATCAGTTAACAACTGAAACGACGATAATACTAAAATATTATTAACAATGAAATATTAGAAGATAATATATGATATCATATTTATGTATATGTTTCTTTTATAATTTAATAACAGTGATTTAGCTATTATACAGGAGGTTAATGTACCCTCAACCAAGGAAAAGTATAAGGTAAGGGTTAATTTTACAATCTCTTTATTATCTGAGGTTGTTTTTACATAAGTATCTATTGGGACCTCTTTATCATCCACATCCATGTTTTCTTAAAAATGTATTTCAAAATTTTTTTTACTATTTACTATACTATGGTTTAAATTCATTTATAACCTTATTTGACCTTATATGTTTTGAAAGGAATCTTTTCGTCGTTTTCCAAACAAGGTACTTTATGACCTTTTCGACAAAATTAAGGCAAGAATGTTTTTTTAACTTATATGGTGGGTGTGGCTATTTTCCACCATTATAACATCATAGAATCTTCCCTTACAAGATTATAAGAATATTTTCAAAATAAATGTTTTCTATTGTAATTATGTGACTCTTAAATGATTTCAAATATAAAAATAGATATTTATCTCAAAAAGTTTTGATTTCATCTATGTCAACATCCTTTGATGGATTTTAAACTTGTTCAAAGTTTATTTATTGTGATAGAAATATTTCATATTATATTCAAGGTTTTGTGATATATTAGACTATGGATGTGTTATTTTTATACCATTCATGGTTTGTGGTTAAAGTATTGATATTTCATATGCTATTTTTAATATGAATTTTTATGTTATGTTTAAACCTTTTCATACGAGGAATTTATTAGACATAGTAAGTGACGGGTGGAGCCTATTATAGCTCCTTGATGCATCGATAGGTCTCATGAGACAATTAGACATGGAATTGTATGAGTCCTTTCCCAATTTGATATATGGTTTTTGTCGAGGCGTAAATCATTTTTAGATGTCTTGGATGAGGCCTTGACAAGATGTTTCAGAATGTCCGGCATTATGCATTCCCTCATTATGAAAATAATAATGATGGTTCATGTTGTTATATGACTAGTATAATACCCATAACTATGTTTTATTATGTCATTATTTACTCAGATCATATTACATCCATAAAGTGTTCATGTTTATTATTTGTAAAGGCATGTGTTTTCAATTATTCACCATCCCCAATGTTTATGTTATCTTCCACTGTACTTATTACTCTTACTGAGTGTTTGAGCTCACCCCTTTATTATGTTTTATTTTCCAAGGATATGAAGAAGTTAGTTATGAGTGACTTCCAGTCATAATCTAGGAGGATTGGATGTTTCTAATGGAATAAATTAGTGTTTTATTTCTTCTCAAGTTGTAATGTTGAACTTGTGTATGTATCTTGTTTCCAATAATACTAAACTATTCGGTCTTTCAGGACATGTTTCCTTGAATCATTCCAATGCTATGTAATAAAGCATCGACTCTAGGTAATTGGGGTTGGGGCATTACAGTGGGTATCGGAGGAAGTTTAGTGAAAACCTTGGAAACTAGATTTAGAAAAACACTGATTAGAGAACGTTACCCTAAGATAGAATTTGAGGATTAGTATAGAAGAACTTCCTAGACTTTTGGTAACGTAGATATTTTGTGTATTTTCCATGAAATACATCCCTATCTGGATACAAGAAGGTAGAGGTGGCTCTAAAACAGATGTACCTAGGAGTGAAAACTCCGACAAGGATTTTTGGGCTTGACCTGGGATATCCTGGTGCATGACAACGGGCCTTACTACACTCTTGGTTATGACGCTCCCAAGGGATATGCTTAGGATAATTCACATTTTCTTTATAAACCATTATGAAGGATTTATGAGTATATACCTCCTCAATGAAAACATTTTTTTATGATTATGGGTTATATCCATAAATTTTTCAATTTATGTTAAGTGTTTTACAAGTTTGGAATTAAATATTGTGATTCATAAACAAATATAGTGTATTCCATTTTTTATAATTGGAACATAGTGGAAGGAATGGAAACCATATCAATGCATGTAATCCATGTAAGGATTTCCCTCAAACTCAAGATAATTATAGTGGAGCTGGTGATGAAACTGGTGCTGATCAACTTATCACCATACTGGGATAACTCACTCAGGTTATGAATAATAACCTTACCTGTATAGAGCACCCTGATCCACAATGTGGAGGATCAAAGTTAGACTACTTCATGAGGAAACAACCACAAAAATTCAATGGGATTAAAAATCTGTTAATAGCTGAGCAATGGATAAGTTCCTTAGAGAAAATATTTCATGCTTTGGGGAGTATCGAAAGGGAAAAAGTTGTCATGACAGTTTATCGCCTCATTGGAGATGCAGATCAATGGTGTTCATTAATTCAAAATACAAATGAGGTGAATAAGTATAAAGTATGGAATGTAGGGAGTTTAAAGATATTTTCTAAGAAAAATACTTTCCTCATGACCATCGAGCAGATTTGAAAAGGAAATTTCTGAGTCTGAGACAAAAGGGTGATAAAAATGTCACAAAGTATGATGATAACTTTACAAGGTTATCAAGGCATTCTACATATTATATACATAACCCAAGAAGTAAAATTTATTGTTCCTTTGATGGATTGAAACCATTTCTCCTTTGAGAATTACCCTCGCAATTCTTCTCATCGTACGAAGATATTGTCTCATGTGTTATCAAGACAAAAAAGGAATTCTTTAAGTCTTGTGACTTTAAAGAAAAGCAAGAGAAGAAGATATCTACTAAACACTCTAGGAAAGGAAATAAGGAAAAAAAGAAGAAGGGAAGAGTTGAATTTCTACCTTGTGATAATTGTGGAAGGAAGCACCCTGGTGCCTGTCTAAAAGAAAAAGGAGTATGCTACAAATGTGAAGAGAAATGTCATCTTGCTGGTGATTGTAAGGGGAAGAAAGAAGCTACCAATGTTCAATGCTACAATTTCAGGGATATGGAACATTATAAAAATGAATATCCTAAGCGTTAAGGAAAATTACCTCAGAAAAGGAAAATGTATCGAGGTCAAGATTATGTTATCTCTACTGCTAAGTTTAAAGCTCTGAAAGACGTGGTGGAAGGTAATTTAATGGTTTCCTCAAGTTTAGTCAATGATTTATTTGATTCTGTATTATTGCATTGTTTCATATCTTCCCAGTTCGCTAAAAATAAGATATTTTCAATTGGATTTAACAAGGGAGGTATCAGTCAAAACTCTTAGGGGAAGTATCATTTCAAAAAAGTTTTGTGAATCAGTCCCCATTAAGGCATATAAAAGATATTTATCTGCTGATCTCATCGTTATACCCATTATTGAATTTTATATAATCCTCTTTATAGATTGGATCTCGGACCATGATGAAAAAAAAATTGTAAGAAGAATGAGGTTACAATTCTCAATTATGATAAACAGTACCTTATCTTTAGATCAAAAATGTCACCATCTGATTCTTATCTAGATCCACCCCCATTATATCTACTAAATTCAATTATTGGGGAAGAAGAGAATGAAATAAATTTGGGTGAGTAAAGGAATTTCCAAATAGAGGATGTACCTATTGTGCAAGAATATGTTGATGTGTTTCTAGAGGAATTACCTAGACATCCTCCAGAATAAGAAATTGAGTTTTACAATGACTTAATTCCCGGTTCAAGGCCCATATCAAAGACTCGTTATAGAATGGCCAATGCGGAATTAGTGGAACTAAATAAAAAACTAGAGGAATTGAGTAATGAGGGATTTATTCACCCTAGTGTTTCTCCATGGGGAGCCAATATAATGACCCATACTTTACATACTTGGTTATTACTTTAGAATTGAAGCATACTTATTACAAAAAATAACAAAACCATGATAGGACTATATAGGTATAGTGTCTTTAGAAACTGGGAAACATAAACAACTGGTTCATAAATCATCAACATTATCTCCCGTTTATTTCATCATATCTAGAGTCCCTTTTGGAATATCCTACTTAATACCATTCTTCCTGACCTGGGGAAAATAAAACATACAAAAGGGTGATCTAAAATGCTCAATAAGGGTAAACAAAAGAAATATAAATCATATCATATTCATAAGAACATAACATTTTGAAAATATTAACCTGCAAAAGAGATCATAATATCATAACATGGGATAAATCATAGTAGTGAAATATAATCCCAATAATCATAACATAAAACATGAAACTTTGTGGAATACACACATAATCATATAAAATCATTTCATATTAGTCAAGGCTCATTTCCAAGACCATCATAGTGGACAAATTCCATTACTGAACCGAGTTCACTCCTCGTTCTAGTCCTGGATCACTGAACCAGATTAACTTGTCATTCCAGCAATTTCTATCTCATGAGATATAAATCTTTACCCAATTCATTGGAGGAAGATATAGGTCCCACCCATCTCATAATGAAACCATTCTTATGTGTGCCACAAAATCATAAATCATAGCATAACCCATGTAATAAAAATGGTATTCTTAAACATCATGCCATTATAACATAATCCATATAAGATAAAAGGAAATCATAAAATTAATTCCATCATAACATAATCAAATCAATGTAAAAAAATAGGGAAAGAAACAGAAACCTATATTATATTAGATGGAAAATAATTTTGATAAAACACTTGAACTCCATTCTTGAGGAAAATATCCTTTCTACATCAAAAACATTTTTCCTTTCTTAACATGTCGTACAATTTTAAACTAAAAGAATTTGATTAAAAATAAACTTGAAAACTTTTAAAGGAATATTCATGGAAATAATTTTCTATGAAATCATAAAAATACATTCATTTCGTATAAGTTAAAAAAAATCTTCTCGTACTTTGGCCGGAAAAGTCAAAAAGTACCTCGTACCAAAAACGACAAAAGATTCATTTCATATCTTTTTCTAAAAACTTTCCAATGAGTAAAATTGGATTTAAACAATTTTAGGAGGATAGAAATAATATTATATATTGAGGAAACATGGATGTGGATGATAAATATTCCCCAGTAAATTTTGAAGTATAAACAATCTCGAATAAAAATGAGACTGCAAGATTTTCCCTTACCTTAGGTCTGATTTGCTTTGTACGTATCCGAACCTCCTGTATAATGATTTAAATAATGTCATTGACTTATTATAGAATCATATTCACTGTTATGATATCATATATGGTCATATTCTTATCTTCTTATTAGTAATATTTCATTGCTACTTATTATTCGGGTGTTCATTGCCTTATGTTGTTATGCATGCTTTGTCGAATAAATTCTTATTCTTCTTTTTTGGTTATAGATACCTCATTTCCAGAATTTTATTAGTGTAATATATATCATATTTATTAATTCAATTCATTTATATAATCTTTATTCAATGAAGATCATGTAAAACGAGTCGCATCACATCGTGGAGACGGTAGGTCGTACGTACGCACGAGCGATGATATCATTACCATGATCGTGGAATTGTATTGAAGTGTATGTATACTATTTCAGAATCAATATCACTTTACAATAATCATATATAGTTATTATTTACACCATTATACCCATCCAAGTAAGGTGGGGGTGGAAAACAGATTACACCACGACGTGGAGACGGTATTCCGTACGTACGCAAGCGCGGTTATTTCGTTTTCCATAGGATGGATAGGAGGTGAAATAGGTTTGTTTTATATTTATAATAACATATCATTATATGAGTGATACTGATGTTATTACTTCATAATGAAAAAACTAAATAAGAGGAAGTAGAAGAAGAAATAAATTTGAAAGAATCTGTAACGGATATTACCTCTTCTTCGACACGCCTCTTTGAAACCTCCTCTTAGGGCACTAAAATTGGTCTTTGAAGAAGACCAGGACCTAAAGTACGTTTATAGGGAAGTTGAGAAGGTAAATGTTCAGGGTTTGGCCGAGATTGAAGGCTCAAATTTTGTAAAGAGGAGAAGGAGGAGGTGCCCTTTTATAAGGGAGGAGACGAGCACCTTAGGAAAAACATAAAATATTATTTTATAATAAAGTCATATTTGGTTTTTAATAGCTCCAAATTGATTTATTTCGAATATAATGTGGGTATGGGTATAAATCCTCTCAACCAATAGGTTTTATACAATTTTAGGTTACTATTTTAACATTATCATTTCGATTTAACTCTAAGTTAAATAATTTAACTTTTACCGTGTCTTCTTGTTTTCTTACACTATATGGTTAATAAACATACTATAACAAGTAAAAATAACCAAAAGTGGTTCATTATTAATATATATAACCTTATCAAAGTCATTTTTCCGAACCTTAGATTTTTAGGAATAAAATAACAAATAATAATATAATATTTGTTTTAAAAACTATTTTATGTCAATTATGACACTATTTGGTAATTGATTTTTTTGAAAATCATAACAGCCTGATTAGTTCGAAAAAAGTTAATTAAATCAATAATATCAATTCATATTAACCTATAAAATTAGTGGAATTTATAAAAAGTCTCAAATTACATTTATTTGGGTATTTATAACATCTATTATGTTAATATTTCATTAATAAGGTAATTACTGCATCATCATTATGTCATAAATAAATTAAAATATTTAATGTCTAAAAATTATAAATAAAATACAATTATGTAGGAAATATTGTTAGATTTATAATGAATATTTATAGTCGAATTTATCTTATGTATAACCCTACATTAAAAATGTTTTTAGTTATTAAACTTTGATTTTAACTATTTTAAAACTTCTTTAAATAAAATAATAATAAATGTCCTAATCCAATCCAAGTGGACCTAAAGGGTAATATTTTATTCCTAAGGTTGTTTTTGGTCGACTTACACCTATCCAATAGAATTAGGACATGTGTTAGGGTAATAATAATATCATTTTTACCCTTAATTACCCAATTTACTTTTGACGGTGGTAAATAAAAGTAAAAAGTTACAATTCATCAAAAATTATTTTTATCTTATTGAACCACATTTTACTCCTTGATATTAACTGTGTCTCTCTAATTTTCTAAATTACACTCACAGAAGCAGTAAAATTACGTTTTATGTACATTTTCAAATTCTCCTAGGAGGTGGGTAAAAGACGGTAAAAAGTTCAATAAAATTTTTATATATCTATATTATTAAAAAATGACTCCAATGAATTACATTAAACTTATATAGGTATTATTTATCTATTTTTACCTAAAATAAATTTAAATAAAATAAATAATTATTTAAATAAAAAGTTGGTTTTTAAATAGTAACCCAGTGTTTTTCACTATTCATCAAAAATTGAAAGTTTTCAGAAAAATACCAAAAATTCACCCAAGGCTAATTTCGATATTCCAAATCCAAAATTGAAGTCCATTTTGAAAGATAAAATTTGTAAAATTTTAAAAAGTGGGTATTACTATTGATAACAGCTAGTTTTAATAATATTTTAATAACATATCATTGTTTAGTGAAACTCGGTATTGCGTACAACGCAAGCTATCGAGGAAGGATGCTCTTGCGTGCAATGAAATCCAAGACAGTATTGTGTGTAGTGAAAGATTCCTTTGGTGTTGTGTATAACATAATACATAAAAACAAAATATTTATCATAAAATAGCAGGTGTTACATTCTACCCCCCTTAAAATGAATTTCTCCCTCGAAATTCGTCACTTTATAACAAACATATGAGGGTACCTCTCCCTCATAATATCCTCAAGTTCCCATGTAGCTTCTTCTAATTGGTGGTTCCTCTATAAAACTTTCACCAAGTGAGTGGTCTTGTTCCGTAGAAATTTTTCGCTACGATCCAGAATCTTTATCGGTTGTTCTTCATAAGAAAGATCTTGCTCCAGTAGTACAACTTCTGAGCTTAGTACATGTGAAGGATCGAGTATGTACTTTCTTAGGAGAGATACATGGAACACATAGTGAACTTAAGAGATATTCGGTGGAAGCACCAATCGTTAAGCTACCTTACCAACACGATCCAGTATTTCGAAAAGACCGATATACCTAGGGCTCAGCTTTCCCTTCTTTCCAAATCTCATTACTCCCTTCCAAGGAGATATTTGTAAGAACACTTTATCACCCAATTCAAACTATAGGTCTTTTCTTCAGTTGTCGGCATAACTTTTTTTTGAATATGAGACGCTCTTATGTGTTGTTGAATAGATCTGACCTTTTCTTCCATCTCATCAACAAGATCAGGTCCTAATAGCTTTCTTTCCCCAACTTCATCCCAGCAAGTTGGAGTCCTACATTTATTTCCATAGAGAGTTTCATAAGGATCCATCTGAATACTGGAGTGAAAGATATTATTATAAGAAAATTCCACCAAAGGTAGGTGTTGATACCAACCACCTTTGAAATCCATAGAGCAAGCTCTTAACATATCTTCTAGAGTCTGAATTGTTCTCTCAGACTGATCATCTGTCTAAGGATGATAAGCAGTGCTGAAACTCAACTCTGTATCTAGAGTATGCTGAAGACTTTGCCAAAACTTCAAGGTAAACCTCAGATCCCGATCAGATATAATAGAAAGTGGTACTCCATGAAATCTTACCACTTCCTTTACATATATCCTGGCAACATGATCAAGAGATAAATCCTCTCTAATAGAAATGAAGTGTGCCGACTTCGTAAGATGGTCAACTATGAACCAGATAGCATTATTGCCTTTGGATGTTCTAGGAAGTCCAGTGACAAAGTCCATAGTGATGTTTTCCCATTTCTAATCGGGTATGGGTAATGGTTGTAACGTCCCCTTAGACTTTTGTCTCTCAACTTTAACTTACTGACAAACCAAGCCTAGAGAGACATATTCAGCAACATTTATTTTCATGCCATCCCACCAGAAGTACTCTTTCAGGTCCCTATACATCTTTGTGCTTCCAGGATGAATAGAGAATGGAGAACTATGAACCTCATCTAGCATCTCCTTCTTTAATTCTGGGATGGGAGGAACACAAACCCAATTCTTGAACCTTATTTTCCCATCATAATCAAGGTTTAATTCAAGAACATTTCTCACCATCTTTTGTAACACTACATCTTATTTTTGTGCCTCTTTAATCTTCACATGTATAGATGGTTGAACATTCATTTGAGAAATATAATATTTTTTCCCTTCCATTATGATTCCAAGATCCATCCTTTGTAAATCCATAAATATCGGCTCTTTTGTGATCCTCGTCATAGATAATCTAGCATGGTCTTGTCAGCTTAATGCATATTCCACCTTGTTTGCTTTCCCAGGGTGATAATGAATTGAGAAGTCATAATCCTTAATCTACTCCAACCATCTTCTTTGGTGCATATTCATCTCCTTTTGTGTGAAAATATACTTTAAACTTTTATGATCAGTATAAATATCACACCTTTCACCATAAAGACAATGCCTCCATATTTTTAATTCAAATATTACCATGGCTAACTCCAAATCATGAGTTGGGTAATTTTTCTCATGGATTTTTAACTGTCGTGAGGCATAAGCTATCACCATATCATTTTTCATGAGAACACACCCCAGTCCCTTCTTGGATGCATCAATGTAGATCACAAACCTTTCTCCACTACACGGTAGTGTGAGCACAGGTGCACTAGATAACCTTCATTTTAACTCTTTGAAATTCTCTTCACACTCCTTCATCCACACGAACTTAACTCCTTTTCGAGTCAACCTGGTGAGTGTATTAGATAACCTTGAAAAATCTTTCACAGAACGTCGATAATATCCAGCCAGACCAAGAAAAATTTGGATCTCAATTACTATCATTGGTCTCGACCATCTTTCAATAACCTCTGTTTTTGTTGGATACACAGATATCCCCTCTTTTGAGATTATGTGACCCAAAAATGAAACTTTTTGAAGCCAAAATTCACACTTCGTAAATTTGGCATAAATATTCTCCTTTATTAGAGTCTTTTATACAATTCTCAAGTGATATTCATGTTCTTTATTTCTCTTTGAATAGACAAGAGTATCCTCTATAAATACTACCACAAACTGATCAAGATATACTTTAAAGACTCTATTCATTAGATCCATGAAGATAGAAGGGTCATTAGTATGACCAAATGGTATCACTATAAATTCATAGTGTCCATACCTTGTATGGAAAGCCGCCTTTGGTATATCCTCATTTTTGACCCTTAATTGATGATACCCAAAATGAAGATCAATCTTGGAAAAGTATTGAGCTCGCGTAGTTGGTCAAATAAGTCATCAATGCATGGGAGAGGATATTTGTTCTTGATAGTGATCTTGTTAAGTTCTCGATAATCAATGCAGAGTCTCATTGATCCATCTTTCTTCTTAACAAACAGAACAGGTGCTCCCCAAGGTGACTCACTAGGGCGTATGAATCCTTTATCAAGATTTTCTTGGAGTTGCTTATTCAATTCCTATAACTCAATTGGGGCCATTCTATATGGTTTCTTTGAAATAGACATAGCACCCGGTACGAGTTCTATTGAAAACTCAACTTCATGATTTGGTGAAAGACCAGGAAATTCCTCAGAAAAGACATCATAAAACTCCCATACAAAGGGCATATTCTTAATCGTGAGTTTCTCTCCAACCATTTGAGATAAATAACCTTCATTTATTGGAATCAAGACCCATAATATGGAAGAAATTTCCACTGGAATGTTATATTCATCCTTGCATCGATAGATGATAGTATATTGATCGGGAATATTAAATTTGATTTCCCTTCTTTGGAAATTGATATAAGATCCATATAAAGAAATCCAATCCATGCCAAGAATCACATCAAATTCCACTATAGGAAGGATCACAAGATTTACAGGAAGTTCTTTCCCACAAACATCAATCAGAGAAGAATTGTAAACTTTTTATGTGACCGTTGTGCCATTAAGGGTTGTCACAGTTAACTCAACATCTAATTATTGAGGTAATACGGTGATACCCTTAGAAAATTCTTTAGAAATAAAAGAGTGGGTGGATCTAGAATAAAATAAAACATTTGATACTTTAGAGTGGATGGTAAGTGTACCTTTCACCACATCATTATCATACTCCACATCCCTGATAGAAATTTCATGTGACTTTCCTTTGTCTCTGGACTTAAGAGTTTTTTGATGTCAATCATCCTCAAAAACCCTTGGATTAGGGAATTGATTGGCATAATGCCCCATTTCCTTGAACTTGAAACATTGAAGTGTAAGAGGTTCATTCTGTGTATCCCTTTCTTTGTTCGCATCATTAGACATCTTCTTCCCATTATTTCAACATTCAACTTCCCGATGACCTTATTTTCCACACTTAAAACATTTACTTGTCCCTTTAAGAAAATTACCTCCATGTTTCTTTCCAAACTTTGAGCATAAGGGAAAACTCGTTTTATTTTCAGTGTGGTCTTTAGATTTTCCCTTGAATTCCATTTTCCTCTTCTTATCAAGCCCATATGACTGATGTCTTACTCCAATCTCCATCTCAACCTTGAGATCACATCAAACAATTTCCTCATAGTTATTGAAGTCCCTTATGGATAACAACCTTCGAAGACTTGGTTTTAAGCCACTAAAGAATTGATCGATCTTACTCTTAGGTTAGATAATAATTCTGGAAGTGTACCTTTCAAGTCTTGTAAAATTTGCTTTGTAGGTACCAACAGATTCATCATCCTTTTTCTTCAGTTCAAGAAACTCTTTCTCCATCTTTGTTCAAAGAATACGAGGGAAGTACTTATTAAAAAATATGTTCTTCAACTCGTCCTATTCCATGGACTCAATTTCATCCCTTTGCCTCGTATTATTAATAAGATTCCACCATTGATCAGCTTCACCTTCCAAAGGATATACTATTAAGATGACTTTATCATGTTCAGAACATTGTAGAACTCAAAATATCTTTTCAGTGGTATTGATCTATTTTTCATCCACTAATGGAACAGAAGACCCACCAAATGAAGGTGGACGCTGCCTCATGAAGGATTCAACAGAATGTTGCTCCTTCCTTTGCTCATTTGGAATTCCAACATGATTCATAACTTGAGAAAGTTGTGTGAGCATGGCTACAAGATTTTTCATTCCATCTCCCATAACGTTTGGTTTCTCGGGGGGACAATCATTGCATTTCCCATCACATTCACCATTAACACGGTTCCTTCGGGTTCCATCCATTGGATAAAACCAAGAAGCATAGTGGGATAAACATTAATCATAACAGGAAAACCACATAATCAAGAATAAAATTTCGCACTTTAGGTCTTATCATAGGTTGTTCATCTCCATTTCTAAAACACTAATATTTTTTTCTATGTTTAGACATATCCTTAGAGTTATTACTAAGGCTTTCACATCCTAGTTTTCAAAGGTTGACTATACCTTTCCTCGGATACCAACTATAACGACCCATACTTTACATACTTGGTTATTACTTCATAATTGAAGCATACTTATTACAACATATAACAAAACCATAATAGGACCATATAGGTATAGTGTCTTTAAAAACTGGGAAACACAAACTACTGGTTCATAAATCATCTGCATTGTCTCCCATTTATTTCATCATATCTAGAGTCCCTTTTGACATATCCTACTTAATACCCTTCTTCCTGACCTGGGGAAAAGAAAACTTACAAAAGGGTGATCTCAAATTCTCAGTAAGGGTAAACAAAACAAATATCAATCATATCATATTCATAATAACATAACATTTTAAAAATCTTAACCTGCAAAAAAGATCATAATATCATAACATGGGATAAATCATAGTAGTGAAATGTAATCCCAATAATCATAACTTAAAACCTGAAACTTTTTGGAATACACACATAATCATAGAAAATCATTTCATATTAGTCAAGGCTCATTTTCAAGACCATCATAGCAGAAAAATTCCATTACTGAACCGAGTTCACTCCTCGTTCCAGTCATGTATCACTGAACCGGATTAACTTGCCATTCTAGCCATGTCTATCTCATGAGATATAAATCTTTACCTAATTCATTGGAAGGAGATATAGGTCCCACCAATATCATAATTAAACCATTCTTATGTGTTCCACAAAATCATAAATCATAGCATAACCCATGTAATAAAAATTGGATTCTTAAACATCATGCCATCATATCATAATCCCTATAAGATAAAAGGATATCATAAAATTAATTCCATCATAAAATAATCAAATAAATGTAAAAAAAGGGATATAAATAGAACCCTATATTATCTTAGATGGAAAATAATTTTGATAAAACACTTGAACTCCATTCTTGAGGAAAATATCCTTTCTACTTCAAAAACATTTTTCCTTTCTTAACATGTCGTACAATTTTAAACTAAAAGAATTTAATTAAAAATAAACTTGAAAACTTGTAAAGTAAGCTTCATGGAAATAATTTTCTATGAAATCATAAAAATCCATTCATGCCATATAAGTTAAAAAAACATTCTTCTCGTACTTTGGCCGGAAAAGTCAAAAAGTACCTCGTACCAAAAACGAAAAAAGATTCCTTTCATATCTTTTACTAAAAACTCACCAATGGGTAAAATTGGATTTAAAAAATTTTAGGAGGATAGAAATAATATTACATACTGAGGAAACATGGATGTGGATGATAAATATTCCCCAGTAAATTCTGAAGTATAAACAATTTCGGATAAAAATGAGATTGTGAGATTTTCCCTTACCTTGGGTCCGATTTGCTTTGTACGTATCTAAACCTCCTATATAATAATTTAAATAATGTCATTGACTTATTACAGAATCATATTCATTGTTATTATATCATATATGGTCATATTCTTATCTTCTTATTAGTAATATTTCATTGCTACTTGTTATTCGGGTGTTCATTGCTTTATGTTCTTATGCATGTTTTGTCGAATAAATTGTTATTTTTCTTTTTTAGGTTATAGATACATCATTTAAAGAATGTTATTAGTGTAATATATATCATATTTATTCATTCAATTCATTTATATAATCATTATTCAATGAAGATCATGTAAAACGAGTCGCATCACATCGTGGAGACGGTAGGTCGTACGTACGCACAAGCGATGATATCGTTCCCATGATCGTGGAATTGAATTTAAGTGTATGTATACTATTTCAGAATCAATATAAATTTAAAATAATAATATATAGTTATTCTTTACACCATTATACCCATCCAAGTAAGGTTGTGGTGGAAAACAGATTACACCACGACGTGGAGATGGTATTCCGTACGTACGCACGCGCGGTGATTTCATTTTCCATAGGATGGATAGAAGGTGAAATAGGGTTGTTTCATATTTATAATAACATATAATTATATGAGTGATACTGATTTTATTACTTCATAATGAAACAACTAAAGAAGAGGAAGTAGAAGAAGAAATAAATTTGAAAGAATCGGTAACGGATATTACCTCTTCTTCGACACGCCTCTTTGAAACCTCCTCTTAGGGCACTAAAATTGGTCTTTGAAGAAGACCAGGACCACTAGTATGTTTCTAGGGAAGTTTAGAAGGTAAATGGGCAGGGTTTGTCTGAGATTGAAGGCTCAAAATTGTGTAAAGAGGAGAGGGAGGAGGTGCCCTTTTATAAGGGAGGAGAGGGGCACCTTAGAAAAAACTTAAAATATTATTTTATAATAAAGTCATATTCAGTTTTTAATAGCTCAAAATTGATTTATTTCTAATATAAGGTGGGTATGGGTCGAGATCCACTCAAACAATAGGTTTTAGATATGTTTAGGTTACTATTTTAACCTTGTCATTTAGATTTAACTCTAAGTTAAATAATTTAACTTTTATCGTGTCTTCTTGTTTTCTTACACTGTATGGTTAATAAACTTACTATAACAAGACAAACGAACCCCAACTGGTTCATTATTAATATATATAACCTTATCTAAGTCATTTTGCCGAACCTAAGATTTTTAGGAATAAAATAACAATTAATAATATAATATTTGTTTTATAAACTATTTTATGTCAATTATGACACTATTTGGTAATTGATTTTTTTGAAAATCATAACAGCATGATTAGTTCAAAAAAGTTAATTAAATCAATAATATCATGTCATATTAACCTATAAAATTAGTGTAATTTATAAAAAGTCTCAAATTACATTTATTTGGGTATTTATAACATCAATTATGGTAATATTTCATTAATAAGGTAATTACTGCATCATCATTGTGTCATAAATAAATTAAATTATTTAATGTATAAAAATTATAAATAAAATATTATTATGTATGAAATATTGTTATCTTTCTAACGAATATTTACAGTCGAATTTATATTATGTATAACACTACATTAAAATTGTTTTTATTTATTAAATTTTGATTTTAACTATTTTAACACTTCTTTAAATAAAATAATAATAAATGTCATAATCTAATACAAGTGAACCTAAAGGATAATATTTTATTCCTAAGGTTGTTTTTGGTTTAATTACACTTATCCAATATAATTAGGACATGTGTTAGGGTAATAATAATATCATTTTTACCATTAATTGCCCCATTTACTTTTAACCGTGGTAAATAAAAGTAAAAAGTTACTATTCACCAAAATTTATTTTTATCTTATTGAACCACATTTTACTCCTTGATATTAACTGTGTCTCTCATATTTTCAAAATTCCACTCATAGAAGTGGTAAAATTATGTTTTATGTACATTTGTAAATTCTCCTAGGAGGCGGGTAAAAGACGGTGAAAAGTTCAATAAAATTTTTATATATCTATGTTATTAAAAAATGACTCCAATGAATTACATTGAACTTATATAGATATTATGTATCTATTTTGACCTAAAATAAATTTAAATAAAATAAATAATTATTTAAATAAAAAGTCGGTTTTTAAATAGTAACCCAGTGTTTTCACAATATATTAAAAATTGAAAGTTTTCAGAAAAATACCAAAAATTCACCCTAGGATAATTTTGATATTCCAAATCCAAAAATGAAGTCCATTTTGAAAGATAAAATTTAAAAAAATTCAAAAAGAGGGTATTACTATTCATAACGGCTAGTTTTAATAATATTTTAATAACATATCATTGTTTAGTGAAACCCAGTATTACGTACAACGCAAGCTATCGGGGAAGGCTGATCTTGCATGCAATGCAAGCCAAGAAAGTGTTGTGTGTAGTGAAATATTCCTTTAGTGTTGCGTATAAAATAATACATAAAAAAATACTTCTCATAAAATCTCAGGTGTTACAGCCCCTATCCTTTTTGTTAAGAAGAAAGATGAATTTATGAGGTTATGCATTGACTACAGGAAGATCAATACTATAACAATAAAGAACAATTATACCCTACCTTGCATTGATGATTTATTCGACCAAATTCATGAAGCTAAATATTTTTCAAAGATTGAACTTCGATTTGGATATCATTAGTTGTGTGTGAAGAGGGAAGACATTCTAAAAACAGCATTTCGAACCAGGTATGGGCATTACAAGTTTACAGTAATGAATTTTGGATTGACTAATGCACCCTTTGTCTTAATGGATTTAATGAATAGAGTTTTCAAGGAATTTATTGATGAATTTTTAGTGTTATTTATTGATGATATCATGGTATACTCAAAAAGATACAAAGATCATGAAAATCACTTGCGCGCTATTCTGAAAACCCTCAGAAGAAATGAATTATTTGGGAAGTTTAGCAAGTGTGAATTCTGGCTTCAAAAGATTCCTTTTCTTATAAATATTGTCTCTAAAGATAGAATCTATGTTGATCCTTCAAAGTACAAGTAAATCCATGAATCGCCAGTACCGAGGAGTATAACTGAGGTACACAGTTTTATTGGTTTAGCAGGTTATTATCGACGTTTCATCCAGAATTTTTCCCGGTTGGCTAACCCATTAACCAAGCTCACGCGTAAAGGGGTTAAATTTGTTTGGACAAAACAGTGTGAAGAATGTTTTGAAGAACTTAAGAGAAGATTAGTCAATTCTTATATCTTTACTCTACCATTAGGTAATGATGGGTTTTTAATTTATAGTGATGCTTCAAAGAAAGGACTTGGTTGTGCCCTTATGCAGAATGATAGAGTTATTTCCTATGCATCACGAAATCTAAAATCTCATGAGAAAAAACTATCCCACTCATGATCTTGAGTTAGAAGTTTTAATCTTTTATATTATGATAAGGAGACACTATCTCTATGGTGAAAAATGTGAGATTTATCCTGATTGCAAGAGTTTGAAGTATATTTTCTCACAAAAATAACTCAATATAAGGAAAAGGAGATAGATTTAAATACTCGAGGATTATGATTGCACTATAAACCACCACCTAGGGAAGGAAAATAAGGTGGAAGATACTTTGATTAGAAAGGATCATGGAATTTTGAACAAGAAAAGAGTTGAAAGGGATCCTATTTTCATGGATCTAGTAAAGATGGATATGGAAATAACCATAGAATGTGAAACATAAGTACTTTTTAAAATGGTTGACAAACCATCTTTAATAGAAAGGATAAAAACTTATCAGACTACTGATGAGGAGTTTCAAAAGAATATTAAAGCTATAAATGATGGGAGATTGAGGGAATTTGTATATGAAGATGGAATTTTGAAATTTGGGAAAAGAATTTGTGTTCTCGATATACCTAATCTAAAAAGGGAATTTTTGGATGATTCTCATAGCTCCAATTTCTTTATACACCCTGGGAGCACCAAGATGTATAGTTATTTGAAGGAACATTTTTGGTGGGACAAATTGAAGAGGGAGATTTCTGATTTTGAGTCAAGATGTATGGTTTTTCAACAAGTGAAAGCTAGAATGCAACAACCTAGAGGAGTCATAGAACATCTTCCCATGCCTGACTGGAAATGGGATAATATTACGATGGACTTTGTTATGGGGCTACCAAATACTCCTGGAAATAATGATGCAATATGGGTCATTGTTGATCGTCTTACCAAGTAAGCACATTTTCTTACTATAAGAGAAGATTTACCACTTGAAGATCTAGAAAGACAATATATTAATGAAGTTGTAAGACTTCATGGAGTACCCCTATCAATTGTTTTTTATCGTGATCCCCATTTTACATCAAGATTCTGGAAGAGTCTTCAGAAAGCCTTGGATACTGAACTTCATTTGAGCACTGCCTACCACCCTCAAACTGATGGAAAATCATAACGGACTATTCAAACCTTATAATACATGTTGAGATCTTGCTCACTTGACTTTCAAGGTATGTGGGATCAGTATTTACCTCTGGTAGAATTTTCCTATAACAATTGTTTCCATTCAAGTATTCAGATGGAACCATATAAATCGTTATATGGAATGAGATATCGCCACCAACTTGTTGGGATGATGTTGGGGAAGAAAAACTCATAGACCCAGAATTTGTTGAGGAAATGATGGAAAAGGTGAAGGTAATCCAAACCCACATCAAAGCCGCTCAAAGAAGGCAGAAGAGCTTTGTCGATAACCGAAGGAAGGATTTTTAATTTCATGTAAGTGATCATGTTTTCTTGAAGGTATCTCCATGGAATGGAGTTATATGATTCGGTAAAAAGGGTAAATTAAGTCCCAGGTACATCGGACCATTCAAAATTTTAGAACGAATTAGGGATGTAGCTTACTGTTTTTCAATGCCACCAAGTCTCTCCAAAGTTCATGATGTATTCCATGTATCACTTTTGAGAAAATACATGTCTAACCCAACACATGTACTCACCTATGAGGAAATTGAACTGGAACTTGATCTATCTTATTGTGAAGATCCAGTTAAGATTCTTGACACCAGAGAACAAGTGTTGAGAAAACAAACAACTTGTCTGGAAAAAGTTCTATGGAGAAACCATAAGATGGAAGAGGCAACATGGGAACCTGAGAAACTTTTGATGAAGAACCACCTGAATCTTTTTGTGCGGTAGTATTCTAGAAATTTTGAGGATGATATTATTTGAAGGAGGGAATAATGTAACACCCCAAGATTTCATGGTACGTTCCCCTTTGAATAATGCAATATCTTGCATTGTATGTAACTTCCAGATTCTAAATCACCGCGACCAATCAAACTAGTCATTATGAATAGTAATACCCACTTTTTGAAATTTTATAAATTTTGTTGTTCAAAATGGACTTAATTTTTGAATTCATAATATCTAAATTAGCTTAGGGTGAATTTTTTGGTACTTTTCTGAAGACTTTCAATTTTTTATGAATAGTGAAAACAACAAAATTTTAATTAAAAACAACTTTTTTTAATCAAAATAATTTATAGTGTTAAATTATACATTCAAGTGGTTTTAAAGTATCATCAGATTATTTTTTTATGATTTAATATAATTTAGGTCATTTTATGTAATTTCACATTTAAACTGGACATAAACAATTGTCAATCTTTTGATAGTTATTATTTCTTAAAAACACGCTTTTTGTTTTGACAACGGGAATTAATTATAAATTAATTTTATCCACTTTTGTGTTTCAAATTTGGAAAAATGGATTCCATATTTGGAATCAGGAGGTCCAAATTGTGTAAATAGGTAACTTTTATTTTTAGACATTATGAATAATTACTTCGGTAAATATTTTATTTACCATGGTTAAAGGGTAAATCTGGTAAATAAGGGTAAAAATAATATTATAATAATATTAAATTACCCTAACATGTGTCCTATTTATAGTTGTTGATACATGTATTACCATGGTCATCCTTGGGTTGATTTTGGGACCCCATGGAGCCACCTGAGAGTGATAATGACACTTTATATTAATTAATTTAAAGTAAAGACAAAAATGACATAAACATATATCTTTTAGTAAAACAATTTTCACATGGGATTATATAAGTTATATTTTTGAATATAAATACTAATTAGAAATATAAAAATATTTCCTGAATAATTTTATTTTATTTATAAATTTTATACATTAAATAATTAAATTTATTTATGACACAATGATAATGCAGTAATTACCTTATTAATGAAAGAATCAAATAAATGGTATTATAAATATTAAAATAAATATAATTTAAAAAAATTTATTACATAGACAAATTTTATAGGTTAATATGACATGTTATTGTTTCTTGAATGTATTTTTTTAGAAGTAATCAAGTTTTTATGGCTTTCACAAAAACCAAATACTAAATAGTTTCAAAATTGACATAAATGAGTTTATAAAACAAATATTATATTATTTAATTATATAATAGTCCTACAAATATAAGGATCTTCCAAATAACTTTTATAATGATAGTTATATCATTAATGAACCACTTTAGGTTCTATTGGAATTTTATAGTAAGTTTATTAACCAATTATTATAATAATACAAGAATACATGGTAAAAGTTAAACTATTTAACTAAGAGTTAAATCTGAAAGATAAGGTTAATATAGTGACCCAAGCTACTCGAAAACCAATTTTTTGAAAGATTTTCGACCCATACCTACCTTATCCTCGAAATAAATCATTTTTGAGCCATTAGAAACCGAAAATTATTTTATTATAAAATAATAATTCAATCTTTTCTTAAGGTGACCCTCACCTCTCTTATAAAAGGGAACTTCCCCTTCTCTCAAAATCACACCTCCAAAGCCATTTGTCTTAGCCAAAATCTGCCCAAATATCCTTCCAATTTCCCTTAATTAAACCTAGAGGCCTTATTTTGATCATAAATCTAGCCTAAGTATCCCTTTTGACCAAATCAAACGGAATAACCTGAAGAAGAGGTAAATATTTCATCACTTCTTTAAAGTTATTTTTCTTCTTCCACTTCCTCTTTATTTGTTGTTTCCATTATAAAATAATAAATCTAGTATATTATATATATTGTGATGTTATTATAAAAATGGTACAACCATATTCATTATTCTATCCATCATATGAATGAAAAAGTCGCCATACGTGTGTACGTATGGCTTACCGTCTCCATGTCGTGGTGTAGTTGTTATTAAATACATTATTTTTTTTGGAGGGGTATAATAATGATGTATAATTGATTTAAATAATAAATATAACATGTTAATGATTCTGTATATATAATATACTATCTATTTACATACGATTTTATTTTCAAAAGAATGATATTGTCGCTCGTGCGTACATACGGATTACCGCCTCCACGAACGCGATGAGATTCATTTCCCCGTCATAACCATTCAAGAATAGTTTTCATTTGATGATTTAAAATAGAGTTTAAGGACTTAATATCATTATGGATATGAATCGAATACATCCTATCCATAACAAACATGGCTCATGTAATAAAACATATAAAGGAAAAGCAATCAGTTAACACCTGAAATGAGGATAATACTAAAATATTATTAACAAAGCTATATTAGAATATCATATATGATATCATATTTATGTATAAAGTTCTGGTATAATTTAATAAAAATGATTTAACTATTATACAGGAGGTTAATGTACCCTCAACCAAGGAAAAGTATAAGGTAAGAGTTAATTTTACAATCTCTTTATTATTTGAGGTTGTTTTTATGTAAGTATCTACTGGGACCTCTTTATCATCCACATCCGTGTTTTCTTAAAAATATATTTCAAAAAAAAATTACTATTTACTAGACTGGGGGTTAAATTCATTTATACCCTTATTTGACCTTATATGTTTTGAAAGTAATCTTTTCTTCGTTTTCCAAACTAGGTACTTTATGACCTTTTCGATAAAATTAAGGTAAGAAACCTTTTTTTTAACTTATATGTTGGGTTTGGCTATTTTCCGCCATTATAACATTGTCGAAACTTCCCTTACAAGATTATAAGAATATTTTCAAAATAAATGTTTTATTTTATAATTATGTGACTCTTAAATTATTTCAAAATAGAAAGATATATTTCTCTCAAATAGTTTTGATTTCATCTATGTCAACATCTTTTGATGGATTCTAAACTTGTTCAAAGTAGATTTATTATAATACAAATCTTCTATATTATATTGAAGGTTTTGTGATATATTTAATTGAGGATGTGTTATTTTTATACCATTCATGATTGTGGTTAAAGTATTGACATTTTAGATGCTAGTTTTAATATTAATGTTTATGTTATGTTTAAAACTTTTCATATGAGGAATGTGTTGGACTTAGTAAGTGACCGGTGGAGCCCGCTATAGATCCTCGATGCAGTAGTAGGTATCATGAGACAATTATATGTGGAATTGGTTGAGACCTTTCCCAATTTGATATATGATTTTGGTCGAGGCCTAAATCATTTTTAGATATCTTGGCCATGGACTTGAAAAGATGTTTCAGAATGTCCTGTATTAAACATTCCCTCATTATGAAAATAATAATGATGGTTCATGTGGTTATTCGACTATTAGAATACCCGTGACTATGTTTTGTTATGTAATTATTTAATCATCTCATATTCCATCCATAAAGTGTTCATGTTTATTATTTTTAAAGGCATACGTTTTAAACTATTCACCATGCCTAATATTTATGTTATCTTCTGTTGTACTTCTTACTCTTATTGAGTATTTGATCCCACCACTTTCTTATGTTTTATTTTCCCAGGATATGAAGAAGTTAGTTATGAGTGACTTGCAGGCATAATCTAGGAGGCTTGGATGTTTCTAATGGAATAAATTAGTTTTGTATTTCTTCAAAAGTTGTAATGTTGAACTTTTGTATATATCTTGTTTCCAATAATACTAAATTATTTGGTCTTTGAGACCTTTTTCCTTATATCATTCCAATGCTATGTAATAAAGCACCAACTATGGGTAACTGGGGCCAGGGCGTTACAAAAAACTTCAACCATTCTGATATATTTTTTTCAAGTGACTTTAAACTCTTCTACTTATTACTTCACAAGTCTGCATCACCTCTCTTCATCCAATCAAATAGTGTGCAGTGGATCTCTTAATCTAATGACTTAATTTGTGTTGAAAACTCTTCCAATGAATTATTTTCTATAGATTTTCAGAAGGATCTTTTTTTTTCATCTGATACCTTGTTTTAAAACATCCCTTTTCATAAACACTACATTTTCTTTCTTCCAATAACTTCTACATCTGATAAAATATATTTGAAAGAAAAATCAAACTCCCCCTTTTTCTTTCCTTAGGTAAAAAACTAATTTCTTGAGTCAGATCATATTTTTAACACTACAATAACTCAAAATTAAAAAAAAAAATTCATCCAATCAGATGTGTCTGATGATCTACATTTGATGATCCACATCTAATCAGTAACTTTTAATTTCCTCAAACTTCATAAAATTTCAACTTCCAGTCTTCTAATATCTTTAACATTTGTTGTTTCTCAATCTGATGATATATGTTTGGGAAACTAGTGATCATAGAATCACAAATTCTCCATTTCTTTAACAGCTTATATCATGATATTTTTTTGATGTTGATAAATTTAATATCAGAAAACTATTATATGACTTTATTTTTAAGTTCTATGTCTTCCCAACTCTTTGAGTCCAAAAACATTCAAACTTTATTTATTTCAAAAAATTATTATTTTTAAGAAAAATATTAATCTGTTGGACTAGGTCTGATGGATCATCTAATTTCTAAATTTTCAAAACATTTTTTTTAATGAAATTCTAAGAAACTTCTGAAAAAACAGGTTATAAACATACAGCAACATTTCTTTCACCTAATTTACAAAAAACATTATCTAAAAAAATTATTTTCTGACAAAAAAAAATTAGAAATAAAAACATCACAAATTATCTTCAGCATGGATGCTGGTTACTAGAACCATTCTTGAATATCCATCCTCTAAGCCCATTTCATGTCTTAAGCACCTAAATTCTCCATAAAATCTTTCAAGTCCCATAGAAATGAGCATGTCCAATTTCAAATGATTTTCTACTTAACTATGTATATAATCCCCTATAACATGCATATGTTCTCGAGGACTATCAACCATATGCATATTTTCCTAGAAAAAAAGGATCACTGATCCTTGTGATCCCTACAAAAATTGTAGTCGAACTCATCACCCCAGTGGTGTTCACAATCATCCTTGCCATATTTGACCCATTTCATCACCAAGATTCAAGATCTTTAAGACATAAATCATCTTCTCCATGAGTCTAGAATACAATATGTGGTATTTTTTCACAAAAGGAGGTCTAATATATATGAACCTAGACTAACATAGTAGAAGGTATAAGCTATATAACCCTAAACTGCAGCAACATAAGGTCCAATCTATATGATCCTAAACTAAATTAACACATGGTCAAAGCTGTATAAACATTAACTTTAGAATTTTTAGTTAAAATATATTCAAACTTAAACATCAGTTATATTGGTTCAACTTGCATGACCTTAAACTACCTAAGGAAATATATTTAATGCTTATGATATTGATAACCCATAAATGGTGATTTGGGAAAATTCGATTCTCTCCTATCTATACATGCACCTTGTGTGACCTAAGAAAAATTGAGACCTAATAAAGGAAAATATACATAAAAGTTATTAGTTTAAAAACCTATAAAGTGATTCCAAATAAATATTCAAGTATCTTCCCACTAAACATTCCTTATATAAAGATTAGATAAAAATATGGGTGATAAAAAAATAGACATAAAACTTGTTAGGCTGGAAACACATAAAAGAAACCCTAAGAAAATTTCAAGAATCTACCCACTAGGCCTCCCTTATAATAAGACTATGAAAAATTAAGATAAATAAAAAAATATGCAAAGACTATGAGGTCCATCATATGGCCCCAATCATAGTTATGTTATACTCACTACACCTTTATCTAAGGAAATATTTAGAGCACTCCCTCTCAATGAATACTCACCCAAGACACTGCTTTGAACCTAGAAATTTTCTTCCAATTTTGATTGGAATAGACCTAGTGCATCGATAATGGTGTTTATACCAAAACCTAACTGAAATATATTCCTAGTAGGAGTTTATTACAACTCTAGTTTTTTAGTTTATGTTTGGATTAAATTAATATTTTAGAGAAGCTTGATTTGTCTTGAAAATTTATATAAAACTGAGACATCAAGATATCATGAGTATAATAAAAGAAGAAGTCAAAAAATATTGATAGTAATATAGGGAATCCCAAGAGACTTTGGTGGTAATTTAGTTCCTCAAAACTGATTCCTTCCTTCTTCTCCCAAAATATATTTCTAATGGGGAATTTTTTATACCTTCCAAACAAACATTAACAAAATTGAATTTGAGAAAATAGCCAAAACACAAAGGCATATTTTATGCCTATAACACACAACCATTTAAGGGACATGAAATTAGGTCACATGATCACATAAAAAAAGTAGACAAGTGATCACACAACATGGACATTCTCACATGATTCCTCTCAGTGTACATGGTATCATCTAGAACTGAAGGATTCACATGGCCAAGGATATTTGTGATGGGTCCTTCATACGGTCTTTGATTTCATGTGATTCCACCTAGACACACATGATTATCTATCTCTAAATGGATCACAAGTCTTAGGTTTTAGGAGATGCAAGGATCTTGTGGTCATTGTTCTGTATGTGATGTCCTAAAGTCATATAACCACCCCATAGAAACTAAATCATGCAACTGATCCCAGGACAAATCTTTCCAAAATTGGCCTACCATATGATCATTGGTTTTCATGAGATACATTAGGAGATTTAATTAATAAAATATGATCTAGAAACACACAACACATGGATTTTTACTAGATTATACAAAAAATATTACACTGAATAAACCCATGAACATGGATTGACCTCTTTGCAAATTAGTTTAGATATAGGTTTTAACATTTATAAAACCCCCCAACACTCGAAAAAGGGATTATTTTAGAGGATTGGATATGAAGAGGGAGCTGAATTTATGGAGATAAAGAGTTTTTCAATTTTGAATACCACCTTTTAAAAATATTTATGTAATTTTGAATGATGGGTTTAATAATCAGACAATTCATTCATACAAGACTTTTCTATGAGACCACCATCATGAGGGATAATCATGTAATAACCCATTTTCCAAATGAATATATTTGGATTTCCTAGTCATGTGGTTGTGAGATAGCCCCTCAATCATACGATAATGTTGCATGACCCCCATGTATTTCACACTCACACAACCTCCCTTTGACATCATGTGATTATGGAACCATGTTTTGGTCATGTTATCACATGACCCCACTACCATTACATGATGCACATGATCTTCCCTTCTTTGTATGGAGCCGTGACCCCATGGAATTCATATGATCACCCAACTCCTAATGATGGCCACACAAACTCCCCTAAGCGTATGTTTCCCATTTATCCCATAACTCATATCACTTAATATCTTCTAATATCCTCTTACTAAAAGGTCTATAATCCATATGGGTCCAATAATCCTTACTCAACCAACAGTGAGAAATGAAAAAATGAACTTTCATTACTCTAATTCTTGTTATAATCCAGTCTTTTAATATGCCTTTTCAAGGTTCAATCAATCATATCAAATTCCAAAATTCCCTCATATATCATTAGATTTATATATTTCTATATAACTTTTGTAAATTAACATCCATATCATATGATGTTAAACTACATGGTTAATGTACTTTTCTCATGATGAAAAAATGTAAAATATATGAACTATGAGGACTCTAATTCCTATTACAATTAGGATATATAGGATTATTTTTTAAGGCACAATATCCATATACAATATACTTCCATTGATTCTTCTACAAGTCTATATTCCTATTAAACACTATGACATTTTCACATCATTACCATCATGTGCCCCTATATACAGCTCTCACATTTCCATGAAGAATACCATAATTTTTCAAGGATTCCCTAGTGTGTAATCCCTATCCAAATACCCATTTAAAATGTGTATGATGTCATATTATCCCTTATTTATCACACCAAGCATGACTCATGTGGCCTTAGATACTTGAAAATATTATGCCATTAGCATAAAAAAAATTTCCCCATTATGGTCATACTCCTTAGGTGTGATCCTCTTCCATATTTCCTTTTCTTCAAAGGGACATACTCCCAATGAAACATCTCAGGGTGGAATTAGTGTGTAATCTCCATAAAAATTCAATGTTTTATGAATATTTGATGTGTTTTATATTATGTTATTAAATATTTCTCATACTAATCACAACTTACATGATCTTAGATACCTCTAATGATTATGAATTATCATGATACAAATTCATTGGACATGTGACTCCTATTTAGTTATAAGTTTTGACTATATATTCATTTCCATTAAAGGGATTTACTCCTAATGTAATGTCTCAGGGAAGACTTATAGGTATAATACCCATTCAAGCTTCTATTTTCATACCTTTCATGACACATATGTTTTCAACTTCAAAACTATTTGGACTATGATTCCTTCCTTCACAGGATATAAAGAATGCATCTCCAAGTCTTGAGACTCCACATATCATTTTCAAATGTCCCGAAATATTTCCTTACTGTATAATGTTAAATTTCATGGTACGGTCCTATTATATGACCTTGAACTAGGTCACTTGAACAACATGGAATTTGATTCTCATCTCGACGAGATACATAGGATGCATTTCTGAGGTTCAAACCAAACATCACTAATCTATCATCCTTGGGATTCCATATTCCTAATTTTTATCATTTTCACACCATGAAATACTCCCATAGGCCTGAGAATCTCATTCATTGGGGACATATTCCCTATGGACCACCTTTAATTAGGATATATCCCTGATAAAATCATGCTCCCACCCATAGGAACGTATTTGTCCCAGTTCTTATAAAAAATCCACACTAGGCTATACTCTTGGTGGGGATCCTCTTCATATGGTCATATTCTTTATAAGATAAAAATATCCCCATTGGGTCATATCCTTATTCCTTCTTCATATGGCCATATTTCATATTACAACATTCCATCCTCATTGAGACATAACTTTGATGGGGACCATCTTCACAAGGTCATACTCCTTATGAAACCAAATCATCCTCACTTGTCCATATTCCCTTTGAGTATAACCAAATGGGTTACTCGTGTTTAATACCAATACTAAATATTGTTATGAATCCTTCATCTAGTTAACCTTACCACATGATGTTAAACTACATGGCTTGGTCCTTGTCTCCGACCATAAAAGGTGTGACATGTCATGTTAAGTGGAACCAAACTATATTGATATTAATTTATTTCATATAAATGTATATAAATCTTCTTCATAGACCTAATCCTAAAACCATAAAATTCATAAAACCTTCTCAAATGGAAATATACTCTAGATTTCCCAGTTGTATATCTTTAAGACATAAAAACCCCCAAGAAAGCATCACTAAGTAATAATAAGTAATGCATTAGAGAAAATATGATACATGTATAGGTATAATTGATGGAGAACCTCTTATTCATACATATGTTCATGTAAATAGAATACCCCCAATGTATACAGATGCTTGTAATCAACCAATTGTAAAATTTTAGGGTAACCAATCATGTATCAAGATCTAGGAAAGATTGATGATCATATATTACTTCTTTAAGAGAGTCTTGGAGTGGGAAATATCCCCCCCAATGGGGTGTGATGAGAACAAATTACCATCCTCTCGACTAATGTGATTTCTTAAGCATAATTGGTAAGGATTCCCAATAATCACTATTATTTATAAAGCATGCATGTAGATCATTATAGATATAGAATCCATTGGGAGTTTCTATTGGAAATAGATTACATGCCAATAAATATTTAACCTATATTTTAAACATTGTATAGCATGGTTATATAGAATCTTTAACATAAATATAAATATTATCACTTTAGTCTTATCTTTCCCACTTAATATATACAGAACCACTTTAGTCTATTTATTCATATTCCTCATAGCACTCAACTTTAGTACATGTGATCAGATCATACGATATTTTTAGGATCTCTTCACTTATTATTCTTTCCTTCTATAACATCCAAATGATATTTCCGAGATCATAAAATATCATATGATTAGTATCTTTATCATTATATAATGTAGTGCATTCTTTATCTATTTTCTCTTTCGAGAATCTAGTTCTCTTGGATACTCACCATATTACCCCATACTAATAGTGGATCCTCATTTTTCTATTTAATTATCCTCAATATTCTCGCCTCATCATATGCATAAGATGTTACATTAAATGAATTAAATCATTTTTAATATCCAAAAATGTAATACTGAGAGTACTTTCACACTACCAACCAAAAATAAAAATTATAAAATACCCAAATTTAGGTTCCTCTAATTTTATTTCTCAAAAGGATATTACAAAAATTCTATCATAAACCATCCCAATATGTCTTATGCTGTAACTCCCCAAGCCCACCTCTAATAGGAAATGTTCTACAGACTAGCATCGAGTAGGTATTTCACTGAAATGGGAGGCATTTTCCTAACTACCTGTACAAACACACACATATTCAAGTCTATAAAATGTAAAAATAATTGAAAAAATATGCATGCATGCAACTAGATACTACAACTAGAGTATGAAAGGAAGTAAAGGAAAGTAAAAAAAAATCCAAATACAAGCCCACCACAAAGAGACTAAAACACAAGTCCAACCTGAAACTAAGTACTAGGACTATAGCCAAAGGCTACAAGAATACACCTCAGTCTGTTCGGTCTCACTAAGAACTGTCTAGTCTTGGTCCATCTAGGACTCTGTCAAAAGGTTGATCGTCTGTACAAGACCTGACACATGTGGGAAAAGCCTGGGCAAGGGTGATTATAACAATACTCATTAGTACACCTCAAAAACCACAAATAATACAATAAGGGAAATACAATCATATCTACACATGTATATTTATACAACAAATATAATAAGAATATCTAGATATAATCAACAAAGACACATAGTCTAAAGTTAATTCACAACCATGGTATACCAGCCTAGGATTCCAGATCAAGGATTCCACAAAGCACTCATTCATGAGAAAACACTCCGGAGTCTGATATCACTGAAAATTTTCATCTAAGAGGTAGTTATCATTGGTTCTTTCCATTAGAAAGTACATGTTGAAGGTCTGAAGAGATATGATACACATATGAGGATCACTTCCAAAGCCATGGGGTGATACAAACAACTCAATCGAGATTAACCCACTAATTATAGGATAGGTTCCCTCATAGTATTGGTCATGATGACAATAAGAACTCCACCTAGGGTATAAAGATGAATAGAGGACCTCAATCCAGGCCTTTCAGAGGGATTCTAGTGACTCTGTCCATGAATTCCTACTGAAGTGATCATAGTCCTAGGAGTCGGAGATGATTCCATATCAACCCTTAGGGAAAGGATAAGGGGAACACACCCTAATGAAACTTTTCCAAGATATGGTGGAAAAGGGCTCCAGGACATATATAAAAAGGTATATAGCATGTAGTAGGTGTCACATGCCATGTCCCTTGACCCTGAGTCCTGCCCATGTAAAATGTCCCATGTCTCAAGGTGTGTTTTTGTAGAATTAAATGGCATGTAGGCTACCCATGTAGTCAAACCATGTTCCATTACAAGGATTTAGCCCATGTACCGACTTTAGCATAGGTACCTAGTCCAAGTCGTGTCCGTATGGGGGAGTACACAGCATGCAGACTACCCTTTTAGTCCACCCAGTGTCTATGTACCCTCTGAGGTAAATTTTGAGTCACTTGGGAGAAACTACAATCCATGTGATAGGGGTCACACATAGTGTGATATTTAACTTTCACCTAAAACCTTGTCCACTATAAAGGGATCCCCACATATCATGTAGATCCATATTACATTCTGAGTAGTATGGGATTTTCCAAAATCCTATATCAGTTCTCTGTTCATATTCTCTATTGCTTCAACCTCTAATCTAGACATATATTTCTAGAAAACTCAAGTAAATTCCTCATCGAGTATTTTCCATAAAAACAATAAGTTTCATCAATCAAATATGCTCAGAAAATTGAACTAATCATCTTTCCTCATAGTGCACTGAATAATGTGAAATAAGGTATCCACCATTATTTGATTCGCTGCCACTTCCATCATTACACCACCTTCATGTCGTCTCATTCCCAGATCTATGATTTTGGATCATTTCTCTAAGAAACATATATGCAACGATCAATGGATTATGATATGTTGAACCATGGTACAAACTAGGAATGCCCAATATGAACATGGAATCGAGGCACAAAAGCACAAGAACAATATAGGAGAATGAATCTTGATCTATGTTTTTCTCGATCTCGATCAATTTCTGTTATAACGACAAATGAAGAATCAAAAATTTTAATTATGAATAAATTCTACCAAAACCCAATTAAACTGAACCATCCCACAAATATACACGATTTAAGGATAAATTGGTTGGTTTATTGATTCATGTTCATCATAAGAATCAAGAACGGATAAAAGAAACAAGTAAAACAACAACCCTACCTCAATTCATATTGATCGATAATGAAAAAAGAATTTTTGTTGAATTTATTGGTGATAGCCTTCAATTATGTCCTAAACCAATCCTTAGTCTCTAATTCGGTCATCATCCACCAATGGAATATCCTCCAATGGCTCCAATGGCTCTTAAAAATTCACAGTTTTATACGGATAACCCATATAATTTTCCATAAGTGCATGTTTAAAGAGGAAAATATTAGTTCATTGCATCATTGTGTTAAAAAAACAAATAAAATAATTTTTATTAATTATTTTATTCATTTACACATGTGATTACTTTTTCCAAAAAACAACCCACGTTAACTAAGGTTAAGTTTCACCTAGGGTAAAACCTACGTTCTAAACTCAATGGTGCCCTTGGATTTCTAATCCAGACACCCATTTAGAATTTATTCATTTCTTTTAATAAAACTATGCATGTGTGAAATTTAATATATTTACTATATTTGAAATATTTATTATGGGAACACTAGGAATTATAATGCCATGTCGTCTCAGCACCAGGTCTTGAAAGTAGTCCATATAATATCAAAAAATAATACATGGAAAATATGCGACATTATATTCTCCCTACCTTGGGACTTTATATCCCTAAAAATCCAAAATAAGGAATACATAAAAAGATGTGGGTACTGAGCAAGAATCTAATCATGCCAGTCCCTTGTGCTCTCCTGGAGATTCTTATGCTTCCACCGAACATACACTAATGGAATCATTCACCCAAGAAATTTCCTCTCCTTCTGATCTTTTATCTTTACTAAGTACTCATCAAAGATAGCTCTATCCACGATTTCTAGATCAACTGAATTGATAATGTGTGAAGGGTCATATATGTTCATCCTCAGCTACAACACATGGAATACATTGTGTACCTGGTCTAACTACGGAGGTAGATCTAAGTGGTATTTTACATCTCCATCTCTGCAAAATATTTTGAAAGGTCCAATGAATCTCATAGATATCTTGTTTTTCTATCCAAATATTTGTATTCCACATCGAGGTGACACTTGTAGGAAAACATCGTCTCCTTCCCCAAAATCCATATGACTTCATTGTCTATCAGAATAATACTTCTAACATCTCTTTGAAGTATTCATATTCTCCTAGATGATTTTCACCTTCTCTATTTTATCTCACACCTACTCTGAACCCATGAGTGTTTACTCTCCAAGGTCATTCCAGCAAAGTGGTAACCTACAGGTTCATCTGTAAAAATACTCAAATGGTGCCATATCGATGATATAATGGTAACTGCTATTGTATGAAAACTCCACCGATGGTAGGTGATCCTCCCAACAATAGAAAATCTACAACATGTAATCTTAAAGCATTTCCACTAGAACTAGAATGATCCTCTTAGTATAGCCATTAGTTTGGGGGTGAAATGTAGAGATCAAGCATAGATGAGTCCCAAAATCCTCATGTAATTCCATCCAAAATCGGGATGTGAATCGAGCATCGTGGTCTAAAATTATCATGGATATATCTCCATGGATTCAGACTATCTCCTATACATAGAGGTGTATCAAACTCTCTACTGATCTCTGTTCTTGGAAAGTTAGGAAGTGGGATGACTTAGTGAGTCATTCTATGATCACCCAAATAGAATCATTTCCTTTTGATGTATGTGGTAATACCATCATGAATTCCATTTATATATCATCCCACTTCTACTTTGGAACCTCAAGGGTTTGAGCTAAACCCACTAGAACTTGGTGCTCCTCCTTCACTAACTGACAAGTAAGGCATCGAGAGACAAAATCCACAACTCCTTTCTTTATCTCTAGCCGCCAAAACTGATTTCAGAGGTCTAATTATATATTTTATGCACCTAGATATACCACCAAAGGAGATGTATGAAACTCTATAAGAACCTTATCCCTCAACATCACTGGTACCATCGTGTGTCCTCTGAAAATAATGATGTGCTCCCCAACATTAGAAAATCCATCAGGATCATGCCCTTTAGATATATGAGTATGTAGGGTATCATAGTTAGTTTCCCCAATATGTGACTCCCTAAATCATTTCAAGAGTAAAATAGTGGAAACCATTTACTTGAGGTAATTTTCCCCACCTCCATCCATAAAGAATAACTATAAAAAGGCCTACTGCTCTAATGCCTTATTCGGAAACTATGAACAAGATATAATACTGAGAGAATCTGCTACTAAATTCCCCTTTCCAAGAGTATAGACAATTTTAAAGTCATAATTCTAGAGGAACTCTATTCATTGCATCTATATCAAGTTGAGATCCTTCTAAAAGAAGATATACTTGATACTCTTGTGATCGTAATAGATGATAAACTACTCTCCCATCAGGTAGTGTCACCACATCTTCAAGGAGATGACTAAAACTTCTAGATCAAGAAATGGGTCAGGTAGTCCTTCTCATGTGGTCTCAAATGACATAAACCATAGTCAATCACCACTTTCATCTACATCATAAAACAACCAATACTGGTTCTTGATGCATTGCATAACACTACATACTCAACACCCTCCTCCGGTAATCTGAATATTGGAGCCCTTGTCAAACTCTTCCAAAACAACTAAAAATCCTACTAAAACTACTCAATCCGCACAAAAGGTTTCCCCTTTCAAGTTAAAGCTGTACTAGGTTCTTATATTCTAGATAAAATAGGTATGAATATTCAATAATAGCATGCTAACCCTAGGAAGCACTAAACCTCTATCACTCTCTTGGGTGGATCTCAAGCTAACACTGCATCAAACTTGTATGGGTCCACTACCACACCATCTACTAAGATGACATGTCCTAGAAAGTGGTAAACCTAAATCCAAAACTAGAAGGTTGAAAGCTTTTTATAAATATCGTTCTCTCAGATTACATTCAAAACTATCCTCAAGTGTCTCCCATGCTCTTCCTCGTATGCTAAGTACACCAAGATTTCGTCGATGAAGACTACCAAAAACCATTCAAAGTAAGGATGAAATATCTGGTTCATGAGTCCCATGAACACTTCTAGGGTTTTCTTCATTTCAAAGGGAATCAATAAGTACTCATAGTGACTGTAGCAACATCTTAATATCATCTTCAAAATATCCTTGTCTCGTACTCATAGATGGTGATAGCTTGGCCAGAGGTATACCATTGAGAACCATTGCACCCCTCTAAACTAATCAAAGAGGTCATCGATATTTGGTAGTGGATATTTTTTCTTCACAGTGACATGTTTCAAGTGTCAATAGTTCACACACAACCTTAATACTCCATCTTCCTTCTTGGAAAACAAAACTAGAGATACCCAGGGTGAAACACTGTGTTTAACAAATCCCTTCCTCTGCAAGTCCTCTAACTTCACCCTAATCTGACAAAGCTCTGTAAGATCCATCTGATATCCTAGCATGGATATCGGTGTCATCCTAGGGTGTAGATTAATGAATAATTCTATCTCTCAACAGAGAGGTAAACCTAGAATATCCATAGGGAAGATTTACTTATACTCCACCACAACTACAAGAAACTGAAAACTCATAACATCCACCGCACCAAGTGTTAGTCAAGTCATATGATGAGTAATATGATGAACCCTCCTATGCATGAGTACATCCTACACCGCATGGGTTTTCTTTTCATCAAAAAAGGAAAACGTGGTTCTGAAACTACAGACACACCATATCCTTTGCCTAAAATGGTCAATATGGGCCTGAAATATAGACAACCAGTCTATACCGAGAATGGCGTCTTAAGGACTCAATGTTGTTACCAAGAGATTTCAATATAAAATCTCACCTCCAAGAGTTGGGTCACACTGTCGACACAAGTTTGTGATTGATGATTATTCTCTACCAGGAGTCTCCAAGCATGAGGGTCGAGCCAATGGTTCAACTGGAATCTCTTAGTCTCATACAAGGTATGTGGTAAGAAAGGAATGACTAGAACCTAGGTTTATAATAATTACAAATAAGGTATAAAAGACACAGATCATGCCTTGAATAATCCTCAGAGCCTCTAGGTCATAATCTTTGACCACCTTCAGTTTTCCCAATCCATGTCCTCTAGCTCCCTGAGCTTGGTGTGGACCACCTGGGGGTGGTGGCAGTAACAAGTTGAAATATTAACCACTTCTTGCTACTCTCCCAGATTCACATCCATGTCCACCACCTTGAGAACCTAGCTGATTCTATTGCTACCTCTACCTCAGTGTCCCATCTACAGTTTCTCTATCAGCTATATAGCAAGTCAGACAATCACATGAAAGATGTCTCCTACCATCACATGAGTATCACTGCCTCTTTATGGTCTGACTGGACCCACCCTATGAGTCCTGAACCACATATCCACTATTTTGGGACATCCAACTAAAATTTCTCACATGATCAGGTCCCTAATACTGACATTGGATCCTTACTACCAGGGTATCATCTCTGAATTTCTCACTGCCGATAACCACAAGTTATATATTCTCATCCAAGAAACTTTATACCACTAAAGCTCTCTATAGAACCCCAAGAAAGGTAGAAATTCATAGAGGGATAACACTAGATTATATGTATCTACACATACCACACTTAAAAGTATGATCCCTAAATAATTGGTGATGAACCATATCCCTAAAGTACATGGAAAGGTTGTTAAACCTCAATGAATACCTAGTTATTATCTTACTGCACTAATGGAGCTACAAAAGCTCCTGTATACACACATCCCTTAGCTTAGCTGGTGAGAAATACTCTTTGAAAAGTCTCCCAAACTCTATCCATGAAATATTTTCTTCATCATAAGGTTGGGTCACTAACCCCCATTATCACCTTACTAAGCCATGAATAATGCTCACTACTAGGACCATCATATGTTCTGTTGGTGTCCTGACTAGATGGAAAACTTGGGTCACCACCTCAATCCATTCATTATATTCCTGTGTTTTAGTCTCGCCTTAGAAGCTGAGGGGTCTCTATCATTGAAACTCATGAAGCACGTTCAGCCTATGCACCACATCTGTTGGTATTATGGGTACCAAGTGATGCTCTACAGGTGGTGGTATGGATGGTGCACCACTTGGGGTAATATCTCGGGAACTGGTCCATGTATCAATGCCTCATCAATGAGGGGATCATCCTTGTTATCCTGATGTTGGATCCTAGATGGAATATTTCATGGATGTATCCATAAAATAATAAGATATGCCAATGGCAATGGTTATATCTGGATAGATGACTCAATAAGTACATGGAAACCACAAAACCTTCCTATATGATTCATGTACCATTTTTTTCCTAAAACCAGTATTATCATGTACCAAGTATAAAACAAGGTGATCAAAGTTCTAGTGTATGAATATGTCAGCCGTTGAACCAACACTAGAGTCCATATTCTGAAATCCGAACTTGAAACACTTAACATTGTTGCCCCAAACCAATCTCACAAACTCTATTCCTAAAGTAGAATAGAATTATCTGATACCACTCTATCACAAACCATAATAATGGAGCTCATTACACAGCTCCCCAAGCCCGCATCCAATAGGTTAGGGGCTGAGGACTAGCATCGAGTAGGCATATCAATGACATGGGAGGCCTTTTCCTAAGTACCCATAAACATGAACACATCTCCAAGAATATACAATTCTAAAATGTAAAAATAACTAAACAACTATGCATTCATAAATCTAAATCCCACAACCAGAGTATGATAGGAAGTGAAGGAAAGTAAATAGGTCCAAATACATGCCCACCAAAAAAAGATTATGAAACACAAGTCCAACCTGAAATTAAGTACTCGGACTGCTATCAAAAGACACAGGAACACACCTCGTTTTGTCTGGTCTCACTAAGCATCATCTGATCCTGGTCCATCTAGGACTCTTTAAAAAGGTTGATCATTTGTACAAGACACAACACATGTGGGTAAAGCCCGAGTAGGGGTGACTGTAACAATACTCAGTAGGACACCCCAAAAACAACAAATTATACAAAAATGTAAATAAAATCAAATCTATACAAGTATATGTATACATCATATATAACAAGAACATATAGATATACTCAACAAAGACACACAGTCTAAAGGTAATTCACAATCATAGTATACCAGCCTAGGATTCCAGCTCCAAGATTCCACAGAGCACTCGTCTAGGATGACACAATCCTAAGTCAAATATCACGGATGAAGTTCATCTGAGAGGTAGAGCTCATTGAGCCTCAACATTAGAAATTACACACTAAAGGTCTAAAGAGATATGATACAAAGATGAGTATCACTTCCAAGGTCATGGGTTGATACCAACAAATCAATCTGAATTAACCAACTAAGTAGAGGATTGGTACCCACATAGTGTTGGTCATCGAGAAACCAAGAACTCTACCTAAGACACAAATATGAATAGAGGATTTCACTCTAGGACATTCAGAGGAATTATAATGACTCTATCCAAGAAGTCCTACTTAAGGGATTATAGTCCTGTGATTAGGAGACGATTCCATAACAACCATCAAGGAAAGGATAATGGGAACACACCCTAATGAAACTTATATAAGATATAGAGTAAAAGGGATCTAATCCATTAATAAAAAGGTACATGGCATGTAGTATGGGTCACACACCCTGTCCCTTGACCCCGGGTCCTGTCCATGTAAAACAGCTAGTGTCTTAAGCCATGTCCATATATAATCACATAGTGTGTAGGCTACCCATGTTGTCTACCTATGTTTCAATACATGACTTCATCTAGTATACAAGTGCCCATGTACCAGTATATATTGTTATCCTATGTACTTGGTCCAAGTCATGTCTATGTGGGGGAGTACATGGCATGTAGGTTGCACATGTAGTCCACATTGTGTCAGTATACCCTCTGAGGTACATGTTGAGTCACACGGGAGAGACCAAATGTTGTATGATAGGTGCCACATGTTGTGAGATACTTAACTTTATCCTGAAACCTGAGCTGTCGTAAAGTGGCCCCATACGACATGTAGATCTTGATTACATGCTGTGTAGTGTTGGATTTTCCAGAATCCCAAATCTGCACTCCATTCATCTTCTACATTGCTTCATCCTCCAATTTGGCTATTCCTTGCCATAAAAATCAATGAAATACCTCATCTAAGATTTTCCATCAACAAAAAAATAATCCCCATCCATAAAATTCTCTCAGAAAATAGATTTACACGTTATTCTTCATTTCATGCTGGAGAACGTCGAAGAACATAAAATTCGGTATCCACCATCATCTTATTCACCACTACTTCCATCATTTCACCACCATCATTTCATGCCTATCCCAGATCTATAATTTCTGATCATTGCGCAAATAAAATGGTAGTTTAATGATCGATTGATTGGGATCTATTGAACATTGGTCCAAACGCCCACAATGAACATGGAATTGGAAGAGAAAATCACAAGAACAATATAAAGTAACAAACATATATCCATATTTGTGTCGATATCAATCTATTTCCATTATAATGTCATATGAAGAATAAAAAAATTTCATCATAAATAAATTCTCCTAAAACCTAATTAAACTAACTTATCTCACAAATACGCACAATCCATAGATCAATCCATTGGTCAATTAATCCAATTTTTTCATAGGAATCAATAAATAGGAAAAAGAAAAAATTCAAACAATCACCCTACCTTGATTCAGATCAATCACTGATGAATAATGAAGTTGTGTCAATTTTGTTGGCAAGATCCTTCAATTTCATCCTACATCAGTCGTCAATCTCTGATCTGGTCATCATCTTCCAACAGGATCTCCTCCAACAGCTCCAATGGATCTTTTAAATTCACATGTTTACAAGGATAACCCTATAAATTTTCCATAATCATGTATTTAAATAGTAAAATATTAGGTCACTGTGTCACTATGTCAACAAAACAAATAAAATAATTATTATTAATTATTTTATTCATTTACTCCAGTGATGGATTTTTTCAAAAATGACATGCACTGAGTAAGGTTAACCCGCACCTAGGGTAAAACCCACATTATAAAATTAATGGTTCCTTCGTATTTCTAATATGGACACTTGTTTAGAATTTATTTCTTTATTTTAGGAAAACTGCACATGCATGCTATTTAATATGTTTAATATATTTCAAAAATTTATTTTGGAAGCACCATGCCTCAGAAGTGCAAGCCATATATGTGCCTAGTCTTGAAATCAATACATATGATATCAAAAAATAATACATGGAATCTTTGAGACATTAAAAATACCCACATTTAATACATCTCATGTGACTGGATATCTTTATCTTTTATTCTCCAGTAGACTCAACTTCATCTTAGTAACATTTATTTAAATTGAAACCCTGTTTGGTCCACCTCATAATTTCTCATGGGTGGTCTTCCTTTTTGAAATTCCCACCACTGTGATCTAGTGTTCATTCTATCTCTATTTTACTATAGTGAGGAATTTATCTTAACAACTCACCCAAAACACTCATCACCATAGTTTGGTAAGAATATTATTCTAAAATAGATCACTTCATAAATGAATTAAGCTTTGATGAATAGCTTGACCTTCAACTAATCATAATCTATATTATTTTGAATATCTAATAAATTTATTCTAGCACATTTGATATTTCAAACATTCAATTCCTGATTTTATTTAGTTACCACTTATCTTGAAGATTAGTTCCTCAATCACTCATAGATTATATCTCATTTATTTTGTGGTTATTTTTTTCTTTGAAGATCGACACAAGAATCGTCTAATTTAACATTCTTCAGAATTCCACAATTCTAGACATATCGATCTTTCAATCTGTGGGATTTGAAAATATTTTAATTCAATTATCATATGAAACTCAAGTTTTTAGACACAGATTATAAATCTCACAAAAATATCATAAATATATTATGGTAAAACTAAATCCATATAGATCAATTCTCTTATGTGTAAGTCAATAACCTTTTTCATTTCTCCAAAATATCCTAAAAATGTCAATTATCAAACCTTTTGGTGGAAATATTTTATGTGTGGTATAAATCTATTAGGGATATACAGAATTTCATATGACCTTCTCAAATATCTTATAGGGATGATAAATCTCTTACGACAAGTAGCACACATAGTCCATTTCTCTTCCATAAAGATCAAATGTATTCCATCCTACTCAAATCTCTTCCATGTATGTGGATTCTTCTATGTGTGGAAGAAATCTTATATGCATTTGAAAAATCACTTTTTCATTTATAAAATATCCATCTCCAAAATAATTATTCCAAATTTTCTCCAAATGAACTCGACGCATCTTTAAATCATCTCTTGAACATATCAAATTAATTCATTGTGGCAATAAATAATTATATTAATTATTAAAATAATTTTAAACACTTTTTAGAATCTTCTAATGAATTACAGCATAATAAATACTCAATATAGAGTATTTACATAAACTCTTGTACCTTCTTGATTCCAACATCATCCCAAATAATATAAATCATCATCCAAAAAATATAAAACACATAACACATTAACTGATATATTATAAACTCTAAAGATGGATTGTTCAACTTCAAATAGATCTCTCAAATACTTTTAAATTGTTTAACACTTGTTAAATAAATATTATACAAGTTTTTCAATTTATGGTTCGTGTTTAGATCCTCCTTCAAATATTCACCTATAATGTAACTGATGTAGAAAATGCTTCTTCAAGGTTTTTTACTTTTCTTTGGAATTATTAATATCTCTACAATCTTCTATTATTATGTCCACTACCTAAAAGTTTTCTAACCAAATATTTTTAGGCAATAACAGATTCTTCATTTCATTACCCATTAAAGTATGGGAAATAGATTTATCTACTTGTAGTGGGTGGATCCCCATTTCATCACCCTTGAATTTTATTTTGCATAACTAAATTGACACATTTCTTGAAAACAAATATAATAAAAAAAATACAACTTCAAACCAAGGGAACTTTATAAAATATGGAAAAGAAATCACAATAGAAAAATTGAAATATTTTCCACTTAATCAAGAGAATTTTGAGAATTTTGAAAATGTAACTAATCATATTGACTCGCCAGTATTGAAATATTTCAGTAATAGGAACCTAGAGTTTTCATAGAAAATTAATAATATTCATCTTGGTTTTGCATCTGATATATTTAACCCATTAAAATCAATGGTCCGGGAAACTCATAGTATGTAGCCCATGGTGTTAGTTCCATAAAATATTCCTCTATGGTTATGCAGAAAAAAATATCTTCTTAAATTATGTACTCTTATAGATGACCCAAGAGTCCTTGATTATAAGATTAATGTATACTTACAACCTTTAATTGATGAACTTAATGAATTATAGATTTAATGTGTAATGAATTTTCATGCCAAAGCTCATGAAATTTTTACAATTTGGGATACTTTTATTTATATAATTAATTACATTTCTACATATATAAATTTATCTAGATGGATTACAAAGGGTGTATTTTCCTACTCTTTCTGAAAAAATAATAAACACTCCTTGTTGATAAAACATTATAAATGAATGGGTATAAATTGGTCATAGATGTTTTCTCCCTTTATTTCACAAATTAATAAAATAAAAAGTGTTGTTTTATGGAAAAAGTGAACTTGGTCAACCACTTAAAATGTTAACCTGTGTTGAATTATTAACATAGTGAAGGACCCTAGAACACCCTAAGAGGGGAGGGTGAATCAAGGTGTCAAATGTTTCTTTTAAACTGATGGATATTGTTCCCACATTGGTAGGAACCTTTAAACATGTCTGAAGAGGAGGTGTAGAAAATAAACAATCACATGCAAAGAAATGACACAACAATTTTACTTGGTTCACCACTAAGGGATATGTTTGAGAAGTATACGCCAATAGTGTTTCAGTCATACCAAAACCACTAATCTTCACAAGTTGTGGATTACAAGTGTTTAGCATAGTCACTATGTTCTAGGCACACTTCCTTTACAAGGTTTTAGGGATAGCACATTGCATCCCTCAGATCTCTTCCGCTGACTCCCCCTTGTTCACTTCATTGGAAGAATTTTCACTTATTTTAACAAATTGAAGGTTTCTTCAATGGTTTAACATTAAATCATGCTTCCTCAACTATAAATGGAGTCTCTGTTGAAGTCATGTAATCACCCACAGATGTAATTTATTTTCCCGTACACTAATCTGTTATGGAAATTAATTTTGAAAATTGATTTGGTCAATTTTTAGGCTTCCTTGGGTGTTCCGCGTACTGCTGATGTTTTCACATACCACTGCTATTTTCACGTACCATCTAGCTCCTCTGAACACCATCCAGTTCCTCCACTAACTACCCTTCTCAGCGTACTGCCCTGCTCTATGTACTGCTCCACTCCTCTGCATACCATCCTGCTCCACGTACTGACTTGCTCCACCGCGTACTACGAGTGATACATGTGCAAACTACACTCTCTTCTACATATTGTTTATTTATGTAGATGACTCTCTATGTATACCACCTTCTTTATTACGTACCACTTTGGACTTCACAAAATTTCTTCCTGAAATTTTAATCTCCAATATCATTACTTAATAAAGGGGATTATTATTCCTTAAATAGTCACATAACTCTGAAAATTTTGGTAATCTGATTTACCCAAATTTTCAATGTGGGACAATCTTCACTATAAACTGAACTCTATTCGTGTACTGTTAGGCTCCACTGTGTACCGCTCCTATTTTACGAACAGAAACAATTCTTCCAAACTTTAACATCTCACGTACTTCATGTCTTTACCACATACCATTGTTGTAAACCATTTTCGACAGTATTCTGTGTACCGCATGCCTTCACTGTGTACCATTGATGTGAACTATTTTCAATTTTGTACATTGTTCTACGTACTGCATGCCTTCACTATATACCATGTACCTTCACCACGTATCACGCACCTTCACTACGTACCGTGTGACTTCACTGCATACTGCTGGCCTTCACCACCTACAATACTACTTTTAGCCTCAAACACCTGACCTCATTCTTTGCAACCTCCCTAGTCATCCATGTGCAGATTGACAACAAACACAAACCAAACTCCATTATTAGAAACGAACATTCTTGGTTCAAACACATAGTTCATGGAGAACATTCAAATAGTATATGTATTTATTGAGTTGTTATCTTCTATGATGGCTCGTATTTACACTTGGAAATAAGAAATTTTCATAATTAGAAGAATAAGAATAGTATCTTATTTGAGTTTCTATGTTGGAACAAAAACATATTATGGCACAACCAAGATGTAATGCATATTAAAAAAATTATTGTGTTAATTTGATATGAACTTTTTGGGTACTAAATAAAAATATAAAGGCAATGTCAATTCATGACTTGATTTATAAGAAATGGGATTCGTAAAATTGCTAAATTTATAAGTGGTTAACATTAATGGGTCATACATTCCAATTTCAGCATACATGATGAGAAAGTTATAGAAATATTAATTAATTCACATTTTAAAAGGTTAGGGTTCTCAATGATTACTACTCTAATATATCAAAGTAAGTTAACATGAATCATAAAACATTACAAGGTTTAAATATCCATGAAAATGATATTTTCATCAAATATTGGATTCATGTATCTATTAATAATTATTTGATGGATAATGTTATATACCATTAACTGAACTTAGTAACATCCTCAAATAAATATGTTCCACAACTGTTCGAGCAATCAATTTTAGAGAATACAATATAGTATTATCCTTAACCTTTTTTGTGTGGAAATTTTTTTCCAACTTTTTTGATGTAATGATACACATTAAAGTAAAAATTTTTTAATGATGAATTTCTTAGAGGACGCATGAATTTCATGTGGATATACTAAATTAAGAGTCCAATTAATACATTGTATATATTTGAGTAATAAATCACACGAGGAATCAATTTCGAAGGGATATTTGATGTATAAATGTGCTAATTTTTGTTCTTAATATCATAAAGATGATGAAAAGATTGATAAAATATAACATAGTCTTAATGAACCCATTTGAGAGGGAATGGTGTTTGATATGGTTTGTGTCAAAGGGATTCAAGTACATTGTTGTGTGTTATTCAACACACCTTCAATTAACATAATGATATTGCAAGAAAAAAAGGATTGAGTGGTGTTTTTTTGGGATTTAGGGATGATTTAAACTACTGCTAAATTATTCTCTATGATTTCTAGAAAGCTTCATGAATAGTAGTATTGGGAATCATATCATGGTGGTTTTTTTATGATGGTTTTTTATTTAGATATTCTTTATTTAGTGGCATTATTTATTTATTTATTTATAAAAAAAATATATTTTTTATTTATAATTTTTTATTTTTTTATATTTTTTATACCTCAGGCCCACCAAGATTGGTCACACCCTAACCTTGGAAAAGACCAAATTCATGCATGTCAGGACCAGGTCCATTGAGCCCACCATAATCCCACCCAGCACTAGCCTTGGCCAACTAGGCCCCACCCGAGCCACCCCCCAAACTCACCCAACCCACCCTGAAAAATTATGTATATATATGTATAGGGTGGAACTTGAACTCCTTACCTCTTGGTCATTCTACAAAGCTTTTACCACTCCAAAAAAACCTTCATGTGGTAACAAAAAAGAATTTAATATACTTATATACATATAAATAAAAACAAGTAAATACATATATATGGGTACATATATTTTTTAATAATTTATTAATACATAAATATAAAAATATAATTACATATAAATTTATATAAATATAGTAATATATAAATTTATAGATATATTAAAATTTATATATCTATTAATTATATATATCTATATACATAAATGTATATATTTACATACATACATACATATATAATATCATGATCAATAAGCATGATGTTTTGATCAATTTTAATGAGAACCCTCAAAAAAATACCCATACCGAGCCACCTCAGTTTCCTTATCCATTTTAATAATAATTCAAATAAAAAATGAAATATTATGTGTGTGTGTGTGTAGATTCCAACAAATCTAATTGAGCCCAATAATTCTTACCCAATATTTTACACTAGTGTTTTTAATGTTAAAGGGATTAAATCTTGGATCCCATTCATGAATACACAAAATACATAGATTGAGAGCTATTAAACTATGACCCCACTCCTTAATCTTAATATTATGAAACAAAAACAATAAATGAAAATATAAAAGTCCTATGGGTAATTGAATGGGGATGGTTCTTATATTTGTCTGGTAGTTATTAATGGGACATAAGTTAAGAATTTTCAAAGACAGGGCATGGATGGCTCGGGTTTGGGGAAACCAGGGTCTGGAGTGGATTATGGGATGGGGAATATACTTGAAATTATAGGGTATAACACCCTATTATATTTGAATAAACTAGTTGCATAATCCTTTAGTAGTCAGTTGGTAGATGAAAATCAATGGCAGGTTAATCAACCTACAGTAGGGCCTACTAGTGGTAAATTTGTGCATGTGAATTAGGGGATTGTTAATTATATCACTTGGGAGTATAAGACTATAATTGGATCTATGGATAAGAGGTGTGTTCTATTTTATTAGGATGGAGATCCTATTCCATAGGTAGGGGAAGGGGAAGATAGATTCAAGTGTGGTTACACATCTACGTATTGAAGAGAAAGATGGTACTCCTTTCTCTGGTATGTTTTTTCAGTCAGGAAAATAAGATGGTATGAATATAAAGGTGCATGTAGTGGTGGGATCTATATCTGTAGTGATAATTAAATCTTGGTATGGCTACTCAGGATGAGGTCAGGTTAGAGTGCATAGCACTCCTTTATCTAAAATTATTGTGAAGTAGGGTGATAAGGTGCTTGTATGCGATGGGGTTGAGTCTGGAACCTTAGTTTAGGATCAAGCTAATCCATTTTATTTATAATAGGGTTTGATAAAAGAGAAAATCCTTGGAAAAAGTTCTCCTAGATATTAAAAATCAAGACCAGGTTCCCTTTAACTCTCAACTTCAAGAAGAGATTAATAAATAGATGAATCTGAATATAATTGAAGATAATTGGAAAAACATGGAGAATGATAGTTCACCACAGAATGGTACTTTATAATAAGATGTTTTAAAAAAGTTAATAATTTTTTAGTAAATGATGAATGACTCCAATATTTTTCACTGGGGAATACAAGAATATATAAAGATTACTCTCATATGCAAAGAACTATGACAACCAGATCACAGAGTCCTCACTTGTATACTTCTGATTCATATAATGATTTTGATAATGGGAAAAAATTACTCTATTAAGATGGTTAAATTCCTTTTGTTACTGTTTCATTATATGGAGGTAAGTTTGTTGTGTCTGACCCCATCCTCTTATTCCCCCTCTCTTTTCCCTTTTTTTACAAATGAGCTGGTGCTTTTATTCCAAGCTTGATCTTTTCCGATATATACATACATATATATATATATATAAACACATATAAATATTTTTAAATATATAGATAGATAAATAGATATATACCAACATAATACATAAATATATATAAATATATATAAATGTTTACAAATAAACATAATTACATATAAGTATCTATAAATATATATAATTAAATATAATTGTATACAAATATTTATATAACAACATAATATATATAAATATACATATATACATATAAATATACCTAAATACATATAAATATATATTAATATATAAAAATATAAATATATATACATAAATATATAAAGGTACATGCACATATATATAATTATATAAATATATATAAACACATATAAATATACTTAAATATATATACTTATAACTATCTATTTATATACCCAAATAATATATATAAATATAAGTACATATAAATATTTATATATATACATAATTATACATAAATACATTTAAATAACTATAATTATATATAATTATAAATAAATAAGTGTAAATATATATAAAAATTATAAATAAATATACATATATATATAATTATATTTAATTATATTTAATTATATATATACACACATATAAATATACATAAATATATATACACATACACACACACACACACATAAGATATATAAAAAAAATAGGGGTGGGCATAAAGACCACTTGAACCAAAACAAACCTCAAACAGAACTGAAATAGAAATTTTTTCTTATGGTTTGGTTTGTGGTATGGATTAAAATGACCCTTATGGATTGTGGTTTGGTTTAGGTGCCAAATCAAACCACACCTATTAAACTAAATTTCACCAATTTAAAAAATGATTTTAAAATTTTATCATGTCTCATATCCCTTCCCTTCTAGTCTGATCTGCCCTAATCCCCTTCCAAACCCCATCCCCTCTATTCTCCCTATCTTCCTTCATTTGATCACCCTATTCATTTGGATCCCTCCCAATTTTGATGTGATTCCCTCCCCTTTCCTTATCACAACCCTCTTCTGATATAATCCCCTCCCCATTCTCATCCTTCCTCATTTTCATCCCCCTCCCCCTCCCCCATCAACCCCAACCGGTGATCATCCCCTACCTCCCACCTAATTTCAATGAAAAAATACTATAGCCACACACAAGGTCACCGACTCTCCAAATGAGAAACCTATCTACTCCAACCATAAAGCAAAGGTTCCAACATCCCAAACCAACTCTTCTAGTTGTGGTGCATCACATATTCAGGTTAGCATCAATATTGAAACAACACTTGGGGTACTAAATCTATAAATTTCACATATATTTTTCCTTCATTTAGTTATGGACGAAGTTAGATATGATTTTGATGATCCAAACTTAAATGTGTTTTCCCTTAACTTTTTAATAAAAAATCATCTTTCAATCAGTCATTATAGTTGTTTTTTTACTTCATCCTATGTCATGGCTTATTTTTCCTTCTTTGGGTGTGTTTTTTCGGTCTTCCATTTACCAAAATTGATGTGTTTCATACTATTGGTTTCAATGATAGACTTTTAGTGCAAGATTATATCATTCTCGAAGTGATTAAAAGTAGGTCTATGGGGGTCATGATAAATTGAATTCTTGTAATGTTTGTATTAAAACTGTGCATTATAACAATTTTTTTTCATTAACTATGTGCAGTTAAATATTATGCTCTTGGTTGTGTGATTAAACATTTTATGAGGGGAATTTTTTTCATCTGATCCAAGCCCTTGTTTGTATTCCTTCTTTCCAAGGGAGAAAGGAAAGAAAATGAGATTGTGTTTTTATTGAATATAATCAATTTTTTATTACTGTAATATTATTTTAATTATATTATATTGCTTTAAATTTAAAATCAAACATCATCATTTTTTTATTTATATTTTTATTTTTTTTTTCTTTTTAATTAATTTACTTTCGGTTAGCCAAACTGAGACTGAGAGCATTATAACCTTCCATGTTTTTGTTTTTTCCCTAGACCTATCTGAAACTATTTATTAAATTCTATCCATAACTAACTTTGTAAAGATTTAAGAGATACTAATAAAAATAAATAATATGATAATATAAGTGATAATAAAATTCCCAGTATCATAGAATTATATTCTTACTAGCTTAATTGCTTGGGTTGTATGAATATGATATCCTAGGAACTGTTTGATTTTATTTTCAAAAAAAAAGTGTAAATTGTGTCCATCAATTTCTTAAAAATTTAAAACATGAAAAATATGATTTTAGAATTTTTATTTTATATTTCATACATCATATTATGTAAAAAATCTAGATTAGTCATTAATATAGAAACTAAAAACTCTTCTATCTTTTCTAAAATATAAAACATTATTCTTTCAAAATCCTAAACTGTAAATTTAATTGTTGAATAATTAAATCGTAAATATTCTCTATAAAACCTTGAAAAGTAATTCAAATTTATTAAACTCATAATCATGAACTTTTAAAAATTAAACCTCGATCCTTTATTCATAATCATAAATAATGATTTTTAAACCCAAAATGCTCAGATTAAATATTGTTCAACTATTTATCCTTGAAATTTCATTCTAAAAAACTTATTTATTAAATCATAAATCTTACATGTTTTTTGGGGGTCCTTAATTCACAATCATGTGATATTAGGAATCCATTTTCTTGGGTCATGTTCTCTTTTGGTTTTGGTTTGAATTAGTTAGTCATATTTTCACTTTAAAAATGTTTTTATGCAATCTAAACTGAATAAAACCACAAATTAATGGTTGATAACTTTTCTAATCTAAATCAAACTGCCATTAAATGGTTTTGTTTTTATGTATAAAAACTTAACTAAACTAATCCATGAACACCCCTAATATAAATATAAATACATATAAAAATATATAAATTAAAGGATGAGATATTTTCCAAAAGGAAAAGTAACTTTTACTGAATAAAAAGAAGATTACAAGAGTCTAAAGTAAGGCCTTTTAAAACAATGTCTTTGTAAGATAGAAAAAAACTCATTTGGAAAAACATTGAGACATATCGATTAGTTAGCGATGACCCCTTTTTTGTAATCTCATCCACTAAAAATTTGGACTCATTTTATGTGTGTGTGATGATTTAGGTCATGGTCGATAGAGCATCCATGCATTTTATCCACCTGGTAGTTGATGTCCATAAAATATGAATAGTGAATTTCTAATATCTTTCACAATAATGGTGGAATAACATTCCAACCAAAAGTTGTTATAGCCTCATTATCTTTCCATTTCAACCAAATTTATCATTCCAAGTATTTCTACTTCAATATATGTGGCTTCTCCATATGAACAATAGATCCCAGGACATCACCATTTTGATTTTTGAAGATATATCCAAATTTAGAAGGTATTATATTTTCTCTTGAAACCCCATTTGTATTAAATTTAATTCATCCATGGAACAGAGGAATCTACATTAATTCGATATTTCCAAAATGAGGGAGAAAATTACTTGCAATACCAAGGCACTTAAGAACAATAAGATCATGAATAGAGTCTTTACAGTAAATTTTTTGAACCGAATTTTTATTTTTAACTACAACCATGATTTGAAAATTTTCTCACTAAAGGTTGATGGGATAATTTTCATGAATTGGATTATTTCAAGAAATCCAAATGATATGAATAAATTTAGTGTTTGTAGTAAGTAAAATCTTGAGAAAAAGTTTTAACATAGGGAACTTAAAACAATCTTATAAATGATCATATGTAGCGGTTTTCTAAGGAATCTAAACTTTGAAAATATTATCCTTAATATTCTATAGTGTTAAGGTAGTAACAAAACTCAAAAATATATGATTAAGTTATTACATATACTAATTAAAAAGAATGAATTTCGAGAAAAGATTAACGTTAATAGATTAAAGGTATGTATCAATCAGAAGATTAGAATTCTCTGGTCTCCATATTAATGTAAATATGGAAGGTTATATCCATACCCTATTAATTTTTCTAGACCATGTGTTTGTATGTCCATGTGAAATAACCAAATTGTGGAGTTTAGAAGATAGTGTTTCATTACAAGAATGTTTCGATATGAGAATATCATCACTACTGATGAATTTGTCATTGGAGACCACTTTCTTGATTTTAGAAAGAAGTAGTTCCATGGAATTCCTTATTTTCTCTTTAATCGAGGTAGTTGTGTCCAATGACAGATCAGAGAAATTTAAGAGTTTTAAGATAGGTGTATTTGTCCATTTTTTCAGCCAAAAATTGAGGTATGAGTTCATATTAACCAACCAAGGGGAGTGTGCAGAAATATTAGAGAAGGAGGCCTTAAGACATATAAATATATATAAATATACATAAATATACATAAATACATATAAATATCTACAATTATCTATAATTATAAATAAATATATATAAATATATATAAGTATATACTCATAATTAAATATAATTATATATATATAAACACATATATATACATATATTTATTTATTTATATAAATACATATAAATATTCATAAATATACATAAATAAATATAAATATCTATATATATTTTAATATAAATAAATTTATATAAATATATATAAACACATATATATAATTAAATATAACTATATTTATATATATGTGTGTATAAGTTCACATAAATAAACATAAATACAAACAAATAAACAAAAATTAATACATATACACACTGACACAAAAATAAATATCTATAAATATACACATATGTGAAAAATTCTTAACATTGAACTTATCAGCATAAGGAATGTCGATGGCCACAAAGTTTTAACCATGAATTTCATCCAAATTCAAATTGTGGCATTCCCATGAGAGAAGTGTATGGGATTAATTGAGCTAAGGAAATCCTTGGGACAAAAGACACATCAAAAAAATCACTAAGAGGGAAGACCTCTATAATTCCAGCACCATCATATCTATAAGAATGTAAACCTAGGGATTAAATTATTATTATTCTACCCAAAAAGGATAAAAATTACCTCTTAAATGAAACAGAAATACCATAGAAAGATATAAAATTAAGATACCTTAAATTAAAACTTAGTTTTAGAGTCCTTTAAATCCACATTTGACCAATAAAAATTGAATTACTAGTCTCCATTTGTATTAAATGTCAAATAGATCATTTCAATATTTGATTTGACTGATCCTGAAGCCCAAACAAACACCTGGATAAAAATTTATGGTTGTTTGAAGTTAAAGTATGATTTTCTAACTTCTTGTAGAGCATTAATAAATTTTTAATTATTAATTACTACCAAAACGTTTTCCAATAAGATATTATTTCTTTTCATAATATTTTATTTGAAAAGTTTCATAGCACAAGTGGACACCTGGATCAATAATTATGGCCATTTGAAGCTGAAGTCTGATTTTCAACTTCTCTAAGAATATTAGGTAAGTAGGAAAGTTTCGACCATGGTTTTAATGTGTCTGTGCGTGTACATGTGTGTTTTTATATAAAAATATATAAATAATAATTAATTAATAATTAAAAAATAATAATTAAGAATAAGTAAATAATTAACAATTACTGAATAAATAATAATTAATTCAGTTTTAAAATAATTACTATCTAATTATAATAAATAGTGAATAATTAATAATTAATAATTCATTTAGTTTTTTAAATAATAAATAATTATTATTAAATAATAAATAATTATTTATTTATTATTAGTTATTAATTATTAATAAGTAATGAAAATTTTAATTAAATATTATTAATTCTGGTAGAGTTTTTTAAAAACCAACACTAAAATTATATAAAAAATAAATAAAATAAAATTTCATATTTACTGATGGTTTTAACCACCACTAAAAAACTATCTCTAAATTATGATGGTTTTTAATATGTCACATCAAATTAGTTATGGTTTTCTAAAACCACTGCTAAAAAATAAAAGTGAATATTTAGCATAGGTTTTGAAAACCGCCACTAAATTCACTTTTTCCTGTAGTGTGAGCCAGTTAATTAATCCTTCATCAAGAAGTTGATATTCCATTGGAACCATTTAAACTATAATGTATGTGATCCAAAAACTTGTATGGAACCGGAGCCATGTTATCACCACACCTCAGGTGTACCTCCCAATCATTGGAGAATGGAATAAACATTCAAGGTCAAGTTTCACATGGGTTGATGGTGTTTTCCCCCTTTGAATAATGTGATATGACAACTAAGGCTTGTACCAAGTAGTGGAATGAACTACATATATATTCCTATCTCACTTGGAAGTAAGATAACACAAAATGATATAGATGAAAAATATGACATGTACATGCATTCACATACATAAATAGTCCATGTATATCCAACATAAATGAAAAACATATGAATCAAGGAAAAAACCATATATATACATTAAGTGTGTAGGATAAATGGGTCCAAAGACACCAAAGTGGTGATCCTATATGTGGATCATCTCTTAAAGTTATTTAGGAGTGGCCCTTATACAACCATCCAATCCACATGACAAGAACTCCATAAAAAGCCATCTAAAATCCATGTTCCATGTGTGCATCCATATTCCATATTCAGGTGTCATTCCCTTAGCTAGATCATGTATAAAACTGTCTACATGTGTCTCAAGTGGGGTCTGTGTAGTGTGCGAGTATAAAAACTCAATAGAAAATCACCACCCCACCCCTAACTGACTATCATAAGCTAAAGTGTATACCAGAAATGATATAAAGTTTGATGAACATTAAAAAAACAAGCATAGATCAAAATAAAAATTTTATACATGGTAATTTATAATAAAAAATAATTTTATACTATGGGAGGGTACAGACCTATATACCTACTTTGATCCTTAGCTTGGAATTGATGATGTTAGTTCAAGAAATCCCCTATGGAATCTAATGAGAGTACCTATAAATAGCTCCCACATGTACTCATATTCACCCACATAAATGGGTAGATGTGGGAAAAGAAGTCAAGGACTGGTCAACCTATCTCAGAAGGAATTAGGTCAGGATAGTCAAGAAAATCTTAAATCCTATTCCAATGAGTGGGTTAATGGGTATCATGAGTCTAGGTGTTTCAATCCCTTCACACACAATCAATATATATAATTTTTCAGGGGCTAGTTCCCATCCCAAGTGTGCATCCAATAATCCATAAAGGGGGTACCTGTGTAGGCTCATATACAATAATACACATGTACTTCAACAAATCCAGCATGACTAATATTGTGAATGAAAACCATCCCTGATGTACTTGGTAGTTGAATTAAAAAATACAACTAGTAATTCACTTTAGTTAACAAAGAACAGTATAAAATGAATGAATTTACTACTAACATGTTTTTGTAATCTCAATTAAAACCATAGACAATACAAGAAATAATAGTATGTAGGATAGTTACAAAGTCATGACATATCATTACATTTTAAAAAATACACCCAAGTATGGAAAAACAATACTATATATTTATTTTATGATTTAATGAAAACTTTTACTAATTAAAATACAAGGTTCTAATTTAATTACCTCTTCCCCTAAATAATTTCCTAGATAAATCACTTAGAATATTAAATGTATAAGAAAAATTCCTACTAAAGTAAATGTAGATAGTATCTTTGATGTTTATAAAAGAATAGAGTTAACACCAAATAACTCAAACCAACCACCTATCAAAAGATTTATTTTAGGGAAACAAATATTTGATTTAGGGAAAATGATTCCAGGAATAAAAACCTCATTCCTACCTTGGTTTTACTTATAAAAATCCTTGAAAATAACTTTATATAAGGAAATTCAAAGGATCAGACACTATTTAAATGAATTAATCTTGAGTGGAGAGATTGGGGCTACTACTAGAGGAAAAAAAGAGGAATAGGAATATTAATTGAGGGTTTATGGCCTTACCTTTCTATAAGAGATCCATTATGAGATATCAAAGGATATCAAAACAATATTGAATGGTGGAATCAAAAGAGATAGTTAAGAGGGAGTGAAGATCTCCAAAATAAAGGATTATAGGTCTATCTATTGAAAATCATAAGATATGAGAAATAAATAGGGTCCTTTTTAGTTTTTATTTTAAATTTTACTTTTTTACATTTAAAAAAATATAGGTTTATCCTATAATTTTGGTAGACTCCCACTAGAATGCTTATAACACCCCAACCCAAGTCACTCAGTTTGGGCCAAAGTTCTATATGGACTCATGCATACCTCCTAGTGTACAAGATATTTTCAACTATTAGGGAGGGTCTGAATTGTATAGTAGGGAGGCTATACCCTCAGTATCAAAATTCATACATCAAAATCATGTCAATAAAATAATAATAGAATAAAAGTTCATGGAAAAATTTATTAATAACAATACTATAATAAAAGAAATGGAAGGTATCTGAAGTCATAAAAAGTTATAAACCAAAGAACCCCAATGTGTTAGGTCAAAATAGAGTATAAACAAGTAGTAAGAAAATAATTAAATAAAATATGGCATCACTCCAGAGTCTATCCTGGTACTACCTCTGAGAAACAATCTATTTCCCCATAACTCCCAATCACTAGGCCCTTTACCTTTATCAGGTTCATGATCATGAAGTATACATGTACATCAATATTCCTATGCAATTTATGAGTAAAAAACCCAGTAATCACTACAAAAAATTGAATTTTTCCAATAGGGACATATCTGTTTGTAAGAGTAAATTTTCTGTTGGTAAAATATTTTACCAACACATATGTCCCTTTTACTAAATTTTTGGTAAAAACTCAATTTATAAATTTTTTGTGACATATAAAATAGTTCTTTTAAAATTCTAAAAATACCAATAGATAATATATATTTTGGTTAAAGGTTTTAGCAACAAATTCTTATGAAAAAATTTTCTATTGATATTAACAACATATAATATCTATTTATAAATTACATTTGAATAAAAATTATAAATTTATTACAATTAAAATTTCATATTATTTTTTTTAATTTGTCATATATAATTCATCAATTTTAATTATTAAACCAATTTTTATTTACAAGAATATTCAAACTTGAAAAAAAAATATTAATAATGAAATATAATACAAAATAATAAATACAAAAACACAAGACTATCCCACTAACAGGATCCCTCACTCACCCCCCCCCCCCACAAAGTACCACCCATCCCTGCCCCAGTGAGCCACCTATACCATAGACTTCAGCGCACTAAAAACCTCAAGTAGTAGACTTTAGTACACCAGAAACATCAAGTATCATTCTTTAGATCCAAGATCCCCACCACATGAGCTAGCTCTAGTATTAGTGAGAAAAAAATAGAGCCGTATTTAATACTAGTGACATGGTCCATGTATGAAATTCACCCACTTAGACAAGGAATGACCATAATGGTGGTGGTCACCTACAGTAGGCCACATTGGAATCATGAAGCAGGTCAACCCCAATTTCAAATATATGTGGCAGGAAGCCGCAAATCATCCCCACAAACATAAGAAAGTCTCTTTCTTACACTTTTGGATAGAACCAGTACAACCCCAATATCACACTGAAAATAACAAAAGTATCATAATGGTTAAACATGTTTAAAAATAGATAACATCAAACAAAAAAATGAATATTTTTGTCAAACATGTTTCAGAATCTAATAAAACCAAAAATATTTAAAATTATAAATAAAGACAATAACACTTAAAGAATGAGTGCTAGTAGGCTAAAAAAATATGGTTGCACAAGCCTCATCGTAGCTTATGACTGACTGTTTAATATAATTTACCTTTTTTCTATATACTAGAGGTTCCAATTAATAATTTTTGAATCATCCTCTGGAAAAACAGGATTTTTGTAGCAGCTCATCGCCATTTCAAACCTGGAAAGCCAAGTCATCTGGAGTGATATCTGCAAAAACTAGTGAACATAAGGAAGCTCGTAAAACAAAATCTGTAGTGGTGGTGACTGAATCATGAAGTTAATGGTGGGTTATTTAAATCAGATGACACAATCTGAAGTGGTGATAACCAAATCATAAAGTAAAATGGTGGGTTATTCAACTATCATGAGAGTAAATATACCAAGAATTTTTTTTTAGAAAATCCAGAGAATTGAGATTGATACAAAGTAATTATACTGGTTCAAGTGAATAGCATCTCAGGAGAGAATAATTTATAATAATAATGCTTATAGATACAAATTGTAATGAATTTGTTTTACAATTCTCTGAAATTTGTAAATATTCAAAATCATATTAAAGTTTGTTAAATTTTAAAGAAAATTCAATAGAGAGAATGAAATGGAAAGACTGAAAAAGATTCCAGATTTCACACACAGTCCAGGTGTGCAATCTAAGTAGAATCTAGGCCTTGTGTGCAATGTAGAACACTATGAAACCCAAATGAAAAATAGGTGAGGGGGTAGATTTAACATTTAACACATCACAATGTATTTATACCAAATAATAATATTCACAGGTATAAAAATATTCCTTCTTCCCTATAATTAAAATATATATTCTAAACTAGGGTATATTTTAGTATTCCAGTGGTTCTCTATAGAAGGGTAATTGATTAATTAGAAGAAAGAGAAGTGAATGCACCTTTTTTCATGGATGGATTTTCCCTTTATATGAAAGTTAAAAAATGTATATCAATATTTATTCATCCATCAAATAAATTGTCTAGATATAGGTTTAGAAAGTATCATTCTATGGGAAGGGCATCCTGCCTCTTCTTTGTGACCCCATACCACCCCTTATGAAATTGGAAATGTTGCGTCACAAGCCCAGACTGTGTAGGCCAGTCCTTCGATACTCACACTCTCCTAAAAATGAAAATTTCAGATTTCACATATTCCATATTTCAAAAACAATAAATATATTCTAGATTTCACAAATAGTTTGAAACCCACATAGCCTCGACTTAGATTGTTGCGGATACATATAAAGAATAAATTTCCAAAATGAATGAGGCATCAATATATTATTAGTGGGAACACTAAAATAGATCCTAGATTTCAAACCAATGAATTATAAATAGGTGAGGGGAATTAAGATGTTAGTTTGAACACTAAAATAGTAATGAGGCATCAATATATTACCTTAAACATGCAGTCATAACTACTCTACACACTCCATGGAAAACTACATATGAAGCAACAATTTCTAGCTCTTCTTGATACCCATTATCAAGGTATCAATGGAATACTACATGTCCTTGTCAACATCTTTGATAAATGTTTTTCTTTTCATCCACAAGAGGTAGAGGAATCTATAATTAAAAACATAAGTAAAAATGTCATCATTCCTGTATTATTATCACCAGGAACATTGAAAAGATGTTTAATAAAGCCATAAATTTTTACCATGTTAAGAAATATATCCTTCTCCTTTTTTTGGTAAATTTGGAATTGAATTCAATGTGATCTATCCCTGTTGATATTTCTGGCATGCCCATCCAAAGGCTTCATTCAAGATAGAAATTTGAGCACAGTTTACAAACCATGGAGAATAGGGTCATTCTACTGGATTTTTGTCTTAGCATGTCTAGAATAAGGTTTCTATAGTATTTGATCTAAACATGGAAAACTTCACCATCATCCCTTTGATTGAAGTAGATCACCCTTCAATGTTTTAAGAAAAAACTATCCCAACTTTTATCATAAGTAGTACCTATCCACTTTAGATGTGAACCATCTTGAGAAACTTATTATCACAAAAACACAACAATTAGTAAATAGTTTTGAATTAAATTCATGGTATAAAAATGAAAAATAATGCTATAAAAATATTATCCACCATAACCAGAGGATTATTTGACCAGTCAAAACAAGAACCTCCATGAGTCTTCACTTGATCATAGTTTATAATGTGTTCTAGAAATTACATTAAATGATTTAATTGGTTTGTTTGATTCAACTAATAAAAACTCTTTATTTTTGTTACAATATAATTTTTTCAAGGCAGTTACCAGAGCTTCTCACCTCCCCCAACCTCTAGATTCTTTATGTTCGTCTCAATCTTCTAATAGACATAAAATGGCCCTATCTGATTTTACTTTTGTGTATTCTATTTTTCTATTGATATATGATACCTTCTAACTAGTGGAAACAACCAAAATAAGATTATCTTACAAGTGACCACAACAACCAGAAAATTATCTATCTAGTTACCAACCAATGACCATATCTATCCAGTGACCAACCCATGACATATAAAAATAACTAGTGGGCATAACAAAAAAATGACTAGAAGAAAAAAAAAAGTGACCACAATAACTCAAAATAACAATGCATGATATAAAAATAAGAATAATACTATTTTTCCCATTACAACAAACCATTGAGAATGACACTAATTTCAATTAAGAGTGATACATAACTCAAAATTCTATATCCTAATAACACTACCCTAAAACAAACATATTATGCACTGCTCATGAACAGATTATGTACTACCCTAAAACGCCTTCAACAAGTGGTTAAAGAAAACCTCAATCAAGGCTCACAAACCCTAACCATCAAGAATAAACAAATAAAATGCCCAAAAATGGGTTAGGTTGCGAATAATATAAGGAAAATAATAACAAAAATAGAATAAGAAGAGAGTAGAGGGGAAGGAATTTTAACCTAGGGAGACCATGAGCAAAATCGAAAGGAGAGACGGCATGGCCAGAGGAGGAGGGAGGCACATGGGCACACAAGATGAATAGGAAGGGGATAGGGTGGGGAAACAATAGGGATGAGATTTAAAAAAATATAAAATAATAATAACAAAACTTTTTTACAGCCCTTACACACCATTTAGTAGTACAAAAAAATTAATTGGGTTAGGGCGTGACAATAAAAATGTTAACGGTGATGTGATCATTGTGATTTGACTTTTAATTTAATGAAGAGTTGTGATATTGGTATAATTTAAAAAATATATCATGATATATAATAAATTTAAATATAATTTATATATAAGGAAAAAATAATTTTATATGTATTCTGAATAAAAAATTATATTATATACATATAATGAAATTATATATAAGTGACTATTTTTTTAGTTTTTACTAATGTATATTCGATCTTATTTGAGTTTTCAAAAAATATAATCATTTATCATCAATTTTACATCATATATATATTATATCAAAAATATATAATTTTTTAATGAAAACATAAGATTATACGGTTTTATTAAAATTCTTATAATTTATAACATTTACTAAAAATAATATACATATATCAAAATGTTAGTATTGATATGATAAAACCATTGATTTAACTGTTCATAAAATATTTTTTCATGTTAAATGATAAATATCAACAGATATAACTATTGGTAAAAACAATTGTTGGTACATAAAATCTATACCAATATAACTTAATATCTGTTGAAATTGCTCATTTTTTCCAATATATATATTATCTATCAATAAACATTTGTTGGTATAAGACATTTTTTGTAGTGAATACACCACCAATTTTTTCATAACACAAGTGAAAATATAGTAAGGGTGAATGCCACAATATGAGGTAATGCATAAGTAAACAATCAACCACACAAGTGTCGGGTCATTATGAACTAACCAAGCTTCCATGAACCTCAACCCTCCTAATTTGGTGCTATGTCAGCAAAAATATTAGTATCATCTATTTCATGTCTCGAAGCATGCCACAAGGTCCATATGTTGGTGTAACACCATACACCAATCAGTCATATGTTCATTTTTTGACTTTAAGGAACCTATAAAACCCCACCCTAATGTGGTTTTCTACCCTCAAAAGACATCAGAACCCACCCTAAGTTGGTTTTATGTCATCTCTTGATGGTGAATCCACCTAAACTACCTAGTGAATTAAATCACAATCACACATGCATGGTCTTTCTCCTATGTCAGCATTATAAATCATTGGATACACTTCACCCTTATATGGTTTAATCCTATGTTGATTGAATATGTCTATGATATTTGACTAATACCTTCAAGAGATCACAATTAATTGGACTTTTTCATAACATTCATTCACCCCCTCAAAGTGATAATTTATATGATTCTAACAAACCTAATTTTTTTGATACCTGAAATAAGATCCATAGGCCCTAGAAAGATCAATTTTTCATATTAAGAATGATTTTTAAAAGGCCACACACATACACCACAAGTAACAAAAAAATAATGGAACTCAAAGAAAACAATAACACACCATCATATCATGCCCACAACTATATACAAGGGTTTTATGTGGTATAAAGCTTCCTACCTCAAGTGTGTTGATTCCCAATGTTAATAACCAATAAGAGTCTTCATCTGAAACAAGACCTCATTCCAAGGATCCCTAGAACCAATCCCAATTTTTCAAAAAATTGGATTCTAGAATAACATTATAAAATTATAAAATTATAAAGTCTTGAATTCAATTAGGCTTACCAAATTATATCAATCACCAACAGTGGATCTAGATCCATTCCAAAGAGATAGAGGGAGGGAGTGATTTTCAATATATTTGGGCTCTAATCCTTCAACTATATAAGAATTATCCATTGGATTATAAATGAATCCATAGATCTATCCATAACAGCCTAGATTTATGATACATACTAAGATAAAGAGGAAATATCTAGTGAGTTCAAGAATAACATATAACAAAAATCATGTAACTTGAATTATAAATTTGATTTTTAAGGTAGGATAATCACAAAAACTAAAATCATAGTTCCTAGGTTAAAGATTTATAGGATTAGGAGGAGTAATTAAGAGATTCGATGAGGTTTTAGGGTTAAAAATAAAATTTTAGATTAACTAAAACTATGCACATGGTTTGGTGATATGATTTACTAAACCAAGCACCAACCATGTGAGGCTATCTACCTCTTCTGATCACTTTCATGTTTTATCCATATATTTTGGTAAATTTTTATTTTATCCTCAGTCCTGAGTCACATGGTTTTATAGGGAAGTTACATAGTTATCTCTAACCATGTTCTAGTCATGTCCCACCTAGTGTACTTCTCCAATAAGTCTCACTATTTCCTGGAACGAACTAAATGGTTTCCCCTATTAATGATCAAACTATGCACAAACTTAAAGGCCTTAAAAATCCTCTAAAACCATATAGATACTACCCAAGTCTTCACCCAAGCTAATAATAGCTCAAAAAAACTCAAAAAAATGTTAGAAGTAAGACATAAGGTACTTGGAAAAAATATGGTCCACTAAAATCTCCCCCTTTAAGGACTACTCACCATTGAGAAGTGTCTCTAAAGTTCATGCTCAAATAACTTAGGTAATTATTATCATAAATTAGATTTTTACTCCTAAGTCTCCTATTTTATATTTCTATACTGCCATAAAAACTCGAAAAAAGTGGTATTATCTTTCCCCTCAACACCTTCTCTCTCTAATCCATAATCTAAATTGGTCTCTCCAAAAATGATACATCTAATTCCAACTCAACATCCTTATTATCTATGACATGTGTAAGATCAAGTATGTACCTCCGAAGATGATAAACATAGGACATATTTGGAATAACTCTATATATTATAGGGAGTTACAACTGGTATCCCACTATTCTGATACACTTGATGACCTCAAAAAGTCCCCCAAAATAAGGTTTTAGCTTCCCTTACTTATACAAATGAAGATACCCCAACCAAGGTGACACATGTAAAAAACTTGGTCACCTACAGTGAACTCTAAAGGTCATCTCCTCCAATCAGAACATGATCATTTCCTATTCTTAGTGTTAACCTACCACTTCCTAATAAATTACACCCTCTATGAGATGTCCTGCACCATACTCATCCCAACAACAACTACCTCACCTACCTTTTTCCAACCCAAAGGTGAGAGGCAAAGTAAAAAAAACCTCAAAATGTGTCATCTAAATCGAATCCTTGAAATTTTTGGTTGATGAAAATTCCAATAACTCCATATGATCATCCCTTAATCTATTGATGTCTAGAAAATATTTCTAAAAGCATTTACTCTAAGATCTGGATTGTCTTCTTTGGTTATCCATCAATCTATGGATATTACATTGTACTCAGTTTTAACAAAGTTCCCAAACCCTTATGTAATAATTTCTAAAACCATGACATAAAATGAATTTACCTACCTTAAAAAATACTAGATGGTACTCAATATATATATAAAAGCTCTCAAATATAATGTTTACCCTACTCATCTAAAAATGAGTCTCTTAGATATGCATGAAATGTGCTACTTTGATCAGTCAACCAACTATCACCCAAAAATCATCTTGATATATTAGGGTCCTAAAAAACACTATCATAAAGCATATCATTAACTCATACCATATCCACACAGTAATGGTAATTTTATGAAGTAAACTCTTTATTCATTTATGCTTTGCACTGATACTCTGACTATTCAGGCATTGAAATATGAATCTTATCATATCTCTCTTTATTCTAGGTCACCATAAGTATTTCCTAATTTCTTGATACATCTTCATCAAACCTAAGTGTAATTCCTACTAAGAATGATTGGAGTAACTCATAAATTATCCCCTCATTGAAGTTGGAACTGTAACTCTACCATGGACAAATATCGTGTCTTCACTCTCCATCAACCATTCTGGAATTGTGTCATTTCCTATCAACCGCTCTGGTACCACTAAAAATTTGGTATCTAAATCCTTTTGAGTTTTTACCCAATTCAACAAAATTGATTTTATAACCAAGGGATAATATGTAATTATCCCTCATTCCTAATATGCTTCCATTGAACATTTATCCAATAATCACATCAATCGTTATTCCTCCTCTAAAGGTATCTCTCCAAACTCCTTCATTTTTCTATTGAGAGAATCTGAAATGAAATTACCTTTCCATGGAGCATAAGTTATATCAAAATAATACACCAAAAAATATTCCTCCCAATGTCTCTATTGGAGATTCAATTCCAAATGAGATAATATATATCAAAATCCCCTATGATCTTTGTAATTGAAAAACCTCTCACCAAAGAGATAATGGCACTAACACTTTTGGGCATGGACTACAGCTACTAAATCCAAGTCATGTGTAGGGTAGTTTTACTCATGGGGTCACAAATAATGTGACCCATAAACTAATACTTAGTCTCTCTACATTATAGAATCCCCCCAATGAACACTTAAGGAATTAAATTAGATCGTATATCCAATCACAATCTTAGGAAAATTCAAAATTATAGCTGATTTTAGACTTCTCTTTATCTCTGGGAAATCCTCTTTGTACTGATTTCTCCACTCAAAATTCACCACATTCTTGGTAATACCAATATAGGTGCTTTTAAATGAAAGAATTATTGAATGAATTATTGGTAGTATCCCAGTAATCTATGGAAAATTTTGATCTCAAATACATTTTTAGGTCATCCCCAATACATCATAGACTCTACCTTCTCCAGTTCTATAAAAACTCCCTCCTCAGAGATCACATTCCCAAGAAAACATACTTCATATATACATAAGTGAAACTTCTAGATATTTTCATGAATTTGATGTGCTTGAAGTGTACTCAACAAAATATCTTGGTTTCTAGTTTTCATCTTTGAGGTTTGTGAGTAAATGAGGATGTTATTTACAAACACCACAGAGAAGTAATCAAGATATTGATGGAAGATTTTGTTCAAGATATTCGTGGATACCTATGATGAATTTTTTAAAATAAAAGGTATAAAAACATACTCATATGATCCATATCTAATTTTGAATATTGTTTTAGGAATATCCTCCTACCTTACCCAAATATGGTGGTAGCCTGATCATAGGTCAATAATGGAGAACCACGAGGATCCCTACAATTAGTCAAACAAATCGTTGATCCTTTGAAATGGATATCTATTCTTTATGGTTACCTAGTTCAGCTTCCAGTAGTCCATGCATAATAGAATATTTACATATGAATTCTTTTTTAACAACATCATATCATCCCATGGATATGTGCTTGGTATGATAAAATTCTTCACCTCCAAATCCTCATGTTGCACCTTAAGATCCTTAAACTTATCTGACGCCATATGATATAGAGGAATCAATATGGGTTACACTCCTGGAATTAGCTCAATATCAAATTAAACTACTCTATCAAGAGGAATTATGAAGAATTCAACTGGGAAGACATTATTATATAGGTCCACTAAAGGAGGAGGAGGAGAGGAGGGACTATTGGTTATATTGTATGATTCACACATACTACCTACATCATAATATATCCAATCAAGCTCAATTTTAGTCCTATTCTATTTTATACAGTATCTCACTCAATATCCATCACAAAACTCTTCTCTTTGAGTGTGGTAAAGGGTACATATCTCTAATAGTATTCAATGTATGCTTGATAACTAGTCTTTCAGTCCATGATTAATATAACATTGAAACTAATCATCTATAGAATCATGAAATCCTATAGATTTTTATACCCAACAACTACCATGGGAAATTTTGGATATATCTAGAGATGATCCACTGTCTTACTCAAAGGTGTGTAAAGAGATAATAAAACATAAGATAAATTTATGAGTAAATCAAGTCCAACAACAACTTGAGAATATATAAATGAATAGGAAGCTCCTATATCAAGACAAAATAAAAGATAAATATATGTGATCAATATCATACCTCAAATAATAAATGGTACTTCTCCACTATTTACCAAAACCCAATCCCTTGCATATATAATTCCATTATTAGGTCTACAGCCATACCCCTAAGGCCCCAGGCTCACTTAGTGATTTAAGTATTAAGGGTTTATATCCTCTATAAAATTACTCCACCCCCATTTTTTCTGACATCGCAGAACTCATCCACAAGTCCCTTGAAAAAAAACATTAGAGATGTCCCACCTTTCTACATCAGTGAAACTCCATAGGTATCTTCCCACAAATATTACTGAGGTTCCCCCTTTTCTTATATTTGGATACCCTAATGGAACCACCTCCCATGGAGGGAGATGAAGAAATCATGCTCTCCTTTAGTCGCCTATAGCCACCCTAGAATGACTCCTCTCTCTTCCTTTTCCTACTATCATAAGAGGAATCCATAACATTACTAGGGATTCCACCAGTTGGACCACTAAAATATAAAATAATATACAAATATTTGTCCACCTATAAACCCTTATAAAATTTCAAATCCTTATGAATCACTTATAAGTAGGTAAACAAACCAAATCACCTGAACTAGAACCTCATTTCTAGTAAAATTCAAACCTCAAACTTCTTTTCCTTTCACACCTCATTTCCATCCAAGAGAGGTATGAAGTGGAGTAAATCTATCAAACGAGTAGAGGGAGAATCTACTATCGTCACCGCCTATTGTAATTCCATGCAATCTTAAGATTGATCTAACTTCAAAGTTTCTTGACAGAACTGTTCAAATAATGTGTTCTTGAAGGTAATCCAAGTAAGAACCTCATTCCTACCTTAATGGATCATAACACCCCACCATATCCTAGAGAGTCCCTATAGAATGAAAGTAGTCAGCTTCACCCTTCAATCCTCTAGTGCCTCTATTAATCTAAATATCACATCAATGATTTCAATCCAATACTCAACATATTAAGGCCCCCAAATTCCCTAAAAGTTTGTTGGATGATGAATTTGGAAGTATAAGGAATAATTGATCATCATCCTCTATTCCCCTCTGCCTTGAACTAGCACTGACTAGAAGACTCCAATCTATAATTGTTCTACTTCCTAAACCACTAGACTATGTGTGGGAGTATGTTTAGGTGAATAATCCTACAAAACCATTAGTGGAACATGTAAATACTTTCTAATGGGGAAATTTTGACATGCTTCCTCCAGAAGTCCCCTAATGTGCCTTCTAGATAGTATTGTTTGAAATTCCAAATGCATGATTATGATTCCTATAGAAAATTGCCTAAGATATCAACTCAAATAGATTATAGGCACACACAAGAGATTTCAATAGTAAGACCTATCCTAGGAGTCTACCCAAGATGATTAAGCATAACCCACCTAGAACTATAAAAGGCTTAAGCCTATCCCTTCATACATGCACATTATTCATAATTATATATATACACAATAAGTATGTGCTAGTTCAAATAATACAAATGTCAACACAAATATATCATAGAATCACAAAGCATATATCATGATATTTAATTAAATAAACTACCATGGATAACAATAAATAGTAATATATTACATGAGTTCCAATGTGCCTATTTATGATGCATGAACACACCCAAATCCCATAAAATGCAGTAGCTAACATACTCATGATCAATACAAAACCATAAATCCATAACTATAATAGTTTTCCCATCACTGGTAGATCGGAGGTCCATTACATAAGAGTTTTCCACACACTTATGTGACTCCCCTACCTAAATTACATATATCATATATTTGTTCCACCTTTCCTCAAACATGGTCAAGAAGAAAAGAATAGTAAATCCTCCTTTGATACCACTTTATAACTCCTTGACCTAAATCACCTAGTCTGGACTAAATTTCCACATGGCCTCATGCATTCCCACACATATACAATATTTTATCGACTAGAAAGGAGTTTATGAATCGTATAATTGGGAGATTATACCCTCAGTATCAAAATCCTTATATCAAAATCATATCAAAAAAATAATAACATAAAAGGGAAAAAGGAAAGTGAGTACTAACAATATTATAACATATTACATGGTAGGTATCTCAATTCCTAAAAATAAATAAATGAAGGACCTCCAATATAGAATATTAAACCAAAGTATAAACAAGAAATAGGAAAATAAGTAAATATATTTTGGAATTAGTCCTTATTTTTCATTAGTATCATCGTTGAACACCATGTTCCCACTCCTTATCTCCCTCTCACTGGGCCATATTACTTTCCCAGATTCCTAATCATAAAGACTACATCTATATTGAGATGCTCATGTAGGGTCTGAGTAAAAACCCAGTAGGAAACCACCAATGTTTCCTTAACACATGTGTAAATATATATGTGTGTGTGTGTGTGTGAATGTGTGTGTGTGTGTGTGGTGTATGAAAAAACATGAGGTAATGAACAACTGAACAATAAACCACACAAGTGTCAAGTCATAATTCTCTAATCAATCTACCACAAACCCTAACCTACATGCTTCAATACTATACCAATAAAAATATTAGTATCAGTCACTACATGTATCAAAAGGTGCCAAAACGTCTACATGTATATTCAAAACCCTACACCCATCAGTAGTATTTCCACATTTCACCTTTAAATAACACATCACTCCCCACCTGAAGTTAGTCATCTATCCCTACAGCACATCATTCCCCACCCTAAGGTGGATATCTATCCCCACTTTATGGTGAAACCACTTAAGATAGCTAAAAAAATTGGATCACAATCATCCTGGCATGGTCTTTATTCTAAGTTATCATTATAACTCATTAGATAAACTTCACTCTATCATAGTATACTCCCATATAGAGTAAACATGTCTATGATAACCGACTAATACAATCAAGTGGTAAAATTTCCTTAGAATTTGTCAAAACAATACCACTCCCCCTAAAACGATATATTTATAAAATTATAATCAAATCATCCATCTTGATACCCAAAACATGTTCCACTACTAGAAAATTGGATATTCCCACACATCTATTTCAACTGTTTGCAATAACCATTGTTATAGAGTCCTTTCCAACAGTCTATACCAATAGTTTTTTTAAAACTGTTGGTATATCCTTTTCACATAACCATTGGACTACCCTACTCACCTCCCCACCCATGATACTAATCTCCCCTCACTCAAGAAATGGTATGTCCTCTCTTATTATCCAATTATCTCCCCTTATTCAAGTATTTTTTTATTCTATCCTTCAAAAACAAATTAGTAAGTTTTGAATCCTAATCTCTTCTGCTGAGTGTTGTTTTAATTTTTATCTACATATAAAAACCTAACTTATATCCTATTATTTCATGATACTTCCTGATCCTCTGAAAAAGGTTATTTTAGATTATTTTTTTATAGGATTTCATATTAAATGTGATTGTATTATATATATTTGTGTGATTTTTTAATTTATTTATCTTCTACTTTACATAAGTCCAATATAATTTTTTTTGTAATATATATTAACTAATTATGAAACTAATTAATATAGTAATTTTTTATTTTATTAATTTATTAGGGGATTATTATATATTATGTGGTTATATAGAATAAGTTTTGGGAGATAACTTGGATACTTTAGTGGGAACTTAGTATTGATACTTGGTTGGTCGTCTATGTGAAATTGGGTTTGATGTGATTTAAATTATTGTGTGTAGTTTTATTAGCATATTTATCTCTAATGGAGTAAATAAATTGGTTATGTGGTTCTCCCATCAAAGTTGATCCATATAGACATGGTTCTCCCAAGAAAATACACCCTAATGATATGGAACTCCCATATAAAATGAACTATGTGGACATATTTCTCCCATAGAAATATAGAATAAGTACATGATGTTATAAAATATATCTAATGATTCCTAACCTTATCAATTTTTTGAATTACCCATGATCCTTATTTTTAAACTTTTTTATGATATATTCTCTTAATATACCCTTATTTCATCTAATGCTTCTCACAAAATCTGATTGTTCATTATTATTTTTGGTAACTTATGATCATCATAATTGTTTTGTTTATAGATCCCTGGTTTCAATTTAGTAACTCTTTATTTATTTATTTTAAGTATGTAAAGTTTTTAGGTGAAGTTTGGGAGGGTTTATAGGGATTTTGTGGTGTTTTGGGGGATTTTCTAGAGGTTCATGGATTGAGAACGGTTAGTAGAAACTATACAACTCCTATAGAAAATTGTGCAAAGAGATGTAGTGGGATCTGGGTAGGTGCATAGTTTGGCACACGGTTTTTTCAAATTGTGTGGCCACCTGGGAGTAACCATTCATTTGGGGACAGATTTCTTGTTAATATTTATCACATGGTTTTCCTAACTATGCTCCCTAACCATGCATGACTAAAATTTAGATTCAAAAATTGTGGATCTAACTTGATTGTGCTCCTTAATGGATATTTTTTCTTATAGTGTGACACAAACTCAAAATCCTCTCTTTAAAAAGGATTTTGAGACAATTATTAGTGATCCAAGAGTGATCCATTGGAAAATCTTGGTGCATTGAATCTTGTATTCCCTGGTAAGACTTTGTTCTTGGTTGTTTTCCCTTAGTTTCTATTTCTTCCCACTCTTGTAATGATAGATCCAATTATTTAGGGATGGATCTAGGTTTTTTATTCCAATAATGATGAGATATAGTTGTTTTGATGTTAGGCATCAAGATCTAAGGTAGTTTTGTGGAGTTTTAACCGAGTTTTTTTTAAGGATTTTCATCATTATTCATTTTTTACTAAGTTTGTGAGGTAGGTGGATTCACTCTCAAAAACTCTTATTTGAACATGAAGTATTAGTTTCAAATTTTTTAATTTCTTGAAATTTATTGTGAATTTATTGTGAAAATCTAGGTAGAAACCTCCTTTAGTTATGGTTTGGAAAACTATGTAAATTGATTATTGTGCAAAGTTCTTTGTTTCATGATTTTAAAATATTATTTTAAAATATGGTTTAGTTTGGATTCATGGGAATGTTTTTATATAAAGGTTTTCAAGAAAATGATTTTTTTATTGAAATGGCTTGAATTATTTTTTTCTATGGATTTGGGCTTAGTTTTTTTGTGTTCATTTTAATTGATTTGACCCTGTGGATGGGGCATGTTTCATTGGGGAACTTGGTATATGGTTACCTTGTGACGACTTGGTAGATCAAAAATATAATGCTTGTGAGTATGGAAAAAACACTAAGCATGAATGTGTGGTTGTGTGGAGTTGTGGAACCAATTAATGGTTATGTTAATGGTTTGAGAAATTGTATGAATTTTTTGGTTTCTTTCCTTCTAAATGGATTTTCCTTGGAAAACTATTTTGGTATAAAAATATTGTTTTATAGAAATGGTTCAGTTTTGATATAAATTATTTTAAAGTGTTTTATTTAAATTTTTTATTTAGATTTTCTCACTTGGTTTATCCTAGTGTCATGAGTAGAGAGTTAATTTAGGGAAAACCTATTGAGTTTCATTGCCCTCCCTTTTCTTGGTCACTTTGGTGTGTTTGTAGATTTTTTTTATGAAGACATTGGTAAAGAAAAAGTATCTCATTTATTTAGTGATAAATAGTGATACTTTGAGCATGGATTATAGAGTTATATCTTGGAACATGTTGAGAGATATGGAGTAATGTATTTGGATTCTTTGAGTTTTGTTGGTTTTAGTTTCTTCTTATTACTCTGATATTGGTTTTGGTTTTCATATTGTACACTGGTATGGTCTGTTATTGGTTTATTTACTTTAGTTGCATTACTTTATTATCATGAATCATATAGTGGTTGTTTTTTATGGTAATTTTGGTTGGTTGTTTTATTTTCAAAAGGAAAATCACCCCCTCTCCAACAGTTTATAAAGACCTTGGCATTTATTTCGAGGCTTTAGTGTCTTGTAGATGTCACCTCAGGAAAAGTAATATTCCAAAACCTTATCAATTAATGTGGATAATTGGGGTGTTATAAATGGTATCAGTCTTGGATGGTCCATCTTTCATTTTGGGATAAATGGTATTGGGTTGTTGGTCTTAGAATTGGAAAATAATTCTAGTTTAGTCTTGGAGTTGGGATGGTAGAGTGGAGTTGGATATTTGGAACTTGAAATGTAGAGAATAAATAGGCATAGATAACCTATTTATGTTGAACCTCAAGTTACCAGGGAGGTGTGTACATGAGTTTTTTTAGATACTTATAGGATTTGTAATCTCATTGTCATGGGTTTAGCTAATGAGAATAGCATAACATGCATTGTTAGGAATGACTTCCCGCTAGGAGTTTATATTTAATTTCTGAGTAATTATTTATGATTTGGTGTAAAATAATTGATTTTTGGAAAAGTGTTAAAATTGTTTTCAAATTTGAGATTTTAAAAAGGCATGGTCGTGATATTTTGAAAGAGGTTTGATTTTCAAAATAATGGTGTAGTTTTCAAAATGTTTGGAATTAGAAAAGGTTGAATTTTGGAAAGAAATTTTGTGATATATGTGATGAGGTTGAATTTGAAATTTTTAATCCTTTATTTATTAGAGAGTGAGATTTATTGTGTTTTTTTTGTTATATAAGAAGGAACCTTATAGGTGTAGAAGAAACAAACTGGAAGAAGTTGCTGATAATGTGGTTTCACCTAAGCCACGGGTGAACTAATAGCTAGTTTAGAGTATAGTTCAATCCTTTTAGTTAGGTGATAGAGGGAATGAGAGGGATGAATCAAGGAAATTGGACAATTCAATTTAGTTATAGAAGCAGAATCCACCCATTTTCATGGTTATTTAGAACCAGAGAAGGTAGTGGTGTGACTGAATAGGATGAATAGAATCTTAGATTTCATTGGCACACTAGTAGATCTAAAATTCAAGTTGTAAATGTATATTCTAGAGTATATTTCATACTAGTGGTGGTATTTAGCAGTTCAGGCTAAATTAGACCAAGTCATTTCATAGGATAATTTTTAAAAATTGTTCAAAAAATAATTCTATCCACACATACTCAGGATTGTTGGAAGGATGAAATTTTTTAACTTTAAGTGGGAGAATATCTCAATGATAGAGTATAAAGATAAATTTATGAATTTAGTTCACCTTTATCCTAAAGTTACTCTAAGTGAATCCTTGATGGAGTGCATTTTTTAATCGGTGATGAGGAAAGATATTCACTCAAGGATTTTAATGCTTTGTATAATGGATTATATGGAGATGGTCAATAAAGCGATGGTGGTAGAGAGATACATATCAGGAACTAAGTATGGGGGAAGAATGTAAATACCTATGGGAAATAGTAGGAACAATAATGTTGGGAACTATAGAAATAGGGACACCTATTTCTAAGGTAGTGGTATGACTCATAATCGGATGTCTGGATCGGTGAATCTTCCTCTAAGACCCAAGATAAAACCTGGAAGTTTTCATAGTAGATATTTTGACCACATGAAGTGGGATTGTATAAAACCACCTATAGAATGCCAGAATTTTAACTAGATAGGGTATCTTTAGCTATATTTCCATAATGCTTCAAGGTCAGTTGATAGGGACACATCACATGTTTCGCATATGTCATATTCTTCAACGGGATGAGGGTAACAGAATACCTCTCATTAGAAAAACTTATCTATCCTTGTATATTCTAGAAATATAATGACTTATCAATAATATAAATATCAATGGGGTAACAAATAGAAAAGTGAAACTATTAAGAAATTTTATAGAGCTGAGAAAGTGATTGTGAATGATCAATCTAGACCATATATGGTGAGAGATGCAATTATTCTAAATTCAACCTTTTTTTCAAGCTCTGATTGTTATGGGTGACTCTCATTCATTTATTGCTTCTTGTAATGTTGATAATCGAGGTTTTCATGTTGATATTATGTATTCTATTTTGAAACTTTAAACTCATCTTGGTCAAAGATAATGTCGAGCCTTTATAAGAAAATCATGTTCACTAACAATTGATGGATATGAATTGAGTTTGGACATCTCTATGTTTGAGATGGATGATTATGATATAATCCTTGGTATGGATCAATTGACACCATTTAAAGTTTACATCCACTTTTATACATTAAAGGATCATTTTATGACTAATGATGGTGTCAAACATCTCTTTAGAGTAGACCAGAATGTAAAGGTAGGGGAATCAAGTTTATTGGAACTAGCAGTTAAATCTATCTCATACTAGTTGGCATATTTGATTTTATCATAAATTAATGAGATAGAAAATAGAGGTTTTATAGTAGTTCGTAAATTTATGGATTTTTTCCCGGATAATTTCTCAGGGTTTCCACCCACAATAGAAGTGGAGTTAATGATTCATCTCTTTCTAGAGACCAGTCCAATTTCCCTTTCATATTATCAGATGGAATTAAAAAACATAATGTAATTGAAATTCCAATTAGAAGATTTGGTAATCAAAAGTTTCATTTGTCCTAGTGCATCTTTATTGGTATTGTGGGTCTTGTTTTTTAAAAAGGAAGATGAAACTCTTCAACTATGTGTGGATTATCATAATCTTAACCAAGTTATGATAAAAATTGGTATCCACTTACATGAATTGATGATCTATTTGATCAATTGGGGGGAGCCTAGTTGTTCTCTAAAATTTACTTATGATCATTATATCACCAATTATGGTTTGGGAAGGAGGATATTCTAAAAACATCTTTCATAATTATATATATCCCTTAAGAGTATATGGTTATGCATTTTGTTCATAATAATATGAGAATTCCTAGTTTGATCAATTTATCACTAAGAGGGTCAGTGGTATCTTTTTATTTTAATTTTCCTTCTTTTTTAATCAACCTTCACTTCCTACTAAATAATTATCACCATGCTGGAAAAAAATCACACATCCATGGGAACATAATAATTTATATGGTCCACTACTCAACAAGAGTATCAAGGTTCTTGGTATGGTTTTGGAAAAAAATCAATACCACACAATACACTAGAAAAAATCCTTTAGTGTGGATATAAGGAGTAGGATATTCCATTACAATCATGTAGTACTATACACAATACAATGGTGAATGTACTTCAAGTGACACAAAATTATGTAATACAATATTTTGTAACAAGTTAAGAAACTTTTACAAATTGCTTCAAAACCTGTTATTGTGCTTCCTTGTCAACTTTTACAAATATGATCTTCAAAAAAATTATTCACTTTCCTACCAAGAAGTTGGTAAGAAATTATCTATAATTCATAATGATGCTCATTCTAATACCCAGTATGACTGTCTACCCTAATTTCTTAGTCTAATAAAATAAACTCTACAAGAATACCACTGAAAAAAATATGAACTACTTCAACCTAAGTCAAAAAAATCCCAGTCTGATTGATCTTTCTGATCTAGAAATCACTGAATATGATCTTCCTTCTTCTTCTTATTCTATCTAGAAAACATCCTCAGAAAAGTCTAATATAGAAACTCGTTCTCTCTATAAACTTTCAGCGCTTATCCTTCTCTCTTATTCACTCGTGACTTTTACTTTAGTTAGAAAGAACAATGTAATTTCCTCTATTTATAGATGATCCAAATGTGGTTTAAGTGGGATTTTGAAAACATTTCCCACTCAACAAAATTTTCCAAAACAAAAATATTGCTTACATTTCAGGTACATATTTGACTTCTTCAATGCTTCTCAACTCTTTTAGTTTCTTATTGAACCTTCTCTAATCTTCTTACGACTTTATCTTGCTTCATACTTTATTCAAAAAATTTGATCTAATTCTAATTTCGATTATGATTTCCCCATTATGATGAAGATATCAGTCACTTAATTACATTGATCCACAAAAATTGAAACATATAGAAAATATATGACATCTCATTATGATCCTTAGAACCAATTAAAAAAACTTTTTATTTTGATGTTCCATACCAACTAAAAATCTATATGCTCATTCCAGTGTTTTGAACCAACTAATAACTATAAAACATTGAAACTATTTTTCTATAACGATTTTTTCTACATTATTAGACATTATTTTCATTTTATCATTATATATAAATAGTGGAAACTTCTTAAGATTCATTTACTTTTCAACACTTTAGCATTATCTTCAAACTTCTTCAAATAAGAACTTATTTTAAACTCTTCACCCTTTAATACCCCTTGACAAATTTTTTGTAATTACTTTAAGAAATTATCTATTTTATTCTATTATTTACACTGATGATCCTGATTCCAATGATATTTATCAATTTTATCCTGTTCTGGAGGAATTAGTCTCTATCGCACTCTGATAATCTGTGTGAGCGCCAGTCCTAAGACTCTTGTCCCAGTTGTTAAGGAAGTGAGAATTATTTTACTCTTGACCCAATTGAAAACATATCAGAGATATTAATTTATTTTTCAAAACAATGGACAAGAATCAAATATTTGCTTTTCTTTTTTATTGAACTAATTAAATAAAACCAACAATTTATATTGATGAAAATAGTTGACTATATTGTTGATTAGCCTCTGATTCTATTTTTAATTGGTATCAACAAATTCAACTTCTTCATTAGTCTAATCGAACTCTCTTACCTATGATTTATTTTTCAACCATCTCAATATGATAATCAGTTTCATGAATACTCCAATAATCAGTGGAATTCCACGTTTGATAGACCGATGTTAGCAATTTATACTTCAATAACTTCTTTATTTTTTTGATTATGATTCACATAAACTTATTTCTATAAAGATTTATATATCATAGATTCTTTGTATGACTGAAAACCAATACCTTCATTTTCTTATGCTCTGATCAAACTTCTCATACTTCAAACAAATATGTGTTTGATGATCTCACACCGATGGTTTGAGACCCAAAGGATTTATCTTCAACAACTTCATTTATTCAAAAACTTCTTATTGTATTCATGAATTTCTTGTGACTTTGAAAACGTTTATGATTGTAATAGAATAATCTAACTTACATTGGGAATTATTATGAATTCCCATCCTACCAGTGACTTATTTCATTCCAATGAACATTAATATGATTGGCAGAACCCGTTCTCCCCCTTTTTTTCATAGGGATTGCATCATAATTTTTCTAGAAAAAATTATGATTTATGAGAACTCAAAGATCAAAAAACCATCAATAGATTTTCATCAGAGCTATTCAATCTATAATTTATCTTCTCATTATGATTTTCCTTTCATCTCAAACATGAGGTTAATCCAATGAACCTTTTATTTTAGAAAATATCTTCCCAATCTGATGAAATTTCTAAAGAATTTTACTTCTGATGTTCTGAATATGATTGTGAGTCTAATCACCAACTTTTAAAAAGTGAGGTGATTTATTCTTATTTAATATTTACTTGATAACAAAGTACAACATAAAATTCTTACTAATTATGATGGTGAGTCTAATCATCTTCCTATTAATATGTTCCCAATAATCTCCCCCATTGTATTTTTTTGTAAATTGGGGTTCATAAATCACTAAATTTTTAATCTCAAGTAATGGATCACTTATCAACAATTTTAAGCCTAAATGAGCTAACTCATTGTAGGAAATAAAAATTATTGACATCAAAACCATGTTTTTCAAAGGTGGTGACTTCTGATAACTTCTTCAGCTTTTCCTCACATATTTTTTCATCTCATTCTTTTCTTCTTCCTCTTTATTATAAAAAAAAGTGTCTTATAACCACTCCAAAAAAACTTTTAGAAGGGTTCATACACTTACATGTTGAATTCACAGATTAACCATAACTCCCTCTATAAACATACTTCCTTAAAAGTATTAACATATATAAATGGATAACTTTATGATATAATTAACCCCCTTGACTACACTATTATAATAATAGAAGAGATAGGGTAAAAACATACCTCAACCTTGATGAGAAGGAGGTTAGATTCCCATGTTCAACATGAGTTTATAAAAATATTCATTTGGTAAAGGTTTTGTGAAAATGTGAGAAACTTATTCTGGTGTAGGAAAATAATCCAACTTCAATTATTTTTTTTACACATAATATTTGATGAAGTGGTATTTGATATCAATATGATTTCAATGATAATTTTATATAGTATTTTTGGTAAGTTTTATGGCACTTTAATTATCATAACCTAAGAGAAAGGGTAACTTTAGTTCAATAAGTAAGTCTTATAATTGATTCTTCATCAACATAAGTTGAGTAGTGTCTTGAGTGTAAGTAACATAGTCAGTTTCATCCACGCTAAGAGTTATAGAATTTTTTTTCTTTGTATTCCAACTAACACAAATTTTTTTCCAGAAAGAAAACTCCACTAGAAGTGGTTATTCTATTATCAACATTTCCTGAACAATCAGTATCTGAATACCCAAACAAGTCAATAATTTATGATCTGTAATACCTAATTTTAAAATTTATTGTACCTCTAATATATTTGAGAATTCATTTTCCAACCAATGTATGTGATTATTTTGGATAAATCTAAAATTTTTTATATAAGGTAACAACATAAACAATGTCGGGTCTTGAGGAAGTTAAATATAAGAAACTTTCAATCAGCTTATGACACTCTTTAGAGTCAACTTACTTGCCTTCTCTATATTTTTTAAAATTGTTTTCCACTAAAATTAATGTGGAAACTGGTTTCAAATTTTCCATGTCGAACTTATTAAGATGTTCTGTATCATACATTTCTTGGGAAATAAATATGTGTTTCTACGTTTTTGAAATTTGTAACCCAAGAAAGTATTTAATTTCACCTATTATGGACATATCAATTAACTTTTTCTTCTATTCAAAAAATATTTCACAAGTTCTTTCATCATTCCCAGCAAAGATAATTCCATCAAAAGAAACAGTTACAATGGAGGGGAAATACTAAACTTTTTTGATGTACAAATCACTATCAATTCTTCCTTTCTTAAAACACATATTTCTTAAGTGGTTATCCAATTTGGAATACCATGACCTTAGAGATTATTTTATAAAATACAAGGATTTCTTCAACTTTCACAAATAACTTTCATCCTTACCAACAATAAATCCACATGGTTATTAAATGTAAACTTCTTCATCAAGATCACCACTCAAAAATAATGATTTCACATCCATCAGAAAAATTTTGTAAATTTATTATGCAGAAATATCAAGAAAGATCCTAAAAGTTTCTAACCATGATACTAGAGAAAAGTTATAATAAAAATACCTTCAATCTATGAGTAACCTTTACACACTAATCTTTCTTTATTTATTATCACTTCACCTTCTTCATTCATCTTTTTCTAGAAAACCAATTTTTACCAATAACATTATTTTATTTGGTTTGGGTGTGAGTTCCTAGATATAATTATTTTCTATTTGATCCATCTCTTCATTTATAGCCTGAACCCATTCCAGATGATCAAAATCTTCATTCACATATTTTGACTCAACTTTTGAATACAAGGAATTATGTGTAATAACTTTTGATTTTATTCTTATTTAAACCTTTTGAGGTTGATCACTAATAATGTTTTGAACTTACACTTAATTATTCATCTTTGGATGATATTTTTGATAATCTTCTTCATAATTTGAAATAGTTTTTTTTATTCTTCTTCTTGAGTAGGATTACCATTGTCAGTATCCTTATCAGAATTGTCACCAGACATTCCTTTATCATATTTATCTTCCTTATTAGTATGATTTTTTTGGCATCTTCCCCACCTTTTTCAATAACTTTGACATAAATATAATCAACTAATTTCCCTATTTATTTATTGAAACACATATATCCTCTTACTTTCAGATCATATCCAAGAAAAATTCTATATTTACCTCTATGGTCAAACTTTCCATGGTTTCTAACTTTCTTCTTTATGATGCATGGACTCCCAAAAACTCTTAAGTGTTTCAAACTTGGAGTTTTTTTAAAACAAAATTCCATATGGAGTCATATCTAAATGTATACTATAGAAACATAGGTTTTGGATATAAATAGTAGGGCTCATGGATTTCCTCCAAAAGTAATTAAGGAGACCATGTTCAATTAACATAGTTCACCCCATTTCCACCAAACTTGTATTCTTCCTTTCAGCAACACCATTTTGTTGAGGAGTATATTGTGTACTTAACTCATGCTTAATTCCATAATTCTTAAGATAACATTCAAACTCTTAATTTTTTGTATTCACCACTATTTTCAATACTCAACTTCTTTACTTAATACTCATATTCCTTCTCATCTTCCCTTTTAAAACTTTTAAAAAAATTCAGAGCATCTGACTTTTGTTTCACATACAAAACACAATTAATTTTTTTAACATCATAAATGAAATTAATGAAATACTTAATTATGTGAATTTATTGTTTACTCATCAACCTATAGATATCAAAATGATTAAGTTCTAGGGGTATCTTTGAAAAAAATTCAACTTTATTATGCATAGAGTTTTTTATCTTTCCCTTATAAAAAATCTAGAAACCCCAATATCTTATTCTTGACATATCAAGAATACCCCCAAACACTTTATCACTTTGATAAATTATTCATGTTTCTATTAAACATGTGTCCCAACATTTTTTCTCATAACTGATTATCTTCCATCATTCCTAAGTAACAAGATTTTTGAGCCTATCTAACTTGGAACAAGTTTCCTTTTTTATGTTGGCCTCTTGTAACTATTTTTTCATCTTCCTCAATTTTCACCCAAAAAAACCTGTATTTTCTGAAAATAAATTTGTTTCCTTCATCTTAAATTTGTCAAATAATTATAAAGTTGTGTTTATGCCCATAAAAAACAAATATTTATTGGATTTTAATTTTTATTTCCCAATGAAGGCTAATCCAACACATTTGATTTTGAGAGATTCATCATTTCCAAATATCATCATTCCTTCTTTGAAGTATTTCACTATATTCAATAATTTTAAATATCCATTCATATAAGAATAAAACTCACTATCTATGATCCAAGGTCATTCTCCTTTTGTAGCTTTTTGAGTGGTTTCTACAACAACATATTTTTCTTTCCCTTTATCTTTCTTAACTTCTAGCTTCTGGGAATTGTTAATAAAATGTTTCTATGCTAGTAAAAAATCAAGACATACTTTTACAATATGTCTAGGTTTATCACATATTTCACAAATATATTCCAAATTGTGGAACCTATTTTCAACTTTTACACCAACCTTCTCATATTTCTTCAAAACATCCTTCACATACTTCTTCCTTTGAGAGGATTGACTCCCACTCAAAATTGTCCTTCTGTAATTCATGGAATAATGGTAATGTTGTTGATTAAAACAAAACAGATTTTTTGGGGCCTAAATATACCACAATCCTAACAATAACCATAGAAAGAATATTTTACTCTAAAACCTTTATATTAACTAGAGATGTGAGCATGTTTCTCAACAACCTTCTCATCTTTCATATCAGGAATTTTTTGACCACCATCCTTTTTTAACAACCAAAATCTTCCTTTCCAGCTCAGTTTTCATTTCAGCCTTATCGAAACCAGAAGTAATAGAAACTTTTTTGGGCTCAAAATTTTCAGAAACTTATGAATTCTTCACTATGTTGGGTTTCACCATATACATAACTTTCCAAATTTCTTCTTCTCAGAAACAATTTCAACTTTATTCTCAACCTTTGAAGGTAAATTTTGATCCTTTTTAGGTTTATCCTTTGAAAAAAATTTACCAAATTCAAAGATATAATTTTTGAAACTAGGGAACCTTTTCTTGGATTTAGAAATTTTTTGTTGGAAAAGTTCAAAATCTTCTTCTTTTTTCTTCGAATTAACATCCATATGTTTATTACAATTATTTCCTTTATCAAGAGATTTCTTAAAGTCATCAGTCTCTTCTTGTAAGCTAACTTTTTCATTAGGAAAAAAATCATAATTATTTGTTGAAGCATTTTAATTTTTAAAATTCCTAATTTCTTTCTCAGGCCTTCCAATCTTTCTTAGACATTCTTTACATTCTTATTTCAGATGAAATTTTAATCGTGTTTATTCTTTTTTAGAACTATTTCTTCCAAACTCTTCATCGTTAAATGTTTAAATATTCTCTCCAGTATGCTCAATATATTTTTCAGATTCATCTTTAATTTCTTCTTCTTTAACACCTTTAGAGAAAAAACTTCTTCTATTGGATTTGGAGACCTTTTTATCTTTAGCTTTGAAATAAAATTTATCCTTATCATTGTATTTATTCCACAATATTATAGTCCTTCTATCATCTTTATCACTATCCTTTTATTTCTTTATTCAAGGAATATTAGCTGCAAAGTGCCCAACAGATCCACATTCAAAACATTTCTAGGGAAGTTTCCCCTTACATTTAACTGTACCTATTTTCACATTTTTAGAAAACAAGGATAGAAAATTCATCAAGATTTTTACATACCTCATTTTCAGAATTGAAATCACCAGCTTCTTCTTCCTCTATAATATTCTTAATCTTTTCTTTCTAAGAAGCTTTGAAAAACATTTCTCAATCAACTTTTATTTTCCCTATCATAACTTTCTCCCTTTTCATTTCATAATTAATGAGAGTTCTATACAAATCATCCAAAGATAATGTTTATGTATATCTATCTTCTAATGAAGAAACTTTTACATGGAACTTGTCAGGAAAAAATTCTCAATATATTTTCAACAATAGTAGAATATTCTAACTTTTCACTAAGACTTATGATAGTGATAAAAGTTTCATTTACCCTGGTAAAGAATTCACCAATGGATTTATACTCACACATCATGATATCTTCATACTTCAACCTCTAGATTTGTAACTTTTCCTTCTTCACTTTTTTATTTCCTTCATAAATTTTATTTAGATTATCCCAGATACCTTTCATGGGGGAAATACCTTTACTCTTAAAAAATCACTTTTAGAAAGTGATGAGAGTAAATCATTCTTAGCTTTTCTATCATTCTTGAGATTCTCCTTGTTAACAGATGTAATAGAAAATTTTTCATCAACAGGAAAAAATCCATATTTTTCAACCACAAGAATATCATACCCAAGAGACATAAGATAAGGCAACATTCTATCTTTCTAGATATGATATTTCTTACCATTAAAGACTAAAATCCCTTTAATATTCACACAATTCAGATTATTCATCACAAATTCATTTTAATAACTTCAAAAAAGAGTAAAGAAAGGGAACCTTGGTTGTTCTACCAATTGAGAATGCCCAGTAGGATCATTGCATCACTGAGAGGGGGAGGGGGGAATCAGTGTTATCTTTTTCTTTTAAGATTCCTTATCTTTGAAACAAACTTCAATTCCTGTTAAATAATTATCACCTTTCTGAAAATAAAACAATCACATATCCATATGAACACAATATTTTACAAGGTTCACTACTCAACAAGAGTATCTATGTCCTTGGTATGGTTTGTAAAGAATCCAATACCAAAAAATCCACCTGAAAATAATCTTTTGTGTGGATAAAACAAGTAGTATATTCCCTTACACTCATATATAACAATGTTCAATACAATAGTGAAATTGCTTCAAGTTTATTGAAATGATGTAATACAATTTTGTGTAATAATTTAAGAAACTTTCACCAGTTTCTTCAAAACATGTTATTGTGATTCCTTGTCAACTTTCACAAATATGATCTTGAAATAAATTATTCACTTTCCTATCAAGTAGTAGGTAAGAACTTATTTGGACTTCGTAATTATGATCACTTTGATACCCAGTCTGATTTTCTAGTATGATTACTCAGTTCGATAAAATAAACTCTTGTAGAATACCACTAAAACAAATATGAACTACTTCTACCTCACTCCAAAAATCACAGTACAATTTCTTGGTCTGATTTGGAAACCACTGATTATGATCTTTCCACTTCTTCTTCTTCAATCCAGAAAACTTCCTCAGGAAATCCTAATCTGGAAACTCCTCTCTAAAAACTTTTAGAACTCCTCGTTCTCTCTTATTCACCATTGAACAATACTTTTGTCAAAAAGTACAATGTATTTACCTCAATTTATAGGTGATCCAAATTTATTTTAAGTGGTATTATAAAAACATTTCCCAAAAAACCAAATTTCCTTGATCTTTGACTTCTTCATCACTTCTGAACTCTTCTTGTTTTTTCTCAAACCTTCTTGAATATTCTTATGACCTCAACTCACTTCATACTTTCTTCATAAACTTCAGTCTGATTCCAATTTCCATTATGATTTCCCCACTACGATGAAGATAGAAGACACTTTATTAAATTTCTCTAAACTAATTGAATATGTGGAAAATATATTACAACATATTATGATTCTTGGAACCAACTAAAAAAATATTTCTATTTTTATGCTTTGTACCAACTAAAAAAATCTACAAATTACGATGATTTGAACTAACTGATAAATATTAAACATATAAACCATTTTACCATAACCATTTTGGATAATTTATTATAATTTAGTTTCCTTTTTCTTTTTCCATAAATATAATGTAAATTTCTAAAGATTTGTGTACTTCTTCATCAGCACTTTAGCATCAACTTCAAAATTCTTCAAACAATCACTTCTGCTAAAATCTTCAAACATCAAGATCCCTTTGGCAACAATTTTTTAATTTCTTTAACCAATTATCTCTTTTATTATCTTCTTTAAACTGATAATCCTAATTATAATGATGTTTATTGGTTTCATCTTGTGCCAGATGAATTCATCTCTGCCTCACTCTAATAATTGGTGTCAGTACCAGTCCAAAGTCTCTTGTCCCGATTTTTAAAAAAGTGATACTTCTTTTACTCTTTAACCAATTAAAAACATATCATATTTATTCATTTTTTTGACCCAATTGACAAGAAAATAGAAAAATCATTTCTTTTCTCTTAACCAAATTGAATACAACCAAAATTATATATTGATGAAAATGGTCGACTATATTGTTGATCGGCCTCTGATTCAATTTTTTATCATCCTCAACAACTTCAACTTCCTCATCGGTCCTAACTAAATATCTTGCCTCCGATTGTTTTTCAACTATCACAATATGATAATTGGTGTCAGGATTACTCCAATGATTGGTGGCACACCACATTCAATGGACCGGTGTCAGGAGCTTTGACATTAGGAAACTCTTACCTTTTTTATTATGATTCACATCAACTTATTTCTCAAAATAATTTTATATCATGGATTTATGGTCTGACTGAAAAATAGTACCTTCATTTTCTTACATTCTAATAAATCTTTCTAGCCTTTAAATAAATCTGTTTTTGATAATCTCACACTGATGAACTGATACCGGAAATCTTCGGCTTCGGTGACTTCCTTTATTCACAAAATTCTTTTTATAATCATGAATTCCTTGTGACTTTGAAAACATTTAATATTAGCATAACATTATCTTAATTACATTGGGAATTATTATGACTTTTCATCCTTCTAGTGACTTCTTTTTTTCCAATCAACCTCAATATAATTGGAAGCACCTCTTCTCCCCTTTTCCTTTATAAGTCTTGCATCAAAATATCTCCAGAAAACTTTTAATTTATGAGAACTCCAATATTAGTAAAGAATCATTATATTTTCATCAAATCCATTCAGACTCTGATTTAGCTTCTCATTATAATATAACTTTTATTATATACCTGAGGTGAGTCCAATGAAACTTTTCTTCCAGAAAACATCTTCTCAATCTAATGGAATTTCTAAAAACAATCATCTGATGCCCTGAATACAATTTTGAGTTTGATCACCAAATTTTACAAAGTTAGGTGATTTTTTATTATATTATATTTCCTTGATAACAAAAGACAATACAGAAATTCTTATAAATTACGATGGTGAGTATGATCATCTTTCTATAAACCTGGTCCAAACAGAATGAACCAGCAGTATTTATGGAATTTATGAATCATATATTTCAAAGATATCTATAGTCATTTTGTAGTGGTGTTTTCAGTCAAAATATTGGTGTATTCAAGGACAAGTTATGTGAATGAGTAACACTTGGAGACAGTGTTGGGTATCTTATGGGATCATCATCTATATGCTAAATTATCAAAGTGTGATTTTTGGATACAAGAGGTATGTTTCATTGTCCATGTAATCTCTAAAATAGGTGTTTCTGTGGATCCATAAAAGATAGAAGTAATTATCTATTGGAAGCCATCAAAGAATATCTTTTAGATATGAATTCTTATTAGCTTATATGGTTATTATCGATATTTAGTTTATTAATTTTCATGAATAGATTCATTTATGACAACTTTTACAAGGAATGGTTGTTTGTTCCAAATGAATGAGGAATCTCAGAAGTCTTTTCAAGATCTTAAAGTTCACCTTAAATCAGCATCAATCTTGATATTTCCAAAATCAGTACAAGGGTATGTGGTATATTATGATGCTTTAAGATCTAGGGTAGGATTTGTTCTCATATTGGGATATCATGTTGTTGATTATGGCTCATGGTAGTTAGTCTTTCAAGAGAAAAAATATCTAACACATGATTTGGAGTTAGCTGTTATAGTTCGTGCTTTGAATACTTGGCATCATTACCTTTTTGGTGAGAAATACATATCTTTTATGGATCATAAGAGCTTGAAACACATTTTCTCACATTAGGATTTGAATCTAATACAAATAATAAGGATGGAGTATCTCCAAATGTCTGAATTTGACTTGATGTATAAAATGGGTAAATAAAATTTGGTGGCAGATCCATTAAGTCGAAATTCATATGGTTAGTTGGAAAAAGAGGCTTCAAATAAGTGGTCGTTGATGTCAGTGATAGCTGACATTCACTTGGATTGTGATGAATGAGATATTTTTGTGTTTTATTTCTAGTTTATTTGGTTCTTGAATTGGTAATGATGGTTAAATAGGAACAGACATCTAATTTAGAATGTGTTAGAATGATTTCAAAACTTAAATGTGGAGAGAACATTGAGGGATACAAGCTGTATGGGATTTCAATTTTATGCTTTTGAGATCAGATGGTTGCAGATTTGGCTTTTCAGGAACAACTTATTTATGATTACCATCATTTGAGATAGTTTGTTCATCCTAGTATTCAAAATATGAATAAGGGATTTAAAGCACATTTTTGGTGGGATGTCATGAAAAGAAAAGTGGTTGTATTTGTTATTAGATTCCTCACCTATCACAAAGTTAAAGAATAGAACTAGTGGGTGATAGTGTATTAGCTCACATAATTGTCCCATTTCATCCCTATTCATGAATCTCAAATAGTGGAGGACTTTTCTAAAATCTATATCCTAAAAGTGGTAAAGAGTCATGGAATAAAAGTTTCTATAGTATCAGACCGAGATCCAAGGTTTACATCTCATTTCTGAAAATCCCTATAGAAATCCCTTGGAACTCAGTTGACTATGAGTATGGAGTATCATTCTCAGATGGATGTATAATCGAAAAGGATGATAAAAACATTGTAATACATGTTCCGGTATTATTTAATAGATTTTAGTGGCTCATGGGAAGAGCATGTATCATTAGTGGAGTTCTAGTATAAAAATAGTTATCAGGCCTCAATACACTTGGATCCTTTTGAAGTATTGTATGGGAATCCTTACCATTATACACTTTTTTTAGAGGAAATAAGTGAGACTTAACTAGTGGAAAAAATCATTTTCTAAGAGACAATGAAGAAAATTTATTTGATTAGGAAGAGAATGGAGAGAGCTTAGAGTCATCAGAAATCATATGTAGGTCATCTTCAACTATATTTTTTGTTTGAGGTGAGTGATCATGTGTTCTTCAGAATCTCTCCAAGGCTTCCACATTGTCATTTTTAGAAGTGGGGAAAGATATATTTGTGATACATAGGCCCTTTTGAGATACTTTAATGGGTTGGTGAGGTGGAAAATTGGTTGTCTTTTCTACCAAAAATCATTTTAGAGCATAATCTGTTTCATGTATCTTGGATGAAAAGGTATCAACCTGGTCCTAACCATGTGATTAGATGGGATCACATTGACCTAGATTTTGAGGATTCATTGGTTCATATGCTAGTACAAATTGTGGACAGTAAATATAAATTCTTGTTTGGTAGAATCATAAATCTATTGTGGGTTTTATAGAATCATGGTTAGATTCAGAAAGAAACTTAGTAATGGGAAAAGGAAATGGTCAATCAATGGCCCGAGATCTTTCTTATAGTTAGTGGTTTTATAATTTTTAGGGGAAGAAAGGCTAGTGGTGGGGAGAATTTAGCACCTATGGTTTCAATTAAGTAAACCTTTATTTATTTATTTTAAGTATGTATAGTTCTTGGGTGAAGTTTGGGAGGTTTTAGAGGACTTTTGGGATGTTTTGGTGATTTCTGGAGGTTCATGCTTTGAGAACTATTAGTAGAAACTGTGAAACTCCTACAAAAAATCATGAAAAGGGAGGTGGTGGGATTTGGGTAGGTGCATAGTTAGGCGCATGTTTTGTAAAAACCATGCGGCCATGTAGGATTAACTATGCATTTGGGGATAGAGGGATTGTTCACAATTAGCACATGGTTTTCCTAACTATATTCCCTAACCATGCATGGTTGAAAGTTAGATCCAAAAATTGTGGATTGAACACAATTTTTCTCTTTAATATATCATTTTTTTCTCTAGTACAAACCTAAATCGAATTCCTCTCTTCCCAGTGACTATAAAGACCATTTCTCTTGATCCAGGATTGATCTATTGGTAAATATTAGTGCATTAAAGCCCAAATTCCTTGGTAAGTCTATATTAATGGTTATTTTTCCTTAGTTTCATCTTCTAACCTCTCTTGGAATGATAGATATAATATATTAGGGGATGGATCTATGTTGTTTGATTCAAATAATGATGAGATATGGATGTGTTTATATTAGTGATCAAGATCTAATGCAAGTTTTTGGAGCTTCATCCCAGTTTTGTTGAAGAGTTTGTGTCATTCTTCATTTTCACCAAATTTTACTGTTTATATGGATTCACTCTCAAATCCTATTATTATAATATTAAGTATTAGTTTCCAATTTTTTAAATTAATTGAAATTGGTTGTGAATTTTTTATTCTATGCTTGGTAGAAACCTTCTTTAGTGATAGTTTGGAAAATTTTAGAAATTGATTATTGTGCAAAGTGCTTTGTTTCATGATTTTAAAATGTTGTTTTAAAATGTGGCTTGGTTTTAATTCATGGTAATGGTATAATAGAAAGTTTTTTAATAAAAAAATTTTGAAATTTCTTGAAATTATTGGTTTGGAATGGATTTTGTATTACTTGGTTGGCATGTGTTCATTTTCGTTGAAATGGCCCTATGGAAGGGGTATGTTCCATTAGGGCACTTGGTATATGTTTACCTTATGATTATATGGTAGATTGAAGAGAGACCACTCATTAGTATGGAACTATCACCTGGGAATGCATGTTTGTTTTGGTGGAATTATGGAACTAATTAATTGGCATTTCAAAGGTATGAGAAATGGTTTAAAGGAATTATTTAGGTTACTTTTCTTGGAAATGGTTTTGGTTTGGAAAAATATTTTGGTATGAAAACTATTTGGCTTAAAAATGGGATGGATTTGATATAAACTATTTTAAAGTGTTTTATATAATTTTTTTTATAAATTTGCTAAATTTTTCTATCCCAGTGGCATGAGTAGGGAAGTCATTTGGGGAAAACCTATTGTGTTTCATTACTCACTCCCTACTTGGGAACTTTGGTGCATTTACATATTTGGTTTATCGATAAACATGTAAAGGAAAAGTATCTCATTTCTTTAATGATGCATCATGATTCTTCGAGAATGGATTGTGGAGTTAGATCATGGATCATGTTGGGAGCTGTGGAGTTATGTATATGGAGTCTTTGAGTTTTTTTGGTTTTAGCTTCCCCTTATTACTCTAATATTGGTTTTTGTTTCCACATTGTTCTATGGTATGTTCTGTTGTTGGTTTGGTTACTTGAGTTTTATTACACTATTATCATTCATTGTATAGTGGTTGTTTGGTGATGCTTCTTTTGGTTGGTTATTTTATTTTCAACGGGAAAATCATCTCCCAATAGTTTATAAATCCCTTGGAATTTATTGCCAAACTTAGGTGTCTTGGGGATGTCACCTAAGGGCAATTAATATTCCACCACATTCTCAAGAAAATGAGGAGGGTCGGGATGTTACATTGTTGATTATTAATTCCTATAGATTTTATATTCATTGTGTGTTTATATGAATTGGAATTTTGTTGTATTTTTTCATTTTATTTAATTTTATTTATTTCAATTCATAAAATTTGGTTTAAAATGGGATTTTAAAACATGTATAACTTAGATTTAAATTATAGTTTCTAGAACAGGTTATGATAATGTTTATGACCTCTTTGACTTCTAAGATTTATATAGGATATTTAAAAACTATTCCTAAAAAATTAAATTTCATTCTTTTGTAGATTATAAAATTTATTAAATAAATTCAAAGGAAGATACTATTTGATAATGATTGACGGATGCCCAAACTGGGGATGCCTCCTCTGGTTCCCTTAGTGAGTATAGTAATTGTAATATTTTTCTTATGAATTATATTTAATGTAATTTTATTATTATTTAACAAAAGTTTTTTAGGGAAATTCATATGAATCAGAGTTGACCTCTCATAATTCTACTAGTAGGGTTTCAAGTGGGGGTGATCCTAGAGCTACAAAAATCACTCGTCATACCCATTTACAACAAGACCCACCAACATACATCCCATCTACCATACTTTATCATCCTCCACTTGAGCCTCAAGGAATATTCTCATCCATGCCTCCATCATCATCTTATTTTTTTCTCTACTTATCATACCATTTCTATGCCTCATTTAGGGATGTTCTCACCTATACCATATCCATGTCCTGTGATGTATCCTCAACCCTTCTATCCTTATCATACATTGTTAACATTGCCTCAATTTCTCACTATTCATCCAGGATCGAATGATTATGTTCCTTTATCTTCCACTCCACTTCATTTAGGTGACCTAATGCATGCATTAGAATAGACACATCCTCTAGATTATGTTGATCCAGAATACCCCACAGATCCATATGAGCCTAATGATCTACCTAGATTGGATTTTTTATATGTGTGTCAAATTATATCACATCATTTTTTTTAGTTTTATTTTGAATTAATTCTATTTTTTTCTATTATCTTATTCAGTGGGATATTCTAATAGGTGACATGGGTGCACTAATATTCATGAATCATGGAATGTCCAAAGATAATCGATGGATGATTACAATGAATATAATCAAATTATAGGTAAAAATTTTAGACGATGCAGAAGTTTGAGGGAAAATTTACCCAAGTATAGTGATTTAATTCCTGTGAAACCAGTCTCATGGAGGTATATCGGTAATGAAATAAAGGATAATGGAAGGGTGGAGATATGGTTAACAAAAAAATTTAAATTTATATCTATATTATTGTTTTATTTATATAAATTAACATGTTCATTGTAGTGTCAGTTTTACTTTCCTGATATTCAATATTCTAAGGTTGAATGGTTGATAGAACTTGGGGAGTTGTGGAAATCATATAAGACAAAGTTATATATTGGTTGGAAGAGTATATTTAGATCTGATTTAGAGGATGTAACAATATTCAATGACTTCCCAACAACACAATATGTGTAAATGATCCTATATTGGAAGATTAATGTGTTTAAGGTATTCATAAACATTAATGTTCTGTATTGAAAATTTAATTTTTATTAATTTTATTAATTTTTTTAAGATGTATGAGAAAAAACAAAAAGAACCATGATGTTATGATGTATATGTACACTTTGGGGAACACTATAATTTAGAAGCATGAGAGGACTAGGTACTTTTTATGACCAACTGGGTTTTACTAGGCACTAATTAAGATCACATAAAGGGTGATTAACACTGATATGGGGAATTGGTGTTTGCATATTTTCAAAAAAACATTCCTTGAATCTTTTGAATATTTTATGGATATTTTGAATATGGAAATTCGATGATTTTATATGGAAGATAATATTTTCATTCAAACAACAGATATTTTCAGTTTTAATTCACCCCAAAAAAATTAAAATATATCTATTTATTATAGAAAATGAAATAGGATATTATCTATAAACCGCCTCTAAGAAATATATAAATTTTAATTTATTCCATGCGGGCATGAATGTTCTCATGCACAAGGGTTTATGGCATGTCACCTATTTCATATGATGTGGAAAACTCTCAAACTCCAAACCCATCTTGTACATGATTCCCATATTATAAATGTTTTAAAAGTATAGAAACCTTATAATTTCCCTTATATTAATTTTTCAAATTTGATCTATTGATTTTTTTCATAAATACAAGGAACCTTATGATTTCCTACAGACAACCATAAAATTTCCCACAATAAACCCTATGGGGTTATTTTTCAACCTTTTTAAGTTTAATAGAAAACCTTATGAGGACTCAAAATGTACCATAAAAATATTCATAAGCTTAAAAATTATTGAATAAAACCTTATTAAGTATCAAAAATGAACCTTACCAAGATTTTATTAGTAATTTTTTTAATCTAGGTGAACCTTATAAAGTTATCATATGAATGTTTTGAATATTTCCTTCATCATTTTTTCAACTTTCCTTGTATAACCATCCATAAAATGAGAAAATATCTCTTTTATTATATTTAATTTACCATGATAGAACATGATACATTCATTGGTCATTATATGATTCTGATAACCACCTTTACCATCTATTACATAAAATAAAACACAATTATAAATTAACTCCTATTAACTCAAATATCTCCATATACCAAGAAATAAATATAATAATAAAAAATATAATGAGTATCCTAGGATCCCATAAGAGCTCACATACCCAATTTAAAGGAAAAATTAAAATTCAAAGTATATGAGTTTTATATATCTCACTTAGGTATAAATATAACAAATTAGAGAGTGTACTATTATACTGTACCTAGAGCATAACATTCACTCCAAAATTTTCTAAAGATTCTCTTAAAACATTATCTTATACATAAATATATGAAACAACTAAATCATGTATACTAAGAGAAGATAAATGGTCAATCCATTGATTCATCATCCAAATACATGGTTTCCTTCATCCTTATAAATGTAAAATTGAATAGATTGGATTGTTTCTTCCATATCAGCTTCAAAATGCAACAAAAATACCAGAGTATTTTTAGAATCTTTCCTTACTTCACCTTTGATGTATCCAAAGATCAACCCACATGCACATAGTTTAAGTAACCATTTTACTTCTCCATGCATTTTTATTTTAATACATCCTACAATTAGAGGATTACAATTAATATATATATATATATCTATATCCATTATATGTTATAAAATTTCCTTATATTCTAAATATATTAAGAATATAAATATCATCGATATAGTTTATTCCCAATCCAAATTCATAAAATATTCTTCCTTTAAAGTTGAAAAAATATTTGATAAGGACTTTTATAAGTGGTGAACATGATTATTAAACCTGATATACTTTTTTTTCATCTTAATCAGGTTGAAAAATTCCACAATATCATCATTGAAAAGGTTCTTGTGTTTTTCATATATGTTTAGGCTATAACAGCCTAAAAGGATCCACTAGTTAGAACTCTCTTAGTATTTCCCAATCTCTTAGAGATCTATATCTCTCCCTATGTACATGTTTCCCTAAATCAATTAATCACATTTATCCTCATTTAATATTATAACACCATGTAAAATAATTGTATTTATTTTAGATAGAACATGTGTTCTTTTTAGCTACAGTATACTCATATAACTTCATTTGTAGCTTTAGTTCATTACATCTGGACTGAACCAGCCTCCTTAAATTTTGATTAACATCACCTCCATTAATAATATTATATTATTCTATATGATTATTCATTTTATTGATTTCTTCAAAAGATAAAATTTTAATTCATTCTAGGTTTTTTTGAACTTCTATGTATCTTAAATTGATTAATTTAAAATGAGTTGTTCACTAATATTATTAATCTAACATAGCTTCCTTCTTATCCATGCTTCCCATTTGAGCTTTAATTTCACTTAATCACATGTAAAATAATTCTTTTATATCTTAATATAATTTGAGAGTTTAATTTAATACCACAAAGTGACTCACCACTATAATTTAATCTAATGTGATAAATTTTTAACTTGATCTGAGCAATTGGTTAATCTCACATGTCTTCATAATCAAATTGTTTTGGTTTTGTTTATCAATTTCATATTATTCAATAATGTACTATTATAGTAATCAATTTCATTTTTAGAAAGAAACTTTGGGTATCTAAGATTGTGTTCCTCTGTAAAAATTATTTTTCTTGAGTAGGATAAAAAAATGGATGTGTTGTAAATGCACATACATAAGAAAATTTGTAAGTGTTTTTTAATGTTTCAAATTTTTATATGTAATTAATAATTAAATATATTATTTATATTTTCAATAATGTTCTCTATAGGCCATAAATGATAAATAATATGAAAAATTCGGGCCAAATGGTTATTTGATATAGGTATTAGGTGAGGAGCACTAGGGGAGGGTCTGATGTCGACCCAGGAAAAGAATCATCCCCAATAGGTATTGCTCCCATCAAGTACCTCTAAAATCTCTCACACCATCTAGATGATAAAAAACTCATGAAGAATTATATAAGTCCAAAAAAAATTTATATATGAGTATGAAAGAGGTAAACTAGTTACCGAACAATTCCTGAAAACTATGATAGTTATATGTCCATCAATTCCATCGGTGGATGTTAATGTTTTTTATTAGTGAATGGAAACAATGTTCCATTTATATGATATATTGAGAGATGTAAATGAGGGTTATAGTGGTAGTAAATGTTATCATATTATTGGTGATGATGATCAAGATATTGAAGACAATGATATTGGTTCTCTAGATGACAATGCTGATGAGGATGTTTGTAATGATTATGATGGAACTAGTAGTGTTGAGGGAGATATTGATCCCATATATTTTTTATTTTATAGTAAATATACATATTTGTGGATAGTTCTTAATGAATAAAAATGATTTATTGTGTTTATTATATATGTATGTTTTATTATTGTAAATGGTTTGAAAAATATTGATAAGAATATGTTTAAATGATAAATATAAAATATTTGTATTTCATTAAATGTGAATCATGGTTTGTATTTTTATTATAGGTTCTGGAATAGGTTCTATATGTGCCTATTGTGCATGATAGTGAGAGGAATCTATAATAATGGTTCATAAAACCATTGGTATAAATCTCTATTGGACAACAAACTATACCCATAGTTTCATGAACCATTGGAATACATCTATACCAATGGTTTACTGAAAACCATGGGTATTCGAATTTTCTCATGGTATATACCAATTATTTCAAAGAAAACTATTAGTATAGCCCTATAATAATGTAAATATACCCCACAGTTCATATAACTTTTAGTATATCATTTAACAATGGTTTTATGGACTATACCAATAGTTTTAAAATGTTAGTATAAGGTACTTTTCATATAGTATTCCATATGCTATGAAACACCCACAATAATACATGGGTATCAGAAGGCCACACATACATCAAAAGTAACACAAACTAAAAATGGGTCTCAAAGAACACAAGAACATACCTCTATATCATGCTAATAACCATATACAAAGACCCAATGTTCTAAAGAGATTCTTAACTAAATCATGTTGATTCCTAACGTTAGAACCACCAAGATTCATCACCTAAAATAACCCTTCATGCCAATTATCCCTATAACTAATCCCAATTCATCACAAACTGGGATTCTAGAACAAGATTTTAGAAGAATAATGTGACAAGGGCTTGAATTAAATTAGTCTTACCCAATGAGATATGTCTCCAATACTGGATCTTTATCTATTTGGGAGAGATAAATAAATTCTTAATATATATGGGCTTTGATCCTTCAACAATCCAAGAATTGACTATTAGATCACAATAGAATCCATAAATCTTACCATAGCAGCCCAAATCTTTGATTCACCATAAGAGAAAGAGTAAGGATCTAGTGTGATCAAAAAGAATGTGTTGGATAGGCTTATGTTGTTCCAACATATCTAAGTTGTTTATGTGTTTTGATGAATCACAAAATCTATATTTATATTATAATGAGTTTTTATTAAGTGTTTCAATTTTTATCTCTCAATTATTGATATATTTTTTTAATATACTTTGAAGTAATTCATAATATGTAAATGCAAGGTCATTAATTCTGTTGGAGTTCATCTGTTTGTTAAATAAAAATTGTATTATTCAAGGAATAATTATCCTATGAAGTAAATTCAGTATCTTCATTAGATTTATAGCCTATGACAAAGTATTTTTATCTTAAAAAAACTCTAATTTAAAAGACTATGTTACTATATAAGTGAATTATCTAATGGAGAAATTAAATTATCTTCTGCATGCTCAAACCTAGAAATCTCATTTATAAAGAAATTATGAGAATTATTTTATATTATAAAAAGGAAATTCATAAAATTATTATCTTACACGCATTAAAGGAAGGTGTGAAAGATGATTACTATACATCAATAATATATTATCTTATGAAAAAAAATATCATATAAAATATAGAAGTCAAAGATTTTTTTTATCTTACAAAGCTGCTCTATAAATCATCTTATGAGAATAGTGTTATCAGATGTTTATCTTATGAAGAATATGAAAGAATGTGGATCATCATGATTATACTTGTAATGTTGGTATAATACCTCAATAATTCAATTCATTCTTTAAATTACATCAAAAAAAGGTTGTCTAAATAAGGAATGTTGGATTTAGACAAATTATCCTTTTTTCAAGAATGGAAATATCCAATAAAGAATATTTCTATCATCTCCACTATAGTATCTTATTACATATTTGTAAATAAAGGACATTTTCCATTAATAAATTTTCTAATCAACTTATCATAAGATTATTCACTCGACCATTGTGATTATTGAGTGTTCTTAAGTTCAAATATAAAGAGAATATATAAATAGAAGAGTTTTCCATTACATGAAGAAGAGTAGATACATGGTTTTATTCATTTGAAAATAAGAACACCTAAATCTGTGTACATAATAAATATATGATTCAATACAATATTCATAGAAATATTTAAGATGCATCAATTGATGTTATTATACAATGTTTTTCTTATAAGAACATCATTTGTAGCTGAAGAACTTCCAGAGCTAAACTTATAATAATATCTTATTCTCTTTACATATCATGAACTATAGTCAATTGTTTCTTACAACCATGTGATGCATCATTCTTCAAAACTTGTTTATATTTATCACTTTTAGTACTCATTGTGATTAGTCATGCTAAGTTCATGGATTGGGTTTTTAAAGGGAGATTCTAGTTAAAAGCTCTTATACCTTTTTATCAAGTAACATCTTCATACACTCAATTGGGAACCACTGGTAAAAGGGTTTAAATAGTAAAAAACACCAAAATCATAGAGTAAGGTGTTGGTAGATTGGACTAGGGGATTTCGATTCCTCATACCACTATAAATCTTCTATATTTGATATTTTCCCTTTGTGCTCTTATTTTCCAATACTTGTTTCTATCAAGGAAAATATTGGAAATTAAATACCTTGAAGATGGTGGTTTTTAAAGTAAAGAAAATTTTAAATAAATCAATTCACCTACATCTTGAATTTTTTAGTTAACCATTATTTGTGGAAAAAAATTGCATCAGAGATCATGACTCTTGATTTCTTAACTATCAAAGTTTGAATTCAAAATATCTTCTTTCAAATGAATATTGTGGCTAATAATAAAGAAGGTTTACAATGGTTAGAGAATCCTTTTTAAATAGAGATAATTATGGTTTCTGGAAGGAATGGATAGCAATATATTTGTAGAACCTTGGTTTAAAGGTTTATCTCAAAGTCATAAAACCTTATAAAATTAAAATGACACAAATAGAAACTTGTGATGTTAATACCAAATCTAGTTATGATTTAAAATAAAAATAAATGAATGATATTATCTATATATTAGGTCCATATGAGTTTAACCGAGTTTCTCAATGTCAAACAGCCCATGAAATATCGATTATTATAGCAGTTTCTTATAAAGGTACAAAACAATATATGAGCTCTCAAATATAATACTGACAGGCTGAAGTTTGATATGTTCGGAATTATGGAAGGAGAGGGAATCACATAATTAAATATAAGACTTAAATAAATTGTGAAAATTTTTTATTCTCTAAGAGAACTAATTTCAGAGTCAAATCAAGCTTTAAAAATTCTAAGAATCCCACCACCTAAGTGGATTGGAATCTCTATTGTAATTAGAAAATCTATAGAGGTAAATAATTTCAAAATAAAATATCCCATTATAACTCTTATAATGTATGAGTAAAAAATGGAATATTCAACTAAATAATATAAAATATTTAATAAGGAAAATGTTATTTTGAAGGATTGTACTTTTGAAGATGACAAGAATAACAAGGGTATAGAAATATTTGAATTGTTTGAAGTAGAAGAATAATAATAATAAGATTCCTCAAGAAATTTGGAATCAAATGATAAAAATGAATAGTTTTCAAGGAATTTAAAAAAATTATATAACAAGATAATAGTTTTTAGAAGACCTTTTAATAGATACATAAAGCATGTTGGAAACTCTAAATAATTAAGATCTTATGAATCAAAAAAATATTGGACATATAAAACTAGACTATACTCAATTACAATGAAATAAAAAGTTTGATAAAAAAAATTTCTAGAATTTCAGGTATAAGAAGAAATACAAGAAGGCTATGAAATCCATGTGGAGTGCTTAATAAAACTCTAGTGATAATACGTACTCATAATCATAAGCTGAAATGTCCAATCAGAATGTAAACAAGTGTTTCATAGCACATTCAAATGAGGTACACTCTTATTATTTTTATGATCATGAGTTTGAGTCTGAAAATAAAAATTAATCATATAATGAATTAAATTAATATTGTACTATGTTAGAAACTAATTATTAAAACCTTAAAAAGAAAAAAATCACTCAAAAACTCTTATAATAGAATTGTTAATGAATAAGAAGGCTTAAATAAGAAAATTTTAGATTTGAAAACCCAGTTGGAAATTAAATTTCATCGTTTATAGAATATAATGAAAAAATTGAAATTTTAAAAAATGATTTCAATATTTTATAGATGATTCAAGTGTTTTTACTAAGGGTGGATTATTTAAATAAAATTCTTGGTAAAAACTAACCCAAAAGAGAAAATTATGGCATGGGAAGCAAGTGCGAAAAACCCAAGATTTACAAAAATTATTTTATACCAAGTTCTAAAAATAAAACCATGTCTAGTATTTATTTTTTTCATTGTGGAAATAATTGGACATTTTGAGAATGACCGTTATCGAAGAAATTTGGAAATATGTCGAATAAATAAAGTTGTTATTTCAAAAAAATTATCCAATTATAATTATAATTTTGGAAAATGAAAGTATATTTTGGAACCCAAATATTTTGTATATAACATTCCTAGACCCAAGATTATATGGGTACCAAAAAGTATTTTTTTAATTTGTCATTATAGGGGGATATCCACATAAATAGCAATGCAAAATGTTTCATGGACAGTGGGTGTTCAAGATACATGAGTGGATATTGCTTTAACATCCACTCATTATCTTATATTGATAGAGGTTATTCCACATTCAGTGATAATGAAAAAGGAAAGATAATTGGCATTGGATCTATTAGAAACCCCTAATCTATCCTCATCAAAAAAATTAATCTATATTGGAATATTTAATAAAAACCAGAAAATTATTTCTAAATTTTGTGGTGATTTTTATTTAGTTTATTTTTGTAACAATTCCATATTGGTTTTTAAATAAAAATATCTTAGTCTTAGATAACCAAGAACAAATAATATCTATTCCATAGATCTTAATTATTTGTGTAGAAAGGATGTAAATTATTTAAATGCTAAAGTAAATGAATCTTGGAATTGGAATAGAAGTCTTAGAAATTTTAATGTTCACTCCTTGATAATGTTATCCAAAATTAATTTTAATTCTGATTTTTCTAATCTCATATTGGATAAAAACTATGTGATTAATATCAAATGGGAAAGCAACATAAGTTATATTTTACACCAATTAATGAGGTTGCAACTTCTAAACCCATAAATCTTATCCATGTAGGACTATTTTTACGTACTAGAAGAGAAATAAAAGCTATAAAATCCTTTATTTATGTTTTAGTTAAAGATTTTTTAAGATTTATTTAGGTTTTCTTTTTGAGACTTAAAAGTGAATCCTGTTCTATTTTCATTAATTTTTTAAAACTTGGGAAAAGTGAAAAAGATGCCAAATTTTTTTCTTTAATAAGTAATCATGGAGGAGAATTTGAGAATAATGAATTTGATTTATTCTAATAAAATCATGGTATTAAAAATACTTTGTCTTCCCCCAGGACACCATAATAAAATGGTGCTATTGAAACTTGGAATAGGACCTTACAAGAAATTTATAGAACAATGTTATGTAAATATAACATGCCCATTTATTTTAAGGCTAAAGCTATAAACACAGCATGTTATGTCATTAAGAGAGTTCTAATAAGGAATGTTTTAAAGAAAACACCCTATGAGTTATAGAATAATAGAAAATAAAATTTAGGATGCTTTAAAGTTTTTGGACGCAAATTTTATATTTTGAATACTAAGGAAAACCTTGGTAAATTTGATCCAAATGATAATGAAGGAATATTCCGAGGTTATTATACTACTTCCAAAGCTTATGGAGTATTCAATAAAAATCAATGATATTTTAATAACTCATGTGAAATTTTATGTGAATGGTCCTTTTGATCACAAAATGACTCAATTTGAGGAGTTGAGTTACTCTCTAGAAGACATGATAGCGGAACCTCTTTTAAAAAATAAAGAGAATGGTGATTTGAAACTTGATTTTGGTGAACCAAATCCTATAAGTTCTGATACTAGTGAACCATAAAATCTGTTAGCTATACAACCTAGGAACCTTAAGTATTATCCTCTATAAATGGACATAGGAAGTTTAGATTAAGGAGTTAGAACTGAAATAAATATAGGAAATCTTGTATATTTTTCTAATTTTTTATCACAGCTAGAACCTATAAGTCTAGAAGAATCCTTAGATGATGATATTTGGGTTTTAGTTATAACATCCCAATATTTATGTTATGTATATTTTTAAATAAATTTAATTTACTTGATAGCTTATGTTTCACGCAACTGTGAGATTAAACAAACCATGAATACTATTAAATATTAACATGATCGTTGGAATAGTAATGTGATGGTTAGGAATAGTAATGTGACCCTTAGAATAATAAAATCACCTATGAAAGTATAAATAAAATTTAGGTATTTTATAAATTAAAATATTGTATATTTATATCATGGAATAAGTACATAATTTTTTTAAAAATGATAAATTAAGTGTTGGTATATTTGTGAAACTTAAATGTTTATTTACAATTTTATAATTAATATAATTATTTAAAAGAAATTTTATTTCATAAAATATATTCATAAATTAATATTTTTTTTCTTATTGATTATAATATAATTTTATGAGACCTTAATTAATTTTTCAATGTGTCATAAAATCGGTTGTAATTTTAAAATCGATATTTTTCGAATAAATGATTATTTTAATTAAAAATTAAATTTATCATATTTATAAAACTATTTTCAAGAAATGGAGTCCCTTTTTAAATCTACATTTTGAAAAATGGTTAGGGTGTTTTTTTGGGATTTTTCTAAAATAGTTGAATTTTTGGTGAATAGGGAAATAGGGTAATTTAAGGTATTAGTTAAATACATGAATTATTGAGTCATGTATGATGTATGTATGAAGTAATAACCATTATTTCAAAGTCACATTCTCTAGTTACTATATTTAGTAACATAAAATCCTCACTATTGATAGTGTTTATCCAAAATAATAAATAAATGAATAAAATAATAACAAAAACACCCCTCTCTTCCACTATAAATACCACCCCTCACCACTTCTTCTCCTAACACCTTATAATATTTGAATATTCTATATATTCTACCCAATTCCTATCCCAAACCTCTTCCCCAAGTTATATTCTTGGTGGTATCACCAAAATATCATTTCCAAGTCCTATAATGAGGTTCTCAAAGGGACGAAACCCAAGGTAAAACCTTCTCTCTCTCTCTCTTTCAATTTATTTTCTTTTATTTTCTTATCCTTCTCTAACCTAACCTATAAAACGTAACATGATAACTATATTACCATATAAATATAATGGAATTTTATTATTTTAATGGTATATATTCCAACAATTCTCTTATCATCCCATTTTGTTCTACAAATGAAAACATCATCCGAGAGGTATCGATTCACCACCTTCATAGATGATGATTTTTTGTTTTCTGATACATCCATTAAGGATGATAATAAAACCATTATAATAGTTAAAAAATATTTTAAAATTTTCATTAAAACTTCTTTAGTTTTTTTTAACCATTATATATATAACATTAATTAATAAAACAAAACTAGTTTGTGGTGATCGAAAAAACACTAAAATAATCTAAACGGTTATCATTAATGTTTTATCTAATGAATAATCCTAATATCTTAAAGGAAAATGATACATAAAACCATTTAATCATTTTTAATTTTGTTAATAACATGTAATTTCAATTATGGATAACTATTACCATTTTACATGATCTTTCATACATGTATATAAGTGAACCAAACATAAAAACCAAGGAAATGAACACTCCCCAACGATGAAATTGAATCTTATAAGTCATAAAAAAGACCATAAATGAACTTAATAAAATTATAATAAATCAAATAAATTTTGAAGAGGTTCTGAATTAAATTATTAATGAATCTAATTTCATTATCCAGGACATTAAGTGCCAGTTCAGAACACTTTTAGACATAAAGTAAGGGATTCTCTTCGAACCCCCACTTTTCCTTCAGGTTAGGCTTTTTATCTATTTACCCTAATGTAATTGGATTTTTATGTTCCAAACATATGTACCTAGCTCAATTATTATTTCTTTTATGGGAAAGTACATGTTTTATAAGGTTCCATTTTCAATTCCTCCCAATAAGAAATCCCGATTAAAGGGAACTTCCCAATTTCTTACCCATTTTCAAGTACACTCCATAATCTATTGTAAGTCAAAAATATTTTTCTAAAATCACTTTTTTATCATGAAAAACTATCTCTATCATGTCTGGTTTTATGAAAATAATTATGCTTTTGTCTACTTTAAATACTCTTTAATATTTTCCCTTAAACCTCACTGAAGTGTTTCATTTATAAAGTTTATTAAATGATATTTTTACATGTTTTCACTTAATTTTTACATAATGATCTATACCTATTTTTTTCCTTACTAATGTTCAATCATTATTTAAATCCATTCTTTCATGAAAACCAATATGATATTACCTTTTTTTATTCCTTATTCACCACTTATTCCCTCTGTGTTGTGTATGTATACTTCTCTTTTATTTATGATCATAATTAATTAAATATTTCATTAAATATACATATTTCATGTATCATGGATATGATTATTTTATTATACATATACTATTTTTATATTTTTTTAATGTTTTTTTAATTGGGGAAATATTGATAAATCCATATTCTCTATTTAATGTTGATATTTTCATAAGTTATAATGTTCATGAATTATATATATATATATATATATATATATATTTGTGTGTGTGTGTGTGAAGAATGATTTTTACTTACAGTAAAGGGTGGATCCTAGTTATAGATATCCAATCACTGCATCAATAGGTCTCATAAGACAAAATGGTTGGTGAAAACCCCTTGGTGTTTGTTTCCAAGTAGAATTAGATGGGTTTCTACCCATAAACTTAAACCATCTTGATGGTATAATGGTTCATATTCTAAATGCATGACATTCAAAAATTAAGCATTTTCTTTATTCATTATTATGTTATTACTTTCCATGAGATGTTCAATATGAAAAAAACTATGGATGCATTTTCATTCTTAGTATATTGATGGCATGTGTATTTATTCAGTTATTTACCATTCCATGATGATAATGCCTTATTGACTTTGCTTCAATTATTATTGATTCATGTAACCCTTACTGAGCGTTTGAGCTCACCCTATTATTTTTTTCCCTTCCCCAGGTTATGAAGATGAAATATTTGAATAAGTTACAAAGAATAAGTTTATTCTACATTTTTATGTTTTATATTTGATTGTCAGTGTAATAAAAAAATCATGTATGTATCTAGTTATTCAAGACTACTAAACTGATCTATCCTTGGTGATGTGATCTCTTGTATCTATTTCATTATAATAAAATAACCACTGACTTTGGGTTACTAGAGTGGAGTTTGTTACAGTTGTTATTAGATAAAGTTTAGCAGAAACCCTAGGAACTAGATGTTAAGTAAATATGAGTACTATAATAATTCCTTATAGTGAATTTGTGGATCAATACTCATGATGATTATGAGCTAACTTAGTGTGTGTAATTATTTATTAATTTCACCTAATAGAAGAAGGTTAATTAATACCCATGGAAAATGTATGGATTTCCCCACTAAGAAAGTCAACACAGTTAGTGGTAGGTCTAAGAAGATCATGACCATATTAAGATATCTTACTCAGGTTATGAATAATAACCATACTACACCTATTTTAGATCATTTCATGTGGTATAATCCCACATATTTTAGTGGGACTATTGATCCAATGGTAGCTAAGCAATGGATCAAGTCCCTTGAAAAGATATTTCTAGCATTGGGTTGTAATGAAAATGAAAAGGTGGTGCTAGAAGTATATTTTATTAATTGAGATACTAATTAATTGTGGTCGTTTATCTATAATACTAAGGAGGAATGTAAAATATAAGATAAGAAATTTATAACTTTTAATGAAACATTATTCAAAAAATATTTCCCTCGTGAGAAAAAAATTGAAATGAAGAGAAAATAATTAGCTAATAAAAAGGAAGAAGATAGTTTTGTGGAGTATGAGTATACCTTCACAAGACTATCTAGGTATGTTATAGATTATAGACATGATTCAGAAAACAATATTGATCATTTTTTTAAAGACTTAATCCAAGTATCCTAAGATAACTAGCTTCTCAAAAAATTTCATCATATGATGAAATAGTATTAAGTGTCGTCAAAACAAAAAAAAATATAGATCTTATATGTTTAATGGAAATGAAGATAAGAATCAGTCATCTAAAAATCATGTAAAAGGTGAAGCATAAAAGAAGAATAGGGTAATGAATCAATTCTCATTATGTGAAAATTGTGGAAAGAATCATCCTATGAAATGGTTGAAAGGAATGGGAGTTTGTTATAAGTGAGGAGAAAATAGTCATAGAGCTAATGAATACAAGGTGAAGAAAAAAATCAATGATGTTCAATGATTTAAATATAATTAAATGATGAATTATTCAAATCAATTTCCCAATCATCATGGTAATATTCAAAAGAAGAGTCAAAGGGGAGATGACCAAGCTTATGTGATCACCACAGCTGAAGACCCAATGATGTGGTGGTAGGTACATTAATCCTATATTCAAATTTATCCAATGTTTTATTTTATTCTATATCATCACACTATTTTATATCAACCAAATTTTTCAAGAAAATTAGATATTTCTCTTATAATTTATTAAGGGATTTTGTAGTTAAAACCCCTAAGGAAGGTCTCATTACAACAAAAATGTGTTGAGGAGTTCCCATTATGGAATATAAAAATGATTTATTTACTCGCCTTATCATCATACCTGTGGTAGAAGTTGAGGATGTACCAATTGGGTGGGAATATATTAATTTATTTCCTGAGGAATTGCCTGGACACCCCTCAGAGCATGAAGTTGAGTTTACCATTGATTTAATTCATGATGCAAGACCAATATCAAATAATCCTTATAGAATGGCCAATGTGGAATTAGTGATATAAATAAACATCTAAAAAAGTTTAGAAATAAGGGATTTATTCACCCTAGTGTTTCTCCATGGATATTACATGTTCTCTTTGTTAAGAATAAAGATAGATCCTTGAGGTTGTGCATTGAAAATAGATAAATAAATGATATTAAAATAAAGAATAATTATCCTCTTCCTCTTATTACTGATTTATTTAATCAAAATCACAAAGGTCAATATTTTTGAATATTGACCTTCATTCTTTGTATCATCAATTATGAGAAAGAAGGAATATATTCTGAAGATATATTTTAGGACGAGTTCTAGACATTACAAGTTTATAGTAATGTCATTTGGATTGACTAATGCACCCTATATTTTCATGGATCTAAAGAAGAGAGTATTCAAGGAATATCTTGAAGATTTTGTTGTAGTATTAATTGATGATATTATGGACTATTCTAAAATCTATGAAGATCATGAGAGTCACTTTTGGATCATTCTTGAGAGTCTCAGAAGGAAAGAGTTATATGGAAATTTTAGCAAGTGTGAATTCTGTAATCAGGAAATTTCCTTATTGGCTATATTGTCTCTAAGAATAGAATCTTAGTTGATCCTATAAAGACAAAATAAATACAATAATGGAAAATGCCAATGAACATAGCTGAGGTATGTAGTTTCATTGGTTTATAAGGTTAGTAATGGCGTTTCTTTAAGAATGTTTCGCAATTTCCTATCCTATTAACCAAGCTCATATGTAAAGGGGTTGAGTTCATCTGGATAAAATAATGTCTATAATGTTTTGAATAATTGAATATAAGATTATTCAATGCTCTGATTTTGATTCTACCATCAGGAAATGATGGGTTTATGATATACAATAATGCATCGAATAATATACTCAATTGTTTCCTTATAAAAAATGATAAATTTATTTCATATAAATCAAGGAAGTTGAAGAATCATGAAAAAAATTATCCAACTCATGACCTTGAGTTAGAATTTGTAATATTTGATCTAAAGATATGGAGACTATAATAACCATGCTCTTTATTTCACACTTAAACATAATTTATTACATAAAATATTCACTTGATAAAACATATAAGATCGAGAGGTATAGTGTCTTTGGGGCTTAGGAACATTAAATAACAACTTAAAACATGAAATACACATCTTTATTGAAAACATATTTTACATGACCACACACATTCCTTTGTACTTAGCATTTTATGGGATAACCTAAGGACATTCATAAGAAAAGGGTGATATATAAAGCCCAGTAAGGGAGTAAACAAGGAATAACATGAAGAATACAATACATATTAATTAATAGGTATATAAATGGATCATAAGATAAACCTGAACATAAAGGCATGATATATCATGATTATCATAACATAGAAATGTGGCAACAACATTTAACATGATATTAGCATGATCCAAGGATCATTACACATGGATAATGAATAAACCCTCATTGAACTTAAATTATCATGATTAAACCCTCATTTCACTTTTCGTATCATGATACTAGTCTTTACCCAATGTATTGGAGCGCTATTAGGGCACACCCTTCTTAATCATTTCATTTCATGCATAAGTGCGCCACATGGATCGTATAATATGGATTCAAAAAACATCATAATTTATTCCATGATAAAGGAATTTGTAATTTATACATGAAACTCTATGATAAATATGTAAATGTTCATAAAGGTGAATACCCTTGATAGATAAATGGGCATGGTATTCACTACACGATGACTTTGGCTTGGAAAATTGCAGTGCAATTTCGGCAGCATAACAGCATGACATAAGAACTCATAAAAATGGTTGATGAGATAGAAATGGGTGTATAGTCATATGTACATGAAATGGACAGTAAGGGGTAATATATATACATGTACCAACATATTTATTAGAATTTATATTCATAAAACAAAATAATTTCTTGAATATAAATGAGGAGAGAGAAATCCCTTACGGAATTTTGGCATGGTAACGGGTGTACATGGAAGGAATTAATGAGAGAAAAAAGGGTATATAATCAATAAAAAATAAGTAGGTAAGTATAGGTGAGGTGATAAATCATACCCCAACATTTTTAATTAAAAAGAGGTTATAGAAACATAACAAAATTTGGACAAAAATGAGAGGGGAAGAAATCCCTTACTTGGAAGTGTGATCCCAAAGGCTTGGGAGGGGATTGAGAGAGGATTATTGGGAGATTGGGGTACCTTGGGAGGATTTTAGAGAGAGGGGGTAGGTTAGGGATGTGATCCAAGGGTTTTTAGTGAAGATAAGTGGGATCTTGGTTGGGTTTATATAGGAAAAGTGAGGGAATTTTTTATTATTTAAGTTTCAGAAACTACGCAATAAAATAATCAAAAACACAAACCAGCCCATGGTTTTTGCCCATGGTTTTTGACAAAGAGGATTTTAAAAAATTATTTTATAAGTAAAATGACCTAAATTATTAAAATATTAGACTTTCTTATGTGCAGGTGATTCATACTCTCAAGGAAATCATTTTAAAAAGTTAAAATGTTTTATAAGTCTTAGAGGGTCCACTAAGGCACCATAAAATTAATCAAAAAAATTTAAAATCAAATTTTTAAAGGTAAAACATATATTGGCAGAAAATAAATTTTATATTATTTTATTATATCACTATTGGGTCATTATGATGTCATAAACCACATTATATTTTTAAACGGTATTTAATTTTTACCCAAAAAATTGACTGTCTTGGAAAATTGTGAAAAATTCATTATTGGATAATTTCAACATCATGATTCCAAAAATAATATTCATTTTAGCTAAAAAAATTTCTAAAATTTTAATTTTTACTTTTAAAATAAAAACTAGTATTTATTGAAAATTCATAGGTTTTGACAAAAACGGCTTTCAAACCTTAAGAAAAATTACAATTGTATTCATAAAAATTATACGATAATTTATTTTTAATAAAAATTAATTTATTAATAATATTTTATTAAAATAGTATTTAATTAAAAAATAAACTAATTCATCAAAAGATATTTCTTAATTGAATATTAACTAAAAAATACTATTTGTGCTTTAAAAACTATTTACAAAGTAACAATAATAAAATGAATGTATATTATTTATTCTATACAAAAATAATGCACATAATCATAGTGATAGGGTATTGTTACATAACCCCTTATAACACCCACATAAGACCTAAGATTAAGGTGTTTGATGGTGAGAGACTCTTGGAGAGGTTCAGATAACATCGCTCGGGTGGTAATCGCTATAAACTTCCACTTCTCTCATAGGTGATTATGTTCAAGATTAACATGTTGAAGCTCGGTTGGGGCTTGGTCAAGAGGGAAGTCCAGTGATGTTACCTCCTTTCCGAGCTCTGACAAATGGGCTTCATATGGAGCAATTCTACTAGATGAGGTCATTACTTCCTTTGTCTGAGTAAATTGGATTTGTTAAAGCCCTATATTTATACTAATCAAGTGATCACTGTTCCATGGATATATTAGCAATGGTAACAATTCTTAACGGCATTTTGAAATCCAAAAACATAAAACCAAGGAAGTTCATATGTTTTATATACCTATTTTACAAAACAATACATTTAAAAATATCAAGAGTAATTTTCATTAATAAAAGTTTGGTTCATTACAATCTTCCCCCCTTAAGAAATTTAACCCTTGAAATTTCCTTTTACCACACTAAAATAGATGTGGGTAGCTCAGCTTCATCACTTCCTCTGATTCCCACGTTTCCTCTTCAAACTTGTGGTTTCACCACAACACCTTGATAAGGGGCATTGTCTTATTTTTTAGAACTTTTTCCCTACGATCTAATATCTTCACAAGTTTCTATTCATAGAAGAGGTCATTATCCAATGGTATCACCTTTGGATTGAGTACATGTGATGGGTCAGGTATGTACTTCTTCAAGAGTGATACATGGAATACATCATGTACTTGACATAGGTTTGGTGGGAATGCTAGTCGATAGGTCACTGCTCCAATACAATCAATGATTTCAAAAGGGTCTATTTACCTTGTACTAATCTTTACATTCTTCCCAAATATAATAATTATCTTCCATGGTGATATGTGAAGGAATACCATATCTCTAACATCAAACTCTAGGTCTCATCGATGATTATCAACATAGCTCTTTTTTCAACTCTGGGCAGTTTTAATGTGATGTTGGATGGTCCTAACCTTCTCCACCATTTCTTCATCCATTTCTGGACCTAGGAATTTTTTCTCCCTAACTTCATCCCAACATGTCGGAGTTCTGCACCTCTTCCCATAAAGGGATTCATAAGGAGTCATTTGGATGCTTAAGTGGAAACTGTTATTCTAAGAGAACTCTACCAGAAGAAGATGTTGGCCACATCCTCCTTTGAAGTCCATTAAGAATGCTCTCAAGATGTCCTCAAGTGTTTGGATAGTCCACTTAGATTATCCATAAGTTTGAGGATGATAATCTGTACTAAAGTTCATCTCAGTATTCAAAGCATGTTGTAGATTCTTCCAGAAAATAGAGGTGAATCTTGAATCATGATCAGATACAATAGATAGTGGTGCTCTATATACCCTTTCCACTTATCTAATATATATCTGTGCTAGTTGATCCAATGAGAAATCACCTCGAATTGCAATGAAGTGTGTAGTATTTGTAAAACAGTCCACAACAACCCAGATTGCATTGTTTCCTTTGGATGTATTTGGAAGTCCGATGACAAAGTCCATTGTGATGTTATCCCATTTCTATACCAGAATGGGTAATGGTTGCATCATCCCCTTAGAATTCAACCTCTCATCCTTCACTTTCTAACATATAAGGAACTTTGATATATACTCAGTGATCTCCTTCTTCATGTTATCCCACAAATAATGATCTCAGAGATCTCGATACATCTTTTTGTTCCCTGGGTGAATAGAGAAATTCAAACTATGTGCATCATCCAAAAGTTATTTCTTTAACTATGGATTTGATAGAACACATAGTCTTGTCCCAAATCTCACAATTCCTTCTTTATTAACATAGAACTCTGAGGATTTTCCATTTTTTGATAGTTTCCACTTTATTCTGAATTCCCACTTCATCCTTTTGAGCATTCTTTAACCTTTACAAAAGAGATGGTTGAGCAATAATTTGTGAAAGAATTGATGATTTCCCCTTCTTTATGATTCCAATGTCTATATTCATCAAATCTAAGAAGATTTGATCCTTTTAAATTTTCATCAACGATAGAATTTATGGGTCTTTCTACATAGAAAATATGTCACCTTGTTCGATTTCCCAAGATGGTAATAGATTGAGCAGTCATAGTCTTTGATCAGATCTAACCATCTTCACTAGTGCATGTTCAACTCATTCTGTGTGAATGTATACTTGTGGATTTTGTAATCCGTATATATTTCACATTTCTCCCCAAAGAGGTAATGTCACCAAATTTTTAAATCAAATATTACTACATCCAACTCCAGATCATGTTCTCGATAGTTTTTCTCTGGAAATTTCAATTTCCTTGAAGTATAGGCAATGGCTTTTTCATTTTTCATCAACACACAGCCTAAGACCTTCTTTGAAGCATCACTGAATACCTCAAAAATTTCTCCTCTTGTGGGTAGTGTGAGCATGAGTGCAGTGATAATCATCCTTTTCAACTCCTTGAAGCTATATTTGCATTCATCACTCCAAGAAAATTTTACTCCCTTTTGAGTTGGCTTGGTAAAAGGGTTATACAATCATGAGAAATTTCTCACAAATCAGAAATAATATCCAACTAACCCCAGGAAGTTATGAATATTCATTACCAATGTTGGCCTCAGCCAACCCTAAATTGCATCTGTCTTAGAGGGATCCACAGATATCTCATTTCTTGTGATGATATGACCTAAGAATGAGACCTCCTTCAACTAGAACTCACACTTGTTTTACTTTTCATAGAGCTTCTCCTTTCTCAAGGTCTCTAGTAGAGTGCTTAGATGGTCCTCATACTCCTCCTTGGTTTTGGAGTATATTAGAATATCATCTGTAAACACCACAAAAAAAAATTTGAGGTAATCTCGAAAAGTCTCTATTCATCAATTCCATGAATATTTCTAGAGAGTTAGTGAGTTCGAAAGGCATTACTATGAATTCATAATGCCTGTATCTTGTACAAAAAGTAGTCTTGAGGATATCCTTTTTATTCACCATTACTTGATAATATTTTGACCATAGATCCATCTTGGAGAAGTATTGTGCTCCATGTAGTTGATCGAACAAGTCATCAATTCATGGTAGAAGATACTTGTTCTTTATTGTGATTTTATTTGAGCTCATGATAGTCACTGAAAAGACACTTTGACCCATCCTTCTTCTTAACGAAGAGGAATGGTTCACCCCATGGTGAAGCACTTGGGAATATAAACCCTTTATCTAGATTCTCCCCTAGTTGCTTCTTTAGCTCCTCAAGATCCACAATAGTCATTCTATACAGAGTCTTGGATATTTTCAATGCCCTAGGTATAAGATCAATTGAGAATTCAACATCTATTTTAGGAGTAAGACCAGACAATTCCTTGGGAAGAACTTCAGTGAATTCCCTCGCAATAGGAATGTCTTCAAGGATGCTTGCTTCCTTAGACTCAATCATCATAGAAAGATATGCATTATCATAGGGAAGTAATATCCATTCTTGAGATGAAGTGCTAAAGAAGATTCATCCTCATCCTTTCACTTGTATATAATTGGGGTTCGATTCACCATATGGAGAGTGATTTCTATCTCTCGGAAATTTATGTCGGCTCCAAATTACACTAGAGGGAGTATGAAGAGGTTCTCTAGGAAGTTAAATCCACAAATTATAATAGGGGAGGATTTATATTTAAGGGATGAAATGATTTCCCCATTTTTCATTCTCACTGACATCTTTACTTCCATGATTTGTGGTAGTGTTGGGATTGTTCTACTAAACTTTATGAATATAAAAGAATGCATAGAACCAGAATCAGAAAGTACATTCACTATTATTGAATGAATAACTAACATACCTGTTACCTCTTTGTTGTTGGGATTCACTTTAGTAGTAGTGATGGAAAAATCTCTCTCTTTCTGCCTTGGAGGTTATCGGTTGACTCTGAAAACTCTTGGCTTAGGGCACTGGTTTTCAAAGTTCCCTGGTTATTTGCAGTTGAAGCATTTAACAATGCCTTGAGGGTCGAACGGAGTGTTCCTCTCCTCTATTGTAGCCACATGTTTTTATTATCGGTAGTTAATGGCCAGGTTCCCTTCTCTTCCACAACTAAAGCATTTTCTCTTCCCCTTCATGCAAATTTCAGGGTGCTTATTTCCACACCTTTGGCAAGTGGGGTGCTGGATTTTCTTAGCACCCTAGGATCTATCCATCGAACCACCATAATTAAAGTTCACATTATTATTCTTATCATCATGATACCTCTGAGATTCACCGATCTCCATTTTGAATTTGAGGTCACATCATAAAATTTCCTCATAGTAATCGAATTAACGGATCACTAGGGCTTTCCATAGGCAATTTTTTAGCCCACCAAATAAGAAGTAAACCTTTCATTAAGGGGTAACGAAAAATCCAGAGGCATATTGTGCAAGCCTAGTGAATTTTTCCTCGTACGCTCTACTGGATTCATCATATTTTTTCTTGAGGGGAAGGAAGTCTCTTTCCATCTTAAGCCGGAGGGTGTGAGGAAAATATTTATCGAAAAACATTTTATGGAAATCCTTCTATTCAAATGCCTCAATCTCCTCCTCAGGTTTCATATTTTTTATCAATGTCTACCATTGATCAGCTTCACCCTCCATACGATAAGTAGCCAAAAGAACCTTCTCTTGTTCGGAACATTGAAGTATGGAGAATATCTTTTCAATGGAGTGGATCTATTGTTCGGAGATTGAAGGATCAGATGATCCATTAAAAGTAGGAGGCCTTTGTCTCATGAAGCTATCGATTATGACTTTTTATTTCTTATGGGGGTTGAATGTTCCTATTGACCCATGTTTCTATTCAAAACTTGAGTTAACTAAGAGAGTATCATGAAAAATTTTATGATTCCTTCTCCCATCAGATTGGACATCTCATTAAAGCAGTCATCACATTGATCTTTGCATCAGTTGTTAGCCTGAGTCCCCCTATTACCAGCCATGGGCTAGAAAGAAAGAAACTTTAGGGGTAAAACATAAAGGGTAATACAAAGAAAAAAATGGATGACTTATAAATTACTTTTATTTCCTTAAATTATTAATTTATAGGCTTAAATCCATGTTACCCATGATCTACTTCCCAATATATACTCTTAAGGGAATTTTTTTATTCCCTTAGAAATGGTTAATACTAAGCTTATAAATTTACCAAAGCATATCCCATGGGAGTGTCATAACCAAGATTTCATTAAGGCCTTTTTTCATGCACCAGCTCCTGTTTGAGTCTATCTCAAAGTGGTGTTTTTGGGTTTTACCCCTAGATACATTTGTGCCAAAGCCACCTATATCTGCTTATATCTAGACAGAGATGTATTTTCTTGATAAACCACTTACTCAATACTCACAAAAATTTAGGGATGTTTTTATTATACTTAGTCTTATCCCTAAGTCTTTTACTAGGGTCTTCTAATCCTAATCCCAAAAATAACTAAACATATCCTCTAATATCAACTATAACAACCCTTCCCTTTATTTCTCACTTAAACATAATTTATTACATAAATTATTCACATGATATAACATAGAATATCGATAGTTATAGTGTCTTTGGGGCTTAGGAACATTACATAACCACTTAAAACATTAAAGACATATCTTTATAGAAAACTTCTTTTACATGACCACTCACATTCCTTCGTACTTAGTATTGTATGGGATAACCTGAGTATATGCATAAGAAAAGGGTGAGCTATAAAGCCCAGCAAGAGAGTAAAAAAGTCATAACATGAATAATATAGTACATGTTAGGCAATAGTCATATCAATGGATAATAAGAGAAATATGAACATAAAGGTGTGATATAGCATGATTATCATAACATGGAAATGTGGCAACAAAATATAACCTGATATTAGCATGAGACAAGGATCATTGCACATGGAGCATGAGTAAAACCTCATTTCACTTGAATTATCATGATTAAACCCTCATTTAACTTGAAATATCCTGATACTAGTCTTTACCCAATGCATTGGAGCTCTATCAGGGCACACCCTTCTTAATCATTTCATTTCATGCATAAGTGTGCCACATGGATCGTATAACATGGATTCATAAAACATCACCATTTATTCCAAGATAAAAGAATGTGGAACTAATACATGAAACTATATAATAAATATGTAAATTTACATAAATGTGAATACCCTTGATAGATAAATGGGTATGGTATTCACTACACAATAACTTTGGCTTGGAAAATCATGGTGCAATTTCGGCAGCATAACATCATGACATAAGAATTCATAAAAATGGTTGATGAGTGATAAAGGGGTGTATCATAATATGTACAAGAAATGTAAAATAAGTTTTTTCATATAGATATATGTCCCAACATATGTAATGGAATTGATATTCATAAAACAAAATAATTGCTTGAATGTAAATGAGGAGAGAGAAATCCCTAACGGAATTTCGGCATGGTAAGGGGTGTACATGGAAGGAATTAATGAGAGATAAAGGGGTATATCATAATTAAAAAATAAGTAGTTAATTATAGGGGAGTTTATAAATCATACCCCAACATTTTTAATTGAAAAGACAAGGGTATAGCAACATAAAGAAACTTGGACAAAAAATGAGAGAGAAAAAAATCCCTTACATGGAAGTGTGATCCCAAAGGCTTGGGAGGGGCATGAGATAAGATTATTGGGAGCTTGGGGAACCTTGGGAGGATTTAGGAGAGATGAGGGCATGGTAGAGACGTGATAAAAGGGTTTTTAGTGAATTGAAGTGGGAGTTTGGGTGGGTTTATATCGTAAAAGAGAGGGAATTATTTATTATTTAGGTTTTAGAAACTACACATTAAACTAATAAAAATCAAAAACAAACCCATGGATTTTGACCATGTTTTTTTACAAAGGGGAGTGGAAAAAATTATTTTATAAGGTCAATGTCCGAAATTATTAAAATATTAGGCTTGCTTGTGTGGAGGTGAGTCACACTCTCAAGGAAAATATTTTAAAAAGTTAAAATGTTTTATAAGTCTTAGAGGGTCCACTAAGGCACCGTAAATTTAATAAAACAAATCTAAAATTACATTTTTTTAAAGGTAAAACATATATTGGACAAAAATACCTTTTATAGTATTTTTTTATATCGTTATTGGGTTATTATGATGTCATAAAATACATTATATTTTTAAACGGTATTCAATTTTTACACAAAAATTCGACTGTCTCGGAAAATTATGAAAAATTCACCATTGGATAATTTTGAAATCCTGATTCCAAAAATAATATTCATTTTATCTAAATAATTTTTTAAATATGTGAATTTTTACTTTTAAAATAAAAACCTTTATTTATCAAAAATTCATGGGTTTTTTAAAAAACGGCTTTCAAACATTAATAAAAATTACAATTGTATTCATAAAAATTATACAATCATTTATATATAATAAAATTTAATTTAGTAATAATATTTATTAAAATATTTTTTAATTAAAAAATCCTTTAATTCATCAAAATATATTTATTAATTGAATATTAACTAAAAAATACTATTTTTTTTTAAACTATTTACAAAGTAACAATAATAAAATGAATGTATATTCTTAATTATATACAAAAATAATTCACATAATCATAGTGCTAGGTTCTTGTTACATAACCCTTTATAACACCCACATAAGACCTAAGGGTAAGGTGTGCGATGGTGAAAAACTCTTGGGGAGGCTCAGATAACATCGATCGGGTGCTAATCTTTATTAACTTCCACTACTCCCATAGGGAGTTCCATTCAAGATTAACGTGTTAAAGCTCGTCTTGGGATTGGTCAAGAGAAAAGCCCAGGGATGATACCTCCTTTCCGAGCTCCAACAAATGGGCTTTTATGGATAAATTCTACTAGATGAGGTCATCGCTTCCTTTTTTTGAGTAAATTAGATTTTTTAAGTCCCTATATTCATATTAATCAAGTGATCATTGTTCAATGGATATATTAGAAATGGTAACAATTCTTAATAGTATTTTTGAAATCCAAAAACATAATACCAAGTAAGTTCATATGTTTTATATAACCATTTTATATAATAAGGCATTTAAATAGATCAAGAGGAATTTTCATTAATAAAAGTTTGAGTTGTTACAGAGACATTATCTCTATGGTGAAAGATGTGAGATATATATAGATCACAATAGTTTTAAATACATATTTACATAGAAAGAACTCAACATTAGGCCAATATGATGGTTTCAGTTACTCAAAAATCATGATTGATTAATACACGGATACCCAGACAAAGTAAATAAGGTATAATATGCATTATCAGGAAATATCATGGAATTATCACACAAATAAGGTTTGAGAAAGATCTTATATTCATGGATTTAGTAAATATAGATTTGGGAATTATTAATGAAGGGGAAACATCTCTCCTTTTTCTAATGATTGTTAAACCATATGTACTAGAGAAGATAAAAATCTCTCAATCTAATGATGATAATTTTCAAAATAAAATTAAATCCATTAAGGATGGAATATTGGAAAACATCATGTATAAATATGGAATTATAAAATTTGTAAATTGGTTATATGTTCCATTAATACCTGATCTAAAAATAGAACTGTTAGATAATTCTCATAGATCAAATTTTTCTATACACCCTGGTAGTACCCAGATGTATAGAGATCTGAAGAAACATTTGTAGTGGGATAATATAGAGGGAAATTACTGACTATGTGTCAAGATACCTAGTTTTTTAACAAGTTAAGGCTAAGATACAACATCCTAGGGGATTCATGTAACCTATACGTATTCATCTGTGGAAGTACGATGACATCATAATATATTTCATTACAAGATTACCCAATACCCCCAAAAATAATGACACGATATGGTTGTTGATCACCTCACAAAATTAGAACATTTTCTTACTATAAGATAATATTTTATCTCTGGATCAATTAGAAAGACTCTATATTAATTAAGTTTTTAGACTTAATGGTGAAACTCTATCGATTATATCTAGTCAAGATCCCTATTTTATATCAATATTCTAAAAGAGTCTTAAGAAGGATTTAGATAATAAGCTTTATTTGAGTAATGTTTATCACCCACAAACCAACAGATAGTTTGAAAGGACTATTAAAACATTATAAGACATGCTAAAATCATGATCACTTGACTTTCAAGGTATGTTGGATCATTATTTACCTTTGGTAAAATTTTCCTACAATAATAGTTTCAATTCCAATATTCAAATGGAACCATATGAATCATTATATAGAAAGATATTCCATACTCTAAATTTTTGGGATGAATTTGGTGAGGGGAAACTTATATTCCCAAAACTTATTGATGAAATAATAAAAATGGTAAAGAATATTCAGCCTCATATTAAAGCAGTTCAAAGTAGGAAAAATAGTTATACTAAAAATCGGAGAAAATATTTGGAATTTCAAGTGGTAGATCATTCTTTCTGAAAGTATCTCCATGGAAGGGTGTTATAATGTTTGGTAAGAAAGGAAAACTAAGCCATGGGTACATTAGACCATTTTAAATTTTGTAAATAATCAGAGTTATAGCTTCCCAATTAGCAATTCCACTAAGTCTCTCCAAAGTTCGGGATGTGTTCCACATATCATTATTAAATAAGTACCTTTCAAACCCAACACATGTACTCACCTATGAAGAAAGAGAACTGGAACCTGATTTTTCTTACTAAAAAGATCATATCATGACACTTGACACAACAAAGAAAGTATTGAGAAATAAAACGACTCAACTGGTAAAAGTTATTTGGAGAAACCATAAATGGGAATAAGCAATGTGGGAACCAAAGGATGTTATGAAGAAGAACCACCCTCATATATTTAGAAGAAAATATTCCTGGAAAATTTTGAGGAAAAATTTTCCAAAGGAGGGAAAAATATAACACCTCAAGATTTATGGTATGTATCTTCTTAAATAAATTCGGTTTACTCGATAGCTTATGTTTCATGCAACACCGAGATTAAATGAACCATGATATACTATTAAATATTAACCCGACCATTGGAATAGTAATGTGACCATTAGGTATAGTAATGTGACCATTAGAATAATAACCTCACTTATGAAATTAAAAATAAAATTTAGGTATCTTATAAATTGAAATATGATATATTTATATCATGGAATAAGTAAATAAATGTTTTTAGAATGATAAATTAAGTGTTAGTATTTTTGTGAAATAAAAATGTTTATTTACAATCTTATAATTAATATATTAATTTAAAAGAAATTTTATTTTCATAAAATAGATTCATAAATTAATATTTTGTTGTCTTGTGATTATAACAGAATCTTATGAGACTTTAATTAATTTTTCAAGGTTTTATAAAATCGGTTATAATTTTAAAATCGTTATTTTTCTAATAAATGATGATTTTAATTAAAAATTAAATTTCTAATATTTAGAAAATTATTTTCAAAAAATGGATTCCATTTTTTAAATCTACACATTTAAAAATGGTTAGGGTGTTTTTTTGGAATTTTTCTAAAATTGGAGAATTTTTTGTGAATAGTGAAATACAGTAATTTACGGTATTAGCTAAATACATAAATTATTGAGTCATGGATTATGTATGGATGATGTAATCACCATTATTTTGAACTAATATGATAAAGTTACTATAACTAATCACAAGAATCGTCACTTGTGATAGTATTGATTCAAAATAATAAACAAATGAATAAAATAATCAAAAGACACTTCTCTCTTCCACTCTAAATACCACCCTTCACCACCTCTTCTTCTCACACAATATAATATTTTTATATTTCATATATTCTTAAAAATTAATCTCCCAAAACTCTTCCACACATTCTGGTCTTGATGGTCTTACCAAAATACCATTTCCAAGTCTCTTAAAGAGGCTCTCAAGGAGACGAAATTCAAGTGGTAAAACCTTCTCTCTCTCTCTTTTAATTTATTTTATTTTATTTTCTTATCCTTCCCTAAAATCCCCTATAAATTAACATGATAACTCTAGTATCATATATATATACTTTAATGTTATTATTTTAATGGTATATCCACCATCAATTCTCTTCTCTTCCCCTTTTGTTCTAAAAATAAAAACATCATTCGAGAGGTGTCGATTCACCACCTTCGTGGATGATGATTTTTCATTTTCTAATACTACCTTTAAGGCTATTTATAAAAAAAATTATAATGGTTAAAACATATTTTAAAATTTATATTACAACTTATTTAGTATTCTTTAACCAGTATATATACATAATATTAATTAATAAAACAAAACTAGTTCGTGATGATCAAAAAAATGCCCAAATAATCTAAACAGCTATCATTAATGTTTTATCGAATGAATAATCCTCATATCTAGAAACAAAAAGATATATAAGACTATTTAATCTTATATAAGTTCATTAATAGCATATAATTTCAATTTGGGATAACTATTCTCATTTTACATGATCTTTTATACATGTACACAAGTGAAGCAATCGTGAAAACCAAGAAAATGAACACACCTGAACAAAAAAATTGAATATTTAAACTCATAAAAAAGTACATAAATTAAATTAATAAAATTATAATAAATAAAATAAATGTTTAATAGTTTCTTAATCAAATTATTAATTAATATAATTTCATTATCTAGGACATTAATTGCAAGTGTGGAACACTTTCAAACATAAGATAAGGGATTCTTTATGAACCCCCATTTTTCCTTCGAGTTATGTTTTATCTCTATTTACCCCAATTTAAATAATAATTATTCTTGTTTACTCCTAATAAATTCTATTTTTATGTTCCAAACATATATACCTAGTGCAATTATTCTTTATTTTATGGGGAGTTACATGTTTCATAAGGTTCCCTTTTCAATTCCTCCTGATAAGAAAGCCCAATTAAGGTAACTTTCAAATTTCTTACCTATTTTCAAGTACAATCTATAATATGCTTTAATACACCAATATTTTTTTAAAATCACTCTTTTTATCATGAAAAAAAATCTTTGTTCATTTTTTGTTTTATAAAAATAATTTTTATTTTGTCCACTTTAAAGACTCTTTAATATTTTCCCTTAAACCACACTAAAGTGGATCATTTATAATGTTTATTAAACACTGTTTTCACATGTTTTCACTTAATTTTGAAATCATGATCTACATCTATTTTACCTTATGAATTTCCAAGTATGATTTAAATCTATTTTTTTATGGACATCATTATGATATTACCCTTGGTTATTCCTTATTCACCACTTATTTCTTGTGTGTGGTGTATGTATACTTATATTTTATTTATGATTGTTATTCATTGAAGATTTAATTAAATATAAATATTTTTGTATCATGGGTATGATTATTATCTTAGTCGGATACCATTTTTAGATACAGTATTTTCTTTGAATGTTTTTTAAATGGGAAAATATTGATAAATTTGTATTCTCTACTCAATATAGATATTTTGATATGCATATTGTTCATGAATTAAATCTTCATATGAATAATGTTATGGACATATAGTGATGTGTGGTACCCGGTTATAGATATCCCCTCGATGCATCAAAAGGACTCATGAGACAAAACAGTTGGTGAAAACCCCTTGGTGTCTGTTTCCAAGCAGAATTAGACAGGTTTCTACCCACAGACTTAAATTGTATTGACGGTATAATGGTTCATGTTCCAGATACATGTTATCCAAAAATTAATCATTTTCTTAATTAAGTATTCTATTATTACTTTCCATGAGATTCTCACTATGATAAAATCTATGGATGCATTTTTATCTCAGTATATTGATGGCATGTGTTTTTATTTAGTTATTTAACATGCCATAATGACTATTTATTATTGACTTTGCTTCACTTATTATTGATTCATGTAACCCTTATTGACCATTTTATCTCACCCTTTTATTTTCTTTCCTTCCCCAGGTTATGAATATGAAATATTTGAATAATTTTCAAGGAAGAAGTTTATTTTCCTTTGTTTTGTTTTATGTTTGATTACTAATGTAATAAGGGAACCATGTATGTATCTAGTTCTTCAAGACTACTAAACTGGTTGATCCTTGGTGATATGATCTCTTTTATTTATTTCATTATAATAAAATAACCACTGACTCTAGGTTGTTGGGATCAGGTTTGTCACATTAGTAATGCAATAATATTTAAACAAGTTCAAGAGGAACAAGGTATAGGAATTAGTTTATAGACCCTCTAACTATCTTGTATTATAACTCCATGTGTATTTTGGAAAAAATAGGATGATCAAGGTGTAATTACTACAAATAAAGATATATTAGTTACCAAAGTTTACAATCAATAAGAAAGAATATATTATGAAGAAACATTTTCCTTAGTAGCTAGTTTACAAGTAATTAGAATCCTACTATCCTATGTATATCATGTGAATTTTAAATTATATCATATGGATTTTCATTTCTAAAATTATTTTTAATGTAGGAAGTTTGTGCAGAACAACCTCCTGGTTTTTAAGACCTTATTTTTTAAATTCTGTTTTTTAACATACCAAATCTCTTTATGTACTTAAACAAGAACCTATATCATTGTATAAAATATTAAGTTCTTTTATTTTATCGAATGGTTTTTATGTGGGATTGGAAGACCCCACTCTTTTTAATAAAAATTCATCAAAAGGTACTTTTCCTATGAAACTATATTTTGATGATGTTTTTTGGGTCAACAGACCAAAAATTGTGTAATGATTTCTCAAAACTCATTCAAAAAGAATATTAAATGAACATGATGGGTGAGTTAAACTATTTCCTTGGATTTAAAATTTATCAAAAATATTTTGGAAATATTTTGAACCAAATAAAATACATACATGATTTACTTAAAAAATGGACTTGAAAATAGTAAGACTTATTAAACTCCTATGAGTTCCAATATTATACTTGACTTGGATGAGGCTGGAAAACCAGTTCACAAAATTTTATATAGAGGAATATTTGTAATTTTGCTTTATCATACTATAAGTAGGACAAACATTTTGTTCTCTATATATCTTTATTCTATATTTCAATCCAATCCAAAAGAATCTTGTTTAAATGATGCCAAAAGAATTTTAAGGTATTTAAAATGAATTGTTTCTTTTTCATTAGTTTTTACAGAAACAAATGACTTTATTTTAACTTCATATTTAGTTTTTGACTTTAGTGGGTGTAGACTAGATATGAAAATTACCTCATGAACCTATTATCTTCTTGGTATATCTTTAGTATCATGGTCTAGTAAGAAACCACACTCTGTGGAATTTTTAACTTTTGAAGCTAAATTTATTGCTGCAAATCACTTTTTTTGGATTTTTAAAAGCCGGTTTGAGGGTTATCCGGTTCCCGATGATAGCCGGTTTGTAAGGGTTGCCGGGACCCGTAGAGACAATCATACATTTCAAAATTCAAAAACCATCCAAACAGGAAACCGCGCAACATCTTGAGCCGCGAACCCACGCGCCAGCCTCAAAACCCGAGATCATCTGCCACAGCATCATCAGCCTCGAGATACACCCCCGAGGCGACTAACAAACCCACTTTCACCGGAGCACCGGTGAGGTTCACCGACTCCCGTCGTCGTCCAGCGACCGTCGTCCTCTTCACCGGCAACCACCGCTGCCATCCCTTCACCAGCACACCAACACCCCTTCACCGACTTCAACGAGGCAGAAACCCTCAACACCGATTTCAACGAGGCAGAAACCCTCAGCGCATCACAGAAAAAATCACCGGATTTCTATGAAAATCCGGTGAAAGAAACCAAAAACTTACAGATAACATCCCGCAAAGCAACCAACAACAACCAAACATCAAAACCGCTAACGATGAAAAGAAAACCATCCAAGGAGCTGAAGATCCCTCCGCCACCAGACAGACCAGCTACGACAGAGACAACGAAAACCCCATCGAACTCACCTGGGAGGGGACAAAGCCCAAACCGCCGACGCAAGAGCGCGACCCTCGACCGCGAGTAAAAACACCACCGGTCATCAGAAAACTGCCAAGATCTGGTCCAGGAGCGCTCCGTAGAGTGTGCCGTCAACAGGACCGGTCTTACACCCGCGGACCAGGACCAGCAACTACCGAAGCTCGAGAGCATCTTCACCGCTGGAGAGACAACCACGCAGCGCCGAGCAGCAAAGGGCCACCACCAACCCACTGAGCGTGAGAGGGAATCGTCACGCCTTCCGCAGCGGAGGAGCCGGCCGCGGCGAGAGGGAGGAAACCCTAGGTTGAGAGCCCCTTACGGGCGCATCATGATTTTACCATGCTATAGTGAAGCTAAATTTATTGAATCTAGAAGTTGTTTTTCATAGGTTTAGTGGATGAAACACGCCATGATAGACTTTGGATTTGATTTTAATTATGTTACAATCAAATTTGGTAACATAAGTGCGACCAACATTTCTAATAATCTAATAAACCATTACAAAACAAAGAACATTGATCTAAGGAATCATTTCTTAAGAGATAGTTCACAAAAAGGTGATATCTCGTCATAATATTTTTTAACAGAAAATCATTTAGTATACATATTTACAAAACCCTTTCCAACTAAAAATATTTATTTTATTAAATCTGAATTAGGTTTGTCTAATTTTATTTAATTCTATTTTACTTTTTTATTAATTTAGTGAGTATAAATTTGAATTTAGTAAATTTTTATTTACTTTATTTTATTATAGATTTAGTGTGACCATTTTTTATTGTTAGTCACATTCTAATATAACACATAGGCTATTTTTCTTATTATTTCTCTACACATCACATTGTGTGACCCTTCAATTACTAAAATATAAAATAAATCAAATTATTCCTTCATGATAACCACTTTGAAAACCCATTGGGAACATAAAAACCATCATATCCTTTCTTTCAACCATTATAACACTAATACTTCAGATATTAAAACCATATTATATAATTTAAAAAATTAAGAGATCATACAGTGCTGGCGCTGGAAGCTACAATCATTCAATATCTTTCATAAAAGTATTAATTGGAATGGCTATTGACTTTGAATGTCTTTATAGAATATAAATGTATCCCCAAAATGTTTTTAATCAACAATGTTGGGAGTATGTATTTTATGATAATAGAACCAAGTTTTTCTTTGAAAAAAAGTGAGTGAATTCTATGAAACCACGATGTTTCATTTTATAGATGTTGAAGATATTTTTTTAGTGACTATCAATAAGAAAAAGTTTTTGATTTTCACAATGACTATAACTAAAGCTTTAAAAAAATTCATGAAGGTTATTCTAATTTCAGTATGTCCCTAGTTTCTATTAATTAAGTAAGCCCTCCAGAGATGAAGAAGTCTCTGTTTGGAACACCTAATGTTGAAAATAAGAAAGTGAAATACTTAGAACCAAAAAGGAAAATTCTGGTGAATTTTATTCAGTTAGAAAAGGGTTAATAAAATGGTGAGTTTGAGAAAAAAATTAGGATGTTACTTTAATATGTCTTATTTTTTATAGAAAAGACTATAAATTTGGTTAGATACCTGATTAAGTACATATTCCATGTTCAAAATAAATATGTTAATTTCTATTCATTTTAGAGAATATTGACTCTAGTTTTTATCAATTTCGGTATACCCTTATATGAGTGTTATACTACTTGATGTCATGGTCTGATTAATTTAAGTGTCTGTGTTTTGAAATGTAGTGGGTTTTACATGAGTTATTTAGTAAATAAGTTACTACCAGTTGGTGTTGATGGTGAGATGAAAGTATATCTTGCTTGTGTGAAAGTGGAGACATGTCATGAATTTTCATCTACTGAGATACTTATTCATGTTACCTCAAGTGAAATTGTGTCATTATTTGAACTTGATGTTTCCCATCTGAAAGTTGAAGATCCTCTTGATATCGAAACTCTTATGGAACTGTTGAGTCAATAAGGTTTTCCTTATGACTTTTTTTATTCCTTCATTCATGGGGGAGATTGATAAGTCATCAAGGTTTCCTTATAACTTGATCATTCCTCTTGTTTTGAAAATTACAAACACCTTCTCTTAAGGAAAATTTCATTTTACCCATATTTTACTTCTATAAGGAAAATTTACTTCCTCAATGAAATTTAACCTTGACCTAGATTTCATTTTTCATAACATAAATTTTCTAAGTATAAAATTCAGATTTTAGTCCAAAACCTTGGAATCATATAATACTTAGATATGAGGTATTCTATTTTAGGATACGAATTCTTGTTACGAATTTTTATGAAGCTCTATTCTGAATTCCCTGTTACGAACTTTTATGAAGTTCAACTCTGAATTCTGAGTACAAACTTATATAAAATTCTTACTACAAATTATAATCAATAATTCTGATTATGAATTCTAATTACAAATTCTGATGATGAATTCTGATTATGAATTCTCATTACAAATTCTGGTGATGAATTCTAATTAAGAATTTTCATTACAAATTCTGATGATGAATTCTAATTACGAATTCTCATTACGAATTTTGATGATGAATTCTGATTACGAATTCTCATTACGAATTCTGATGATGAATTTTAATTATGAATTCTCATTATGAATTCTAATGATGAATTCTGATTATGAATTCTCATTACGAATTCTGATGATGAATTCTAATTACAAATTCTCATTACGAATTCTGATGATGAATTCTGATTACGAATTCTCATTACGAATTCTGATGATGAATTCTGATTACGAATTTTCATTAAGAATTTAGATGATGAATTCTGATTACGAATTCTCATTACGAATTCTGATGAATAATTTTGATTATGAATTCTCATTATGAATTCCTTATAAAAACAGAATCTGAATATCTTAGTACTACAGACTCCAAATTCACTTTTACCTACATTCCAAACTTTAACCTTTTCCATTCCGAATGTTTATTTTCTCTATTCCGAATATCAATGTAGTTATGATTACACTTGTTTTATTACAAAACGATATTGTGCTTTCAGTTATTGACTAATCGTTGTTTGAGTGACATGTATACAGGTCCCTCCGAAATTCAAGGAAGAATATAACTGTTGGAGTAGGGATCCGACTGTTGGAGCTTCACCTATAAATAGGATCTCATTTGAAATTCGACAACAACGTATACAGAACTTTGACATCTGTGCTTACATGTTGTTGAAGGTATTTCTAGAGAGAGAGGCTCTTGTCAACTCTCAAGCTTCGTGTAGAAAGTTTGAACAGATTTTTCAAAATTTGCCTTGTGTAGATTTTCTTCATGCGACTCCGATTGTTGTTGTGTACAATAGAGGGCTTCCGGGGAAAGGAAGACAGAGATTCCAACACCTTGAAGTTGATGGCTTCCTTGCTGAGGAAGACAGAGGTGCCGACTACCTGATAGTTGAGGGCTTGTGGGGATAGCAAAACAGACTCTGATCTTTGTATCGAGGGCTTACCCTGGTGTGGGTAAGCCAGAATTTCTTGAAAGTATAAATCAAGGGACCTTTATCCAAGGTTTTTGGATACCCTTCTCTTTGGGTTAAAAGACTTATTACTTGTTACTTGTTTTTGTTACAAGTTTTTTCCGCTTCATTTTTTATTGTTGAGGAAAGTATACTTTCTTATACTTCTTCATCCTTGTACTCTAATATAGTTAGATTCTATATGCTTTAAGGTAGAATCTTAATCTTTGTAATTTTAGTTAAGTTCCATTTTCGGAATCACTTTTTCGGAATCAAGCAAGCTATTATAACTCATAGAGGTCTTGTGAATTATCTTGTTTAACCTTGTTAAACATAAACATCCTAAAAATTTCCTAAAGTAATTTTTAAAAGGTACAATTCACCCCCCCCCCCCTCTTTTATCTGAGAATCTCATTCTTATTTCAATCCTATGTTTGGTATTATAGAGTATATCATACTCAGTCACATACCATCCTAACAGGAACTACACCACAGAGTTCGCATCATTATATATCAATAAATTAATACTAAAGGAATAAGTGTACCATAATTTTATTCAAAATACCTTCCAGTAGTTATAGATTCCCTAGTTTTTTCTTCCATTAAACCATCAATTCCAATAGTTTCTACTTCAAGAGATGTATTTTCCTTATCCATTACAAGTTTAATTAGAATTTATCAAGGTCACACTATATCAACTGTATCTGAAGCCATACCTATTTTTTAGATATCTATACCTTTCAAATCAAGTTGAAATATAAGAATACAATCACTTAATTTTATCAATTGGAATGTTATTGGTGTCGATGATGAAGAAGATGAAGTAGAAAAAAAGGCATATATACATGTTATGAGAAGAAGTTATAGATCGGAGTCTAGTGAACCTTATCTGATTGGATACTTGCCCAAAGCTATTCAAAACCAAAAATATGATGAAAATCATTTTTAAGATGAAGGTTGAAGTGATGAAGTGCAACAAGATTTATTTTCTCCAATCTATACAACCCATACCAGTTCAATAATTACTATAGTAGAGCTTGATGATTCTAATGAATGATATTGTACCAGTTACATTGAACTAATGGATGAAGTTAATTCATTGAAAAATGAGTTTAATGAGTCCTAGGAAGAGGTTAGGACTCTACATAGTATTTCTATTATAAACGAAGAGTTGGATATTATTATGAAAGCAGTATTGAACCTGTTTGAAAATATCAAGTGGATTCCAACTACACAATCTATAGAACTGATTTTTATGAATTAAAAGTGTTAGATCAAATGTTTGTGTAGAAAGTGTCAAGAGAATTAATTGGAGAATCTTTTTGTAAAAAATAATTTTATTAGGTTGTGTTAGAATAGAAATTGGAAGATGTTTCTCATGTAATTTACATGAAATTTGTTGAAGTTTCTTTAATGAAATGTGATCTTCCTTAAAAAAGAATTTTTTTATATCTTAAGAATGATCTAGTTTCTCAATTCAAAATAATTCCATAAAATTCAAGGAGCATCATAATCAATATCAACCTCTCTCAAAAATAGATTTACACTTTTCTAAAGGATAAACTTCCAATTATTCAAGATATATCTATTCAAATTAAAAAGGATACATTCTTTATTATCACGGGATTGAGAAAAATGATAGGATCTTTAGAAAAAAAAATCATTAATAGAGGAAAATTTTAGTGATTTGCATAAGTTATTTGTGAACAATATGAAATCAGACTCTTTATCTGAAGAAGAATGTGCATTTGATAAACCAAAGGAGCATCAAGTCTCTTATAAAATAAAAGTGGTAACTCATATTGGTGTTCCTCAAGGAACAACTTTTGTTTCTTCTCTAATCATTAGTTTAGTTGATATGTTAGATAACTAGTTTAAATTGTTGAAGAATTTTATTCTGAATTGTGGAAAGAAAGGGGATTTTCAAAAACCTTTTATAAATTTCTATCAAAGAGCATGGAATGGTTTACTACACTCTTAGATTTATGAAAAAATGATGTGATGAAGTGACTTGACATGTGTGTGGATTCATTATACCATCTTTGAGGTAGGAAAACTCTAGGTCATGTCATATTAGTTCTCCATACCACCACATCTCAAATATTTAAAGAAATATTTGTTTATATGGATATTTTTTCAAGGGGAACCTTAGGTTTATTGAAGAAGTCTCATTACCTTTACGTGAACCCTCTTCTAAGTTACCCTTTATCCTTTCAGATCACTTATATTTGGAACAAGATTAGAAAACTACTCTCAACATTCATTGTACTTCAGTAAGGTTCACTCCATGTAATAAATCTATAATTGGATGATCTTTTCTTACTTTGGAAGATTTAATTAGAGAAAGTGTTGATGATCCTCTACCTACCTCCTCATTACCAATCATCCAAGCTCAATCCAAAAAAATTCTTCCTCTTAAACATCAATTAGTGACACATAAATAGCATGATTTCATATTTAGGTAATTTAACTAAGTGGAATTTCAAAAACATTTGAATTTCTATTTAATTATATTTTTATTTCCTTCTTTTGTTGTCACTCTTTTCTTATTAGTTTTTTATATTGAATGTTTTATTATTTATCTAATTTCTGAACGTTTTCAAGTGTCTTCGTTATTTATTCTTATTTACTTTTTTCTTTCTAAAAGTTTTAAACTATTATTTTTTCTTATTATAATTTATTATTATTATTGTTATATGTTTCATTGATTATTTCTGTTGATATTTTCTATATATTATTAAATATATTTTCAATGCAAGTCCATTATAAATTATATTCATCTTATTCATACCATTTACACTTTTTCCTATATGAAATTAATTATATTATTTTTCTGTATCTGAAATATTTTTTATATCACAAAAAGTATGAGAAGAAAATGGGGATACAAAAAATAAAACCTTTTAAAAATAATATTTTTCCTTCAAATTTTTGTTTATTATTAAATGGGTTTTGTGATCATCAAAATGGGGGATATTGTTGGATAGACTTATGTTTTTCCAAAATATCTTTGTTTTTTATGTGTTTTTATGATTCAAAAAACCCCTTTTTATATTTTAATGATTTTTTATTCAGTTTTTTAGTTTTTAACCTTGAATTTGTGAGTTGTTTAATGAATATATTTAAAAGTAATTAATTATCCACAAATTCAAGGTCATTTATTTTGATAGAGTTTAGCTATTTTTAAAATAAATTTATCTTACATGTAATATAGTTATCCTACAGATTAAATTAATTATCTTCATTAGAGTTATAGATAACACTAAAGTATTTTATCTAATGAAATATCTATTTTAAAATATTATCTTATAGTGTAAGTGAATCATCTTATGGAGAAAGAAAATTATCTTTTATATACTCAAAGTTAGAAAGCTCAGTTAGAATGGAATTTGTGAGAAGTGTTTTATCCTATGAAAATGACATTTGTAAAAGGATTATCTTACACACATCAAAGTAAGGCGTGAAAGATAATTATCATACATGAATAAGATATTATCTTATAAAGAAGAATTATCTTATGAAACATAAAATTCAAAGATTTTTTTTATCTTACAAAGCTACTCTATAAATCATCTTACAAGAACAGTGCTATTAGATGATTATCTTTCTAAGAATAATACATCCTGTAGATCATCATGGTTATACTTGTAACATTTGTATAATCACTCAATAAGAAAAATCATTTTTTATGTATATCAGAAAAAGATATATATAAATCAGGAAATTTTGATTTAGAAAAATTATCTTTTTTTCAAGAATAGAAAGACCCAATGAAGAATATTTCTGATATAGCCTCTATAGAATCTTATTCTATATTTGGAAATAAAGGTTACACAACATTAAGAACCTATCTTATCTATAGTTTATAGGATTATTCACATGACTGTTGTGATTATCAAGTGTCCTTAAGTTCAAATCAAAAGAGAATATATAAATAGAAAATTTTTATACTACATTAAGTGAAGTAGATACATGGATGTATGCATATGAAAATAAGAACACTTGAAGTTGTGTATATAGGAAATATAGTATTTTATATAAGATTTATAAATTCTTAAAGATACATTACTTAAAGTTATTCTACAACTTTGTTCTTATAAGAACATCCTTTAAAATCAAAGAACTTATAGAGATAAACTTAGAATAATATCTTCTTATCTGGATGTGTCTTAAACTACAGTAAGTTTCTTATTGAAACCGTGTGATGAATCATTCTTCAAACCTTTTTTATATTTATCTATTTATGTACTCATTATGATAAAGTTTGTTAAGTTTGTGGATAGATATTTTAAAGGAATATCCTAGTTAAAATATATTGGACCTTTTAATAAGTAACAACTGGTTGCACTAAACTGGGATCCCATGGTAAAAGTGATAACATAGTAAAAATCACACAACTCATAGAGAGAAGTGTTGGTGTATTGGACTAGGTTATTTTCACATACCTTGAATTATCATATCCCAAATCCTCTATATTCACAATAATTATAGTTTTAAGGGAGGAGAATCACCAAAAATCACCACTAGAGTCCCTAGGATTGAGAGCCCTAGGTGTAGGAGGAGGAATGAAGATATTAAGGGAAGTTTCAAGTTTAAAATACAATTTTATGATTTATTAAAACTTCACACACTATTTGGTCACATGTTTTACTATACTAGGTTTCAACTATGAAAGGATCTCTACCTCTTCTAAGCGCCCACATGGTTTCTCCACACGGTTCATTAAATTGTGCACCAACCATGATTTTTTTATCTATCCCAAGTCACATGGTTTTCTAGGTAATTCATAATGTTATATTAAATATGTTACAACCATACACCACCCATTATACTTCTTCAAAAAGCTGTATGTTTTTCGGGAAATAATCACATGATTTTCCCAAACCATTCTCAAGTCATGCACCCCCTTAAAGGATTCTAAACCCCTAAAAAATAATCTAGAACTACCTAATAATTCACCCAAGAAAATAATAACTAAAAAAACTCAAATAAGATATTTAAGTAATACATAATGTTTTAAGAAAAAATCTTTTCCATTACAATTCTGGTGGGAGTTTGGCTAAAAGGAAAAAATCTCCTCCCCCAACTCACTTTCCTCAAAATAGTCATTGAACCCTCCCTAAATCCTTCAATTTTCACAACCTATAACACCCCAAAATGTGAATATCTCATAATTACATGCCATATAGAAAATATTTAATTACATATATTCTCAATACCTTTTAGGTTTAGAGTTTCATATAATTAGGACAAAACATTAACTTTAAAAACCCATTTATTTTTCAACTAATGAAAAATATATTACACTATATAAGATACTAATTAATACATAAAAAATATTAAACATATCCAAAAAATATGTACACATTATACTATTCTTGAAACATTATATGTATTACTTTTCTTAATAACCTAGGGAAATATAAACATAATAATGGGGTGAGATTAGATGCTTGGTAAGGGGATAATCAATGAAATTGGAACATAACATGGGTAAGACATAGGTAATAACATAAGAAAATGATAATAATAATATAAAAATAAGTTAATGAGTCATAAAAAGATTATAAGTACATGAAGTGTAACTAGTAAATGTGGCTACAACATAAACATGAGGCATTCATAAGTATATCATCAAAGCTCATTACTAAGGTGTCGTGAAAGCACATTGCCAAGGTTTTTTACCAAGGTATCATAAAATATTACTAAGGAATACTATTAATTTATCATGAACATGTCATATCTAGAGATTAATTACTTACCCAATTCATTAGACTTTTATCTCGGTACACCCTTCATATGTCTAACCATTTGTGTGCGATATAAAGAAATCAAACATAATTCCATGAAAGCATAATTAACCTAAGAAGGAAATGGGTTGAATGATAATAAAAACCATAAGAATAGATTGTCTATATAAATAATTAATATTTAATCATAATATAATATCACAGTAATGAATAGAGTGTGTTGACATAGATGTAAAATATCCTTTTAAAGAGAATTAAGAAAATCTAATTGGAAATAAGAAATATCCCTGACCATTTGAAAAAATTATTTATAAAATTAGGAGTGTAAGAATTTCATTGAGAAACCATGAATTAATATATATAAATTTTCATATAAAAACAAAAAAATGGTAAAAATATGCATTCACGTGAAATAAAAACATAAAAATATATTTTAGAAAACATTTTTAACATTATCGTAAAAAAATGAAGTTATGAGTCACTTTTAAAAAATATTTCCAAAAGGTTAAGTGAACAATTTTGAAAACATTTACTTTAAAAAATAACCTTAAATAATGAATCCTTGAAAAAACCTTAATATTATCCCAAGAAAATGTAGAGTTGAAGATAAAACAAACAATAATGGAAGGGAAACCATTTTATTATTTTTCAATATATTTTTGAATTCCCACATTGTAAAAAAGAGTAATAAAACTTCATTAAAATATAGGATAAGGGAAATATGAAGTTCACCTGAGATAACACAAAATTAGTTTTCCAACTATAAATTATAAAATTGAAAGTAAAGGTAATTATGGAAAAATATAGAAAACTATCATTAAAGAGAATAAGAATTATTATCAACAATGGCATACTTTTTTGAGAAAGAAATTTATCAATGTAAAATATTTGAATTAAAACGAAATTTGACACAATATATTAATATAAATTACCCTGAAATAAAATATTTGGTTGAAAAAACCAATATTTGAATAAATAAGTTCAAGAAGAATCATTTTAACTCAATGAAAGGAGTTAAGTTAACAAAAATCCTTACAACTTTAGTATCATTTGAATTGAAATACATTTGAATAAAAAACTAAATATGGTCCTTAAAACCCCATGAATTACATGAATGTGGTAAAAATACATTCATTGTGTATTTATCACACCATATTAAAGACATCATGGTGCGTAATAAGAATTAAGTCTCAAGAAATTAAATTTGAGACAAAGAACCCCTTACCTTAATTATTGACTTTCCACTAAAGTGCTTGAATCTCATATATATAAAAAATAATTATCTTAATCACATAATTCATAATATTTTTCATATCTATAACCTTTTACAAACTTAATTTATAATTATTATCTACATTTATATTAGTTAGTTATTATCTATTTTTAATATCGAGTGTTATTAATCTTAATCATTTTGAACTAGTTTCATAATGGTGGTGTTGTTATTAATTATTCTCCAAAATTTCATCATAATCATATCATAAAATGTAATATAATTTATGTTTTATAATTATCTAATATTTTATAATTTCATTTCTTAATTATTTTAGTAATTATTCTTGACAATGAAATCGAGGATGAGCTTGTTTTGGTAATTTATAACCAACAAATGGTCTTGTCTTAATAAATGAGTTATATTTTTATATTACCAATATATAATAAAAAATAATAACTTCTTAATTATTAATATCCAATGTTAAGTTTCTAAATAATCCTTAATATAAATTTATATCATTATTCTTGTAGGTGGTTAAACTGACCCAACAAGAACATGCTAAATTTATGTGTGAGTGTGTCTATAAAAGAGATTCCTTTGTTATAATTATCATTATCAAAAAAGTATAATGAAATTATTTAGACTTTATTCAGGTTATTAATTATAATTTTATAGAGTTATAAAAATAAGTTAAATGAAAAAATAAGTTTTTGCTTTTAAATAAATCACTTTTCCTCTTTGTACGGTCATATTAGGCGGTTAATTTTACAATGATTGATTATTGCTAATATTAATTATAGAATGACTAATTTATATTTACAAAATATAAATCTTGGAATAAATAAAATATATATTTTCTAAACCAATTTATAAAACCATCCTTGAAATTTGGTGATGCAAAAAATGTGACATTCATGGAGGCGATGGTCCGCACAAGTATATGAGCAACATTTTCATTTTTTCGATTCAATAGGAGGGGAATTGATAATGGTTACACCATAAATATAATAAAATTTTAGTATATTATTTATTTTTATTTCATACATATGGTTATAATGGGTTTGTATGATGGTGGATGAGAAGGTTTAGGAAAGGAAGTTGAATTTTGAGTAATACTTATGTGTAGAATTCTTATCTTCTCTTAAAGTATCCTTTAGAAATGAAGGACTTGAGGTTATTTATTGAGGATAGAAGCTACCAAACAAGTATATGGTATTTATAAGAAGTAAATTTTTTATATTTTAAATGGAGTTTATAACTAGTTGTGTGGATTGAAATGGGTGTAAGTGAACCCCTTATATAGGTGAAAAAGATGGACGGGTCTTCAGAAAAGAATGTTAGGTGATGGTTAAGAATAGAACTGCATGAGAGTTAGGTGACTTGAGTGGTGAAATGTTGGTGAAAATTTTAGATATGATTTTAAATCCTAAAAATTTTATTCTATAAGTTATAAGTGTCAAATTTATTTAGTATAATTCGAGCCACATTAGGATACCCATTTTAACACTTATTAATCCTGTTTAAAATTTAACCATTGTAATTATTTTATTATTAAAAATATAATATAGAATTTATCACCAAATTTAAACATGATTAATCTAAATTTGTACTTTATTTAATCCAATTAAATTTATAAATTTTAGAAAATTATCTTTTAATTTAAAATATATAGTATTTTTAAAAACTATTTTTTTATAAAATTGTCATTTTAATTGTTTAGTATTATTAATCTTATTTAATATTAATTATAAATTAAATGGGTGTAAAATTATTTTTTATATTTTAAAAAATATATATTATATTATTAATTAAAAATATATCCACTTAATTAAAAATAAAAAAAAATGTAAAATTCACGTTTTTTTTTAATAACCATTTTTCTGCAGTAACTAATATTTTCCTTTGTAACTTAATTTTATTCCTAAAATTAAAGTGAAATTATTATATAATATGAACATGAATATATAATATATTAAATCCATTTTTTATATTTAACTTATACAAGTAATGAAAACTAGTTTTTAATATAAGTGGATAAAAAGGTTTTTTTAGAGTAAAATATTACCCATGTTTTCGAAACGTTAAATGTGAATTTTATGATTTCAAAATTTTATTTTTAAATGATTTATATTACTTATTAAATATATATATTTTATATATAAAGGGTTTTATAAAAATTTAATTCATTATTATGTTAACATAATGTCATAAAAATGACAATGTTTAACAAAATGGGTATTTCCCACATTCACCTAAAAATCAATTACTTTATAAAAATATAAAAAATCACCCTAATATAATATTAACATTATTAGTTTTAAAGTTAATTTCATTTCATCAAATTAAAATTAATAAATTCACAAATTTATCTGTTAGATATAAAGTATAAAAACATTTTTTATAGAAAAATAACCTTTCTTTTTCTTTAAAAGTCATAATGTGAAATGTGTAAAATACATGTGATAAATAACTTATTACATTAATAATTACTAGATTATATCATCCTAATTTCTATTCATATATCCCATAAATATATATGTGTAATATCTAATCATAAGGTAAGCTCTTGTGGTGGTCAAATTTGGTGATTCTGCTAGCGTAGATCTCATGGAAATTTCATCTAGCTTGAATTTCTCTCGCATATGATTTCTATAATATCATAGTTTCTTTAGTTTGTCTTGGTATTCATCTAATTAAAATCATATTTAATCTATTTCCTTTAAAATCTTGAAAAACTTAGCTTCATAAGTGGGACTTCTACTTCTTAATTCCATTTCATTCCTTTTTATTTATAGATTTCATAATATGGTTACTTCTTGTTATACCTGCTAATTTAACAGCTATATTATAATAGTAAGATTTTATTTTAACATATACTTGTTTTTTATAGTTTGTGTTTTCATGTTAATCAAGCTATTGATTTCATTAGGTTTTAAATGAAAATATACAATTTAAAATCTTAGGGGGTTACATTCAACCCCCTTAAATAAATTGTGTCCTCACAATTTTAATAATCACTCACTACTAAATTTTTTAAGGGTATGTAAAATATAGTAATAACTTATGATATATTTTCAAATTTGTTTTACACTTTTATATATTTTTTACAATTAATAAAAAAATCAGTTTATAATGTAAGATGGTAGTTTTTTTCCTCCATAACTTGTTTCTCTATGTCCCCCTTTTCCACACACGAATCATCGTCCAGTTCCTTTGAGACATTACCCTAGGTGCCTATTCACACATTCTTTTAACATAGGAAATTAAATATTCTTTCCATAATCATATTTATCACCCCAACATCCATGAGACTTCATCCTTATCTTATTTGATTTGTCTAGTAATTAAATTATATTTACATTGTTAATCATAATTCTTGAAATATGGTATAAAATAATCACAATATTTCTTAATTCATTTGTTCTTTGTTAGGTTAATCATTGGGAAAATATTCTTATTTTCCATGGAATCCATTATTAACTTGATTTCTCCAGGATTCATCCATTACTAAAACCAAAATGAGATAACGTTATTTTTGAACACCATAAGAGAATTATTATAAGATAATTACATGAAAAAGTTATCCTAAAATGTATTATTATTTGAAATTATTACATTATAATTTATTTAAATATAAATCACTCTCAATTTAATCTAGATTTATTAATGATTTATTCTCTCATATTTATTAACCTAATTCATTAACATAATAAATCCTTCATAATGTCTTGTAAAGAGAATTTTATTAACCAAAGAATATCCCTCAGGAGTGTCTGTATAGTTGTGTAGTCTTAAGCCCACTCATTATACAAAAAATTGAAGATTGAGTTGATACACCACCAGTTATCTTAGTGTTATTACCCCTAGGTGAATTTATTCCACAACTGCATCAACTTCTATCTATATTTTACTAAAACTTAGGAATGTTATTATATACTTATACTTATCCATTGAAATTATCCCTAAGTTTTTTATTAAATTTTTATTATCCTAATCTATAAAATATTCAATATTAACTCAACTATCTTAAAGTTATATCTATACATTTGAAATTATAATCAACCCTAACTTATCAACCCTTAAATTATCCTCAACTAATATCATAACCTCTAAATTTATCTAAATCCTAACCTCATAAAAACTATGATTCCCCATAAACATGACTATCACATAATTATATGAATTATATAAAATATTTAATTACATACATTTCCATTTCCTTTTAGTTTTAGATTTTTAGAGTGTTAGAAAAAAACATTAACTAACAAAACCCATGTATTTTTCAACTAACAAATATTTTTCCACTATATAAGCTACTAATTAATCCATAAAACGTATTCAAAATCTCTAAAAAAATTACACACATAATAATATTTATACACATCATACATATTAATCTTCTTCATAACCATGGGAAATGGAAACATAAGAAAGGGGTGAGCTCATATTCTCAGTAAAGGTACAAATAATTAAATCATAACATAATATGGGTAAGACTTGGGGAATAAAATAATAATATAAACAAAAAAACATGAAGATAATTATATGCATAATAACATTATCATAAGTACATGGAGTATAATTTTAAAATGTAGCTATAACATAAATGTGTGATGTTCATAATCAGGTCCCTAAATCTTATCACTAAGATGTCGTAAAATCACATTATCATAGTTGTTCACCAAGGTATCGTAAAATATTATCAAGAAATAATTTCAAGGTATCATGAACATGTAATCTCTATAAATTAATTCTTGACCTAAGGGAGTTCTATTAGGGTTCACCCTTGATATTTCTAACATTATTTGTTCTACATAAATCACACATAATTCCATCAAAGCATAATTAACCTAAGAAGGAAATGGGTTACATGAAAATATACCACATAATCATAGTTTATCTAAAGAAATATAGAGGTAAGCATAAGATAATATTAGGGGAATTTATATAGGTTTTTTATATATATGGAAAATACAATTTTCTTAGGAGCATTAATAAAATTACTTTGGAAATAATAAATATCATTGACCATTTGAAAAAATTCATTTATAAAATTAAGAGTGTGATAATTTATTTAATAAACCATGAATAATTAGAGAGTAAGATTCATATATAATGGTAAAAATGGAAGAAATATGTGTTATCTAGGAATAAAAAACTTAAAAATATATTTTATAAAACATTTTTAACATTGTCTTAAAAATACCAAGTTACAGGTCACTTTAAAAAGTTGTTTTCTAAAAGTTAAAGTGAACAATTTTGAAAAAAACATCAATTTTAAAACAAATAACCTTAAATAATGGGTCCTTGGAATTTATAAAGAGTATCCTGATGAAATTTTATGTGTAATATAAAACCAAAAATCATGTAAGGATAACCATTTTATTATTTTTATAAAATAATTGTTAAAATCCCACATCATAAAAAGACTAATAAAACTTCCTTTTTAAATAGGAGAATGGAAATATGAATGAAACATTATATAAAACATAATTTGGTCTCTAAAAATAAATTAAAACATTGGCAGTAAAGGAAATTATAGATAAGGATGAGAAACCTTCATTAAAGAGGATATGAATTATTCTCAACAATGGTATAATTTTTTGAGAAAGAAATTCATTATAGTAAAATATTTGAATTAAAAGTTAATTTTATATTATATATGAACATAAATTTCCATGAAGTAAAATATTTTGGTGTAATAAACCAATATTATAAGAAATAATTATAAGAAGAAGTGTTTTAATCTAACTAAAGGAGTTAAATTAACAAAAAACCTTACAATATTAGTATCATTTAAATTGAAATCCATTTGAATATAGAACACAATATGAATCTTAAAACCACATTAATTACATGAATATGGTAAAAATAATTCATTATTTAGTGATTACACCATATTAAAGGTGTCATAGTGTAAAATAAGAATTGTGTCTTAAGTAATTATATTTTAGACAAAAAAACCCTTACATTAATTCTTGACTTTCCTCAAAAACACTTGAATCTCCTGTATAAAAAAATAACTATATTAATCACCTGTTTTATAACCTTTTTGATGTATATACCCATTTATAAACTACATTTATAATTATTATCTACATTTATATTAGTTATTTGTTATTTATTTTCAATATCGAGTGTGATTAATCTTGATCATTTTGTACTAGTTTCATAATAGTAGTGTTATTATTCATTATTATCCAAAAGTTCATAATTAAAAATTCATTAAAGGTACTGAAGTTTATATTTTATAATTATTTAATATGTTATAATTTCATTTCATAAGTATTTTATTTATATTCATGATGATGAAATTGGGGATTAGCTTGCTTTGGTAATTTATAATGAACAAACGATGTTGTCTTAATTAATGAGTTAAATGTTTATATTACCATTACAGAATGAAAAAAAAATAATTAATTAGTTATTAATATCCTATATTAAGTTTCTAAATCCATTATTTATAGAACTTTTTAGCATTTTTCATGAAGGTTTCTAAATCAACCCAACAAGAACATGCTACAATTTATGTGAGAGTATGGCTATGGAAGATATGCTTTTGTTATAATATAATTTTAAAAAAAATATAATGAAATTATATAGATATTATTAAAGTTATTAATCATAATATGGAATATTTATAATAATAATTTAAATGAAGTAAGAATTTTTCACTTATAAATAATTCATTTTTTCTTATTGGTATATTTATTTTAGGTGGTTATGTTTATAGTGATCTCTTATTAATAATATTACTTATAGAATACCTAATTTATATTTAAAAAATATAATCATGATATATATAACATTTATATTCACTAAACCCATTTCTATAACCATCCTTTAATGGTGGTGATGAAAAATGAAATGTGTCGTTCATGGAGGTGGTAGTCCGCGCACATACATGAGCAACATTTTATTTTTTTATTGAATGGGAGGGGAATAGGTAATAAATATACCATCAATATTATAAAATTTTATCATATTTTTTATAATAATTTAATTATATAAATATTGTTATAATGGGTTTTGTGGAGGGAAGATGAGAAGGATAATGAAAAGAAGTCAAAGGGTAAGTAATACTTGCGTTGAGAATTTTGATCTTCTCCTGAAGTATCCTATGGAAATGAAGGACTTGAAAATTTTTATTGAGGATAGAGGCAACCAAACATGTATAATTAATATATAAGAAATAAATTTTTGAGAGTTTAATGGGAATTTTGAACTATGGGTGTGGCTTGAAATGGGAGGAAGTGAGCTCCTTTTATAGGTGAAAAAAGATATAAATCATTAGAAAAGAATGTTAGGCAAGGCGTAAGTACCTAATTCCATGATATTTAGGTGATTTGGGAGGTAAAATGTTGGTGATAAATTCAGTTATTAAATTTCAACCTAAATATGGTATTCTATAAGGTCTAAGTGTCAAATTGATTGAGTAAAATTTGATCCACAATAGATTACCCATTTTAACACATATTAATCTTCATTAAAATTTAACCATGGGAATTATTTTATTGCTAAAAATATAATATGACCCTTATTACAAAATTTTTACATTATTAATCTGAATTTGGACTCGATTTAATCTAATTCAATTCTAAAAAAGAGAAAATTAACTTTCAAGTTAAAACATAAAATGTGTTCAAAAACTATTTTTTGTATAAAATGTTGTTTTTAATTGTTAGGTGTTCTTAATATTATTTGAAATTAATTAAAAATTAAAAGAGTTTTAAATTATTTATATATATAAATCATATTATAGTATTAATTTAAAATATATCCACTTAATAAAAAAAATACATAATATTTATCAAAGTATCATTTTAAAAAAAATTGTTTTACCACGGTAACTAATATTAACCATGGTAATTTAATTTTATGCCAAAAATTTAAATTTAAATTATTATATAATATAGAAATTATGGCCTAAAATATTAAATACAATTTTTATATTTAACTTTTATAAGTTATGAAAACTAGTTTTTAATATAAGTGGATAAAAACAGTTTTCTTAGAGTAAAATATTACCCAAGTTTCCAAAACATTAAACAAGGATTTTATAATTTAAATATAGTATTTATAAATAATTTATTTTACTTATTAAATATATATATATATTATAAAAAAAATTCATAAATATTTAATTCATTCTTATGTTAAGATAATTTCATAAAAGTTACAGCTTTTATCAAAATTGGTATTTTCATTATTCACCTAAAAATTAATTATTTTAGAAAAATATCAAACATCCACCCTAATATAATATTTACATGATTAATTTTAAAAATAATTTAATTTATTCAAATTAAAATTATAAAATTTATAAATTTATCTTTTAAATACAAAATATATAGAAAACAATTTTTATAGAAAAATAAACTTCCTTTTTCTTTAAAATTCAGAATGTGAAATGTGTAAAATACATGTGACAACTAAATTATTAAATTAATAATTACCTGATTATATTATCCTAATTTATTATTACATTTACCCTCAAAATATCTTCATAATATCTATGAATAAGATAATATATGGTGGTAGTCGAGGGTGGTAATTCCACTAATATAGATCTCAAGGAAATTTCCACGATCTTAAATTTCTCCTGCATATGATTTCACTCATACTATAATTTTTTGAGTTTGGATTGGTCTTGGTCTAAGGAAAACAATTTTGAATCTAATCCCTTTCCAATCTTATAAAAATGGTCCTTATAAGGGATAATTTTGTTACCTAATGCCATTTCTTTCCTTTTTCTTCATAGATTTAATAATATGGTTACTTCCTTTTATGCCTGTTAATTTAATGGTTATATTATAATGTTTAAATTTTATTTTAACATATCATGGTTTCATTTTAGTTTGGGGTTACATTTGAATCAAGATATTAAACACTTTAGGTTTTAAAGGAAAATATATAATGTTAAATCTTGGGGTGTTACAAAACCTCTCTAAAATAAATTAATAAATTCATATAAAATCCAAATTTAAAGAAAATACTAACATGTTTAGGTAAAAATTCATTAAAACCTCCCAAATATCTATATTATCATACCTGATAAGATTTAATTTGATTATTTATTAAATAAATCATGCCATTTCACTATCATCTTAGTCTCTCTCTTTAAGGTTTCATCCTGGAGATTCCCATACTACCAATTTACTTGAATTGGAGGAACAATCTTTCCTCATAATTTTATAACATCAATCAAAAATGCATATTGGATAATTTTCAAAGAATCGCCAACTTCAAGATCAATTTCATCATACCAAATCCTATGATAAGGGTTAGAAATATTCTATTTTAATTACAACACATGGAACAAATCATTCATGAAACTAAATTTAGAAGGTTGAGCCAGCTGGTAAGCCACCTCTCTAACCAAAGCCAATATTTCAAAAGGACTAAAATACTAAGGAGTTAGCTTCACCTATTTTACCATATATAAATGACCTATTCTCAAAGATACCCATATAAATATATTATCAATTAACTTAAATTATAAGGGTCACCTTCATTAATATTTATAGTATTTTTGGAGACTTTGATTGTCTATGATCTGCATCTGGATCAATTTCACCTACTCATTCATCCTCTAAATTATTCTAGTTATGATCACTAAGTATTTTCCTATCTCTATTCTATATAATGTAGAATTTCATGGTCTCACATATAAATATTTAATGGGTTCCATACGAATAGAATATCGGTACCTATAATCATAGGAGAATGAAACTAAAGAAATGTGATTATCCCACAAGCCACCAAAATCAAGAAGTATGCTTTGATCATATCCTCTAGGATATGAATTATTCTCTTAGATTGTAAATTTCTATATGAGTGAAAATAAGTTCTTAACTTTACCTATGAACCTGATAACCATTATAGCACTTTCCATCACTAAGATGTTAATCTAGGATCCCTATCAGGTACAATGCTATAAGGTAAACTATAAAGATTTAAAATATATATGACATATATATTTCTACTTTCATAAATTTAATAATATTATTCAATTAAAAAAAAGAGTATTTTCTTGGTTAGATGGTCCATGATTACCCACACTATATCTTGACCTATTGGTGTTCTTGGATGACCATCCATGAAATCAATGATGATCTTGTATCACTTCTATATCGAAAACTGAAGTGGATATAAAGTACCTATAGGAATTTGGTCCTCTGTCTGTACCTGATAACAGGTAAGGAATATCATAATAAACCTTGTAATCTATTTCTTCATGTCAGATCAAAAAAATTAGTGTCCAATATCTATATATGTATTCATGATTTTAAGATGCATAACCCATTGAGAATCATGGAATTAATTCATCATGATCTCCCTCATACAAGTAATGAGAAAAATTATTTTCATGCATGTATAAGAAGAATGAGGATTCCTAAAAACAATCTCCAAGTATCACCCCACTATCAAGCTTCTCCCGAATGATTACACAATCCAGATCAGATATCTAAGAGACTTTGACCTATTCCATAATAATATATGTACGGTTAATTTATCATAAATGCACCATTTTACAATCATTTACCACATAAAGGTTAATTTTAGACATAATAGACATCAATCACCATTAATATTTTGATTCTATTAACTTTTAAGGATACTCTTTTTGAATCAGTGAATATTCAATGATGTTTCCCTAACCAGGTGGGTATTGAAGGTAAAAATTAAATAACTTGAGATATTCCACCAAATGGAGTTTCCTAATATTCATATCTCATTATAAGGAGATATGTTCCAAGTTTTTGTGGTTTGTAAACACCATAAAGTTCTCACAATATAGATAGTGTCTCTAAAACTTCAAATCCTGAACAACAATAACTAATTAAAGATCATGGGTAGGGGTAGTTCCATTCATGAGGGTGTAAATGTGTAGAACCATTATCCACTACCCTATTATCCTATATATGAAAACATCCAAAGCCCAATGAGTAATAATATCAATACACATCAAAACCTTCACCTGGATGAGGTAAAATAAGAATATGATATGTGGTTAACCGGTCCTTTATCTCTTGAAATTATAACTCACATTGATATGTCCATAAAAATTTGTCCCTATTATTGGTTAAGGAGTTCATAGGAGTATAAAATTTAGAAATTTTATGAATGAAGTGGTTGTAATACCCCTAAATCCAAATAAAAATCCAAACCTCATAGATTTTCATTGTGACATTCCAACACATTGGTAACTCCACCTTTTTAGGATCCACTGAGATACCAGCTTCATATATAACAAGACTAAATAAATTAACCTCTTGAATCTAGAATTATAATTTGGATAACTTGGGGTAAATTTGATTCTCCATTAATATATCTAAAACAATATAAATATACTGACCATTCTCATCATTAGACCATAGGTACATTAAGATTTTCACCCAAAAATATAACTATGAATGTGCCTAAGAAGGGATGGAATATCAAGTTCATAAAATATATAAACACAGTTTGAGTATTTTTTTAGTCAAAAGGCATTACCAAATATTAAAAATGCCTATACCAGATTTAAAATTTATTATTATGAATATTCTATGTATTGAGTCAATGTTTGTGGTAACCTAAGTGAAGTTTAATGTATATGAACTACCTCACCTTGATAGAGAATGAGACACTATCACCTGGAAGGTTTACACTGTGAGGGGTAAAATGGTCCCTACACCTAATCCAATGACCTAAAGTGCTCCCGAATGGAATTTGTTTGGGGATTCCCTCTGGTGGTCCCCATTGGGTATTTGTAGAAGGATTCCCTTGGGTGGGATATTGTAAATGAATGGTGGGGAGAGGAGAGAGGGTTGGGAAGGTAATAGATTGTAACTGCCTTGGAGTGGTCTTAGGGAAGGTTGAGGGATTCCCCTCCTTTAGTATAGTTCTTCAAATTCTTTGTATCCTCCTTCCATCCTCTATATTTCACTAGATATCAGTGTTAATACATATTAAAGGGTCCATTTTTTGTGTCTCTATTTCTTTGGTCCAACCTTATAAATCCTTTTGACTAGGGGAATAATCCAACATGAAAATAGAGACATTCCTACAAGATCTCCTAGAGGGGATATAGAATTTAATGGGTCCCATTGATGTTGGGGTGGAACAATGCATTGAATAATTCAATGTAGTAGTCTCCAGACTAGTGGCGATGATGGATTTTTTACCAAGGATGATCAAAATTCTTTATCCAAACTGGTATGATACATGGAAAAAATGTCGGTGTAAGAAGAGGCATAGACTTCAGAGTGTGTGATTGAGTTTAGTACACACTTGACTAGAGTTGGATTCTAAGACAAACTATATGAATATGACTTATGATTGGTGTAGGAGACAAACACATCCCCTAAAATAATGATCTATATACAATGAGTGTAATTTATAATGTTTTATGGAAATGATCCCCAAGGATGTGTCACATAAGCTTAATTATATTTATAAATTCAACAAACACCTGAGGAGACCAAAGTCTCACTTTCCCAAGTGAGTATAGAGGGAGTCGCAACCCACTATTTCTCTATTTTGTGTGAAGTTTATATAGATATAACATGGAATGATTTAAAATGAGAACTTATAGAGCATTTTATCCTACTAGATTTTCAAAACTCTTATGAAGAATTGATAAACATATATTAATAAGGCTTTGTCTAATATTATAGAGTAGTTTGAATACATAGATTCTCTTCTTCCTCAGTAGTTGAAGAAACAATATGTCGGTTACATCCAACATGGATTGTGTTATGATATTTGAAAGTGGGTTTGCATACATATTCAAGAAACATGATTTCAAGTAGTTCGATTAACATGACATATTGAACTATTCATAAGTATAGGGGTGGGAATTCATGTTTGTGGTAGCATACTTCACCCACTAATGGGTCATGAAGGAAGTGGATGGCATACGTCTCTATATTCGGTAATACCACCACATAGTTGGATCCCACCTCAAAAAAAGTAGAAATATTGAAGCTAATATTGGAGGATCGATTTAAAAAGGAACCAATACAAGGAACTTGGGGGAGGGGTTAGAAATATGTCTTCCATAAGAATCAGAATAAAGAAGAAAACAGTTGTGTTTTTTTATGTGGAAAACCATTCAATCTTATATAAAAGTGCCCTAAATCAAAGGTGAGAGTTATACTCCTAGGTTAATATGAAATGTAATAATATGGAGATGATGTAGTTCCACAAGTGGTTAATATTCAATAAAAATGGGTGATTTAGAAAGATATGGAATGTCTAGTGTTAGAAAATAAGGGTCCATGCATCTATTATCAATCCCATCTTGAAGAGTCTTTAACCTCCAATAATATAGAAGGTTACATTTTTGATATCCCAATATTGTTCCTTGTATATAGTGGTACAACTAAAAATTTCATGTCACTTAATATAAAAACTCTTCTAGGCTTGGATACCTTGAATACCAAAAGGTATAGTGTCATGGTTGGAGATGGGAACTGAATTTGGTCACAAGGTTTTTTTCAAAACATGGAATTAACCATGGTAACATTTTTTTTTAATTGATAGTAAAGTTCTTAGTTTTGGAGGGATATATTTGATCTTGGGATTGTCTTGGATATATACCCTTTTAGATTTTTATATTGATTGGAAAACCATTGCCATGAAATTTACGGTTGTGGGTTAATCCTATACTCTTTAAGGAGATCCCCAAATAGATTAGATAGTTCCCTTATTGCATGGGATAACTATCCATCTCAATATATGGAATGAATTACATTTCATTAAACCAATTAAATTAGGTTTCAAAGGGAACATATGGCTATGGGTACAGTTAAATAGAAGAGTTCCTTTACTCATATATTCATAACAATGTGAGTTACAGAGCATACTCTATAAATTTTACACAGTATTCTATGAACCCAGGTGCCTCCCTCTATAGAGAAAATGTGACCATAAAATCAATATGGTCTAAAGGAAAGGACCTATATTGGTGAGACCCTACTGGTAGTACTAGTAATAGTGCCTACTCAGTCCCATATTACTAGTAAAAAAGGACGGTATATAGAGGATGTGTGTGGACTATCCCACTCTCAATATGGTAATAGTCCTAGAAAAGATCCATATTCTAGTTATTGAAGAATTATTAGATGATCTACGTAGGGAAACTTACTTCTCCAAACTCAACCTCATACTGGACTAACATCAAATTCAAATTCGAGTGGAATATGTGGAGAAATTATTTTTCTACACTCATAATGATCACTATGAATATTTTTTTGTGTCATTTAGACTCAAAAATTCTCCATCCGCTTTCCAAGATTCTATAAATGATTTGTTTTAGTCATAACTAAATAAGTTTTTTGGCATATTTTTTCATGATATCTTGGTTTATAGTCAGGAATTGAACCCCCATATATAGAACTTGGAAGTTTTTCTTCAGGTTCTTTAGGATCATTATTTTTTCAACCAAAATAAATTAACTTTTTTCCAAAGTGAAACTACATATCTAGGTCATGTCATTTTATAGGTAGGGGTTTCCATAGACCATGAAAAAATTCAAACAGTTTTGGATTGGTCGATACCTACTTCAATAAAAAGTTTCTATGGGTTTCTAAGACTTGTTGTATATTACAGCAAGTTCATATGAGGTTACATCCACTTGTCTCAAACCCTTACCATTTCAAATAAAAATATTAGAATAAACTAGTCAAAATCTACAAAAACATCCTTTGAACTATTGCAACAAGTTATAACCATCACCCTAGTTTTTCTCTACTAGACTTATCAAAAGAGTTTGAAGTTGAGTATGATTCTTCTAGCTGGGGAGTGGTAGAAGTGCTCATACAGAACCGTATATTGATTTTTTAATTCAAAAAATTCCTTTCTAAATGAAACCTATCCAATTATACTTATGAGAAATAGATCATGGCATTGGTTCTATCCATATAGCATTGGTGGCCCTATCTATTAGGCATACCTTTCATGGTATTTTCATATCAAAAGAACTTAAAATTGATATTACAACAATGAATCATTTCCACATATCAACAATAATAAATTGAAAAATTATCAGGGTATCACTTGGAAGTAAAATACAAGCCCGGTAAAGATAACATCATTTTAGATGCTCTTTCCCAAAATGAGGATGACAAATGTGATCTCCAACTATACAAGTCTTGGCTGGTGTGGCCCTATGGGACTAACATAGTAGTAGGGATCCACGAAGATATATATCATAGAAATATTGTATAGTATCTGAAATCTAGAATTAAATCCCTCAATGGATTTACTTTGCTTCATGGAACACTATTATACAATGTACAATTATTGTGACCAACTACTTCACACTAGATTCCAAAATCATTGGTATAATTTCATGCATCACTACTAAGGGTACATTCAAGATACTATAGAACTTATAAAAATTAAGATAATAATTTGTATTAGGTGGGAATGAAATAACATGTTTTGAATTATGTTCAATAGTGTGAGACTTGTCAATAATTAAATTACTCTTTATTATCTTCAGTCAGGCTATTGTGTCCCTTAGAGATTCCTAAGGATATTTGGGAGAAAATTTCATTTAATTTTATCATAGGGATACCCAAATCAAAATGATATGATGTAATCTTAGTAGTTTGGGAACGACTCTCTAAATATGATTACTTTTTTACTTTAAATCATCCCATTAGAGATAAGGGGGTAAATGAAACTTCAGATGGAGGTTGTCTAATTGCATGGAATGCCCAAACCAATTGTAAGTGATCATGATCTATTGTTTTTGAGTCATTTATATACTAAACTATTTCATATGTAGAGAAAAATACTTAAAATGAGTAAATACCACTTGAAAATGGATGTCCAAATGGAAGTGGACAGGCAATGTTCATAAACTTATCTTAGATGTTTTTTGGGTGAAAAACTTAAGCAATGGTCATTTTGGCTACCTTGGGTAGAACTCTCTTACAACACAACCTCAAATGACACTAATAACTCCACTCATTTTGAGGTAGTGTATGCATGGTAAGAACCATAAAAAATACATTCTCCCTGGTCGGGATCCAGTGGAGTTAGTGGCATAGGCATTATAAAACGATGATGATACCCTTAGGTGTCTCAAAAGTCACCTATCCTGAGCCCAAACTCACTTGTAGTAGCAGGAAGACAAATAGAATTGTGTCCTTTCCTTCCATGTTAAAGGAAAAAATTATGTAAAGCTTTATCCTAACCTCTAATAAATAGTTTCCAAATGCATCAAACATAAGATTTATACTAGGTTTTATGTTCCTTTTATGGTGCTCTAAATGATTATCCCATTGACCTATCAGATGGACTTACCTCCTATACCATGAATTTTCCCTATGTTTTATATTTCCCAAATCAAGAAATATATTGTACCTAAAATTTTCTAGAGAAACCTATACAGAAACCTAGAAATGGACCCTACAACAGTAGTATAGCCAAATAAATCACTCTCCAAATGAACCATTTTTTATGATAACATGGTTGTTACCTAGTGGTTAATCAAATAGAAGGGGTTCCCATTAGAGGATTCTACTTGGGAGGATGAATAAGTCCTTCATAATTCATTTAACTCTCTTAGTATTGAGGAAAAAACTACTCTTTCGAAAGGGGGAAGTGATTGAGAACATGACACCAATACCTAGAAGGTTTACACTAGTAGGGGTAAATGTCCCTACACCTGCTCCAACAACCTAAAGTGGTCTCATATATAATTTATTTTGAGGATTCCATTGGGCGTTCCCTACTGGATAGTTATGGAAGGATTTCATCAGGTGGAACCTTATAATTGAAAAGAGGGAGAGGATGAAGGGGGTCATAATGTAATACCTTATAACATACCTGGTGTGGGATTAGGGTAGGTTTTGGGATTCTCCTCCTAAAACATAGTTCTTCATCTTCTTCATCTTCTCATTCCATCCTACGTATTTTTTCAAATAATAGAGTTAATACAAATTAAAAGGTCTATTCATTGTATCTCTATCATTCTCACTTTTATTGGTTGAAGATATTTTCAATTATAGGTATTGGGTAGTGATTCTTGATCATGACATGCTTTAGATTCTGACAGTATACTCATAAGCATGGGATTTTATCATCTTTCTTAGCAAAGAGGACCAGAACACCCTAAGGAGTTGTGCTTGGTCAAATGAATCCCTTAGATTTAAGCTATTAAAATTGAATTTTTAATTTCCTTAAATCAGTTAGATATGTATGATATGTAGGAATGTAAATAATTTTTATCTTATATATAATTTTATAGTAAACTCTACTTCTAGATTAGGAAGTTGTCCAAAAAGATTTTCAGGGGAATATAACATGATATAAGTCTAACACTTGAGGTAATACTTGACACTCCTTCTCATACACCACTCCAATAATGAGATGATATATCTCTTATATGATCACTCATACCTATCTTAGATTAGGACCTACTCAACTATCCTAGAATTCACACTCCCTGTGGAGAGTGCATTAAATACTAGGAGGGGGTTAAAAAGACACTGATTTCATAGAAATAAAAGAATCTGATCCACTTTTATCAAAAAATCACATACTTAAGTAGAAGATATGAATATTATGCCACTAAAGTAAAAGGCTATTCCCTAGTTTCAGTTACAGGTTACTCACATACATATATATTGACCACCTTCTTATGTTGGACTTAATGTAAAAATCCCTACCCAAAATATTGTGTGGATGCTAGCCTTACCTGAATACCATGTCATCCTCCTCAACCAAATTTCCTATACATAGATCATATTCCACTAGTACACTATACTTTATACTATTATTGGGATGCCTAAGTGTTTTAAAATAACTATCCCTAATGGAATAACCTCTGGAGATGGTCATACTATCCACATGAGTGGAACTAAGGATGGTAATGGGTATCCAAAAATCAAGTACCCAATCCCACCAAACCTAATTAAATTTGGTTCAGGTACCAAATAATTGGTTTTGGGTAGGGTTCAGGTTTCAATTTCCCTACCTGATTATTAATCGAGTAGGGTTCAGATATTGGTGATCAGATACCTGAATCTATTTGTTTTTATTGTATATTTAGTTTTTTTGATAAGTTTTATTTAATATTTAATATTCATTTTAAAAAATTATAAACCTATTTATAATTGGGATGTAAATGGGTTGGGTACTCATTAATTTTGGGGCACCCAAACCCTAATCCATTTAAATTATCATTACCATAACTTGTTTATTTACAACCCTAAACTAAACCTAATTAATCAAATGATGTCTGTTTAATACCCAAGTCTATTTTTTTCTTTAATAACTTATATTTTAAATTTATATAACATTTCACATAGATACCATTATTATATTTAATGACTAACATTTTAAAATAAATTAGTATTTCATGCCATTATTGGAAGAGGATGCACAAGAGATAGGGAGTGATGATGATTGTAACATTGAGGTAAAGGGGGAATAAATTTTTGAAATTAGGATAGCATGTAGCGGTATATAAATAAATCCATGTTGAATTTAATTTATGATGTGGGATGCTTCTACTATAGGGATTTAATAATCCCACATTGAACTGAACATTCGGCACATGGGTCTTTATAATCCTTTTTCCACCCACTACTTGTCGGTAGCCCTGATAAAACCAAGTGGGTTTAGGTATTCAATCCATAATACCTAAAAACTACCCAATTGATAATCAGGTATGGAAATTGAAACTCAAACCTGATTATTCAGTACCCAAACATGATTTAATATATCCTAGTATAACTAAGTATCTGATTTTTAGGTGCCCAGTATAATCCCTATTTTATAGTTTACATCATATATCCCATATATTTATTTCATATAATTTTTAGCAAGCTTAATTTTATTAATATTAGTCTTGAATGGTATTTTAGTTGGGTTATAATACTTGATGATATATATTATAAATAACTAATTCTCTTTTATTGACTGATATTTTTTTTAATGATTGCATTGAAAAAAATATAGCCATAATTTATTTCTTTTGATTTTATTCTATTTGATCTATTATTTAGTAAAATAATGTATCTATTCCAAGAATATTTGATCAAAATTTGGGAATTTATGTAGAATAATTTACTATTTTTTTACATCTTAAAATAATTGTGTAGTTACTAAAATAATGTAAGCAATAGTTGGTTTAAAAAGGTAAAACTGGTTTTAATAACTGTTATTTCTTATATTGTTAATGTGTTAATGATAGTAAACATAAAAAAATTTATGTATTAAGTAAAAAAACTATATTAACATATTTGTTTTAATAATTTTTATTTTTAGGGTTTTAGGCATGAAACATATTTTCAATTATATAAAAAATTAAAAATATTATTTTATGTTTTTAGAATTTTTTTGATCATAAAATCTGTTTTATTTAAATTAAAATATATTAAAATTATGAATATATGTTATATAATTGAAAATATAGAACATAAAATATTAAGAATATATAAATATATATATACAATTAATTATATTTTTAAATATAGCCCTTGTGGTGGTGGCCCAATGGTTAAGGTCGTTTACTCATTTCCTTAGGGATGAAGATTCAATTCCCACTGGTTTTTGTTTACAATCATAATTTCACACCTCCTTATTTAAGTCTTGTGATAGTTCTTAATTATAGGGTTTTTTTAAGAAACCCCAATTAATAATTTTCTCTTAAAAAATGCAACATAGTGGTGACCACGAGGTTATCTCATAGGGAGGTTGAAAATTGTATCTTTGTCAATTTATTTTTGTTAAAGTTAAAGTTAAAAGTGGATATTTCAAATGAAAAAAAAATATAAACTATAAAAAATCATATTACAACTAGAAATTATAGTTAGATATTAGGAATCAGAAGTAAGATGGACTGAAAAAGGTGAGCTAAAGGCAGTAGTAGTGGACAAGCTTTGATCCTCAAACACTCACTTTATCATTATCTATAAATTTATTCCAATTAAATTATCCAATTTATACCTAAATACCTCAATTTATACACCTATATTTCCTATAAACTATATATATACCTAAAATATGAGTTTTTATTCACTTATGAAAGTGATTCGACTGCCCAAAGACCTATGAGCAACTGGAACTATTTGAACTTGTTGTGCTCAATGGGGAGACCTCATCCAAAGAAGTTTAAACAATAAGAAAACTATTTTAAAGTCATAAGTTGATAAAAAATATATAAAAAATAGAATAAATTTAAAATAATAAATAAGTATACCTCCTTCAATCAAGAAAATGCTTTTTTGGAATAATTAAAATGAGAAGAGTTTACAATGAAAAGCACAAACTCAAAAATGAAATGTATTTAAATCTTCACTACAAATCACCACTTGGATTTCATCCCTTCATGGATTGATTAATTCATGAAAAACTAATTTTCTAAATCATATATAATCCATCACATACCACTCCTAAAATCCAACCATCCTTTCAAATGAAGTGAAGATGAAAATATATAGTGAAATGGGGGGTGGAAAATGTTCTGTCTAGTTTCTGCCCCCCCAATGTTGGCTCTAATTTGGAACACTTCCTAGATTAATTTTGGAAAAATTACTTCATAAGTGTTTTTTTCATGTATTCTCTTTTCAACCAAAAAATTTTAGATTCTTTGGATGCATGGTGAAAAATTTTTAACCAAATTACTGAAAAATATTTTATGACCAAAGTGTCTCTTCAACTTTATCCACTATAATGCATTCACTGATAATATTAATGGACTAATTTAATCTTGGTATTTAATTTTAAAAATTTTCTCCTAGTCCTTTATCTTTTACAACTATAATAATATCAATTGGACACCTTCATGCCAATATATTTCTTGTTTGCTAATTAGGTGTCAATTCTATCTGAAAAATGATCTTTCCAATTTGAGTGGTCTTTTTGGGCATCCAAATGGTTTATTAAGCAGTTGTCCCAATTAGAAAATACGAATCCCATAATAATAGGGTTCATAAAAAATAATTTTGATAATTATATTAGTATTTAAAAAGTTATTCTCAAAATACAAAAGTGATAAAAACTGTTAAAATTCCATAATTATGGAATTTTCACAATTTATCTCAAAACTCCTCAAAATATCAGAATTGATGAAATTTAACATAAATTGGTATATTATTGGGGATATATTCATTTAAATACACATGAAAAGTACTGTAAATATTAATTCTATTAGTGTTTGACAACTTGGGGAGGGAAGGATTTACCCATTTCCAACTGTTAGATAAAGGACGAGACACGTGGCTCTATAAGACATCAAAGGTGTGAGGGCTAAACTGGGAAGTTTTAAGAATGTTAATGGGGGTTGGGGTTTTCCTTCAAAAAAATATATTTTAAAATATATTTATATATTTAACTATAATATTTATATAATTAAATATATTTTTAAATATTATTAAAAATATTTATTATTATTATTATTATTATTATTATTATTAGTATATTTATATATTTAATTAAAGATTATTTAAAATATATTTAATAATTAATATAATTTAAATATAAATAATAATATTTCATACATACATAATTATAGCAATTGGGGACATACCTGAGCAGTAAATTAACCCTATAATTCTGTATCAAACTAGGGTTCAAATCCTGACTGCCACCTTATGAGGAATTATGTTGTCCATTTATGGAATTTAAAAGGATCCCCACATTGTGGGTATGAATGAGGTGGTTTTATAGTAGCTAGAATTAGGGTGTCATGATGTAACCAGGTGAACAAAATTGTTCTACTGAAAGGCAGTGTGGTGTGACAACATGAAGGTATTGTCTAGTGAGAAACTCAAAAGAGTGGTGGGTATGTTGGAACTTATCATTCAACTCTCTACTCACTTATATTTCTAATGTGGGGTTGTGGGGTGTACTAAAACATGAAGACCGGCATGGTGAGACCAATCGGACAACACGACTTACAAGATGGTGTGGATGGGTGTCACACACAGGCATCACTAGGTGGACGGCTCGATAGAGTAATGGGTGCATTAGAACGTTTCAATTGGTCCTCTTCAAAAATGGATTTTAAATGTGGGGAGAAGGGGTGTCATTCCATGGTGCATCATACGGTAGCATGATTCTATGTTTATTGGTAGGGGAAAAGTGACATGTAGACTAGTGACATGGTGTGATGATTGTTGTAAAGGGGGTGGTGCACCCTCAGATTGATGACACGACATGATGCAGCATGCTCATTTAGGCCTCGGAGTCACCTACTTCAAGATCTAAAGGTCCACACACAATTGGGTCTTAGGGTCATCTAGAACTTGGTCCTTTGGGCCACTCTATATAATAAAATAAGTTCATTGGGTGTTTTCTATTCCTTGAGGGGGGAGATGAGGTTTGACCCACTAGGGTTTCTGGGTACGTTTATATATTCGGTTTGTAATCCCCTCAACATAATATATATATATATAGTTTATAATATTTGTAAATATAGTTTTTTATAAACATTTTTTTAATTAATGATATTCTTTTAAGCATAAATATTTATATTTTTTTATATAATTTATAAAATAATTATATATATAGTGATTTTTTAAAGTATAATTAATGATAGAAATATAATTGATAATTAATAATAAAATTAATATTATTATTATTATATATAAATATACATTTTTTAATTATTGATATTTTTTAAAATACAAGTAAAAATATTTTTTATATAATTAATAATAAATTTTTATTACATTTATAATTAATAATTATTTTAAAAAATAAATCATAATTAATGATATTTTTAAAACATAATTCATAGTAATTTTATTTTATATGTATATATATATGAATCAAAAGTGATGTCTTTTCACTCCCCAGGAATTTAGGGTTTACACATGAAATCTCTTCGATGATGAAGGATTCTCCTATCTCCTGGTGGTGGCGATGGTCACTTCAAAGGCCTAAGCTCCTCCTTCTCCTGCTACTTCACCCACTTGAGGTCATGGTGTTTTCTTCTCTCAGCATGGTCCTTTTTAGGCGATTTGTGTTGCTTCTTTTCTTTTGGTTTCCCTGATCATATCCATTCTAGATCTGGTCTATCCGATCTTCAGGTCGATCAGCCTTCATCGTGAGATGTTTGACTACAGCGGTAGCATCAAAGTTATGGTGTTAGTGTTTTTGGGAGGTGATTATGCCTCTAGTGAAGATGTAAAAGTATCTTTGGCACTAGAGGGCATCAGGGTTGATGGTTTCTCCATTCCCGGGTGGTGGAGATGGCATCGATTTTCTTGATCTTGGTGGCATGGGAGGCTTTCTAGTTGGGAAATGAGGGTGTATGTGGCCTATGTGGCTTAGTTCATTGTGAATGTTGCACCAATTAACTTGAGAGGTGACAAAAACCTAGATCTGGGTGTCAAAGGTAAGTGGTTTCAACCGATGATGTATGGAGGTGTTGGTGGTGGTGACTGGTGGTGACTGGTGTCAATGCCTGGTGGCAACGGTGGCTAGCTGGGTGTGGTACAATGATTAGAGAGGTATTTTTTCTAGTGAATGGGTGGAGGGTAGTGTGCTTTGGTGGTGGTTTTAGGCATGGTTCAATAGGAATCTGTCTTTTTCATTGGGACTGAATGTTTGGTTGGGTTGTATATTTCTTTGTGTGCTCTAGATTCTTTCTTATTACATTTAGATAGCGTCATATCTTTTGTAGGTACTACTAGGTGAGCAGCCTCAAAAGAGGTATGGGACTTATAACACCCATCATTCATCCATCTATTCTATATGGATGTATGGGAAACCATATTTGTTTTGTATAGTTTTGTTGGACTGGTTTTGTGTTGCATCAGGTTGACAATACAATGTTTTCCTCGCATGCATTGTTAGGTGGGTCACTCGAAAGAGGGATAAGTTTGTTGTAACCTATCATCTGGTCCTCTCTCTACATGTAAGTGTGAGTCGGGGAGGGGTGCTCTCTTATGTTGTGTTGGACCAATAGGGCGCAACTTTTAGGAGGGGGAGAGAAGCATCATCATTGTCTAATTTCACTATTACAATGTCTAGTGGAGGGTGATGAGACTTTTTCTATTGCGCATCTTGATTTTTTCTTCCCATAAAACACTTAGGAGCATCATATGACCTTTGGTTCATTTTTCTTCAAGGAATTTGTGCCTCTGTATTTGTAATGGGTTCTTCTTCTCCCATTCTCAAAAGAAGTTTTCTTGTTTTTCTTTTCAATAAAGGGGGTTTAACCTTCTATCTGTTTAATATATATATACATATATATATCTGTGTGTATGATTATTAATGTACTGTAATTTTAATTATATTTAAATATAATTAATTATATTTTTAAATATAATTATGAATTTATATAATTAATAAAAAATAAAATACAATTAACAATATTTGAATATAAGTAATAATATTTTTCGTATAAAATTAATATTAATATGTATATTTTTAAAATATATGTAATAATATATAAATTTTCCAAGTATATATGATTTTATTTTAATATATTTACTACAATCATTTAAATAAAAATAAATATTAATATGCATAAATAATATATATTTATAAATAAAAATGGAAAATAATACAAGATGTGCTTATTAGGTCGAGTGTTTATCTAAACTACTCCTTGGCTTGAGTACCAGATTTTAATCTCATCATCCTCCCAATTTCAGTTACATTTTGAATATAGTTTATTTTTTATCAGAACTAACCTTTTTAGCACTAATAAGGACTCATTGTCAATATTTTTCAAAAATAACTAATAAAATTCTTGCCCTTTTTAATTTAAACCTAGTCACAACACCATTCGGTCTTCTTCATCAATCTATGAGCTGAGGAGAATCCCCCCTAAATTTTCTCTCAATCCTTTAGAAAAATAGACTTTTAAACCTATGGTATGTACTCAAAACATTGATTTATTTATATTTTTACAAATCAAATATGTTTTTATGTGTGATTGATTTTTATGTTCATCATTTCCTATATATATATATAATAGGAATTTATAGTCATTGATATATGTTTTTGTGTGTTTTTTTTCTTATATACATATATATAGGTATATATATATATCTTTTTGAGTAAATTTATAGACATATATATACATAAATATATATTTGTATATGGATTATCCTAATATGTATTTGTATTATGAAAAATATATATATTGATAGATGAATACACACACATTTGAAGTGTTTAAAAATTATGTTAAAGTGAACTTTATATGTATAATTTACACATCATATAATTTATACCTTATTTACTTTATAAAGATTATTTTATATGTATTTTTTATATGAAGTTTTAATTTGTTTATACATTATATGCATGCTTTATACATGTATAAGGTGTAGAATATATATGTATTATTTTGTATAATTTATATATATATATATATTATTTTATAAGTATATTCAATAAATGTATACATTATATAATTTACATATATAAAAATGATACATTATATGAATACATTTTATATATATATTTCTTAATGAAATGTGAGTATCATTGAACCATCTAAGATAAATATGAATAAAAAATGGATGGATTTCAATCATATGAGGACAAAGTTAAATAGTTCATCAAGTTTGCAACATAGCTTGCAAATAACCCTTCTCAAAATATTTTTCTATGTTGGAATTGTTATTATTTAGGATGAATTTTGTCAAGATGAGTTATAAAAATAGTTGAATTGTTATATAATAGGACAAATTTATCAATTTTAGACTAAACATAGGTAATAACTAAATATAGCTAGTTGCTAGAATATTAATACAATTTATGAAAGACATATATCAGTACAACTGTATATAATGACGTAAATCTAATTGAGGAAATAAAAACAATGATTTAAGATGACCTTTGAAATTTTTCAAAGATGTTTGAGAATTAAAATAATTGTGTAATTATGTCATTGTATATTGGTTGTACTAAGTATAAAACATTATCAGCCATACTAAAATTATATGATTTGAAAGCTTCCACCAAATGAAGTGACACCATATTTACAAAACTAATTTCTCACTTGAAGGATATGTTACCAGATGATAATGATATTCCTTTTTGAACATATGATGATAAATGAGTATTATATTAAATGTGTATGACCTATAAAAGAATATATTCTTATTCAAATGATTTCATATTGTTCTAAAAGGAATAAAATTCACCAAAAAATTCCTTAAGTGTGATGAAACTCAATAAAGAAAGATGAATCAAGTAATTAAAATATTGTATGGTGCTTTATAATCATTATAATATGGCTATAAGGAAGTGAGGACTATGTAATTCAATTGACATGGCGCACAGATAGAATAATTTGTGATGGGAAATTTTGATAGCAAATAGGTGATACTTAGTGGAATAAAATTGATTATGAGTATCGTGAATTTGGAAAAAATCTAGAAAACATCCATCTTGTGTTATCTACAAATGGAATTAATCTTTTTCATATACAAATTAACACTTATATTATATGACTGGTTTTGTTGGTAAACTATAACTTTCCACCATTATTATGCACAAATAAAAAGTACACTATTTTATCATTGCTTGTTTCAGGACTGAAAGAAACTGGTAATGGTTTTTATTTTTATTTGGATCCATTGATTTAAGATCTATAATTGATGTGGGATACAAATGTTTTGATGTTTTATGTTCATATAAATAGAGATTTCATGTTGAGATCCATGTTGTTCGAAGAAATAAATGATTTTCCTACTAATGGAAATTTTTCATCGTATATTGTTAAAGTAATGTTAGGGTATACCATATATGAATAATGTATGAACATAGTTAGATTGAAACACTATATAAAGATATTGTTTCTTGGTCATCGTAAATTTTTACCCCACAGATATAGATATCAATCACGGATAACAACATTTGATGGGAAGTTGGAAGAAAGTAGAACACCCTCTTCATTAACACGTGATTAATAATTTGAAAAATTAATGGATATTGTCACCGATTTTGTTAAAACTTTCTTGAAAAATCTTATGAAAACAAGTTGGAAAAGGTGATATGTTTTTTTTTAAATTATCATATTGGAGTTGTTCATGTGTCAAAAAAAATTCTCAATGTAAAGTATATACAAATAAAAATGTATTTGATGGTTTCATTATAATTTTACTAAATTCACCAAACAATATAAAATATGAAATCAAGTCTAGGTTATACATGATTTATATAGGGATAACAGAAGATTTTGCACCCATAAAGGAGAGAATATGGGTTTTTCTTCCTCCAGAAGCTCACAATCTTTCCAAATATTTCAGTTTTTTGACTTATTAAATGGTGTAATGTTTTTGGAGGGGTATTAATCAAATATAAAGAATATTATGTCATTTAATGACTTAAAGTTAAAGGGATTAAAATCAGATGAATTTTATGCTTTGATTCTAGAATTAATGCATGTTTATATACTTTGTATTTTTCCAAAAAAAATATAACACGCAATAACCAAGATTTGATTCTTTTTTAAAGTTATATCTAGTCAAGTTATAGATAAGAAAAAGTTTCTTATAATTTAAAAAATAATTTTTTTTTCATAATATATGAATTAGATATGCTATTCTTACCTCTATTCTTTTATATAACGTTTCACTTTGTGAAAGACATCATAATATATAATATTATAAATTAGAAATGGATATACTCCATTAAATGGTATATAAATATTTTTAAAGGGTACATCAAAAATTGAAATTTACCAAAAAATTATATTATAGATTGTATATTATGGAATAAGTTGTTGAATTTTTTTCAGAATACTTGTTTGATATGGATTGCATTTGAATCCCAAAACCACATCATTATGGAAACCTTAAGGGTGAATGAATTTCAATAAGACATATTGTCACAAGTACCATCATAGATTAGGTACAGGCTCACCTTTATGATTTCTATAATAGTATAGAGGTTATGGTATATGTTGAAAATTATAGAGAAATTATTAATATTTTGAATCCATTAAGAGTTGATTGTTTGATATAAAATATCTATAATCAACATTTTTTAAGATGGTTTTGATACCATATTTTTAAGGAATTATCTTCAAATCCAAAATTATTTTCTGGAAGGTTGTGATTCCTATCCAGAGGACCAAGTGTACATGTATTATCTTATAATGTTTATGTAATTAATAGTCATATGTTATATATAATGTAATGTGATGAACATGGTATGATGCAAAATAGTGGAGTTACTCTTGTAGTGGAAAAAATATTTGTGTCTAGTACCAAGGATAGAAATTAAATTTATGTAAATATGACTTACTTTAACATCATTAAAAAAATATGGGAGTTAGATTATATGACATTCCAAGTGATTATTTTTTAAGAAAATGGGTTAATAACATGAGTAAAAGTAAAATAAATGAGTTGGGATTTTAAAATTTTAATTTCATTAATAAGGGTATAAGGATAAATCCATTATCTATACAAGTATTTTATGCATTATGTTCTAAAAACATAAATATTTAGGTTGTTCTAATGGTAATTAAAAAAAATAGCATCGAATGAAAATTCAATAAATTATGATCATTTATTTATGTTATCAAAATTATTTCATAGTGGTTCTAATGTATATAGTGTCTTGCATTTCATAGAGGACCATAGGGAGGTGATTTGGATAATTCATAGTGAGGTAAAATAATTTCAACCCTTAAAGAAAATAAAAAGAGTGTGATAAATAATTTTTATGTATCTCGGTTGTTTTTTATATACAATGTGTTTCCTTTATATATATATTATAGTTTTAACACTATATTTACATGTTTTAAATTATTTATCTAACTAGTTATGTAGACAATATCTTCTACACCTACTAAAGTTACCCACCTTGAGGAATAACATAATAACGATCACAAAGATGAGAAATATTATGAAGGTAATAAATAGTTTTAAGTTCATAAAAATATTAAATATTATAAATATAGTGAAGGTGATCAATAAGAAAAAAACAATAAGGCTAAAAAAATAAAATATTTTCATCACATGATGATGTTAGAAAAAGTTATTAAGGAAATAAGTAGAGGTGAGAAATCCAAGGTTAGATAGAGTTCATGTGATCAACCAATTAACCCAAAAAAATCCCTTCTGGTTAGTTTTATTAGAATTTATACTAAAATGTATTTCCCAATTGATATAGATACATGGAAAAAAATTACTACATTGAAGGCAGTAATTTGGAAAGGCATTAAAGTATCATATTAATTTAATTTTTATATTATACTAAAAAATTAAATGATGAATCACTGATTTGTTTATCATTTTACATTATAGGGTATATTTATAATATAATATTTTAGGATGAAATTTATATTTATGGTTTTTTTGAAATATTTATATATAATTTTGAATGATCCTTATCATAAGATATCTTATGGATGCAGTGGATAATGCCAAACCCCACTCACCAGCTTTATATACAAACATTATAAACTAAGGGACTTGGGATGATTTCATTTTCCATTATAATAAGGATCCATTTATGGTAATTTTATTTATATTTGTTGATTTTTGAAACCTAAAAGGAGTAAAAATACAAATTTGAAACAAAATCAATGTACCCCTAACATGAAGTAAGGATGGGGTATGCTTCTATTAAAAAAATGTTATGTAATTTAAATGTATATTAAAACATTTATGTGATATAAAAAACAAAAAAAAAATTATGTTTTTGTGTTTATATATCTATTAATCAATTATAATATCAATCTACCTCCATCTCATGTCATGTGCTATAAAAGGAATATTGTGTAAATAAAAAAGGAAAAATAGTATATGAAACCCCACTAAAAGTAAGGGAATCATATGTAAAAATAAAATAAATAAAATTTATTCTTATTTAATATATAAAAACATAATAATGACTACTTATTTTCCTTTTTTATATTGTTTGGGAACATGATGAGTCATCTTTCATAACTGAAAGCAACTAATTTAAGTGCCTTTAAAGCATCCATAAAAGTATGGTTACATTAGAGATATTGGTTTTGGAGTCTCATAATGAGAATACTTTAATAAAGCGTAAACATAAGTCTATTATAATAATAAAATTAAAGAGATTAATGATAATATTGAAAATATTACTAAAATATTAAATATTAAAAATAAAGTAATAGATCTTATCCTTTTAATGGACCAACACAACCAATCAATAAAATAATAACCATGCTATATAGATCTATACAACCCAATTTTTAAGGGTATCCATTCCCCTCAAAGGCCTACCTTACCTGAGGTAATCATGTTTTTCATAATGGTTTATGTTAATTGTGAAACAACCTTTTTTTATAATTTTCTTGTACTAAAATATTTTAGGGTGAAAGTAAATATGATTTATATCCATTAGCACCCACTCATCACCTTATTATAAGAGACACAATGCACAATATCTAATGTGATACTCCTACACCATAAACAACTTCCAACATATCATGTGAGACTAGAGATTCATGTAGTTCATGAGTCAAGAGTTGAGCTACATGTTCCCCTTGATGATGTTGTTATTCACAATGTGGAATATAATATTAGAATTTTTATAGCAAGGTCATTTAATCTTATAAAGAAATATGGTTTTAAAAGTGTTTGAGTTGGTGTCCTAAGACCAACTATTTGTACTTTGATTACATGTATATTCGATGTATTGAATATTAATAAAACTTATTATTACATACGATTTGTTGTTTTGTATAACTCTAATGTAATAATGTCCTAGAGTATATGTCACATTGATAAGGTTATAGCAGTTCCCTACTATGATGAGAACCTTTATGTGCTATAAAGATATTCTCAAATAATATTTTGCAGTTGGGTAATGTATTGTGATGGGACACATAGTATATAGAATTTCATGTTTGAGTACTCATAAGAAGATGAGGCTTCTTCACATGAAGTTCTCACTTGGTAATATCTAAGATGGGTGATTATGAGAGCAGACTCTCCAGTAGTAATTCTACATATTTTGGTGTCATCGGGTATTCCTATCTATGAGTGTGTGTGACGGTCCTTATACTTTAAGATTATTGTTAATGTATTTTATAATTCGCATACTTAGATGTATTTTATAAACAATGATGATAATAGTTCATAGAGAAGTTGGATATGTTGGGTGCGTCACAAGTGGCATGTCATTAATGAATAATTTTAGGAAGGATTTGTCCTTTCAATCTTTATGGAAGCTGATATTTCATCCCTTTCATTAGAATAGAATCATTGAATTAAATTCCATAGTCATGGTGTAATGATGTGTTTATTTTAGATAGTCAAAGAAATACATATTGATCATATAAGTTGGTGACCTATATGTGAAATCTACTTGATGAGAAATTTTATAAAAAGAATTATATTACCAAGTGAGTGTTCATATGTGGTTTTCAACATCACAACATTAATTTCTTTATCTTGGGTTCCTTGACCCGCTTCTGGAAAATAATCTTGGACTTTGGGAAATCCCACCTAATGCCAATGATAAATAATCCTAGAGGGTCACACACTAAGTGTTTCCATTAATCTCAATTATATTCTATTTGAGTTTAATTTGTGAAATTAATATTATTCTCAAGTTTAAGGAATAGTTTTATTCAAGTTATATTGATCACATAAATTAAATAAATATTTATTCTACAACTTGTGAATAAAATATTTATTTTATTTATTGAATATTTTAGTAAATATTTATTCCCTAGATTATGAATAAAATATTTATTTATGAATAAAATAATTATTCGGTTGTTCAATAAATACTAGAGGAGTTCGAATGGACTAAGACAGAGCCTGGTGAAAAATATTAATTAATAATACCATTATATAATATTTGTTTGTGTAAGTTTTCATGTGCCAAAAAATAATAATTATATAATTATTATTATATAGCATGGTATTTATTAAAGGTAATAAATGTTATTTAATATCTAGTATGCAATTAAATAATATTTTAACTGAAATCCAAACTCTATAAATAGATAGTTATGTTTATTATGTAGAGCATCCAAAATTTATAATATAGAATTGTTGCGCACAATGAATTCTCTCTCAACTCCACCTTCTCTCTCCCTCTCGAGAATGATAAGTGAAAGAGAGATTTATTCAAGACCAAAGAACGAGCAATCAAGAATGAACAACACAAGATATTTGACTTGTCGCGTTATCACTTGGAGATTGAGTGGTGTTACTCGGAGATCATAGGAGCCTGTGTGGATCGATACTAGAGGGATTCTATCCTTGGATCCTCATAGTAAAATGAAGTTAATCTGAAAGGATATTTTCAGAAAATCAACATTCATAAATGAAGAAATTTCATAAGCCCAAGTATTTATTCTTTCAAATATTAAATAAATTAATTACAAATTTGATGTGAAAGATCCTCGCTCTTGGTTTCAAACAATGATTATTAAAATAAATTTTAATATATCACTCACATATTCATTCTTATTCTTTGCCCAAAATCATCAAGTGGTATTAAAGGGGTCACGTTTAAATTTATAATTATTTATTTTATTATTTATCTTTTCATAATTGTAGTTATATTTTCATTTCAAGTTATTTGTTCTTTAATCTGATTTGAATTAACATGTTATCGGCATATTAATCATGTTCGTTTAGTGTTTCATTTTCTTAAAGGTTTAAGAACAAATGAATAATGACTAGATATGCCATCAGGAAGTGCCAAATCTTTGGCCAGTAAAACTATGTTACATGACGTATAGGCGGATCACATGTCGTATACCCATGCTCATTGTATCTATATGCATCGATAAACTAATTACATGTGGTGCTTTTATTGCACATCGCATGTTGATTGGGCCAGCCTACCACATGACAAGCAGATGCAGGTTGTATCTAGCATGTACACACATTGTAGTATGTCCAAGTTAACACACTGAATCCCCAGGTGTGTGACTTGGATATATGACAACCGAGGTACATGGTGTGTAGTTGTATGTGCACGTCTTGTAGTCTCCCATTAATGGAAAAAATTAAAATTACATTAAATTTTAAAGTTTCAGTATAAAAAACATTATTTTATTGATTAGCACATTGTTGTGTATTTGACAATTAAATAATGGTTTAAATAATTTTAAATAATCAATTAATTTATTGTAATTAATATGTCATTGTTGGTTCTATCATTTATTTTTCATGAATCCCATTAAAGATAATTATCTTCAAATAATATTGGATGATCATTAAAGATGAAAGGGAATTAATTAATTAATTAATTAATGCAAGAATTTTTATCTTAAATAATAAAATAACAAATAAAGAAATAAATTCTAGCCATTTACTTTTACATATTTGTTGCATGCATGACCATTCATGAGCTTTATCAAGACTTTTGTATGTGTTGGATGATTAAATTTAATTTATTGCATGAGTTTTCAATTATTTAATATTAATTTAAATGATGGTATGTGATTCATTCATCCCTCCATTATTATGTAGTACCTTCATGTCCAAGGATATTTATGTAATATACATTAACCAATATTTTGTTTCCCCTCACCTGTGTGTGAGTAATAAATATTTTTAATTGATATAGCATCCCAAGTCATGCGGAGGTGGTTCAATATAGAACCATAGTGATGCCAACCCAGGTGATACATAGGTGGACAACTAGAATGTTGTAACTCATTCTAAGACTAGAAATAAGAGTTATTTACCCTAGGTCAAATGTTGATGTAATATCTGCTCATTAAATCTACTGTTAGATAAAGATCATGAACAGATCATTTAATTAATTAATTATTTCTATCTATGAAATTATTTATTTTATGGATTCAAGGACACAATTACATAAATAAAAAAATTAATGTGAAAACACAAAAATTAAATTAATGAATTGTATGTAAATGTTTTATCCAACATGGTTAAATAATTAAGTTTCATCCACTTAATATTAACAAGATGTGTAAAGGATAAAACAAGATAAAATTTAGCTATAAAAATTAAAATCTCTCAATTAAATGTTAATTCAGACTAGGCCTACCATTACTTGATTGGGAATGAAACCATAGAACTAAGTATAGTACATGACCAAATTTCGGACACTTACTTTTATTGGGGAGTTCTCATGAGATTTCTGGGTTGACTTAACTGAAATTTTATTGTGTTTAACAGATAAACTATATTCAATAAATTTGAGGAAACTGTTGAGGAAATCCAAGTCAGGATTTCAAGATAGGGGAATTTAGTCAATAGATCAAGGAGATAAAAGTCCATGGCTAGAAAAACTACCTACCTAATTAATTTATTATGGTTTTCATGGCCAAAGTATGGATTATTAAGAAAAGTGTTGGGAATATTTTCCACTAGAATGATAAAGCAACTATAAATTCCATGTTCAATGGTGAGGTATATTGATACTTGATAAAATAGTGGGATATTTAATAAATAAATGAATAAAAAATTAATTTATAATATCTCAATTATTTTATAATTAATAAAAGTAATAATAATATGTTCTTTTTAATTATAGAATAAAATGACAAGTTCATCATCCACATTATCCCTATTATCAATATTGTAAAAACATAACCTCTTAATTGATAGTAACTTCCAGGAGTGGTTTAGACGCCTTCAATTTGTGCTACGCCATGAATAGAAATCTTATGTTCTAGAATCCTCAATGCCTAATCCACCTGCTAAAGTGTTGATTGATGAAGAGTTATTTGTTTATGAAAAACATTTGAGTGACGCAGTCAATATTCAATGTTTTATGATTTCATTAGTTTCTAGTGAACTAATGAAGTCTCATGAAAACATGGATACCCATATCATGATTGAGAACCTCTGTGGTATTTACCATGAGAGAGTTGGATAAGAACAATTTGAGATTTCCAAGGCACTCTTTTAGATAAATCTTATAGAGGGTGCCCCATCTGGGCCTCATGTAGTTAAGATCATTGGATACATTGAATTCTTGGAGGTTATAGGGTTTAAACTCCCTGAAGAACTAAGCACTGAACTCATTATGGTATCACTCCCTCAGATATTCTCTAGCTTTGTTGTGAATTTTAATATGAACAACATTAATAAGTCTCTTCCAGATTTTCTTACTTTTCTTATCCAAGTAGATAATAATAGGAAGTTTAAAAAACCTTTCGTCCTTATGGTGAACAAATAGAAAGGGTGAGAAAATATATTTAAGACAAAATCTTATTCATGCCCTTCCAAGAAGAGGATGATGAAGGGGAAAGCAAGGGAACTGGATGATGTTTGTTTTTCATGTGGAAAGAAGGGACATTAGAAGAAAAACTTCACCCAGAAAAATAAGTAAGGGTATGTTTCAGGTATGTTTGTTATCAAATTCAATTTATCTGTTTCTATAAATTGGGTATTAGATACATCTCGTGGTGCTCACATATGTATTCAAATATAGGAACCAAGTATATTCATAAATATTGACTAAGGAGAGGTAGATATTTGATCATCCAACAGAACTAAACTTGTTGTTGTAGCTATCAGGGACTACCACCACATGTTTTCAACTGGAATGATCTTAGTTTTAAATAGTTTTTATTTTGTGCCTTTGGTTTCCTAAAACATTATTTCTGTATCTAGACTTGATATGGATGGATTTATTTTTAAATTTGGGAATAAATTTTTCTTATTTTATAAAGATATCATTTTTATGCTAAGTAAAATTTAAATAACAATCTTTATTTGGTGTGTTACAAAAACCAAATAATGGAAATTGACAACAAATTTACTTCACATGAATCACACCACACCCAACCTTAGAATCATTGTCTAGGTCATGTAAATGAAAATATCTTGACTAAATTACATCAATATAGATATTTAGATTATTTTGAACTAAAACCACTTGGGGTATGTCACGTATGCTTACAAGGAAAAATGAACAAACCCCCATTTAGTGGGAAAGGTGAAAGGTCTACAGAGCTTCTTGAATTAGTTCACACAAATGTGTGTGGACCATTTCTTGTTGAAGAAAGAAGTGGGTACTCATACTTCATATCTTTTATAGATGATTTTAGTAGATATGGATATGTATACTCAATCAGGTATAAGTCAGACTCTTTTGATAAATTCAAGGAATACAAGAATGAATTTTAGAATCATCTTGATAAGAATATTAAGAAACTTTTCTCATACCGTGGTAGGGAATATCTTAATCAAGACTTCATTGATTATTTACGGGATTTTGGGATTTTATCTCAACTCACACTTACTTATACACCACAATGGAATATTGTAAGTGAAAGGAAGAACTACATCTTTTTGGACATTGTGAGATCAATGATGAGTCATGTGATTCTTCTATTATCCTTTTAGGGATATGCATTAGAAGCAGTAGTATATGTACTAAACCGAGTTCTAATTAAAGAAAAAATAGTATACCATACCTATTATATAATGGAAATAAACTTTTTTTGTCTTACTTACATGTGTGGGGTTACGAAGCATTTTTTAGGGCCTCTTTAGGTAACCAAATTTCACCCTGAGGCGCAAAGTGTATCTTTATAGGATATCCCAAAGAAACAAAGGGATACTACCTATACAATCCTTTAGAAAAAAATAATTTGGTTGATAGAAATCCCACATTAATTGAGGAGGATCTTATCTATAAAAGAGATAGTGTGAGATAGATAGACTTGGATGAATTATATCATCAAGATACACAAGAGTTGGAATATGAAAAAATTTCACAAAGTCCCATGGAAGAAGAAATTATTCCAGATACACAATTAATGTGTAGGATTACTAGAGAGGTTAGAGAACCAAAACAGTATGTTTTTCTAGTCACTGAGGATGGTGAATAATTATTAGTTGATAATTAATGTGGCATAGATGTTTCCAAGTGGCAAGAATCCATGAATTCCGAAATAGATTCCATGTACCAAAAGAAAGTATGAATTTTGATAGACCCTCCAATAGATGTAAATCCCATTGGTTTCAAATGGGTATTCAATAAGAAATTGGATATGGAAGGAAAATTTAATACTTATAAGGTGTGAATGGTTTCAAGAGGGTTTAAACAGCATCAAGGCCTTAACTACGACAAAACCTTTTCACTATTTTTACTGTTGAAATCCACCATAATTCTACTTACCATTACAGCTTTCCATGATTATTAGATTTGGAAAATGGATATCAAAATAGTCTTCCTTAATGTGAACCTTTAAAAATAAGTATATATGAAACATCCCAAAGGGTTTGTGACTCCAAAGGATGCCAACAAGGTATGCAAGTTACAAAGATCCATTTATGAATTAAATCAAGTATACAGGTCATGGAACATTCATTTTGATGAGGCCATAAAGAAATTTGGTTTCATAAAGAATGAATGTGAGACATGTATGTATAAATGGTTTAGTGGGAGTGCATTATATTTCTTAATAGTATATATTGATGACATATTACTCATTAGAAATGAAATATCAGTCTTACAGTATGTTAAGGAATGGTTGAATGAATGATTCTCTATGAAGGACTTGGGTGATGCAACATATATTATTGGGATCAAGATCCATAATGATAGACCCATGAGGTTTCTCAGACTAATTAAAAATACATACATTGACGAGATACTGAATATATTTAGTATGGAATAATACAAGAGGGTATTGTTGTTAATGTCACATGATATTCATCTTTATAGGAAAATTTGTCCTTAGACACATGAGGAAATAAATAGAATGATAAGGATTCAATACGCATCAGTGATCCAGTCAGTCATGTAAGTTATTCTATGTACTAGGCTAGATATCACCTATGCATTAAGTGTGGTAGGAAGATATAAAGTCAATCTAGGTGACCTCTATTGGATGGTAGTCAAGACAATACTTAAGTATCTGAGGTGTACTAAGGATATGTTCCTGGTTTATAAAGAATGTAGGGAGATAGTCATCAGAGGATATGCATATGCTAATTTCTAAACTGATAAATATGACATGAAGTCGCAAATGGGATACATCTTCACTTTGAATGGAGGTGTTGTGAGCTGGAAGAGCTCAAAGTAGGTTGTGGTTACATATTCTACAGTAAAGTCTGTGTATATTGCAGCTTATGGGGTATCTAAAGAAGAACTATGGATGCAAAACTTCATCTAAGATCTTGACGTGGTATCTAGAAGTAAAGATCTTATCACACTATATTGTGATAATATTGTAGTGGTGGATCTTGAAAAGGATACAAGGTCACATCAACGGATGAATCACATACTTCAAAAGTCTCATATTTTGAGGGATTTTTCTCAAAGAGGTGAAGTTGTAGTGAGCAGTATTTCCATGAAAGACAACATAATAGACCCCTTAAATAAAACCTTGACTTAATATAAATATGACTATTATGTGAGTTCTAGTGTACTGAAGGTTGTAGGTAGTTGGCTCTAGTCCAAGTAGAAGTTTCTTGGAGTTGGTGTCCTAAGACCAACTTTTTACACATTGATTTCATATATATTTGATGTATTGAATATTAATAAAACTTCTTATTTCATATTGATTGTTTTTATGAATGAATCTAATGTAATAATGTTCTAGAGTATACGTTGCATTGATAAGGTCATAGCAGTTCCCCATTATGATGAGAACCTTGATGTGTTATGAAGATATTCACAAATAATGTTCTGTAGTTGGATAATGTACTATGATGGTACAAATAGTACATAGACTTCCATATGAGTGTACTCATAAGAACATGAGGCTTCTTCTCATGAAGTTCACACTTGGTAATCTCTAAGATGGAATATTTTGAGAATAGACCCACTAGTAGGAATTTTTCATGTTTTGGTGTCATAGAATATTCCTATCTACGATCGTGTGTGATGGTACTTAGAATTTAAGATTATTATTAATGTATGTTACACCTTGCATACTTAGATGTATTTTTTAAACCATGAAAATAATAGTTCATGGTGAAGTTGGATAAGTTGGGTGCGTCACAAGTGATATTTCATTAATAAATAAGTCGAGGAAGGATGTGTCCCTTCCATATTTATGAAAACTGATATCTCATCCCTTTGATTGAAAAATAACCATCACATTAAATTACATGGTCATGGTGTAATGATGGGTTTATTTTATATTGTCAAAGAAAGACATATTGATCATATAGGTTGGTGACACTGATGTGAAACCTTCTTGATGAGAAATTATGACAGATATCTTATATTACACAGTGATCATTCATATGTGGTTGTCGACATTGCAACATTAAGTTCTTTCTCTTGGGTACCTTAACTCATTGCTAGATAGTAATCTTGGACTTTAGGCAAGCCCACATAATTCCACTAAGAAAAAATCATAGAGGGTTACATACTAAGTGTTTTCATTGATCTCAATTAAATTCTATTTTTGTTTAATTAATAGAATAAATATTATTCTCAAGTTTGAGGAATAATTTTATTCAATTTATATTGGTCACATAAATTAAATAAATATTTATTCATCGTCTTGTGAATAAAATATTTATTTTATTTATTGAATATTTTAATAAATATTTATGAATAAAATAATTATTCGATTGTTCAATAAATGATAGAGGGGTTCTAATGGACCAATACTAATTCCGGTGAAAAATATTAATTAATAAGACCATTATATAATATTTTTTATTAAGTAAGTTGGAATGCATTAAAAATGATAATTATATAATTATTATTATGTGGAATGAGATTTATTAAAGGTGATAAATGTTATTTAATGGTCAGTATTCAATTAAATAATATTTTAACTTAAATCCCAAATCTATAAATAGGAAGTTGTGTCTACTGTGTAGAGCATCCAAAATTATGAATAGATAATTTTTGTGCACAATGAATTCTCTCTCAACTCCTCCTTATCTTACCCTCTCAAGAACAAGAAGTGAAAGAGAGATTTCTTCAAGACTGAATAATGAGCAATCAAGAACAAACAATTAAAGAAATTCTACTCACCATGCTAGCACCTGGAGATCAAATGTTGTTTCTCATAGATCATGGGAGCATGTGTGGATCACCGCTGAAGAGATTCTATCCTTGGATACTCACAGTGTAAAAAAGGTAATCTGAAAGGGTCTTTTTGGACAATCAACATTCACTATTGAAGAAAGTTCCTAATATCAGGTATTTATTTCTTCAAATATTAAATTAATTAATTATAAATTTGATGTGCAAGATCCTCACTATTGATTTTTGGAAACAATTATTAAAATAAATTTTAATATATCACCAACCTCTGCACACTTTCTCTAAGATCATAACCATCAAAAGGGGTATTTAATTTCTAACTAATATGATATTTAAAATCTTTTATAATGAATGAATATGGACTAAACTAATGTATGTGATGACAAAAGTTGAAAAAAAATCAGATCAAGACAATCGTAGGATTGTTTTTTAGATAAAAAAAACCTTTTGAGGATACCTTCACCCCACTAATCGATCTATTATAGTTATTGATGTTATAATTTTATATAGATATAATTTTGGAAAATTATAATACTTCTGACATTTAATTTAAAGAGTAGATAATGGGCATGATATCTCATTAATTTTTTGGTCTTGATAGTGTGAATGAAATTCTCAAGAATGAATGGTTAGAAGCCTCGGTTGTAAATTTATATATAAGGTAAATTTTCATAATTCTTATGTTTAATAATTGATGTGAAATTTTTATTATAATCTAATAGTATTCATATTTTTTACAGACATTTATATCATGACTGCATAGAGGGAAACATTGTGTTAATTATTTTACATTTTTTAATTCTAATGTCACTTATACAAAACAAAAATCAATGGATTGAGATGAAATTTGAACAAGATCATGCCAAATAGATGAAATATTTAAAAATAAATTAATAGATAAAAAACTATTCTTAATACCTACCATGAAAAAGTAAAACTATATAATCTAATTTTATTTAATATAATATTATTTTTTAACGCAATTACTTATTATTTTTTATTTTTTTAGGAATCATTATATGCTCATTTTGATCAATTGATGTAATCTGAAGATATATTTTATAGATACAATACATAGATTCCCAAAAAATAAACCATTCATGATGTCCATTTTGAATTAGTAATACACTATATTCAATATTTTATAAAAACATCAAATTATATATTTTATAATATGTTCTAACAATATTTTTATGATAGTGAGATATTTATTTATCATTAATTACATGGTTTTAGAACATAAAGTGAACACAAGAAACCTATGAATTTCTGCAAATAGATGTCTCATAATATTTTCATAATACTATTTATGGAATCACTAATTAAAACTATGTTAGTTCTTAAAAATTGGATAATATTAAATATTAAAAATACATTTCCCGAGGTTTAATAAGAGGAATCTAATATTTTCTTATGGCATTCACCAATATTTCGAAATGATTCTCTAATTTTATGCAATTCCTTCTTATATTGAAGGATTTGGTTATCATATAATATTTCATCAATAAAAATAATTTAAATAATAAAAGTTACATACTATAGAATAATTCCTCATTATGTGGAATATACATATGTTTGAGATAGAAGGCTTTATATAATTCTTTTTTTCAATGAAACCTTTAATCAGTACCCCTTTCTAACACATGATAGAAACCAATCTAAAATTATATTATGTATTTGTGTATAAATCCACCCCAAAATCACTATTACATTTCTCTTCATAATTTGAGGGAATAAGGTGGAAATTATAGAACTGGGAAGAGGGAGACTGGGAATATCATATACCCCAACATAAATTTTAAGAAAATCTTTTGGATTTCTCCTATAACTGTTCTTGCCTAAAAAAATTCTAGGTTGTGTATAATTCTCACCAAGTTCCATATAGCCTTTCTCCTTCCAAGGATTAAAATCAAAAATTTATGCCCACTTGATTCTATTACCAAGAAAAAGAATCCTAGTCCTTTAAATATTCATATTACCATGAGCATATTTATTTTTGTGTATAAATTAACATTACTTTGATCGTATCCTTGACAAAATCTCAATCTTGATAACAAAATTTTATGGAAAGTTAGAAGAAATTAAAACACCTTCTCTATTAACATGAAATTAATAATTTGAGGGATTAAATGATTTTTTCAATGATTTTTTAAACCTTTATTGAAAATAAATATAGAAACATTTTGGAAAAGGTGATCAGTTTTTTTTTAATTATCATATTGGAATTTTTCATGTGTCAAAAAAATATATCAATGTCTTGTATATATGAATAAAAATGTATGTGATAGTGTCATTATAATTTTAATAAATGCATGATATAACACAAAATATGAAATCAAGGCCTGATTAGACATGTTTATATAGGGATAAAAGAAGAGTTTTCACCAGTGAAGGAGGGAAGATGGGCTTGTCTTCCTCCAATAACTAACACTCTTTCTAGGAAAGAAAGTGTTGGGTATTTGTTGTCTCAACAATACTCTATGAATCTTATTGATTATGATGCTCAAAAATAATCTCGTTTGTTTTACTAATGAAATTACTTCAATTATTTTTCATGAATATATTTCTTGAGAAGTTTATCTTATTTATGGGTTGAAATATTTGATTAAGTATTCTGGATGTTCTTGAAGGTATTCTAAAAACACTATTCATACCCTATTTTTATAAGCATAATGTATGGTTTGGAAACCCTATGTTTGGAATAAAATATATGAATAATGTAACCTATTCTATTGGAAAATTATAGATCAATAACCCTACATTAGGAAGAAACCCTATATTTAAAGGAATAAATGTATGGTTTATTAACTCTACTTTTATAAAAAATTATACATTGTCAACTCTACTTTTGGAGTTTATCGCTATGCGAAGGAACCCTACGTTTTATTGGTTAATGATAGAGTTTAAAATTAATGATATTATCCATTTTTTGCAATGGTTTTTCCTGAATTAAATATCTATTTAAATATTTTTAGGACTAATTCAAAAGCTCTTATTTGATAGATTAAATCTTTCCTATTTCAAAGGGAAGTTACGACTCTCTTGAATGATTTGAATTAAAATGATTGTGATTTTTAGGTGATATTCTTGGATATATTCATCCAAAAGCAAGTCAGATTTATCTTGTTAAATATAATTAATATTTTCATTATCGATATGTGGTACAATATCTTTTTACAAAACTATCACAAAAGATAAAAGATTTATTATCTCCATTATTTTAAAAAAGCTACAATTTAGAGACATACAGGCTTCAATTTTGTTCTATGTAATCTTCTGATTAACTATTTCTACTTCTATTTGTTTATTTTTGTTTTTATAGAAGATTATTTACAACTAGGATCTCTTCAATGTTTTTCATTCTTTAAGACATTTATCTTTGAATAAGAAGATATGTTTTATGTTAGTTTCTACTAAAACTATGAGAAATACTTTTTCTATTCAATAAATTCAAACTCAGTTGATTTATTAGAGTTTTAGCTACTTGAACTCATTCATGGTGGAGTATCAACTTCTTGGAATAAGCTATGGATAAATTGGTTTTCTGTAAAAGAATCAGAAGGCCCTATAAAATCTTTATTGTAAAGGTGTCAACTGCCTATACTCAGTTGTTAAGGTATTCTGATAAGAGGAAATTTCTAGTGAAAACATCAAGATTGTGGAGAGATAATTGGTAAAGTGTAATAGGGGATATTTCTTCCCTAAACTATTATAAAAATTATTGTGTTCTTATTCTCTATTTATCTACTTCTCAACTTACCTAAAGAATAGAACACTGTATATTTGCATAAATTATGAAGAAGGATAAAATTAAAATTATGTCTAAGATTATTGAAAAGTCACAATTCACCCCATCTTGTATATATTTGTATTATTCCAACCTAACAGTTGGTATTAAAGGAGTTATTTTTGAAGAAATAAAATAAGCTCTAGCAATCTAAATATACAAGGTCTATACAAATATAGATGTCAATGACAGAACTAAAAGAATGTATATCAATGATTCATGCTCCTTACTTCAATGGTAATAATTATGGATTTTGGAAATCTCATATGATTATCTATTTTAAAAATATTGGATTAAAATTATACATGAATATTTTTACTCCATATGTAATCCATAAAAAACCAGAAACATGGGATGCTACCAAAGAAACTGAGTATGATATCAATTCGAGAGAAATGAATTCTATTATATGTGTACTCAGGACAGATGAATTCAACTGAGTATCTCATTGTCCTACTACCTATGTGATGTGGAAAACTATTATTGTTTCCTATGAAGGATTTGAAAATGTCAAACAATTAAGGTACACTACTTCAACACTGAAATTTGATACCTTCAGAATTTATAATGGTGAAAGAATAACCGAGATGAATGGGATATTGACAGAGATAGAAAATGGTTTTGTTTCCTTAGGAACTTCAATTTCATAATCATATTATGCATTTAAAGTTCTCATAGTACTACCCTCTAAAGGAAATGAAATATCTATTGCTATATGACAATCAGCACTAGTCAAATATTTGACAATGAAAGAATTGATTGGAACCCTGATGATGATTTATGAATAATAAATACAAGATGAGTTGGAAGATCATAAAATTATAAGAAGGGGAAATACTTTCCTTAAAGATATTGCTCAGAAGAATGAAAAAAAATAAAATAAGATGCAAGATTCTCAAATGATTCAGAATGTTCAGATTCTGAAATAGAGTTAGCTCAATTATCCAGAAGATTAAAAAAATTATAAGAAAAAGTGAGGTTTAAAAAATACCTTAAATAAAGATGAAAATGGATTTAAAGAAGTATAATTCTATGAATGTAAATAGATGGTACATATCAGACCTGATTTCCCACATCTAAAGGAAGAAAGAGAAATACAGAGAAGAAAGAAAATAAAAATCATATGAGAACTGATTATGAGCGAAAATGAAAGAAAGCTATGAAGGATACATAGAGTATATCTGAAGACTCCATCAGCTCTTCTAAATATGACTTAGAAAAAGAGACAAAAAATATTAAGAAAAATATGTGCTTTATGGCTAAGTAATAAGATTATGTACAAACCTATTATCCATTTTCTTCTGATTCTGAAAGCTTCTTTAACAAAAAATTATCTACTTATTGCTCCATGATTGAATAAAGATATGAATCTTTAGTAAAAAAATCATAAATCACTAAAGAATATTCACAATAATATTTTAATTGAAAAATATGCAATGCTAAAATAACACCAATAATTAAAAGAAAAAATTTAACAAATCTACATCAAACTATATTATTCATGAAAATAAAATAAAATAATTACAAGATGAAGTAGAGTCATTCAAAAGTGTTACTAGCATATCAACTAAAGGGGAAAATATCTAAATGAGGTTCTTGGAAAGACTATTATAAAAAAGGAAAAATATAGAATATTAATCAATGGAGAAAAATCAAAGTTATATAAAAATTATTTTGTACCTAGTTATAAAAATATTACCTATTTTTATTGTGGAATTAAATGAAATTATTCTAATAACTACTGTTTAACAAATACTCATATTATTGGGATTAAAAAATCCTTTTTTTCAAAAATATGCCTGAAGTGTGTACTATAAGTTTTGGAAGAATAAGGATAATTTGGTTACTTAAAACTTTGCTTACTGAATGGATAGACCCAAGAAAATATAGGTACCAAAACAAACATTTATTTAAATTATTTATAGGAAAAAGGTCACAGGAGAAAAAATGATATTTAGTATATGGATAGTAGCTTCTCAAGATACATGAGTGGTGACTTCCAATTTTCATACATTAGAAAAATTATATGGAGGGATAGTTACCTTTGGAGATAGTGCTAAAGGGAAAATAGTTGGAGTTGGATTAGTTGGAGATCAAAAATCAATTTTAATCAGAAAAGTGATATATGTTCAAGGGATAAATCACAATATGATAAGTATATCCCAACTCTATGATGATGGCCTTTATGTTTATTTCTCTAATAATTCATTCTCAGTTTTTAAAGATAAATTTCTTAAAATTAGATCACCTAGAATTGGAAATATTTATACATTGGATCTTAATTACTTGTGTAAACAAAAAGTGAATTGCTTAACTATTGAGACAAAAGAATCTTGGATCTAGCATAGCAGACTTAGAAACTGAAATGTATTTAATTTATATAAATTATCTAAGAAATTCTTAGTTTCTGATTTTTCTTGTCTTAAATATGATAAAGATAGAATTTGTGATACATGCTAAATAGGCAAGAAACACAAGTCATCCTTAAAATTTATTAACAAATTTGGTATATCCAACCCACTAAAACTTATCCATATAGATTTATTTGTACCATCTAGAGTAGTAATTTTTTCTATAAAATTATATGTTTTTATTTTAGTTGATGACTTTTCAAGATTTACTTGGGTTTATTTTCTAAAGCCTAAAAGAAAGTTTTTCTCTATTTTTGAAAGCTTTTGTAAAATTATTCAAAGTGGAAAAGATTTTAAAATAATTTCATTAAGAATTGATCATGGTAGAGAATTTGATAATCAAGAGTTATTTTTGCTCAAACTTGGTATCAAACACACCTTCTCTGCACCAAGAACACCTCAACAGAATGGAATTTTAGAAAGAAAAAATAGAACTATTCAAGAAATGGAAATAACTATGTAAAATGAATATAGTCATCTGAACTATTTTTTGAAAAAAGTTGTAAACACAAATTTTCATATTATGAATAGAGTTTTAATAATACCCCTTCTTAAAAATACACCCTATGAACTATGGAATAATAGAAAACCAAAATTCAAGTACTTTAAAGTGTTTGGATACAAGGTGTATATCCTGAATACTAAGTAAAACCTTGGTAAATTTTATCCAAAGGCTGATGAATGAATATTTTTAGGATATTATTCTACCTCTAAATCTTATAGAGTATATAATAAAAATTCAAGGATTTTTTAAGAATTTGCTCATATGAGGTTTGATAAAAGTGATACTTTTTTATAAAAGGAAAAATAAAACATATGAAATTTTTTAATCTTTAGACAACATGATACTTGAATCACTTAGGATTTATTTTTAAAATAAAATAAATAGAATTTAGTTCAATTCAGAAGAATATGAAACTGATGAACCTAAAAGTGTCTTACCTAGATAATATAGAACCTTAAAGTATCATCCTCTAGAAACAATAATATGAGATCTAGATACATGAGTGATAACTAGAAGGAATGCATGAAAATTAACTAAATTTTATATCTTCCTATCATAATTAGAAACTAAGACTATAGAGGAATCATTAGAAGTTGAATGTTGGATAATGGTTATGAAAGAAGAACATAACCAATTTAGTAGGAATAAAGTTTGGGAATTAGTTGACAGACCAACCAATCATCAAGTAATAGGAACCAAATGGGTTTTTAGAAATAAATAAGATAAGTAGAGAATAATTACTAGAAATAAAGCTAGATTGGTAGGTAAAGGATAAAATTAATTAGATGGAATATATTATGATGAAACCTTTGAACATGTTGTTATATTAGAAACAATTAGAATGCTTTTATCTTATGCATCTCATATGAATTTTAAGTTATATAATATGGATGTAAAATCTAATTTTATAAAATTATTTTTAATAGAGGAAGTTTATATTAAACAACCACCAGGTTTTGAAAATACTCATCTACTAAATTCAATTTTCAAACTTATTAAATCTCTTTATGGCCTTAAATAATCACCTAGAGCTTGGTATGAAAGATTAATTTATTTTCTATTAGAAAATGTATTTTTTTAGGATTCGTAGATTCTACTCTCTTTAAGAAAATATTTTGTTATAATATACTATTTGTATATATTTATATAGATGATTTTATTTTTTGTTCAACAAATAAAAAGGTTTGTAGTGATTTTTTAAATCTTATGTAAAAGGAATTTGAAATGAGTATGATGGGAGAATTAAATTTATTTCTTGGTTTTAAAATCTATCAAAAGTATTGTGAAAATGTTTTAAATCAAAGTAAATATATTATTGATTTATTAAAGAGAATTTGGACTAGAAAAAAATACTTATGCAACTCCCATGTGTACCAATATTAAAATTGATTTGGTTAAAGCTGGAAAACTTGTTAACAGGTTATATAGAGGTATGATTTTTAGTTTACAATACAAAATAATTGAATTATACCAACAAAAATTTAGTGACATATAATATATTTTTCAGTAAAAAAATTTAATTCCAGTATATTTTAAGTCTCATTGGAATTATTTTTAGGCACCGACAATTATTTTTACCATCAACTATATATGTTGGTATTAATCATCCAATACCAAAAAATATTTTACTAATAGTTAGATATATTATTTTATCATATCAATACGAAAAAAAATTTACCAAAAAATAAATCTATGATATTAATTATTATTACTAACAAATATTTTACCATTAGAAAAGTATGTTGTAATAAATTATCTAATAAAAATAATCTTTTATTAATTATTTAATTTTTTTTTATTTAGTTACTTCTAACATATATTTTTTTCAATTAAAAAACACATTTTTATACCCTGAATTATAATATTAATAATTTAATAATGTTCTATTAAATAAATATATAGAATATAAAATTATCAATAAATGATTAAAAAACAATACCAACTCTAAATTTAAAAATTAAAATAAAATGGATGCATATGAATTATATATATATATATATTAAAATTTAATATTTTTATATTATATTTAGCTATTTATTATCTTTATTAATTTAATTTCAATAAAAAAACTTACACCTCTTCTAATTACTACCCTAAAGCCTCCCTAATTTGATACCCTAAAACCCTAAAATGACCAACTGAGAAGAGTACGGTGAAAGAACAGTCAGCCTTTTCCACCACCACCAACTTGTGTTCTCATCCCCCTCAGCCATGATGAAGGGATCCTTAAAGAGTAAATATGAATCAATAAAGGACCAGTGTTACCTCCCTGATTTCTATCAACAGCGGCGACGTGAACCTCCAAGCTTCAATGGGAATTCACATAACATTAGCATTGAGAATATCCAGGCTATGGTCAAAGAGGTGTATTCGCTATCTGTTTAAAGGTTATAAACCACTAGTAAAATATTTGAATTTTACTTCTAATAAGATTCCATAAAATATTTTGGGGTTATTTTTCATTGATTGTTCTTTTATTATCAAAGGGATAATGTGCTTGATTTGGATGAATTTCATATTTCATTTGTTGTTTGTTCTTCCCAAGTTTGAAGCTGGATGTGATGGGTTCGGTTGCAGATTTTCATATCACTACTTTGAAGATGGGGATCAAAGGAATGTATTGTTGTTGTGGTTTCATTTGAAAGCCTATATCTGGAGAAGAGTTTGGTTTGGTTGTTCTTATTTGGAATTTGTGGTTTCATCCAAGGAGGTATATATTTGTGAAGTTATTGGTGGTTCATTAGATCTGACTTCTAATAATGGAGATTTGAGATTCAGAGGGGTTCACATTATTTTCTTATGATTCAATTCATTTCCATCATTAGTCATCTATTCCAGGATGGAGATCGGTAATCTAAAGATTTGTATTATTCATGTGTTCATTTCTTTTGAGCCAAGGTAGAGCTATTATTTCATGTTTGTGTGTTGTAATCAATAGACTTTTAGCTTGAGAATCGTGTCAAGATACCTTAGTTCATTGAAAGCTAAATACACTGGCTAAGGTTAATATTTGAGATATTATTCATTGTGTGTTCAAGATTGAATGGTTGTACTAAAGCCTAAAGTCTGGAGGCTTGATGTTGATGATGTTTTACAAGGTTTCATGTGTTGTTAATTCCAAAGTTGTATAACGTTGAATCATACTCTTTGTTTAATATTTGAATCATCTTTGGTTTGCTAAACCAAATTGGAATTGAAATAAAATGAATTGAATATAAATAAGAAGCATGGATAGGAGGTTACTAATTTGGAGTTAATTAAAAGCATGTTCGAGTGGATAATTTGTCTGGAGGGTGGAGAAAATGTGACAGTAGTGGAAGATAAAAGTCAAAATAAATTAATTCAAGGTGTACTCAAGATGTTATTCAAGGTAAATTCTATTCAATTATTACTACATTATTACCTTTTGGCCAACTATTTTCTTTAGTTCTCTCCCTCTTTTCTAAATTATTTATTCTATAAAAGTGATGCACTTGTAATGTTCTTTTAATGGTTGTGATATTTTTGTTCTTATCTACATGTTGTGTTAAGGTTTATCTTCCCTCACACTATAATATCTTCATGTTTTTATAATTTCTATATGGATAGACCAAGACAAAACTCTTTCAAACACATGCTTAGATATAAATATTTTAGTTGCTTACTGTTAATATCTCTTGTGTTGTTTGTTCTGAATAATGAATATTTTTGTCTAGAATTAATGCAGTTTCTCACTATGTTATTATCTTCTTTTCCTCTAATATGTTGAATTCATATAAAATGGAATGAGTTCAAAAAATGAGTGTAAACTTAAATAAACCTTTATTCAGTATTTAAATTTCAGTTTCTTGATAATAAGGCTTGAGAATAGTGAGTTTATATTGAGTCTTTTTGTTTAGAGATTTCTAAATGAATTTGTTAGCTCTCTCTGGAACTAAATTCACTCATTATGATTACAGTGAAAGATTAATTCCTTTTAGTAAAGTGATATACATAATAAATGATTGTTTATTGTGAATTTGATGGAATAATTGGGAGGAATCCTTTCTAAAGTAATGAATTTGGACTGTAATTGTGTAATGAATCTAATGATCCAAACTATGCATGGTTTTTCAGGTTAAAAAATGTTTGAGTTTGATATCCCCAAAAAAAGGGTGGATATGGTGTTGGGATAATTCCAAAGTGTCCGGGTAGGTTTACACTAGGTATTATTTTTTACTATGACCTTATTGGAATCCTCCATTACTAATAAGCTTTTTCACTACTTTTATATCATGATATATTTTGAACAAAAAAATATTTTAATTTACTAGTTTAGTTTTTGTTATTTCAAGGTTAATTGAATATGTGGGTATCACTATTCCCATAAATGATGTTTTATTGGTAATTATATGCTCAAAGGTGTGAACCATTCTCAACACATCTGTAGAGTTATGGCTTCATCCATGTTTCCTACATCAATTCACTCATTAAGGATCATGTTTTTGTTAAGAGAAGGTATTACCATTGCCCAATTCATGGATTATTTAAAGTTTTTCTCTATTAATAATTTTAAAAAACTAAACACAACCTTATTTCAACACATTTAGAGAGGGGGTGATTGGGGGTTTTTTGTTTCTCATGTAGCCTGATAGACCTGATATTGGATATGGATCGAATGTTGTAGCCGGAGGTGACTGTGGTTGCCTGGGACTCTCCCAAAGTCATTATCAAATATGGACACAATGCACGTGTTGTATGGTGGACCACTTTCATGCGTGAAAAGGAAACTAGGTCACATGGATAGAGATGATTTTGGTCGTATCCAAAAAAAATGGAAGCTCCCATGAGTATCTCACTAAAAAAATTCAGGTAGTTGTTTCTTCTTCCCATGTATCATTTGTCACTATGATTTAGAAACACAGTTTTGAAATATATCTAAACCATTAAATTAGATTGAAAAAATCAACATTGTTTTTGTGATCTATTTGAAATTTCTATATTAATTATTTAAAATGAACTAGATTTTGACTTTGATTTATATGTATCTTCTTTTTGTTTGTAGTGTGAGATAGGGGGAAACTTTTTCCCACCACAAGTGTATTAAAGGGGACTTGTTTACATGACTGGTGAACCACAACAGTTACAACCATCTTACATGAGTTTTATTTTATACACAAACATAAGTGAAATAAAGGGGACCTGTCAAAAATGAAAATAATGGGACTTTCTTGGTGAACCATGATAGTGACAGACATCTCATATACATCTACTTCCACCCAAAAGTACAAGTTCAAGAAAAGGAATCTATAAGAAAGGGTAATTACTTACATGTGCGGATCTCATTTCCAGTGTGAACTAGAATATTGACACCTATTGTATGAGAGAAATAGATTATAGATAAACATGTTTTTAAATTATGTTTAAACATGTTTTTCAAATAAATCCTCATTTTATTGGAGTTTAATATAAGTCAATTTTATATTTTTTATATAATAAATATATTGTATATAGTTAGATTAATAAATATAATATAAAATTTTATCAACAAATAATGTAATACCCACACATAATATTTTATTTAAAAAATTAAAAATATATAATAATTTATAGTATTTATTATAATATTGTTAATAATATTACCAATGGACAGATAAATGTTGGTAATCATATTATCAACAGATAAATATGCCGCATGAATCTGTTGTTAAACATTTTAACCAACATATATATTATATGTTGGTATTATTATAATTTCAATAAAACTATTTTATCTGTCGTAATAAAATTTAGCGATAGAGTTTTACCCAACAATTTAGTGACAAAACATTTTTTATTGATAAAATTTTTTACCAACAAAATATGGACTTTTACCAATAGATACATCACTATTGGAAAAATCTAATTATTTTATAGTGTTACTATATATTACTGCTAGCAGACTAGACATAATGTTTTCTATTTGACTATGTGATAGATTTCAATAAAACACAAAAGAATATCATCTTACTACTGTTAGAATAATTTTTAGATATTTAAAAGGAACTATTTTTTCAATCTTTACTCTATCCAGAAACTTATGATTTTAATTTAATTTTATATTTAGATGCTAATTTTGGAGGTTTTATATTAGATAGAAAAATTACATCCGGAAATTTTCACTTTTTATGGAAGTCCTTGGTTTCATGGTCAAGTAAGAAACAATATTAAGTTTCTCTATTAACAGATGAGGTATAATATATATCTCCTGCTAGTTGTTGAGAAAGTTTTGTGGATAAAACACACTCTTCTGGACTTTAGACTTAATTTTAATAATATTCTTATTTTATGTGGAAATAATAGTGCAATTAATATTTCAAAAAATCATGTGAGTCACTCTATAGCTAATAATATTGATATAATACATTATTTTATAAGATATCATGTTCTGAAAAATGGTATATCTTTATAATTTTGTAAATATTGAATATCAACTTGCTGATATTTTTACTAAACTATTTTTCCTTACTAGTTTTGAATTTATTAAAGGGGTGTTAAGTGTATTTAATTTTAAATAAATATTTATTAATTTGATTCTTTAAAATTTATATCAATTGTTTTATTTATTTTTTTGTCTCTTAATTATTTAATACTTGTTTAATAAAACAAGAATCTATTATTCCTTTTAAAAAAGCATGATTTTTCAAAATAAAAATAAATAATGATTACACCACATGTTTGGATCAAGAAACCAAATTGATGTATAAAAACCATCAAAATTTCTCTCTCTCTCTCTCTCTCTCTTACCATTAGTATTTAAACCCATTCAACTTCCAGAACTTGATTTTTCCCATTTGAAACCCTAGAATCAGAACCTTAAACCGTCAGATTTTCAGAAATGACAAAGACGAAGAGGATGGATGAAGTCGAACTAAGTTAATAGAATCATAAACTCACTAAGGTAACTTTTAGAAATATTCTTCAAGTAAAAGTTATTGATTTTGAATGAACATGTTAGAAAAATATTCTATTCAATAAATCTCTAGACTTTAAATGATTAGAATTTATTTTTAATGAGGAAAATACCGAGTATGTGTTCGATATAGAAATAAAGAATTCTATAAAAAAATCAATTCAGTTTTGGAGACACAGAGGATGTTATCATTTCATGGATAAATGATGTCGAATTTTCTAATTATTTAGTTGAGATAGCTAATATTCTTAAGCGTACTCATGAAATATTTTTTTACTTTGATCAGTAATCAATTATAAATGAATATCATAAGTCCTAAGAAATCGTTTTTTTTTATTTTCGACTCAATGGTGATTTGAAAAATTCTTGTAAAAGATCTTGAGGCTGAACAGAAGGTGTTATTCAAATTAATTCAATCAACAATACTTCCAAAAATTTCTAAATAAGTGAAAATTATTTATCTTGATATGTATATAATGATTTTAATTATGAGAAACATCAAGTTTAATTTCAATAGATATATGATCTAGTATATACATCATTGTTGTCAAGACAAATCAAGGATGTCTTTTTATCCATATGGATGGATTATTTCTCTTCTTTTGTATAAAAATAACAAGATTTGAGATGTTGAGGTAAGCATTAGGTGTCATCATAGAAATATCCTAAATGCTTGAACTTTTTTAAAGTTAGGTTTCTTTTGTAGAACAACAAAAGGAAATATTCTTCTAGTTGTTGTTGATGACCAACAAAAATCTAGTCCAAATGCTCAGGGGGGGGTGTCAAGAAAATGTGATATCTACTAGTATAGCCCATTTTAATGAAGAAGAATTTATAGAATGTATAATAAAAAAAATTATCGAAACATCAAGAAGGAGACTCATGTATAATGTCTCTAATCCATAGATTATAAGATATGTTCATCAATCTCTTGAAGAAAATTTGGAAGAAGAAAACGATGAAGCCCTGGTCACAAGGACTATACAAAGAAAAGAACTAAAAATTTTGTCTCCACAAGTTGAAGTTGTTGCAACTGACAAAGTAGAATGACCAGTGTTAATAGGATCATTAAATACTCTTGAGGAAACCAAATATGAGAATAAAGTTAAGAAAGAGTCTCATTCTAAAAGTAAAAATGAAAATCAAGAGCAAGAGGCTCATAATGAAAATAAAAAAGATCATGTTGAATAAAAAGATCAGGAGAATGATCAAGATACTGAGCAAGTGAAACCCTAAGTATTTGTAAATACTAGATTAGTTGAAAATCAAATAATCGTTACTCTTATGGAATCTTTGGATAACGATGCTTTTGAATCTGGTGATAAGATAGAAGTTCTTGAAACTATATTCTCATCTTCCAGTGAGAAAGGTAAAGGTAAATTCTTAGTTGTTTTAGAAGCATCCTAGTCATTTCATGTTAAAGAATAAGAATCTTCAGATTATTTTAATACTAAAATAGATAATTTTATTTTTAAGTATAATAATATGAATGAATACAATACAACCTTATAGAGTGAGCTAGAAATTGATATGAAATCCTTATAGTATTTGAGAAGTTCAACTGTTCCAAGAGAAAAATTGGAATCAGTTCAAGCTCAACTACACAATCTCAAAGAAAACTCTATTTCAAGACAAGAATTTGATGCCTTTCAGATAGAAATTGACGATCATATTAGAAAGTTAAAATATGAATCTATTTCGAAATAAAAATTTAGGTATTTATAGAAGTACTTGGGAATATGGTTTGAATCCTTAAAAATTATTTCTAGTCAATCTAGAGCTTCTACTTCTGTACCTCCAACATCTCCAGATTTAATAAGAAGATTTGAATCTTTTATTCTAGTTCTATCTGTATTTAATGATAAAATTCATAATCTTCAATGTGATAGTACTCCATTGAATGTGTTTTTGTACAATCAAAGAGACCTTGTTGAGAAGTTAACATCTACTTAACTTGGAATCATATATCTTCTAAATCAGTTGAGTGATTTGTTGAAGTAATTTGTTCAGACTGGAGAAAATGTTTATGATTTTTTTAAGATCAATTTAATTGATAATTTGAAAATGGTACAGGATTCAAAGAAATTTTTGAATCAATGGGGTGATATGTTTAATCTCAACTTTATAGGAATGATGGAAGAGCTGAAATCTGTTCATGAGGCTATTTGAGGATTATCCCCTAAAGTCAAATATGAACCAGATCCATCTCCTTCAACCCACACTTCTACTTAGATCCATTTCTGTCAAATATTATTTGTAATCATAAACAAATTTTTGTGAAATTCATTTCATCAATATATTTTTGATATTTATGTGTTTTATTTTTTCCATCTCTCAAATTCTTGAAAAAAAAATTAATTTGTGCCTTATTATAATAGAACATTTACTATTGGTTATGTGCTACAGTAAATGTGTTCTAAACCATTTTTTATTACTTTCTTTTTTATATCACAAAAAGGTGGAGAAATTTTGGGTAAACACAACATTATTTTTAATCTTTTGATTTATTTTTAATCTTTTTACTTGTCTATACTATTTTGAAAAGGGAGAATATAAGAAATTTATATCAGTAACATCAATATTTATTCTTTTGAATAAATTTATTTAAATTTATTTATATAAAACCATTTGTTTTCTCTCAAATTTTATAAACTTTTAACTAAAATACTAAATTTAAGTTTAAAAGCACCATTGTATTTTGTGTTTACATTTCTTATATTTTCTACAAGTAATGTTATATGTGTTTTTTGATCATCAAAAAATGGTAGATTGTTGGGAATGTATTGTCTCAACAATAATCTATGAATATTATTGATTTTTATGATCACAAATACCCTTGTATTTCACTAATGAAATTACTTTAAGTATTTTTCAGGAATATATTTCTTGAGAAGTTAATATTATTTATGGGTTAAAATATTTGATTAAGTATTATGTATGTGTTTGAAAGTATTATAGAAACACCATTCATTCCTTACATTTGTAAGCATAATGTATGATTTGGAAACCCTATATTTGGAATGAAATGTATGAATTGTGTATCCTGTATTGTTGGAAAAGTATGGATCAATAACTATACATTAGGAAGAAACCCTACATTTAAAGGAATAAATGTATGATTTATTTACCCTACTTTTTTAAAAAACCATATGTTGTCAACCCTACTTTTGGAGTTCATCACTACATAAAGGAACCCTACATTTGACTGGTCAACAACCTAGTTTTAAATTAAAGATATTATCTACATTTTCAGAAACAGTATTTCTAGAAGTAAATATCACTTTAAAGATTCTTTATAATCGATTAAAAGGCTCATATTCAATGGATTAAATCATTATTATTTAAAAGGGAAGTTATGAATCTCTTGAATGATTTAAAGTCAAATGACTGCAATTTTTCGAGAAATATTCTTGGATATATTCAACTGAAATCAAGTCAAATTTCTCTTATTAAATAGGAAGAATATTTTTTTGATATGTGGTGAAATATATTTTTATAAAACTAATGTAAAATAAAATAGATTTATTATCTCCATTATTCTGAAGAAGTTACACTTTGGAGACATACATGTTTCAATTTTGTGCTATATAATCTACTAATTAAATGTTGATACTGCTATTTTTCTGTTGTTGTTTTTACTAAAGATTATTTACGAATGGGATCTCTTTGAAGTTGTTCATTCTTGAAGACATTTATCATTGAAGAAGAAGATCTGATTTTGTCAGTTACTATAGAAATTGTGAACAAGACTCTGTTTATTTAATCAAATCAAACTCTGTTGATTTATTAGAGTATCAGCTACTCAGACTTAGTCATGGTGGAGTATCAACTTCTCAAACAAAGTTGTGGATAAATTAGTTCCCTGTAAAGAACCAAAAGGCCCTGTAAAAGCCTTATTATTATGATTTCAACTATCTATACTCAATCGTTAATGTCTTATGATAAGAGGAAATTTCTAGTGAAAATAACTAAGATCATAGAGAGAGAATTGATGGATTGGACTAAGGAATCTTTGTGCCCTGAATTACTATAAAAATGTTTTTTTTCTTCTTTTATATTTATCTAATTCTCAACTTACCTAAAGAAGGGAACGCTGCATATATTCATAAATTACGAAGAAGGATAAAATTTAGTTTATTTCAAAGATTATTTAAACGACACAATTCACCGCCCTCTTGTGCATATTTGTATTATTCTGACCTAATAGAGATATTTAAATTTTGTAAGTTATTAAATGGTGTAATGTTTTTAGAGGGGTATTGATCAAATATCAAGAATATTGTGTTGATTAATGGCTTAAAGTTAAAGGGCTTAAAATCACATGAATTTTATGCCATGATGCTATAATTAATGCATGTTTCTACATGTTGTATTTTTTCAAAAAAACAACACACAATGACCAATATTTTCTGCTTTTTTAAACTTATATCTAAGCAAGTTATAGATCAGATGAAGTTTCTAGCAATTGAAAAATAAAATTTTGTCATATTATGTGAAATGAATATGTTCTTCACACCTCCATTATTTGTTATAACGGTTCACTTGGTGAAAGAGATCAGAATATATGGTCTTCTAAATTACATATGGATATAACCCCATTGAATGATATATGATGATTTTTTAAGGGTATATAAAAAATTGAGATTTTCAAAAAAGTTGTATTAGAGTGGTATATTATTGAATAAGTTGTTGAATTTTTCACTGAATACTTGTTCGATATGGATTGTATTGGACTCACAAAACCTCATCACAATGGACACCTTAAGGGTGAATGAATTTTGAGAAGATATGTTATCACAACTTTCATCATAGATTAGGTAAAAGTGTACCTTTATGATTAATATAATAGTATAGAGGTTATGGTATGTGTTTAATCTAATAAATAAATTCTTAATAATTTTAATTCATTAAGAGTATAGTATTGGATATAAAATACTCATAATCAAAGTTTTTTAAGATGGTTTCATGACCATATTTTTAAGTAGTTATTTGTAAATCCAAAATTATTTTCTGGAAGATTGTGAGGGCTAGCTAGAGGACCAAGTGTATATGTATTATCTTATAATGGTTATATTATTAACAGGTATACATTTTATATAATGGAACATGATGAACATAGTTTAATGAAAAATAGTGGAGTTACTCTTATAGTGTAAATGATGTATGTGTCTCGTATCAGGGGAAAAAATCCAATTTATGTAAATATTACTTACTTTTGCATCATCAAAAAATATGGGATTTAGATTATTTGACATTCAAATAAATGATTTTTTATTCAAATGGGTTGATAATAGTAGTGAAACTAAGATTGATGAATTGGGATTTTTAAAAGTGAATTTAATTAATAAGTGTATAAGGATAAACCCTTTATCTATACAAGTTTTTTATAAATTGTGTTCTACAAACATAAATTGGTATATTGTTATGATGGTGACTAAAAAATCCTAGAATCGAATGAAAATTCTATAGAGGATGATCATTTATTTAAGTTATCATAATTATTTCATAGTGGTTCCAATGTAGATAGTGTCTTGCATGTCATAGAGGACCATAGGGATGTGATTTGGATAATTGATAGAGGGGTAGAATCCTTCCAACCATTAAAGAAAATAAAAGGAGTGTGATTAATAGGTTTGATGTATCTAAGTAGTTTTTTATATACAATGTGTTTCCTCTATATATATTATAGGTTTAATACTATATTTACATATTTTAAATTATTTATCGAACTAGTCATGAAGAAAATATCTTCTATACCTATTAAAGCTACCCACTTTGAGGAACAACATAACAATGGTCAAAAGATGAGCAATATTTTGAACGTAAGAAATAGTTTGAGGATGAGAAACATATTGAAGATGATAAAAATAATAAAGGTGATCAATAAGGAAAAAAACAATTAGGCTGAAAAAAGAAAAGAGTTTCATCACATGATGATGTTAGAAAAAGTTATTAAGTCAAGAAGTAGAGGTCAGAAATCCAAGGTTGGATGGAGCGCATGTGGACAACCTATTGACCCAAAAAAATCCTTTTTTTAGTTTGATTAAGATTTGTACTTGAATATATGTCCCAATTGATATAGACACATGGAAAAATGTTGTTCATGTATTAAAGGTGACAATTTGGGAAGCCATTATGGTAGCATTTAAATTTTCTTTTTATATTGTATTAAAAAATTAAATAATGAAGCACTGGTTTGTTTATCATTTCCCCTTATAGGGTTTATTTATACTACAAGAATTTAGGATTGAAATTCATATTTAAGGGTTTTTTGAAAGATTTATAGAGCATTTTTGAATGATCCTTGTCATAAGATATCTTAGGGATGTAGTGGATAACACCAAACCCCACCCAATAGCATTATATGAAAACATTATAAAATAATAATTATGTTTTTTGTGTTTCTATGTTGATTAATCAATCATAATATCTATCTACCTCATTCTCATGTCATGTGTTGGGGAAGGAAGCTTGTGTAAATATAAAAGGAAAATAGTATATGAAAACACTCAAAAAGTATGTGAATCATGTGTAAATATGAAATAACTAAAATTTATTCTTCTTTAATATATAAAAACATAACAATGACTACTCAATTTCCTTTTTTATCTTGTTTAGACACAAGATGAGTCATCTATCATAACTGAAAAGCAGCCACTTTAAGTGGATTTCAAGCATCCATACAAGTATGGTTTCATTAGAGATACTAGTTTTGGAGTCTCACTAAAAGAATACTTTAGTAAAGAATAAACATAAGTGTATTCTAATAATAAAATCAAAGAGATGAGTGATCACTAAAAGAAAACGGCCGTTTAGCGGCAGCTTTTTCGCGGCGGTTTTAAAAACCGTCGCTAAACGTGTTTCGGGCCGCCATTTCACGGAGGTTTTTAAACCGCTGCGAAATGCCTTAAATTTTTTTTTATTTTTTTTTTATTTTTTTTTAAAATTTTTTCAAGGATTAGCGGCGGGTTTTTAAAAAACCGTCGTAAAATAGCAACGGTTTGGGTAAAACCGCCGCGAAATGAAAATAAAAAAATAAAAAAACACGAGAAACCCTGAAATCACTAAAACAACCATAATTTTTTATTCGGGCGTCCGTTGGAGCGCCACGACCAGTCAAATTGAATCTCATGAAGAGATCTAGAGGCATGTATAATCAATACTATGAAACGGTCTAAGGTGCGGAAGATATGAGAGTTATAAGAAAGTTGAAAAAAGTTCCTCAACTTCAAACGGCCATAACTTTCGCTCCGGGTGTTCGTTTGGGCTCTACCACATATCGAATCAAATCCAGCGAAGAGAGCTATGCACCAATTTAATACAAGCAAGCTTTTGTCATATTTTTCGACCACAAAAACCCCTCCTAAGGCCTCCAAAACCCTGTTTTTGTCACCGGTATCCCGCCGAACTCATCTTCAAACGGACCTAACTTTTGATCCGCATGTCAGTTCGGACTCCTCCACCTGCCATATTGTAGCTCGTTCCATGAGATTCAGTTTGACTGGTTGCGGCACCCACATGCACTCCTGGATCATAAGTTATGGCCTTTTAGTGGGTATCGGTTTTGTTATGTTTTTCGATGCCTCGTTTCTAGCACCCATTCCCCGTCAGCTTTTTTTTAAATGGTCGTAACTTCCGATCTGCCTGTCCATTCGGAATCTTTCACCTATCTGGTTGAAGATCATTTCAGGATCTTTGATTTGATAGGTCGCGGATTTGAAACGGACTCTCGGATCATAAATTATCTCTGTTAATGTGAGTCCAATGTTTTTGTCACTTTATGACCGTTTTGACGGGTTTTAACGGTTGCTCCATTTATTACTGTTCATTTGGGTTTTTATGACTTGTTATCTTTATCAATGGTTTTTTGTGGGTTATTATGATGATTATGTTGAATTCTTAAGGGGTTTTCCAGAGTTTCCATGAGTTTTCATGCGTTCTCATTCTTTCTAATGCCTCATTCTTCATGCTTCTCCATCCGTTTTCATGCGTTTTCATGATTTTTCATCCCTTATCACGTCTTTTCATACTTTTTCATGTGTTTTATTTATTATTTATTATTTATTATTTATAATATACTTTAATTTATTTATTATCTATTATTTTTTACTGGTTATTTATTAATTATTATTTATTATTTAAATTTATTTATTATTTATTATTTAAATTTATTTATTATTTATTATTTATTATTTATTTATTATTTATTATTTATTATTTATTATTACTAATAATAAAATATTATTATTAATAATAATATTTTTTACTGGTTAATTATTATTTATTATTTATTATTTATATTTATTTATTATTTATTATTTATTATTTATTATTTATTATTTATTATTTATTATTTATTATTTATTATTTATTATTTATTATTTATTATTTATTATTTATTATTTATTATTTATTATTTATTATTTATTATTTATTATTTATTATTTCTTATTTCTTATTTCTTATTTCTTATTTATTATTTCTTATTTCTTATTTCTTATTTCTTATTTCTTATTTCTTATTTCTTATTTCTTATTTCTTATTTATTATTTATTATTTATTATTTATTATTTATTATTTATTATTTATTATTTATTATTTATTATTTGTTTATTATTATTTATTGTTTATTATTATTTATTATTTATTATTATTTAATATTTATTATTATTTATTATTTATTATTTATTTTTATTTATTTTTATTATTTATTCTTTATTATTATTTATTATTTATTGTTTATTATTATTTATTTTTTATTTATTTATTATTTATTATTATTTATTATTATTTATTCTTTATTCTTTATTCTTTATTCTTTATTCTTTCTTATTTTTTATTTGTTTATTATTTTTTATTATTATTTTTTATTATTTATTATTATTTATTGTTTATTGTTTATTGTTTATTGTTTACTTTTTATTTTTATTTATTTATTATTTATTATTTATTATTTATTATTTATTATTTATTATTTATTATTTATTATTTATTATTATTTATTATTTATTATTATTTATTATTTATTTATTATTATTTATTTATTATTATTTATTTATTATTATTTATTTATTATTATCTATTGTTTATTATCTATTGTTTATTATTTATTGTTTATTATTTATTGTTTATTATTTATTATTTATTATTTATTATTTATTATTTATTATTTATTATTTATTATTTATTATTTATTATTTATATTTATTTATTATTTATATTTATTTATTATTTATTATTTATTTATTATTATTTATTATTTATTTATAATTATTAATTATGTGTTATTTATTATTATTATTTTATATTATATATTATTGAGTTTATATCTATTATTTTTGTATTATTTGTTTTCTCAATTAATATATATAAGTATATTAAATTCTATTTATTAAACACATGATGAGCTTGCTGGAGTGGTAAAGTCTTTGGAAAATATGCAAGAGGTTAGGAGATCTCACCTAACGCGGTATTTCTTTATATTGCATGGGCATGTGCATGCATGGATAAATAAAGTAATACGAAATAAATAAATAAAATACGAAATAAATAAATAAATACGAAATAAATAAATAAATAAATAAATAAAATAAATAAATAAATACCAAATAAATAAAATAAATAAATAAATAAATAAATACTAAATAAATAAATAAATACTAAATAAATAAAATAATTAAAATAATTAAAATAAATAAATAAATAAAATAAAATAAAATAAATAAAATAAAAATAAAAATAAAAATAAAAATAAAAATAAAATAAAAAATAAAAAAATAAAAAAAATAAAAAAACCGCCGCTAAATCATTTAGAGGCGGTTTAAACCGCCACGAAACGTTTTGCGACGGCTTTGAAAACTACCGTGAATAGTTTCTTGATGCACGATTTGACAGTGGTTTTTCAAAACCGCCACCAATCTATTTAGCGGCGGTTTAAACTGCCGCTAAATGCCTTTTTTACCATGGTGGATAATATTGAAACTCTGACTGAAAATGTAAATAAGAAAAATAAAGTAATAGAACTTATCTTTTTAAGGGATCAACACAACCAATCGATACAATATTAACCAAACTATGTAGATCCATATATCCATAGTTTTAAGGGTATCCATTTCCCTCAAATGCCAGCATTACCCGAGGTAATCATGTTTTCCATGACAGTTTACGTTAATTGTGAAACAAAAAAAATTGATACTTTTCTTGTATTAAACTATTTTAAGGTGAAATTGACAATGATTTATATCCATTAGCACCCACTCATTACCTTTTCTTAAGAGAAGCAATGTACAATATCTAATTTGATACTCTTACACCATAAACAACTGCAAATAGATCATGTGAGACTAAGGATTCAAGTAGTTCATGATTCAAGAGTTGAGCTACTTTTTCCCCTTGATGATGTTGGCATTCAAACCGTAGAATATGATATTATAATTTTCATAGCATGTTCATTTAATACTATAAATAAACATGATATTAGAGTGGTATTTTATTTCCAACTTATATTATATTTAAAATATTTTATAATGAATGAAAACAGACTAAACTAATGTATGTGATGACAAAAGGTGAAAAAAAGTCAGATCATGACACTCTAAGGAACATTTATTAGATAAAAAACTTTTGAACATACCTTTACCCCACTAATCAATACTCTACAATTATTGATGTTATAAGTTTATATAGATATAATGTTGGGAAATGGTAATACTTTTGAAATTTACTTTAAAGAGTATATATAGATCATGATATCTCATTAATTTTTTGGTCTTGAGAGTGTGAATGAAATTCTAAAGCACAAATGTTTAGGATCCTCAGTTGTAAATTTTTATATATTTTTTCAAAATTCTTTTGTTTAGTAATTGATGTGTTCTTTTTATTATAATCTAATGGTATTCATATTTTTTACATATATTTATATCATGACTGTGTAGAGGGATAACATTTTGATAATTATTTTACATTTGTTCATTCTCATGTCACTTATACATAATAAAAATTAATAGATCCGGATGAAATTTGAGCAAAATCATACCAAAGAGATGAAATATTTAAAAATAAATTAATAAATGACAAACTCTTCTTAATTCCTACCATGAAAAAGTAAAACTATATACTCTAATTTTATTTTATTTTATTTTATTTTATAACACAATTACTTATTAATTTTTAATTTTTGTATGTATCACTAGATACTCGTTTTAATCAACTGATGTGATCTAAAGATATATTTTGTAGATCCAATACATGGATCCATAAAAAATCAACCATGCATGATGTACCTTGTGAATTAGTAATATACTATTTTTGAAATTTTATAAAATAACTTCAAATTATATGTTTTATAATATGTTCTAATTTTTTTTATGATAGTGAGATGTTTATTTATCATCAATTACATGGTTTGAGTACACAAAGTAAACACAAGAAACCTATGGATTTCTAAAAATGGATAAGTGTTAATATATATATATATAACAATATTTCACTATCAAAACATATATCCTAACAAATTTCCTATATTTATTAATGTTTTTTGCAATGTGCAATACAAATTAATGGCTATGTTTATTATTATTATGTCTATAAATTTATAAAAGTTTTTATATTACATTAACAACCTCACATATCTAAAGAGGTATTTATTAGAGTAAATAAATTTTTTATTCAAAATATTTATTAATTGTTTATATATTTATATTTTTCCACTACTACATGGAATCTAAACAGATTACATGCTCATATGAGGAAACAAATTTGTTTTGGAATGAGTGGTAATCTTATGTGGTTTCATATTGTTTACAACCATCATGAAGAGATGTTTTAATATCACTTATTTAGTTTTTTTTCCACTTCAAGTATTTTTTTCATTATCAATATTCACCATCTTTCAAATTCATTTTCTTTCTCTTTCTACACCCATCCACTTCCCTTTTGGTTTCATGGACTAAATTAATATTTTATATAATCACAAAACACAAAACAAAGATTGAATTGGATATTTAAAAGTTATTTCCCTTGGATAACTGATAGTGAAGCTTCGGGGGATTTTTCACTCTAGTATGTTCTTACCCGTAATATTTTATTGATACTATTGATGAAATCACTGATGAAAACTATGTTAAATCTTAAAAAATGGATAATATTAAGTATTTAAAATACATTTCACAAGTTTAAATTAGAGGAAGTTAACATTTTCATAAGGTATTCACCAATATTTCAAAATTCTTCTCCAAATTCAAGCCTCACTCCATTTTTACATAGTACCTTATTTTATTGAAGGATTTGGTTATCATAGAATATCACATCAATCAAAAGAATGTCTACAATAAAAGTTTTGTACCACAGAAGAAGTTCTCATTATGAGGTATATACATATGTTTGAGATAGAAGATCATATACATAGATTTTGTTCAATGAAACCTTTAATTAGCAGCCCTTTCTTACACATGGTAAAAACCAATCTGAAATTTTGTTATGAGTTTGTATATAAATCCACCCCAAAATCACTAGTACATTTTTCTTCATAAGTTGGGGAATTATAGCACCAAGAAGAGGGGGATTCAAAATATCATATACCCCAACATACCTTTTAATGAAGTCTTTCAGATTTTCCCTAGAAGTTTTCATGCCTAAAAAAATTTCAAGTTGTGGGTAATCCTCACCAAGTCCATATAGCCTTTCTCGTTCCAAGGATTAAAATCAAAAAGTTATGCCCACTTGATTCTATTACCATTAAAAATGATCCTAGTGCATTTAATATTCATATTACCATGAATATATTTATTTTTGTGTAACACACAACATTACTTTGATCACATCCTTGAAAAAAATCCCAATCTAGAAAAGAGGGGTTGTCAAAAAAACTGAGCATACGAGTTCAAATTATTGTAAAAAAAATTAGACAGTGATCATTAATTCATTTGTAACATGTAAGAAAAAAAAATATGTTAATCGAACATGCGATGTGACTATATTGAATTCTATATCTTTTATTTTCACATAAGACCTCTTTTTATCTAGGTTGAGAGGGAACCTCTTACATGACTCGGATGCCCAAAATACATGACCAGATGACCCAAAGGCATAAAGGTCTTACACATTTGACCCGACCGCACTGAAAAACCCCCTCCCTGAGACCTCTATAACGTATATGCTCCCAGCCCACCACATGACGATGTGATCGACCTGTCCTTGCCCCGTGTAGAGTTGCATGGTGCCTAAACCTAATGTCATGTCTACCATGTCCTTCTGCTATCTTATGTATGGTTAGTTCCACCTATTGATTGCTACTGCTCTAATCCATCATTCTAAGGCTTCTCCGGTATAGTTAAATTTCCCTACGTTGATGGTTCGGAGGCCCGGTGTCTCGGAGACCCAATACATGGCCTAAAATCTCAAGTTAGGTGAATAATATCGTTGCTACAGTGCCTTATTGTAGTGATTGCATTACTAAAGTGCTACAGTATTGTTATAGTGCCTCAAAAATTCACTCCCTCCCGATTTTAAACTCAGGTTTCATGCAAGATTGCGGGTATCCTTTACCACTTATGTAAGCTCCAATTGCTACAATGTGGTTGACATGATTAAAAGTTCATTTTTATATTGTATAAATGTTCATAAAATGATCAAGACTAAGAAATTCATATATGATTATTGTAAAAAAATATGACAATGATCATTGATTTATTTGTGACTGGTAGAAAAAAACTGCACATTTAACTGGCATGTGATTTTTTTTAATGATATAAAGTATCTTTTTACTATTTAAAGTATTTTTTACTTATATAAATATATACATCAAGTGATCATAACTGAGTAAAAGAACTGAAATTATCACAATAAATTAGTACAATTATTTTCAACTAATTTGACACATGTATGGGGGAACCACATGTCAGTTTGATGTGAATTATTAGCATCTTTTATGTTGTAAAAATGTCAGAAAATAGTCAAATCTAAACAAACAAACTTATATTGTTATGAAAAAATAGAACAATGATCTTTGATCCATTTCTAACCCACTTAAACAAACCTCATGCCAATCCGATTTGTGATTTGTTCAAAATGAATCAAAGTGTATTTTTACAATTATCACTACTAGGAAGTTGGGTTTTCCCAACGCTTGTTTGCCAACGGTTCTGCTGAACCGTTGGCATAGATGTATAAAACAAGTATTTCCCAATGGTTTGAAGAAACTATTGGGAAATCTAAAAAAATTTCTCCCTTTACCAATGGTTTTACAAAACCGTTGGTAAATCCCATGACTTAGGAAGGCTTTCCCAATGGTTTGTTAAAACCGTTGGGAAAGTTTTCCCCTAAAATCCCAGCAAACCCGAGATCCCATCCACGTGATTGAACTGTGAAAATTGAGACCTAAGATCTCTCTCACGTGGAAAATCATTCCACCATATCCATACTCAATCACAAGGTTGTTTTGTTCTACACTTCAAATATGTAAGTAGTACGTTATGTTTAATGTTTTGCATCTAATTTTTTTATTTTCTGTTTTGATTTGGCTTAAACCTAAGGTCCATGCAGTACGGTATACCCAAAAATTTCAATTCTATTTGTTATTTGTTTTCTGTTTTTTTTTATGGTGTCATGTGTGAATCAATTTTGTGTTCTGTTTTTGTTTTATGTTTTTGTTCTGGTGGGAGGTGCTGGGGGTGTAGTAGGTGGGGGGAGGGGGTGTAATGGTGGGGTGTTTAGGTGGGGGGAGGGGGTGTGCTGGTGGGGGGTTGAGGTGGGGGGTTGTACAAGTGGGGGTGGGGGTGGGTTGTGTAGGTGGGGGTGGGGGGAGGGGTGGGTTGTGCAGGTGGGGGTGCAATTAGAGGGGGATTGTTGTGCAAGTGGGTGGGGGGAGGGGATTGTGCAGGTTGGGGGGTGGGCTGGGCAAATTAGAGTCTTGGGGGGTGAGGTGGGGGTTTTACAGGTGGGGGTGGGGTGGGTTGTGCATGTGGGGGTGGGGGAGGGGGGCTGTTCAAGTGGAGGGTGAAAGTGGAGGGGGGTGTTGTGCAAGTAGGTGGGGGAGGGGAGTGTGCAGGTTGGGGGGGTGGGCTGGGCAAGTGGGAGTCTGTTGGGGGTGAGGTGGGGGTGGGGTGTATAGGTGGTGGGGGGGCTGTGCAGGTGGGGGTGGGGGGAGGGGGGGTTGTGCAAGTGGGGGGTGTAGGTGGGGGGTGGTTGTGCAAGTGGGTGGGGGGAGGGGAGTGTGTAGGTTGGGGGTGGGCTGGGCAGGTGGAAGTATGTTGGGGGTGAGGTGGGGGTGTGCAGTGGGTGTATGGGAGGGGGTTGTGCAGGTGGGGGTGAGGGAGGGGGGGTTGTGCAAGTGGGTGTGCAGGTGGGGGGGTGTGCAGTCGGTGGATGGGAGGGGGGTTGTGCAGGGGGAGTATGTTGGGGGTGAGGTGGGGAGGGGGTTGTACAGGTGGGAAGTCATCACTTCCATAGTTCACCAATAAGCACAGGGAATTCATCACTTCTAGAGATTTGGATAGTTTTGAGGCCTCTTTGGTTTTGGTTCTTATCTAGTCATCTTGATGAGTAAGGCATCACATGATCTAAAAGTGACATCAACTATATATGATGAATTCCTTCTCCCACAACACATTTTTCTAGAAATAATATATCCTTGGAAGGTTGTGGGAGCCTTTTAGAATCCAATTCCCCAACATTTTCCCAATTGCAAACTTGATACCATCATGTTATCAAGTCACTAATCCTACCAAATTGGATTTTCACTAAAAAATACTATTCTAATCCTTAACACCCATCTTTTGTTTTTCATAACATGAATGACAACCCAATTAAATCTCATATCTCTCAGTCACACCCCTGTGGATAGCTCACCCACCCCCCTGGACACCCCCTACCCCCTGGACAGCCCTTCCACCCTCGTGGATAGTCCTCCCACCCCCTGGACACCTTGTACCCCCTGGACAACCCTGCCACCCACGTGGAAACCCTGCCCACCCCCTGGACACCCCCTACTCCCTGGACAGCCCCCAACCCCGTGGACAGCCTGCCCACCCCCCCCCCAGACACCCCCACCCCCTGGGCACCTTGTACCCCTTGAAAATCCCCCCACCCCCACTCCCACCCTCGTGGATAGCCCACCCACCCCCCTGGACACCCCCTCCCCCCTAGACAGCCCTGCCACCCTCGTAGACAGCCCGCTTACCCCCTGAACACCCCTTACCCCCTAGACAACCCCGCCACCCCCGTGGACAGCCCGCCCCCGATTACACAGAAGCAAATAACTCTGCATTTCCCCCGATTTCCAGAAGCCCCCGCGCAGGTGAACCCTAACCTGAGGTCTTCCATCTGATCGGCTGCAACTCCCCCATCCAGGTTAGACTCCTTCAACCTCTTCCCAAATACAGATATAGAAGCCCTCATTGAGGTAATTGACATGGTTGGGGTAGTGGGGTAGGTGGTTTTCCTTTTTTTTAGTGGGGTCATATGGTACTTTCTGTGGACTTTAGTTTGGGTGTTATGAAATGTACTAACTTTTCACAATATTTCCATTTTTTAGAATCAATAACTTATTTAAAAAACTCTCTTTACACATTCTGCATATTTCATGAAAATCCTTCACTTTTTAATATCTTGAAAAATGTTTTATCAGGACTATGTTGTCTTCTTGGTATGTGATAAATGAAAAAATTACAAAACACATCTCACCTCAAATCTAGGCACACATAACTGAATTAATTAGTATATATTTACATTGTTTTAATACTTCACTAGATCAAATAGAAACTCCTTCCTTTATCATTTACTTAAATATATTTTCTATTAAATTTCAATCCTATTGAATTGTTTATGAAAAAATGACTTATATAAATTCTTTTTATAGAATGGATAGAAGTTGGATGTATGAAACCGATCGGATCTCAAGCGATTTTCAAAACAATTTGGACAGCTTTATAGATTTTTCATTTCACAATGCTTCAGATAGTGGTTCCATACACTGCCCATGTTCCAATTGTGTTGGTAGACCTTGGTTGAGCCGTGAAGAATTCAGCTACCACATAACCAAAAATGGTTTTTAAGCAAACTACTTTGTGTGGTATCACAATGGGGAGAAAATGAAATCTCAAATTGGTGATGATTGAAATGAAAGGACTGGAATGGAGAATTTGTTAGATGATCAGTTTCCGTTTATTCGTCATCATGAAAAAGAAAGAATTTTGACTCAAGAAGACTTCGATATGAGGACAGCTGATGCATCTAGTGAAAATGATGATATTGATAGGGTGAAAAAATTGAATGATGCTGTCATGACTCCAGTATATTGACAATGCGATAAAAAGAAAAAGCTGGAATTTTTAATCCGATTGTTTCATGGGAAAACTATGTATGGTATTTCTAATATAGCAATCGATTACATTCCTACCCTCTTGAAGGATTTACTTCCAAATGATGCAGATATTCCCTCAAACCACTATATGGCATGGAAGTTAGTTGAGGAACTTGGATTTTCAAGAAACAAAATTCATGCTTGCCCGAAAGATTGCAGTTTATTCTGGGAGGAAACCGCTGAACGAAATGATTGTATAAAATGTGGCACATCCCGCTGGAAGAAAAAATCTGATGGATCACCATCTCGCATTCCACAAAAAGTAATGTGGCACTTTCCATTGATCCCCAGACTCCAGAATATTTTTATGTCTGATGAAATATCAATAAAAATGAGATGGAATGATACCGAGAGAAAGAAGACTAATAATGAGTTGGTTCATCCTGCAGATGGATTTGCATGGCAGAGATTTGATTCTTGACATCCTGATTTTGCAGCTGACGTGCGTAATGTGAGGTTGAATCTTTCATGCGACGGTTTTAATCTGTTTGGGCATATGCTTACTTCGCACAGCACATGGCCAGTTTTTATACACATTCATAATCTTCCCCCATGGTTGTGTATGAAAAAACCTTTCACTTTCATGAGTATACTCATATCTGGTCCTTCTGATCCCGGCATTGATATTGATGTATACATGCAACATTTAATAAAAGAGTTGAAACTTTTTTGGGATGTGGGTGTGCGCACATACGATGCATGTTTGAAAGACATATTTCAGATGCATGTTGCGCTTATGTGGACGATCAATGATTTTCCGGCTTATGCAATGATGTCTGGATGGAGCACAAAGGGAAAATTTTCATGTCCAGTTTGTATGAAGAATACATGATCCAGAAGACTGAAACATCATTGTAGTTTCAGTTTTATGGGACATCGACGATTCTTGCCAAAGGATCATCCATATAGAATGAATCGTCGAAGATTTGATAATACCATAGAGACCGATGATCCACCTCAGCGTATGTCTAGAACTAATGTGCTTAATGAATTGAAATATTTCAGTTTTTCATTCGGGAAGGGTCAAATGAAATCTGGAAAGAGAAAGAATGTTTCCACTGAAACCTATTACAATTGGAGGAAGAGGAGTATCTTTTTTGATTTTCCTTATTGGTCAACCAATTGGTTACGTCATTGCTTAGACGTAATGCATATTAAAAATAATATATGTGAAATGTTGCTTCCGGTTCTTCTAAATGTCAAGGGGAAGACAAAAGATGATTTACGATCTCGGTGTGACTTGGTGAATTGGGGCATCAGACCAGAATTGCATCCTGTGCGTATCAGTGAAAATAAATGGAAACTTCCATGTGCTTCTTATGTGATGACACCTATGGAAAAAAAACAATTTCTGGAAGTATTAGAGACTATTAGAGTTCCTGATGGCTATTCAAGAAACATATCTAAACGGGTCAACAGAAGAGAGTTGAAGCTAAAATCTTTGAAGACTCATGATTATCACTTTCTACTGCATGAGTTGCTTCCAATAGAAATCCGTCATCTTTTGTCCAATAATGTAAGGGTGGCTTTTATTCGGTTGTGCCATTTTTTTAGAGATCTTTGTGCTAAGAAGTTTTCCAATTCTTTCTTGCAAAAAATGTTGACAGATGCTCCATTAATTTTGTGTGAGTTGGAGAAAATATTTCCTCCTTCATTTTTCACATGCATGTTGCATCTGACTGTCCATATTCCCACTAAAATACTTCTCGGAGGACCTGTTTCTTTTTGTTGGATGTATCCAACTGAAAGAAATATGGTCACATTAAAGTCTTATGTCCGAAACAGAAATCATCCCGAAGGTTCTATCGTGAACGGTTACTTGGCTCAAGAATGTATAGATTTCTGCTCGATGTATTTGTCTGATCTTACTACAAGATTGAATAGACCAATGAGAAATGAAGAAGAATAGTATGAGAAAATTGAACCCAGTTTTACATCACTTCCTCAAACAGGAGGAATTCCTGGATCATATACATTGAAGACATTAAGCCATGAAGATCATGAGATGGAACATCGCATAGTTTTGTTCAATTATGATTTGTTCGATGACTATATCAGGTAACTAAATTGATTATGTATATCTTACATATATATCTGTTAAACTATTCATATTTTTTATCTATAGGGAACATAAAACAATGATAAATAGGAAGTATCGTTCTTTATCTTTGAGAAGGAGAGAGTCTTTGCATAGCAAAGAGTTTTCTGCTTGGTAAAAATTGAAGGTATTAAAAAATTAATGTTTAAAATAATTATATCAATATTTAATTAAGTTTAATAGTCATTTATATTGCAGGTATTGAGTTTGTCTGCTGACTCTGTCTCTGAGGAAATAAGATCTTTGGCTTTTGGTCCTAATACCGTGGTTTGTGACTGTAAATCAATTGTTATCAATGGGTACAAATTTATTGTCACTAAACGAGCAAAGAATATGAGAACACAACATGATGGTGTTATGGTTACTGCCACAACAGATTGTTATGCCAGTGCATTAGATAGTAGACCGCGATTTGAAAATGTGGGTTATTATGGAGTTGTTGAGAAAATAATAATATTGGATTATTACTCTCAGGGACGAGTCACAATGATGAAATGTCATTGGTTTGATTCGATGATGAGACATGGAACATTTATTGATGATTGTGGATTTCGAGTAATTAATATGACTCGCACTCTTGCTACCGAAGAACCATATGTGTTGGCATCAATGGCTAAACAAGTTTTTTATGTCAAAGACCAACTTCGACCTGAATCTGGTGTCATAGTTGAAGTAATTCCAAGACATATTTTTGATGATGGTGATGATGGAATTAAAACTGTCCCTAGATCCATTAAAACCAATCCATTTATTTCTTTTGATGACTCAAATAGCTCAATTGTCAGAGTTGATTGTGAACCTGAAGTTGTGGTTGAAAATATATATAATCATTCATCCATGTTCTCAATTATTTTGTTTTACCTCGAGTTGGGTTTTTAAGGTTGGTAATATTCAAATTGATTTAGTATTGATCACAAATATGTTTTAGCTGACTTGACCGTTATGTGAATTTTCAATGTTTATTGGTTGCAGTTTTATTTGAATTTCATTTTCTAATTTGGAATTTAACTGTATTCAAACATAGTCAAACAATATTTCTAACTTGGTGAACATTACAACTTGTATGATTTATTAAATCCATTCAAGCTCTTCTAAAACAATTGATAGCTGACTTGACCGTTATGTGAATTTTCAATGTTTATTGGTTTCAGTTTTATTTGAATTGAATTTTCTAATTTTGAATTGAACTGTATTCAAACATAGTCAAACAATATTTCTAACTTGGTGAACATTAAAACTTGTATGATTTATTAAATTCGTTCAAGATCTTCTAAAACAATTGATAGCTGACTTGACCGTTATGTGAATTTTCAATGTTTATTGGTTGCAGTTTTATTTGAATTTTATTTTCTAATTTGGAATTGAACTGTATTCAAACATAGTCAAACAATATTTCTAACTTGGTGAACATTACAACTTGTATGATTTATTAAATCCATTCAAGCTCTTCTAAAACAATTGATAGCTAACTTGACCATTATGTGAATTTTCAATGTTTATTGGTTGCAGTTTTATTTGAATTGCATTTTCTAATTTGGAATTGAACTGTATTCAAACATAGTCAAACAATATTTCTAACTTGGTGAACATTACAACTTTTATGATTTATTAAATCCATTCAAGATCTTTTAAAACAATTGATAGCTGACTTGACCATTATGTGAATTTTCAATGTTTATTGGTTTCAGTTTTATTTGAATTGCATTTTCTAATTTGGAATTGAACTGTATTCAAACATAGTCAAACAATATTTCTAACTTGGTGAACATTACAACTTGTATGATTTATTAAATCCATTCAAGATCTTCTAAAACAATTGATAGCTAAATTACCTATGAATCCCCCTATTCCCTCATATATTTAGTTTTTTGGGTTACACATTAGTTTTCTTTTTCTAATTAATTACATTTTTTTTCAAAAGCAAGAAATAAAGCCAATTAAAGAGAGACGAAGGAAAAAAATGATGGAGAACAATTGTCGAATGACGAAGATGGGCATTCCACCATTAGTGCCTACAGTGAGTACTTTATTTTAAATATATATATATATTTAAAGAATATATAATGTCATGTGATTAATTTTTTTGTAAACATTTTTGTAGGATCCACCTATACGTCGATAGTTATTCGACGAGGATCCTAGTACTGGTCCTAGTACTCAGGTCGGTGGTACGAGGAGGGTTCGTACCAGAGGTGGACGAGCAGCTGCGCGTACCCGACTAGACCATGCCCCTCCCACTGACATGTCATCCTTCCCACATTCTGATCACGGTGTGTTGTTAGAGACGCACAGGATATTTAGGCCTCCCATGTTTTCGCTACCTTCTGCATCTTCTGGCCCATCATTTTCACATCCCATGATGATTCCCACTCCCCAGTCAGCATTCGGTCAGACAGTTGTCTCATCTTCTTTTCCTTCTACTTCTGTCTCTCCGAGCTTCTATATTCCATCGTCTTCGACTCCTGTTCCACCACAGGGTGTTCCATCAGTTTCTGTGGATCCAGCGGCGCTCAGCGATCAGACCGGCACAGGTATATTTATAGAACCCTAACAAATTTTTATAGAAATATTTATTTTCATTATAACATGTTTTGATAAAATATTTTTTTTTCTTTCATGATAGATACATCTACTGACAGGAGGGGTTGGTGGGGGTGTACACGCATGCGTTCGGTGTGGAACCGCCGCACACAGGTTATGGTGGATTATAATGAAGACAACTAAATGGTTGAGAAAACAGGGCAGCAATGTCGGAGTTTTTTGGCGATGCTTGCCAAATACTCCGACATCATTCCCGTCAGCCCGTTATCATGGAGAAATTTGCCACATGAGGTCAAGGATAGATATTTTTCAGAGATATGGGTAAAAAAATCTATTCTATTTAATGCCATGAATTATTTTTGTATTTATATGAATTAATATTTTGATTTCATCTTCGATTTAATTTTCCTGATGGTGAGGGTGCATGACCGGAACGTCTAAAGGATTTAGGCGAGATTTGGAGAGCCTATAAGCATGAGTTGTATATTGGCTGGGTTTCTAGAGTTGTCACTGAGTTAGAGGAGGTACCAGTGGTGGATGATTGTCCTATAGAGCAGTATCGTCAGATGATTACTCATTAGACGAGTACCCAGTTTAAGGTATTAATAACATTTGAGGTATTTAAATAATAACTTTCATGTTTTTCATTAATACTATCTGTTGCATTTTCGAATTTTATTTAGGAATCATCTGGAAAAAATAAAAAGAACATTGATGCAAAAAAATACCTCCACACACTGGGACGCACTACGATGCCTAATCATGAGAGGAAGCAGGTATGACAATTGTCTATAAGTTTTCTTTACGACTTACACTTTCTTTTGTTTCTTCAATTATTTAATAGTTTGCTAAAGTTTTTATATAACTTTAGTTTTCAATGTCATTGTAGAGGCAAATACAAAATATTGAAGGACGTGTGCCTCGAGCAAAACTGTTTTGCTCGAGTAGACGGAAAAAGGATGGAAGTGTTGTCAACGAAGTGACTCAGCAGCAGATTGTAAGTTTTAATCTGTTGAATTTATTTTTTAATATATATTTTGTAACTTAATGATATATTTATATTTGTAACAGGCTGCTTTAGAGGCCCTCGATGCCCAAGAACCAGACAATTTTGGGCCAACAGATCACTTACATCAGGTGTTGGGAGAGAAGCATTCTGGCAGAGTACGCTGCCGACCTAAGATAGCCCCGACGAGGTATTAGCCCTCCTCAGGTACAAGCTGTAGTGCCACTGAGCTACAGAAAGTTAGGGCACAGGCAGAACAGGATGAGAAAAGGGCCACAGAGACGGCAGAACAGTCTGCTAGGGAAAACAGTGCATTTTTGAAATTTATTGAAGTTCTACGTCCTACACTTCCAGCAGAGGCCAGCCCAGCTTTTGATGAGTATATGTCGTCGATACGTTCTATATACGGTGCACCAGGTGGTAGTTCTAGTGGTGGTCAGGACGATGTCCAGCTTGACGATGATGATGGCGAGGAGTCTGATGTGGAATAGGAGGGAGAGGAGGAGGGCGAGGACGAGGAAGAGGGCGAGGGCGAGGATGATGATGGGGACGAGGACGAGGGTGATGATGATGATGGTGATGATGGTGATGGTGATGTGGGACAAGTTGATCCATTACATTTTTGACTGATATTACTAAGATTTGATATTTAATCTATTCTAGTTGTTGGTTTTATCTATACTCGTAGCATAGTATTGGGGTTGAGTTATTTTTATATATTATCTGTTTTTATGGATGCTGTTGTCTTTTAGTGGTTGTGTGTTTGGGAACCCCCCTCCTTCCTGGACCCTGGACAACCCCCCACCCTCCTCCCTGGACCCCGGACAGCCCCTCCGGACAGCCCCCCAGACAGCCCCCCCACCCTCCTCCCTGGACCCCGGACAACCCCCCGGACAGCCCCCCAGACAACCCCCCGGACAGCCCCCCCACCCTCTTCCTTGGACCCCGAACAACCCCCCGAACAGCCTCGGACAGCCCCCAGACAGCCCCCCCCACCCTCCTCCCTCGATACATTAGCACAACAATACATGGGTCATATGTGATGTGTACGAGTCAACCCCGCCTCAATCCGAGGCGCGGTGTGGCCGCCACCACTCAAATTGTCTGTCTTTTGTTTCAAAAGGACATAATTTGAAGTGAAAAACATCAACTGGCATACGGAAAACCAACCAAACGCATTCATATTGTGTCGATACTTTAGCACAACGATCCATGGGTCATATTTGACGTTTATGAGTCAACCCCGCCTTAATCTGAGGCACGGTGTGGCTGGAATCACTCTAAGTGTCTCTCTTTTGCTTAAAATGGACAACAATTTAAGTACATACGGAAAACCGACCAAACGCATTTGGTTTCCATTGAAACTTTAGGAGAACGATCCATGGGTCATATGTGAGGTTTATGATTCAACGTCGCCTCAATCTGAGGCGCAGTGTGGCCAGCACCACTCAAAGTTTCTGCCTTTTGTTTCAAAAGTACGTCATTTTAATTGAAAAACATCAACTGGCATACGGAAAACCGACCAAACACATTCGTATTGTGTTGATACATTAGCACAATGATCCATGGGTCATATGTGACATGTAAAAGTCAACCCCTCCTCAATTATAGGTGTGGTGTGGCCTCCACCACTCAAAGTGTCTGCATTTTGTTTTAAAAGGACGTCATTTTAATTGAAAAACATCAACTGGCATACGGAAAACCGACCAAACGCATTCAGATTTTGTCGATACATTAGAACAAAGATCCATGGGTCATATGTGACGTGTACGAGTCAACCCCACCTTACTCTGAGGCACGGTGTGGCCGGAATCACTCTAAGTGACTCTCTTTTGCTTAAAATGGACAACAATTTAAGTACATACAGAAAACCGACCAAACGCATTTGGTTTACATTGAAACTTTAGGAGAACGATCCATGGGTCATATGTGACGTGTATGAGTCAACTCTGCCTCAATCCAAGGCGCGGTGTGGCTAGCACCACTCAAAGTGTCTGCCTTTTGTTTCAATAGGATGTCATTTTAATTGAAAAACATCAACTAGCATACGGAAGACCAACCAAACGCATTCGTATTGTGTCGATACATTATCACAATGATCCATGGGTCATATGTGACGTGTATGAGTCAACCCCGCCTCAATCTGAGGTGCAGTGTGGCCACCACCACTCAAAGTGTCTGTCTTTTGTTTCAAAAGGACATCATTTGAAGGGAAAAACATCAACTGGCATACGGAAAACCAACCAAATGCATTCGAATTGTGTCTATAATTTAGAAAAAAGATACATGGGTCATATGTGACGTGTACGAGTCAACCCCGCCTTAATATGAGGCACGGTGTGGTCGGAATCACTCTAAGTGTCTCTCTTTTGCTTAAAATGGACAACAATTTAAGTACATACGGAAAACCGACCAAACGCATTCGGTTTCCATTGAAACTTTAGGAGAAAGATCCATGGGTCATATGTGACGTGTACGAGTCAACTCCGCCTCAATCTGAGTCGTGGTGTGGCCGTCACCACTCAAAGTGTCTGCCTTTTGTTTCAAAAGTACGTTATTTTAATTGAAAAAAATCAATTGGCATACGAAAAACCGACCAAACGCATTCGGATTGTGTCGATACATTAGCACAACGATCCATGGGTCATATATGACGTGTGAGAGTCAACCCCGCCTCAATACGAGGCACAGTGTGGCCGCCACCACTCAAAGTGTCTGTCTTTTGTTTCAAAAGGACATAATTTGAAGTGAAAAACATCAACTGGCATACGGAAAACCAACCAAACGCATTCGTATTGTGTCGATACTATAGAAAAACGATCCATGGGTCATATGTAACGTGTACGAGTCAAACCTTCCTTAATATGAGGCACGGTGTGGCTGGAATCACTCTAAGTGTCTCTCTTTTTCTTAAAATGGACAACAATTTAAGTAGATACGGAAAACCGACCAAACGCATTTGGTTTCCATTGAAACTTTAGGAGAACGATCCATGGGTCATATGTGACGTGTAAGAGTCAACACTGCTTCAATCCGAGGCACGGTGTGGCCGGAACCACTCAAAGTGTCTACCTTTTGTTTCAAAAGTACGTCATTTTAATTGAAAAACGTCAACTGGCATACAGAAAACTGACCAAATGCATTCGGATTGTGTCAATACATTAGAACAACAATCCATGGGTCATATGTTACTTGTACAAGTCAACCCCGCCTCAATCTGACGCACGGTGTGGCCTCCACCACTCAAAGTTTCTGTCTTTTGTTTCAAAAGAACGTCATTTGAAGTGAAAAACATCAACTAGCATACGGAAAACCGACCAAACGCATCTGTATAGTGTCGATACATTAGAATAATGATCCATAGGTCATATGTGATGTGTACGAGTCAACCCCGCCTCAATCCGAGGTGCGGTGTGGCCGCCACCACTCAAAGTGTCTGTCTTTTGTTTCAAAAGGACGTCATTTGAAGCGAAAAACATCAACTGACATACGGAAAACCGACCAAATGTATTCGGATTGTGTCTATACTTTAGTACAATGATCCATGGGTCATATGTGACATGTAAAAGTCAACCCCTCATTAATCTGAGGCACGGTGTGGCCGGAATCACTCTAAGTGGCTCTCTTTTTCCTAAAATGGACAACAATTTAAGTACATATGGAAAACCGACCAAAGGAATTCGGTTTCCATTGAAACTTTAGGAGAACGATACATGGGTTATATGTGACGTGTACAAGTCAACTATGCCTCAATCTGAGGTGCGGTGTGGCCGGAACCACTCAAAATTTCTGCCTTTTGTTTCAAAAGTACATCATTTTAATTGAAAAACATAAAATGGCATACGGAAAATCGACCAAATGCATTCGGATTATGTCAATACATTAGAAAAACGATCCATGGGTCATATGTGACGTGTAAAAGTCAACCCTGCCTCAATCCGAGGCGCGGCGTGGCCGCCACCACTCAAAGTTTATGTCTTTTGTTTCAAAAGGACATCATTTGAAATGAAAAACATCAACTGGCATATGGAAAAGCAACCAAACGCATTCGTATTGTGTCGATACTTTAGCACAAAGATCCATGGGTCATATGTGATGTGTACGATTCAACCCCGCCTTAATCTGAGGCACGGTGTGGCCGGAATCACTCTAAGTGGCTCTCTTTTGCTTAAAATGGACAACAATTTAAGTACATACGGAAAACTGACCAAACGCATTTGGTTTCCATTGAAACTTTAGGAGAACGATAAATAGGTCATATGTGATGTGTACGAGTCAACTCCGCCTCAATCTGAGGCGTGGTGTGGCCGGTACCACTCAAAGTGTCTGCCTTTTGTTTCAAAAGTGCGTCATTTTAATTGAAAAACATCAACTGGCATACAGAAAACCGACCAAACTCATTCAGATTATGTCGATACATTAGCACAACGATCCATGGGTCATATTTGATGTGTATTATTCAACCCCGCCTCAATCCGAGGCGCGGTGTGGCCGCCACCACTCAAAGTGTCTGTCTTTTGTTTCAAAAGGACATCATTTGAAGTGAAAAACATCAACTGGCATACGGAAAACCAACCAAACACATTCGGATTGTGTCGATACTTTAGTACAATGATCCATGGGTCATATGTGACGTGTACGAGTCAACCCCGCCTTAATCTGAGGCACGGTGTGGCTGAAATCACTCTAAGTGGCTCTCTTTTGCTTAAAATGGACAACAATTTAAGTACATACGGAAAACCAACCAAACGCATTCAGTTTCCATTGAAACTTTAGGAGAATGATCCATGGGTCATATGTGACGTGTACGAGTCAACGCCTCCTCAATCCAAGGTGCGGTGTGGCCGGCACCACTCAAAGTGTCTGCCTTTTGTTTCAAAAGTATGTCATTTTAATTGAAAAACATCAACTAGCATACGGAAAACCGACCAAACGCATTTTGGATTGTGTCGATACATTATCACAACAATCCATGGGTCATATGTGACATGTACGAGTCAACCCCGCCTCAATCTGAGGCGCGGTGTGGCCGGTAGCACTCCAAGTGTATGTATTATGTTTAAAATGGACATTATTTCAGGTAAAAATATATGGTATACAAAAAACCGATCAAATTATGAATTGACTTCCAGATTCCACATATAATTGTCATCTAAATTTTAAATTGAATTCTAAATGAATTATGTATGTTTATAATTAAATTGTGAATTCTAATTTAATTATGGATGTGTATAGTTCCACCATTATATGTTAAATGTGTATGAATTTGTTCTCTATATGTAAGTGTTAGTTGGTTATTGCAGGTAAAATAATTGTATATGTATGTGTTAGTTTATTGCAGGTACAATAATTGGATTGAACTGGTGGGAAAATTGGAGAGCTGGTTGCAAATTGGGGAGCTTCTGGGCAAATTGCAGAGCTGCTGTGCAATTTTCCCAGCAGAGGCTATGCCAACGGTTCAAAACCGTTGGCATAGAATTTCTAGGTTTTATTTTACCAACGGTTCATAAAACCGTTGGTAAAACACTTTTCCCAATGGTTCTAAACCGTTGGGAAAGAGGAGATTTTGGGTTTTTCCCAACGGTTTTGAAAACCGTTGGGAAAAACATGGTAATTTTCAAACCGTTGGGATAAAGTTTTCCCAACGGTTTTCCAGAACCGTTGGGATATGGTAATTTTTCTCCACCCTATCCCAATGGTTCACTGTAAACCGTTTGGAAAAGTTTTTCCCAACGGCTTACTTCTCTACGGTTTGTAGAACCGTTGGTATAACATATACCAACGGTTCTAAACCGTTGGGAAATCCTGTATTTCCAGTAGTGTATAATGGTTTTTATCATGATTTTTCTGAATTACACATGATGTGTTTTTTATGTATTATTTTATATTTTTTTAACTATATATCATGACTAATAAAGAAAATATAGTATGAATTACTTAAAATTTATCACATGATATATAACATTAGATTTATTATTAGTTTTCATTTCTTTTAGTAGTATTAATAAAATAAGCATTGCTTTTATTATAGGCACACACTCCTTTGGTACGAAATTGGTCGATCCTAGGACATGTTCTCTTATGTATTGCATTATTTTTTGTATTAGTTTTAGATGTCTTCAATTGTAATTATTGTATATCAATATAATTGTTACAATGACTATACTGAAATGGTGCATTGTAAATATATGTTTACTGAAATACTGTAATGTAAATATACTTTTTATTATTTAAAAATATTGTGATGTTCTTTATAAATTGAAATCGGTTTTTATGTTTGTTTAGTTGATGCATTTTACTATTATATGCTGCACCAAACTGTAGTAGCTAATAAAGGCCTTCATCAGCATGGGAATTATCATAACTTCAAAAGCATTGTTAAAGGTCATTTTATCTCTAATAATGTCCTAATTCATAGTAGTGTGACAAATAAAATAATTTTTTACAAGATATATTTCATGAATATTTTTAAACACAAAACATGTGTTATTGAAACATCGAACATATTTGAAATACATGTTAAATATCATTTTACGTGTTATATGGTCTATTAATTTTTTTCAAACATAATACATACGTTATTGAAACATAGAATAATTTGAAACAGATAATATTTTATTGATTTATCAGTTATATTAGAAACTAAGAACATGTTATGAATTAATGTTGTGAGTTTTTAGATATAAAAAAATTATCAATTCAAAATATATTAAATAAAATTTTATAGGCTATATATATGTGAGTGTGTGTGTGTGTGTTATGAAATGTTATTAATGGATGTCATAATTATGACAATAATGATTACTCCTCAATTCCTAATTAATTCCTCTCTTAATGACCAACCTTTCATATTCTCACCGTTGGATCAGATCTCATGTACTCTATAAATATGGTGATATGTTAATGAAATGAGATGGAATTTTGGCTCTACATTGTGTTCTATACTTGTATTTATTTTTTATTTGTATTTCCATTTGTTATTATCATCATCATACGCAAATTCGACATTCGCTTTCTCAACGATGCACTTCGCCTATGATCGATCTTACATTTTCGGTTTCAAAATGCTTCGTGGTTTCAATCAGCGTTCGATCAATTTCACAACACATTATCAGCACAATTGTCTTCTCTTCGTTGTGCATCGTGACATTTCTGTCTTCATCCCCATCATTGGCATAAGAAAAATCTCATAGAAAAAAGGTATGTCACATGTTTTTATAAACATTCTTATTTTGACATACTCTTTTGTATGCGCATTGACTCCACTCATTCGAGGAGCTACGTCAAAAGGTGAGCCTTATTTTATATTTAAGATATTGTTACATTTATTTTTCCCCTCTTGATAAATCTGAAAATAATATATGATTTTCTTAATCTTTTGTTGTGGGAAAAATAATGAGCTTCTGAAGAGCTGTAATGACTCACGGTTGACAAATTTTACTTCATTCCTTAAAGAGAATGTGTTTGATTAATAATCGATGTAGTCGATGCTGAGACAAACATCATTCATCAAATGAATAAAAAACTACACTGCCAAAAGTTGTTGAATGATGAACATCGCGTACCTGTCGTATGTCAATGCATTGAATGATGGACATCGTGGACCCGTCGTACGTTGAGCCGTTGAATGATGAACATCACGTACCCGCCGTACATCTAGTCGTTGAATGATGAACATCGTGTAACCATCGTACGTTGAGCCATTGAATGGTGAACATCGCATACACATCGTACATTGAGCCGTTGAATGATGAACATCACGTACTCGTCGTACATCCGATCGTTGAATGATGAACATCGCATACCTGTCGTACGTCAAGTCGTTGAATGATGAACATCGTGTACTCGTCGTACATAGAGCCATTGAATGATGAACATCACGCACCCATCGCACGTCGAGTTGTTGAATGATGAACATCATGTACCCCTCATACGTCAAGCCGTTGAATGATGAACATCGTGTACCCGTCGTACGTCGAGTTGTTGAATGATGAACATCGTGTACCTGTTGTACATCAAGCTGTTGAATGATGAATTTATTTAATGGATGCATGTCTACAAAATTATCAATGAATTTATTATCATTAATTCATTATGAATTCCCCCTGTATGATAATTTACCATGAGGTACCCATTTTGAGGTAAGTTATTTATATCATTAGTGTCTATTATGGAAATAAATTTCCCATATACTTATGAAGAAGTATATATGGGCGCGCCCACCTACCATGTGATCTATCTATATGAAAGATGCATCCACTAAATGATTGCATGTGTTATTTTCTGCTGGTGAGTATACATTTCATGCTATGCATGTTGATTAAATGAAATATCGAGTATCATATATTATATGGTCCTGCAGAACCATTGACATGATTCTTCCAACACATACATGAATGTAAAGTGTTGAAAATCAATAGTTTAATTATAAACACCTGAAGTGTGGTTGAACTGATTATATAAAATCATTGTTCATCGTGAGTATAAAGCAATAAATATATTTTCCCTTGAAGAGGAAAATGAATATATCAGCAACATTATATCTTTTTAGATATTGTCCCTGAAGTGACACTGTCACGAACCGAATCTGGTCGCCGCCAAAACTGGCACCAAACCCAGCCCGTGAAAAGTCCCAAAGAGCGTTTCCGATCCCCACAGGCTGGCACAAGTACCTGGGTAATAGAAAATGAAATTTGGTAACGATTTACCCAAGTTTATAAACATAAAACAATGAACGAATCCAATAAAACAAATCTTGATTTTTCAAACAAAACCATCTTTTACAAAATTTCAGAACTGAATTACATAATTTAAAACAATTATAGAAGACTATAAAAACTGAATAAACCCACAATTTATAGCCCAAGAACCTCCACATGGTGAGAGGCACCGCCCTCAAGCCATATCCACAACACTGTATCATGATGGACCGCTAAAAACCCGAACTGTTGGCACAAAAGTTGTACCCAAACCTGCGACAAAAAAAATAACCAAGTATACTTATACCCAAGGGTGTAAGTAGGGTGTGATCAAATGCCCAGTAGGATACCACCACTAAGAGATTCCATGTGATAAATTGTCATGACCCGTCCTTAGGGCCCGTGTCGTGACTACCCCAAGCCCGCCTTCCATAGGCCAGGGGCTGGCGACTAGCACCAAGGTGTAATTCCCGGTAAAAAGGGAAGGCATTGCCTTTGTAAAGTAAACAAACACCACAGAGCAAGAAAGCAGTAGAAGTAAACACTAAAACAAACTGGGTACAATAGTAGGTGCGGAAAAGTAAGTGGTCCAGAATAAAAACCCAAACTGAAAGTAAAGTACAACTCGAAAGGGAAAACAGCAACTGAAAGTAAAGCCGCAATGTCGAGCCGCCCACTGGAAGTCCCACCTGAAGGGTGAGTACAGATAGCCTCCACAGCTCCTCAGGTCCAACCGTCCGCTCTGAGTATGTCCTGCCCAGTGGTCCACCTCCAGGTACCATCCTGCTCCGCAAGCCTCAACCACGATCAGCGTTGTCCGTCGTCTGCAACCAACACAACGTAATGCGGGCATAGCCCGTGCAGGGGTGAGTATAAGCTACTCAGTAGGGACCCCGAGACCCCCGAAGGTCTCCCAGAATCCACAAGGGATAATCCACAAAGGAAAGATACAATCAGGAAGTAACATCCGACATTGCTTAGGTATATGCCCATACATATACCTAAGTCACCAATTCCAGTTCGCTCCAGCCTCCAAGCCCAAGCACAACCCAGTCCACACAGGAATGCAAAACGTAAATCCACACAGGAAAGCAAAACGTAATCCACACAAGATAGCATAACACAATCCAAAAAGGAAAGCAAAATAGGATTTAGGTCACACAGGTATACTTCATTATCGAAATTGTAACTGCTGAAGAGCCCCGTCTCTGGAGTGTACAGTGGTCCTGTCACGACTCCGAGGTACTGCTCACTAACCTAGGACTGCTGAGGTACTCCTCTTGTCAAGTACTGTGGGCCTGCTACTACAACCAAGCGATTCCCACCATGGGTCTGCCGCTACAACCAAGCGCTCCCCCTCATAGCCTCCAGAGGTACTCCTTCTGTTGAGTACCGCGGGTCTGCCTCTACAACCAAGCGCTCCTCCGCCGTGGGTCTGCCGCTACAACCAAGCTCTCCCCCTCATAGCCTCTAGAGGTACTCCTTTTGTTGAGTACTGCGGGTCTGCCGCTACAACCAAGCGCTCCTCCGCCGTGGGTCTACCGCTACAACCAAGCGCTCCCCCTCATAGCCTCTAGAGGTACTCCTTATGTTGAGTACTGTGGGTCTACCGCTACAACCAAATGCTCCTCCACCGTGGGTCTTCCACTACAACCAAGCGCTCCCCACTGGGCTATCCAAAACACACTGAGTCGATCGGTCAAGCAGTCGCCAGGTCTCAGCCGGCTACACGGTCTCCGTACTCTGCATGCTCGTCTCCGGGAGGGTCCGCTCCACGATCTAATGGTTGATACTACAAGTATCAAAAAGTCCAACGAATAAGTAACTCAAAGGACCGCCTCGTCATAGGGGTCTCAACGCAGCAGATGGCGCGTCAATCGGACACCCGGTCTGTGAGTTATTAGCCTTTTTGTCCCAGGGGCCCGGTTGGTTTCGTGTACGAACCAACACGACCGTATCTCAAATGTACCCCGAACTCACATAGGGTATAATCATAGGGACCGTTTCTCAACGTGATCACTAACGCCGCTGACGGTTCGTCAAACGGACATCCAGTCTGAAAGTTATCAGCTTTTCCATTCCAGGGGCCCGGTTGGTTTCATGAGCGAACCAACTCGACCGCACTCCGATGGCGTCCAATCCTTGAGTGGAGTAAGCCAAAAGATCCTTCTCACTAAGAGGAAAACAACGAGACAGACGGTGCATCAATCGGACGTCCGGTCTGTGAGTTATTGGCTTTTTCGTTCCAGGGGCCCGGTTGGCTTTTTGAGAAAACCAACCCGACCGCACTTCGACGGCGTCCAAACCTCGAGCGGAGTAAGCCAAAAGATCCGTCTCACTTAGAGGAATCCATCAAAGTCGACGGCACGTCAATCAGACGTCCGGAGCTTAAGTTATAAGTGTTTCCGCTCCAAGGGCCCGGTTGGTTTCGTGTACGAACCAACCTGGCCGAACCCAAAGTATTCCGAAACCTTGAGTTTAATATACCGAAACGACCATATCGATCCAAGGATCGCTACACAACTGACGGTGCATCGATTGGAGGTCCGTAGCCCAAGATATGGGCAAAAGACCGAAGTGATCCGAAAATGGGGGGGTCTAGGCCCGGTCTGACCCGACCCAACCCCCCCTGGGTCGGCCCGAACCGGGGCGACCCGACCCGGGTCCGGGTCCAACCTGGCCCGACTGGGCATGGCCTGGCCCGGTCCTCCCAAGCTGGCCCGGCTCGGCCGGGTGGCTCGCTGGCTCGGCCAGCGAGCTGGCGCTCCGCGGACACGGCGCACGCCGCGTCCCCCATGGATCCTGCACGGCCGCGGGATCCACTCGCTCGATGCCGCGGCTTTCTCCAGGCGGCGTGCCGGGGCGCCGCCGCCTCCGGGCGGCTAGCCGGTGCCGGCCGCCGGTGGTGTCCGCGGGCCACCAGAGTTGCTCCGGTGGTCCGTTTTCAATTCCGTCTGCGCCGATGCTCATCCCGGGTCCCGTTCTTCACTGCAGAAACATCAAATCGTCTCTGCGGCCCGTTCCGTCAATGCCCGTCGATTCACACGTCAAAAGAACAAACTGCGGAGTCTTCCATTCGCCTTCGTAGTCCCAATTACGACATCACTTTCATTCAGCCTCGACGGCGCCGCGCGACGGCGCCGCGCATCCTTGCCGCATCCCTCCAGGTTCCCGCGCGGTGCCGTCACACCATGCCACCATCTTCTGAACCGCAACAACACAGCAACAAAGGGGGAGGAGGGTCAGCCGTGTTCGTGCGGTCCGACCTCCTCCTGTTAAGATGATAACAAACAGCCCAAAAATATAAGACGAGGAACGACAAAGGAATGTTTCACGAACAAGAAGCAATAAACCCCTACCTCAACGTTGTTGTCGAACGTGAGTTCCTCGCGGAAGTAACCATCGCGGAAGAACAGGATCGTCGCGTCGCGGAAGGGGCGTCGCGGAAGAAGGGTTGTTGTCATCGCGGAACACGGTGTTGCATAGTCAACCTCCGAGGATTTGGCATTCTTCATCGGAGATCGGTGCGTTCTTCGCGTTCTTCGCGTTCTTCGCGTTCTTCATCGAAGAAGAACGCTTTCCTCCAAATTCTCTCCACGCAACAAGTTCCAACAGAAAATAAAATAAGAGTAGTCTTATTTTATTGACGCACAATAAAACCCTTTAAAAAAATTCAAAAAGGAAACGAAACGAACAATTAATTCGATGAATTAATTGTAACGATTTAACCGCCCAAATTAATGAGGCGTTTCTTAACCCAAAAAAAACGCACGGTTGACCTTATTTAAAAGAGGTTTTCGCGGGTGCGTTACTTAGAGGGGAAGAAACGGTGGGGCTCATGTGGGCCCCACATCACAAATATCCTACCAAGTGGGTAGGATATCGTGGGTCCCACCTTATCCTCTTAACCTGGCTTAAGTGACTTTAAGTGGCTTTAAGTGAAATAAAATAAAGTGTCGCACCACTTTTATTTTATTTCTTAACTTAACCCCAAAAATTAAAAACCACACCTGAGCAAACGCAACTCTGGAAAAAGCGTTTCTAAGCAAATACCGGCATTGCGATTCCATCGGTGCCCTCGTAATTCGATTCCGAGCACCGGTTCAAAAGTTAGAAAAACTCGCTCGTTCGTTCACTGAACGTACCCGAGCCAAACTTCAGAAAATGATTTCGGGCACACCGGGCCTCGGAATCAGCTGTCGTCAGAAACTGCGCTCTTGTAAAATTCCAAAGAAAATTAAGAAAAAAAAATTCCTTGAATTTTACGGGTCTTTACATTACACCCGTCTCAGGGCTTTACGTCCCCGTAAAGCTACATCATAAACTAGGGAAACAAAAGTGGGTACTGAGCACGCATCTGAGCCTTCTGCTCCCCTGTGCTCTCTTGGAGGTTCCTGTGATGCCAACGAAATCGCACAAGAGGAATTGACTATCCCCGTAGGACCCGCTCCTGTCGTTCCTCAACCTCTACCAGAACCTCCGCAAAAGTCTCCCCATCGTCAGAGTCCGACTCCCCATGGTCGATGACATGCGCCGGGTCTTGCTCGTATCTCCTCAACTGAGATACGTGGAAGACTTCGTGCACCCGGTGTAACTGAGGTGGATGGGTCAAGCGGTAAACCACCTCGCCTACCCCATTGAGGACCTAGAAGGGTCCAATTGAAGCGCGTAGACCACTTGTCACCCCGGCCAAAACTCCGTAACTCGCGTAGAGGTGAGACCCGTAGGAAAAACGTGGTCACCATCCTCGAACTCTAGTGGCCTCCGCCTCCTGACAGCATAAGTCCCTTGTTGGCTCTGAGCTGTCATCATCCACTCCCGGGTGACTTGGACCTATTCTGGTCCTACAAGAGCTGCTAAGATTTCTTCTTTGCCGATAAGAGAAATCTGGTCTCATCCCCTGGATGAACCACATTATTTGCCTAATACAGTCAATCCCGACATGGATGATAATAATCCATACCAAGGATGACGTCGTAAGGCCTCGACGCTACTACCAAGAGATTTGACCGTTACTCTCGCCTCCAAGGGTTGAGTCACACTTTCGGCATCAGTGTGTGGTCACTGGGTCTCCTCCAGTAGGTATCTCAAGTGAGGGTCAAGTCAACGGTTTTTAAACCGGAACCTCTTAGTAACAACCAAAAGAGAGGACAGGAAGGTAAATGCCACAAGAAAGGTGTATTTTTTTATTACTACAGCTCAAAGTACAAAGACACAAAGCAACAACAAACAAACATCAACAACGCTAGATGAAATATAAACAAAAGTCTCCAGGTCTGGAGCTAGTCCAGCTCTTGTCCATCTGCTCCCGGAGCTCCATGCGGTCCGCCTCGATCGAACCTCTGCCTCTGCCTGGGAGGTCCTTCGTTCATCTTCTGGTCATCTGTATGGCAGGTCGGACAGTCACGAGCCATGTGACCAACCCCGCCGCAAGAGTAACACTACCCGCGCATGGTAAGTCATTCTCCACCCCGGGTGCCTTGCACAAATGGTCATGTGTCATGCGGTCGACCACCTGTAGGTCTATTCCTCTTGGACCTCTGCGTCATCTGTCTACTTCCTGCTATAGAAGACTCTTCCGCATGCCGGCTAGTGGTGGGTCCTGCTGCTGGAGACTACTCAGCAAGGAAACTCTCCGCTAAGAGGGCTCGCTCTGACACCCCTGCCTGTGTCGGAATGCTGTGAGAAACAACTGAAGCTCTGATCTCTCGCCTGAGCCCCTGCTCAAAGGTTCAGGCCCTGAAGAATGGGTCTCATACCATGTCCGTCGAATAGCACAAGAGATCGGTAAACCTCGCTGCGTACTGGGCTACTGTCATGCTGCCCTGCCGCAGCTGTAGTAGCTCCTGGATACGCACCCCTTGAAGGGTGGCTGGGACGAACTCTGAGCGAAAAAGGTCTCAAAGTCCATCCAAATGAGAGATTCCTCGTTGTGCACTTGGAGCATCAAGCTCCACCATCTTCCTACTGCCGAATGCAGGAGTCTCGCTGCAAGGACCACCATAAGGTCAGCTGGTGTCCCTACCCAACGGAAAACTCGTACAACTGCCTCCAGCCAATTCTCGGCTACCTGAGGGCCCGTCTCCCCACGGAACCTGGGCGGTCGCTGACACTGAAACTCGTGCAGTGCACTAAGGCGACGTGCACCATCAGCGGTTGGGGCTGGTAGCATCGGTGGCTCGGCGGGTAGAGGTACCGCCGGTGCCTCTGCTGTAAAAGGGGCCTGTACCGAGGCCTCGTCGCTCGGTGGGCTGTCGTCCCGCACAACGCTCGGAAACCTAGTAGTCTACCGTCGTGGGGCCATCCTGAAAGAGACAGGTGCGCCACGGTCAGAACAGTATACCTGGTGAGCTGACACAAAGTAATCACAGAGGAAACTTGAAACACACATGCAATCAATGTTTTCATGCATTAAGTCGGAAATCAGAAGTCAGGGTCCTGGTGTACGGATACGTCGGCCGCCGCACCAACACTGGACAACCTGGAATCATAACCGCACTCAATACTCTCAATAATATTGCTTCATATAGAAAAATATCAGAGTCCTGAGTTCTGCGGTAGAACTGAACCCCTCTGATACCAATTTGTCACGACCCGTCCTCGAGGCTCGTGTCCTGACTACCCCAAGCCCGCCTTCCATAGGCCAGGGGCTGGCGACTAGCACCAAGAAGTAATTCCCGGTAAAAAGGGAAGGAATTGCCTTTGTAAAGTAAAAAAACACCACAGAGCAAGCAAGCAGTAGAAGTAAACACTAAAACAAACTGGGTACAATAGTAGGTGCGGAAAAGTAAGTGGGCCAGAATACAAACCCAAACTGAAAGTAAAGTACAACTCGAAAGGGAAAACAGCAACTGAAAGTAAAGCCGCAACGTCGAGCCACCCACTGGAAGTCCCACTTGAAGGGTGAGTACAGATAACCTCCACAGCTCCTCAGGTCCAACCGTCCGCTCTGAGTATGTCCCGCCCAGTGGTCTACCTCCAGGTATCGTCCTGCTCCGCAAGCCTCAACCACGATCAGCGTTGTCCGTCGTCTGCAACCAACACAACGTAGTTCGGGCATAGCCCGTGCAGGGGTGAGTATAAGCTACTCAGTAGGGACCCCGATACCCCCGAAGGTCTCCCAGAATCCACAAGGGATAATCCACAAAGGAAAGATACAATCACGAAGTAACATCCGACACTGCTTATGTATATGGCCATACATATACCTAAGTCACCAATTCCAGTTCGCTCCAGCCTCTGAGCCCAAGCACAAACCAGTCCACACAGGAATGCAAAAGGTAAATCCACAGAGGAAAGAAAAACGTAATCCACACAGGATAGCACAACACAATCCACAAAGGAAAGCAAAACAGGATTCATCTCACACAGGTATACTTCATTATCGAAACCGTAACTGCTGAAGAGCCCCGTCTCTGGAGTGTACAGTGGTCCTGTCACGACTCTGAGGTACTGCTCACTAACCTAGGACTGCTGAGGTACTCCTCCTGTCAAGTACAGTGGGCCTGATGCTACAACCAAGCGCTTCCCACCATGGGTCTGCCGCTACAACCAAGCGCTCCCTCTCATAGCCTCCAGAGTTACTCCTTCTGTTGAGTATCGCGGGTCTGCCGCTACAACCAAGCGCTCCTCCGTCGTGGGTCTACCACTACAACCAAGCTCTCCCCCTCATAGCCTCCAGAGGTACTCCTTTTGTTTAGTATTGTGGGTCTGCCGCTACAACCAAGCGCTCCTCCGCCGTGGGTCTACCGCTACAACCAAGCTCTCCCCCTCATAGCCTCCAGAGGTACTCCTTCTGTTGAGTACCGCGGGTCTGCCTCTACAACCAAGCGCTCCTCCGCCGTGGGTCTGCCGCTACAACCAAGCGCTCCCCACTGGGCTATCCGAAACACACCGAGTCGATCGGTCAAGCAGTCGTCATGTCTCAGCCGGCTACATGGTCTTCGTACTCCGCACACTCGTCTCCGGGAGGGTCTGCTCCACGAGCTACTGGTTGATACTACAAGTATCACAAAGTCCAATGAAGAAGTAACTCAAAGGACCGCCTCATCATAGGGGTCTCAACGCAGTAGATGGCGCGTCAATCGGACGCCCGGTCTGTGAGTTATTAGCCTTTTTGTCCCAGGGGCCCGGTTGGTTTCGTGTACGAACCAACCCGACCATATCTCAACGGTACCCCAAACTCACATAGGATATAATCATAGGGACCGTTTCTCAACGTGATCACTAACGCCACTGACGGTTCGTCAAACGGACGTCCAGTCTGAAAGTTATCAGCTTTTCCGTTCCAGGGGCCCGGTTGGTTTCGTGAGCAAACCAACTCGACCGCACTCCGACGGCATCCAAACCTCGAGCGGAGTAAGCCAAAATATCCGTCTCACTAAGAGGAAAAAAACGAGACAGACGGCGCATCAATCGGACGCCCGGTCTGTGAGTTATTGGCATTTTCGTTCCAGGGGCCCGGTTGGTTTCGTGAGCGAACCAACCCGACCGCACTCTGACGGCATCCAAACCTCGATCGGAGTAATCCAAAAGATCCGTCTCACTTAGAGGAATCCATCAAAGTCTACGTCACATCAATCAGACGTCCGGAGCTTAAGTTATAAGCGTTTCCGCTCCAAGGGCCCGGTTGGTTTCGTGTACGAACCAACCCGGCTGAATCCAAAGTATTCAGAAACCTTAAGTGTAATATACTGAAACGACCGTCTCGATCCAAGGATCGCTACGCAACTGACGGTGTGTCGATCGTAGGTCCGTAGCCCAAGATATGGGCAAAACACCGAAAGTGATCCGAAAATGGGGGGTCTGGGCACGGTCTGACCCAGCCCAACCCCCCCTGGGTCAGCCCGAACCGGATCGACCCGACCTGGGTCTGGGTCCGACCCGGCCCGGCTGGGCGCGGCCCGGCTCGGCCGGGTGGCTCGTTGGATCGGCCAGCGAGCTGGCGCTCCGCGGACACGGCGCGTGTCGCGTCCCCCCTGGATCCCGCGAGTCCGCGGGATCCACTCGCTCGCCGCCGCGGCGGTTTCTCCAGGCGGCGCGCCGGGGCGTCGCCGCCTCCGGGCGGCCGGCTGGTGCAGGCCGCCGCGCCGGTGCCCCGCGCTGCCGGTGGTGTCCGCGGGCCACCGAAGTTGCTCTGGTGGTCCGTTTTCAATTTCGTCTGTGTCGATGCTCATCCCGGGTCCCGTTCTTCACTGCGGAAACATCAAATCGTCTCTGCGGCCCGTTCCGTCAATCCCCGTCGATTCGCACATCAAAAGAACAAACTGTGGAGTCTTTCGTTCGCCTTCGCGGTCCCAATTACGACCTCACTTTCGTTCGGCCTCGACGGCGCGGTGCGACGGCGCCGCGCATCCTTGCCGCATCCCTCCAGGTTCCCGCGTGGTGCCGTCGCACCATGCCTCCATCTTCCGAACCGCAACAACACAACAACAAAGGGGGAGGAGGGTCGGCCGTGTTCGTGCGGTCCGACCTCCTCCCATTAAGATGATAACAAGCGGCCCAAAAATTTAATACAAGGAATGACAAAGGATGTTTCACGAACAAGAAGCAATAAACCCCTACCTCAACGTTGTCGTCGAACGTGAGTTCCTCGCGGAAGTAACCGTCGCGGAAGAACAGGATCGTCGCTTCGCGGAAGGGGCGTCGTGGAAGAAGCGTTGTTGTCATCGTGGAACACGGCGTTGCGTAGTCAACCTCTGAGGATTTGGCGTTCTTCGTCGGAGATCAGTGCATTCTTCGCGTTCTTCCCGTTCTTCGCGTTCTTCGTCGAAGAAGAACGCTTTCCTCCAAATTCTCTCCACGCAACAAGTTCCAACAAAAAATAAAATAAGAGTGGTCTTATTTTATTGACGCACAATCCAACCCTTTAAAAAAATTCAAAAAGGAAATGAAACGAACAATTAATTCGATGAATTAATTGTTACGATTTAACTGCCCAAATTAATGAGGTGTTTCTTCACCCAAAAAAATGCACGGTTGACCTTATTAAAAAGAGTTTTTTGCGAGTGCGTTACTTAGAGGGGAAGAAATGGTGGGGCTCGTGCATGCCCCACCCCACAAATATCCTACCAAGTGGGTATGATATCGTGGGTCCCACCTTATCCGCTTAACCTGACTTAAGTGGCTTTAAGTGAAATAAAATAAAGTGTTGCACCACTTTTATTTTATTTCTTAACATAACCCCAAAAATTAAAAACCACACCTGAGCAAACGCAACTCCGGAAAAGGCGTTTCTAAGCAAATACTGGTGCTACGATTCCATCGGTGCCCTCGGAATTCGATTCTGAGCACCGGTTCAAAAGTTAGAAAAACTCGCTCATTCGTTCACTGAACGTACCTGAGCCAAACTTCAGAAAATGATTCCGGGCACACCGGGCCTCGGAATCAGGTGCCGTCAGAAACCACGCTCTTATAAAATTCCAAAGAAAATTAAGAAAAAAAAAATTTCCTTGAATTTTATGGGTCTTTACATAAACATTCAAAGACGAAAAGCATGCAAGTTTTCAAAAACATGTAATTTCTAGTTACAATTTCTAAAAGATGCAACTAAAAAATCAGTTTTCAAGTGGACTAATTTAAAGAATCAACACTTTTAAAATAAATTCAAAAGATACTGAATTTTTACTACCAAATATACCATATTCTGACGGTAATTATAAAGGATCTAAATAGCACAAGCAATAGGAAATAACCCCTAGGCACTAGCTAGTTGTGGGTCCCAGGTACCTCGTATCTCGATGAGAGTATCAACAAAAAAATATATGTTATCATGCACGAGCCACTAGTAGGGAACATACTCATAACCTAGTGGTCCCCAATCATCATCATCATAGTTTAATTAGAGTTGTAAGCGTCAATCTTGCTAAGTTAAACTGAGGCCAAACCCCACGGATTCACTAGCATACTAGTACACGTCCACCCACCTAGATACCCCGGTTTTCCCTTTGTACTCAAACAAGTTCAACAAGACAATAAATATAGTTTTCACATGAAAATATCACTTCCACCTCACACATTAACCAAACAGCCCCATGTACATCACACAAGTCACAAATTCTGCTCTTCATTGAAATGCATTTTGAAATCAAACTCACACAAAAATAGCCCACATACTTTTTTCATAACTTTCACAATCCAACACATCCTTTAACAATTTTATAAAGTCCCGACAAATATTCTAAACATCACATAACAGCACACTCACATGTTTCATAAAACCCTTTTTATAAACAAAATCCATTTTTCACATCGCACTCACACAAAAAGCCCACATCACGTTCACACCTCTTTCACATTTCAGTAAATCCATTAAACATTTTTATAAATCATTTCCAAGAGGATACACATAACATGACAGACCTATTCACATTTGAAATGGTCCATTTGAAAGTATAAGCAATCCAAAACAGTTTTCCAATATGGTTTCACCTCTTACATAAATCCTTAAATCATTCAAAACTTTCATAAAACAATTCTAAAGAGTGTACCAAATCTTTTTCCATAAAACCCATTTCAAAACCGTATTTCAAGGACAAAATCACACCAATAAAAATTCAAAACTGAATTGGAATCCCTAAAAACATTTATTAAACTACCCCCAAGTGTTATACAAACACCTCAAACAATACCACAAAAGATCCACATGAAAAGCACATTTTTCAAAATCACTTTCAAGAAGTACAATAAGGTTTTAAACCTTAAACCAATAACAAAACCCTCTTTAAAACATAATGGCACACCAATACCCTTCCAAATCATAATTTTCAGCCCAAAAAAGATTTATTAAACCAATTTTATATGTTATAATACACACCCAAACAATACCCAAAGGGTTGCGCATGAAAAACACTCAGTTCTAAGCTAAAATGAAACTATAAAAATAAATGCTTAATCAAATTCAACGTAAACAATTTTTGCACCACACACAGAATATTAGGAACATGCATAATAAGTAATTCAATCAAACTAACTCATCTAGAAATGATTACACATGGAATCACCTACCGGAAGTGTCAAATCCCTCAAAACTTGGTGCGAAACATCAACTGCACCAACGCCGCACCACAAGGAAGATAAATCCAGACCTATACCACAATATTTGACAAATAAATACTCCAAATAAAACCCTAGTTTCAAACCCTAACTTCTGGAAATTTTAGAACATAATGAAAGAGAGAGGAAACCCTAAGGGAAAAGGAAGAAACCAAGAAGGAATCACTTACCCAAAACAATCCTGAAGAAAACGACCCAAAATCGACTAGAATCGGAATTTTAAAACAGATAAAAAATTAATGTAGATTAAAACAAGAATTAATAGGTCATGTAGGAATTGGAATGGGGTGGGGAAATGATAAAAATTGAAGGAGTTATGAAAAGATCAATTTACCTCTTCAAATCTGGGAGATTTGTTAAATCTAGAGACATTTCTCCCAATTTCGTAATGAAACCGAGATCAAAAGAGTGGTAGGAGAGCCTGGGGGCGCGCCTTAGGTCTGTGGGCTCTAGGGAGAGTTGGAATCACCGAAAAAACACAAATAATGAAAGAGATATTAAAACATTAAAAAATATTTTTAATGCAGGGAATTGGCTTTCGGGCAGGCCCAATCTCTTAAATAAAAACTCATATCCACCATGATTATGCATTTCTAAATGGTCCAAATTAATATGGTGGTGTTAATATATCAGGTTATGACAAGTAGGAATTGGAATGGATGACAAATGTTGAAAAATAAAAGAGTTATAAAGGAATCAAAATTTATTTTTAAATCTGGAATTGGGGCTCAAAGTTTGGCCCAATTAATGAAAACTCACTCATTTATCCATAAAAGATTGGGAAACCCCAAAAACAAAGAATGAATGGAAATTAAATGAAATATTACCTTAAAATAAGTCATGTATGTGATAATTATCCCCACCATGAAAACTTTCCACCCTAGAAAGTCACAGCAAGTGAAAAGCAACAACCAAACCCAACTGAGAAACCAAGAGGTACTCCCTTGCCAGGTTTCACCCCCAAGGCCAAAACACCTACAGTGATCAATTAAGGAAGGAATACCCTCAAAAACTATACATACACCACTTTTATGAAACAATCAAGCATATTCATGCTTTATCCCAAAATAAAAATCCTCAAACACAATCCGAACAAGACTCAAGAACTTCACCTAAATGAAAAACAACTTCGAACAAGGTTACACTTACCTTAATTTGAATAAACCATTGGGCACTCTCTAACCCCAATTTTTACTCAAGGAAGATGTTGGTGGTTAGATAGTTCCATACAATACTACCTACCACCAAGACAATACCATGGATAAATCTTAGTTATTGGTATGGGGAGACACAAATAGGCACTCCACTATAAGAGGCAACCTATATTTTTCTAAGACCGAATCAGGACACTAACAGGGGGAGGCCTGAATAGAATCCCTAGTACAAAGGGTGTAATTATATTAAAAGTTTATGAATGAACATACATGAGAATCATAGTGGGTCTCCCCACCATAAGAACTAACCATCTTAACCGACCAGCATGGGCCAACATAGAAAGACCCAAAAAAAATTAATGATTCGGGAAGGGCGCAGGGTTAGTCTGCACAGTTTGGGAAAATGTGCACTAACTGTGAATATAATTCTTTCTACATGGCTTCCTAGCACACGACCACTACTAATCATGAAAAAACTATGTGCTCAACCATGACGACACTAGAGTTTTGAACTATTGCCATCTTTCATACTAAGGATAGGAATTTGTACAAGGATTTAAACGGCCCTGGGATTTCCCCTGACTACGAGCCAGCTTCTCTCTGAGACCTATGGTTGGAGCTCAATGATTGAAGTATCTTCAGCCTCATAGTTAGGCTTTGGAAACCCCATGAACAATAATTCTTCTTTCGGTGTCACCAACAACTACACCACAATCCCCGATATGTTTTCCAAGACATAACACATTCCAAACTCACTTTACCCTAACCTGATATTTCACTGAAACAAGGGCTTAGAAGATACACACATCACACCTTGTTTCTTCAGGTGAGAAAAAATAGAATTAAAGAACACTAATACTTACCATCCTCTAAAATGGAATATTTTTATGTTTTTCCATGGGAGACATTCTATCAATATAATAGTGACTCTCATGGGATTGCATAGATTTCACCTTTATGGTCAATCGATAACATGACATCACAAGGCATCACCGAACATGGCCATTGTGACTGATATAAACAATGCATGGAGAGGGACCTTATACAACATCCCAAAAAAACACAATTCCATAAAGTGGCCACAATATCCCCTCGTGACCACATTTCTCACACTGGTAGTTTAACGTGAACTCCTTCTTCGAAGAGACTACGAAGGACCAAGAGGACCTCTTAGACACAATCCAGATACTCATCTAGGCTAACAACCCCAGACCACTTCCACCTTCGTTAAATCAGGAAACATAAGAAGCTAAGGTCTCTTTAAACCTTCCATGGTCACTCTCCCACTACAAGAGGATACACAAAACCAAGAAACGAAAGGGTGTAGACTCAATCTAAAAATCTCAAGAAAAATATTCCTTATATTGATCAACTGGAGGGTCTTCAAACAGCGAAACAATCTGGGTTGCACTTCAGTTGCGAAATAAACATTAATGGGGCATACCTTATACAATGATTAAACCCAAGGACCCAACCAAGATGGTCCATTGGTCAAGATATACAACAAACCAGATCCAAACACATGAAGGGAACCACTGTAAAGGCATTCAAAAACATTTTTCAAGAGAGACCACTAACCATCCCTAAAACACAGCTTACCGAACAAGCACAAACCCAAAACATAGATCAAACAGGAGGGGTTCTTGGACTAAAAAAACATCCCACAAAAAAAAAATTCAAAAACCCATAATACAAACCATCCCAGACTATTCATCAAGACATCACGTTTTTCTTTAAAACCATTTCTTTGAAAACAAACGGTTCAGCGGTAAGCGTATCGACCAATGGTACCCCATGGGCCTCACACATGTATGTTTTTGTGCCACACTGGGCACCCTCCTCATATCCATCCTGGAACTCATCCAGTAATCCCATCAACCATCCATCATCCCAAATAACCTCATTCATGTGGTCGCTCATGGAAATACCAAATGTTAAAACAACTATTCTTTCCACTTTTCAAAACCAAAATGGTCAACCAATACTTCCTTTTTCTCAAGACCTCTAACCATGGAATAAAAATCCCAATCATTAAAATGAATACTCACTTTAAATTCATATACATAAATTTAAATACATCTCATCCCATTAAAACACCCTTTGATTCTTTAGACAACTCTATTGGAAACACTTTTTCAAAACCAAATTCAATATAGTTCCTACTTTCAAAAGAGGTGTAAAAACACCATTTTCCATTTCAAAACAATTCTGAAAATTCAGTTCCATCATTTCATAAATCAAGACATTCCTTATTTATTTGAAAATCATTTCACAAAAACTTTATGCTTCTTAAAACAAAGTCCCTTTAAACCCAAAGTTCCAAGATTGCAAAACTAAAGCACAAAACAATCTGAGAGGAAAGTAGTTTCAGTGGGTGACTTGGAAATATGGTCGGCATCCATATTCCAATCACTTCACTATCACAGATAGTGTTCTAGGTAATATCCCCAACTCCACATGGCTTGCCAGGCCCTGCGAGCTCACTGAAACCATTAACCCAACTCTCTTTTCATTTCCCCTAACCATCATTAAACAAAGAAAACCAAAGGACTCCGAAAGGTCCCGACTTCCCCTGGATACTTGAATCCCATCATGAGGTGTGGTGAACAGCCACACTACTAACAACTGAAATTCCAAGTCCCGGCAATCCTAACTCCATACTATCCCAACTGTTCCCCAAATAACATGACCCAAAGAGAGCGAACCTGCTCTGATACCATTTTTTCACGAACCGACTCTGGTCGCCGCCAAAACCGGCACCAAACCCAGCCCGTGACAAGTTCTGAAGGGCGTTCCCGATCCCCATGGACTGGAACAAGTGCCCGGGTAATAGAAAATAAAATTTGGGAATGATTTACCCAAGTTTATAAACATAAAACAACGAATGAATCCAATAAAACAAATCTGGATTTTTCAAACAAAACCATCTTTTACAAAATTTCAGAACTGAATTACATAATTTAAAACAATTATAGAAGACTAAAACAACTGAAGAAACCCACAATGGATATCCCAAGAACCTCCACATGGAGAGAGGCACCGCCCTCAAGCCATATCCACAACACCGTATCATGATGGACCGCTAAAAACCCGAACTGTTGGCACAAAAGTTATACCCAAACCTATGACAACAAAAATAACCAAGTCTAATTACACCCAAGGGTGTAAGTAGGGTGTGAGACAATGCCCAGTATGATACCAACACTAAGAGATTCCATGTGATAAACATTCAAAGAGGAAAAGCATGCAAGTTTTCAAAAACATGTAATTTCTAGTTACAATTTCTAAAAGATGCAACTAAAAAATCAGTTTTCAAGTGGGCTAATTTAAAGAATCAACACTTTTAAAATAAATTCAAAAGCTACTGAATTTTTACTGCCAAATATACCATATGCCGACGGTAATTATAAAGGATCTAAAGATCACAAGCAATAGGAAATAACCCCTAGGCACTAGCTAGTTGTGGGTCCCAGGTACCTCGTATCTCGGTGAGAGTATCAACAAAAAAATATTTGTTCTTTTGCACGATCCACTAGTAGGGAACATACCCATAACCTAGTGGTCCCCAATTATCATCATCATAGTTTAGTTAGAGTTGTAAGTGTCAATCTTTCTAAGTGAAACTGAGGCCAAACCCCACAGATTCACTAGCATACTAGTACACGTCCACCCACATAGATACCCGGGTTTTCCCTTTGTGCTCAAACAAGTTCAACAAGACAAGAAATATGGTTTTCACATGAAAATATCACTTCCACCTCACACATTAACCAAAGAGCCTCATGTACATCACACAAGTCACAAATTCCGCTTTTCATTGAAATGCATTTTGAAATCAAACTCACACCAAAATAGCCCACATACTTTTTTCATAACTTTCACAATCCAACACATCATTTAAAAATTTTATAAAGTCCCTAAAAATATTCTAAACATCACATAACAGCCCACTCACATGTTTCATAAAACACTTTTTATAAACAAAATCCATTTTTCACATCGTACTCACACAAAAAGCCCACATCACGTTCACACCTCTTTCACATTTCACTAAATCCATTAAACATTTTTATCAATCATTTCCAAGAGGATATACATAACATGACAGACCTATTCACATTTGAAATGGTCCATTTTAAAGTATAAACAATCCAAAACAGTTTTCCAATATGGTTTCACCTCTTACATAAATCCTTAAACCATTCAAAACTTTCATAAAACAATTCTAAAGAGTGTACCAAAGCTTTTCACATAAAACCCATTCCAAAACCGTATTTCAAGGACAAAATCACACCAATACAAATTCAAAACTGAATTTTCATCCCTAAAAAGATTTATTAAACTACCCCCAAGTGTTATACAAACACCTCAAACAATACCACAAAAGATCCACATGAAAATCACATTTTTCAAAATCACTTTCAAGAAGTACAATAAGGTTTTAAAACTTAAACCAATAACAAAACCCTCTTTAAAACATAATTTCACACCAATACCCTGCCAAATCAGAATTTTCAGTCCAAAAAAGGTTTATTAAACCAATTTCATATGTTATAATACACACCCAAACAATACCCAAAGGGTTGCGCATGAAAAACACCCAATTCTAAGCTAAAATGAAACTATAAAAATAAATGCTTAATCAAATTCAACGTAAAAAATTTTCGCACCACACACATCATATTAGGAACATGCATAATAAGTAATTAAAGCAAACTAACTAATCTAGAAATGATTACACATGGAATCACCTACCGGAAGTGTCAAATCCCTCAAAACTTGGTGCGAAACATCAACCGCACCAACGCCGCACCACAAGGAAGATAAATCCAGACCTATACCACAATATTTGACAAATAAAGACTCCAAATAAAACTCTAGGTTCTAACCCTAACTTTTGAAAATTTTAGAACATAATGAAAGAGAGAGGAAACCCTAAGGGAAAAGGAAGAAACCAAGAAGGAATCACTTACCCAAAACAATCCTGAAGAAAATGACCCAAAATCGACTAGAATCGGAATTTTAAAACAGATAAAAATTTAATGGAGATTCGAACAAGAATTAAGAGGTCATGTAGGAACTAGAATGGGGGGAAAATGATAAAAATTGAAGGAGTTATGAAAAGATCAATTTACCTCTTCAAATCTGGGTGATTTTTGAAATCTAGAGAAGTTTCTCCCAATTTTGTGATGAAACCGAGCTCCAAAGAGGGGGAGGAGAGCCTGGGGCGCGCCTTAGGTCTGTGGTCTCGAGGGAGAGTTAGAATCACCAAAAAAAACTCAAATAATGAAAGAGATATTAAAAAATTAAAAATATTTTTAATGGAGGAAATGGGCTTTCGGGCAGGCCCAATCTCTTAAATAAAAACTCATATCCACCGTGATTATGGATTCCTAAATGGTCCAAATTAATATGGTGGTGTTAATATGTCAGGGGATGAAAAGTAGGAATTGTAATCAATGAAAAATGTTGAAAATGAAAGAGTTATAAAGGAATCAAAATTTATTTTTAAATCTGGAATTGGGCTCAAAGTTTGGCCCAATTAATGAAAACTCACTCATTTATCCATAAAAGATTGGGAAACCCCAAAAACAAAGAATGAATAGAAATTAAATGAAATTTGAATTTAAAATAAGTCATGTATGTGATAATTATCCCCACCATGAAAACTTTCCACCCCATAAAGTCACAGCAAGTGAAAAGCAACAACCAAACCCAACTGAGAAACCAAGAGGTACTCCCTTTCCAGGTTTCACCCCCAAGGCCAAAACACCTACAGTGATCAATTAAGGAAGGAATACCCTAAAAAACTATACATACACCAATTTCATGAAACAATCAAGCATATTCATTCTTTATCCCAAAATAAAAATCCTCAAACACAATCCGAACAAGACTCAAGAACTTCACCTAAACGAACAACAACTTCGAACAAGGTTACACTTACCTTACTTTGAATAAACCATTGGTCACTCTCTAACCCCAATGTTTACTCAAGGAAGATGTTGGTGGTTATATAGTTCCATACAATACTACCTACCTACAAGACAATACCATGGATAAATCTTAGTTATTGGTATGGGGGGACACAAATAGGCACCCCACCATAAGAGGAAACCTATATTTTTCTAAGACCGAATCAGGACACTAATAGGGGGAGGCCTGAACAGAATACCTAGTACAAAGGGTGTAATTATATTAAAAGTTTATGAATGAACATACATGAGAATCATAGTGGGTCTCCCCACCATAAGAACTAACCATCTTAACCGACCAGCATGGGCCGACATAGAAAGACCCAAAAAAAATTAATGATTCGGGAATGGCGCAGGGTTAGTCCGCACGGTTTGGGAAACTGTTCACTAACTATGAATATAATTCTTTCTACATGGCTTCCTAGCACACGACCACTACTAATCATGCACAAACTATTTGCTCAACCATGAAGATACCAGAGTTTTGAACTATTCCCATCTTTCATACTAAGGATAGGACTCTGTACAAGGGTTTAAACGGCCCTGGGATTTCCCCTGACTACGATCCAGCTTCTCTCCGAGACCTATGGTTGGAGCTCAATGATTGGAGCATCATTAGCCTCATAGTTAGGCTTTGGAAACCCCATGAACAATAATTCTTCTTTTGGTGTCACCAAAAACTACACCACAATCTCTGATATGTTTTCCAAGACATAACACATTCCAGACTCACTTTACCCTAACCTGATATTTCACTGAAACAAGGGCTTGGAAGATACACACACATCACACCTTGTTTCTTCAGGTGAGAAACAATAGAATTAAAGAACACTAATACTCACCATCCTATAAAATGGAATATTTTTATGTTTTTCCAAGGGAGAAATTCTATCAACATAATAGTGACTCTCATGAAATTGCATAGATTTCACCTTTATGGTCAATCGAGCACATGACATCACAAGGCATCACCGAACATGGCCATTGTGACTGATATAAACAATGCATGGAGAGGGACCTTATACAACATCCCAAAAAAAACACAATTCCAGAAAGTGGCCACAATATCCCCTCATAACCACATTTCTCACACTGGTAGTTTAACGTGAACTCCTTCTTTGAAGAGACTACGAAGGACCAAGAGGACCTCTTAGACACAATCCAGATACTCATCTAGTCTAACAACCCCAAACCACTTCCACCTTCGGTAAATCAGGAAACATAAGAAGCTAAGGTCTCTTTAAACCTTCCATGGTCACTCTCCCACTACAAGAGGATACACAAAACCAATAAAGGAAAGGGTGTAGACTCAATCTAAAAATCTCAAGAAAAAGATTCCTTATATTGATCAACTGGAGGGTCTTCAAACGGCGAAACAATCTGGGTTGCACTTCAGTTGCGAAATAACCCTTAATGGGGCATACCTTATAGAATGATTAAACCCAAGGACCCAACCAAGATGGTCCATTGGTCAATATATACGATAAACCAAATCCAAACACATGAAGGTAACCATTGTAAAGGCATTCAAAAACATTTTTCTAGAGAGACCACTAACCGTCCCTAAAACACAGCTTACCGACCAAGCACAAACCCAAAACATAGATCAAACAAGAGGGGTTCTTGGACTAAAAAAAACATCCCACAAAAACAAAATTTTCAAAAACCCATAATACAAACCATCTGAGACTATTCATCAAGACATCATGTTTTTCTTTAAAACCATTTCTTTGAAAACAAACAGTTCAGCGGTAAGCGTATCGACCAATGGTACCCCATGGGCCTCACACATGTATGTTTTTGTGCCACACCGGGCACCCTCCTCATATCCATCCTGGCACTCATCCAATCATCCCATCAACCATCCATCATCCCATATAACCCCATGCATGTGGTCGCTCATGGAAATACCAAATGTTAAAACAAATATTCTTTCCACTTTTCAAAACCAAAACGGTCAACCAATACTTCCTTTTTCTCAAGACCTCTAACCATGGAATTAAAATCCCAATCATTAAAATGAATACTCACTTTAAATTCATATACATCAATTTAAATACATCTCATCCCATTAAAACACCCTTTGATTCTTTAGACAACTCTATTGGAAACACTTTTTCAAAACCAAATTCAATATAGTTCCTACTTTCAAAACAGGTGTAAAAACACTATTTTACATTTCAAAAAAAATCTGAAAATTCAGTTCCACCATTTCATAAATCAAGACATTCCTTCTTTATTTGAAAATAATTTCACAAAAACTTTATGCTTCTTAAAACCAAGTCCCTTTAAACCCAAACTTCCAAGATTGCAAAACTAAAGCACAAAATAATCTGAGAGGAAAGTAGTTTCAGTGGGTGACTTAGAAATATGGTTGACAGCCATATTCCAATCGCTTCACTGCCACAGAGAGTGTTCTAGGGAATATCCCCGATTCCACATGGCTTTCCAGGCCCTGCAAGCTCACTGAGACCATTAACCCAACTCTCTTTTCATTTCCCCTAACCATCATTAAACAAAGAAAACCAAAGGACTCCGAAAGGTCCCGACTTCCCCTGGATACTTGAATCCCATCATGAGGTGTGGTCATTAGCCACACTACTCACAACTGAAATTCCAAGTCCCGGAAATCCTAACTCCATACTATCCCAACTGTTCCCCCAAATAACATGACCCAAAGAGAGCGAACCTGCTCTGATACCATTTTTTCATGAACCGACTCTAGTCGCCGCCAAAATCGGCACCAAACCCAGCCCGTGACAAGTCCCGAAGGGCGTTCCCGATCCCCATGGGCTGGCACAAGTGCCCGGGTAATAGAAAATAAAATTTGGGAATGATTTACCCAAGTTTATAAACATAAAACAACGAACGAATCCAATAAAACAAATCTGGATTTTTCAAACAAAACCATCTTTTACAAAATTTCAGAACTGAATTACATAATTTAAAACAATTATAGAAGACTATAACAACTGAAGAAACCCACAATGGATAGCCCAAGAACCTCCACATGGAGAGAGGCACCGCCCTCAAGCCATATCCACAACACTGTATCATGATGGACCGCTAAAAACCCGAACTGTTGGCACAAAAGTTATACCCAAACCTGCAACAACAAAAATAACCAAGTCTAATTACACCCAAGGGTGTAAGTAGGGTGTGATCCAATGCCCAGTAGGATACCACCACTAAGAGATTCCATGTGATAAACATTCAAAGAGGAAAATCATGCAAGTTTTCAAAAACATGTAATTTCTAGTTACAATTTCTAAAAGATGCAACTAAAAAAAACAGTTTTCAAGTGGGCTAATTTAAAGAATCAATACTTTTAAAATAAATTCAAAAGCTACTGAATTTTTACTGCCAAATATACCGTATGCCTACGGTAATTATAAAGGATCTAAAGAGCACAAGCAATAGGAAATAACCCCTAGGCACTAGCTAGTTATGGGTCCTAGGTACCTCGTATCTCGGTGAGAGTATCAACAAAAAAATATATGTTCTTTTGCACGATCCACTAGTAGGGAAAATACCCATAACCTAGTGGTCCCCAATCATCATCATCATAGTTTAGTTAGAGTTGTAAGCGTCAATCTTGCTAAGTGAAATTGAGACCAAACCCCACGAATTCACTAGCATACTAGTACACGTCCACCCACATAGATACCCGGGTTTTCCCTTTGTGCTCAAACAAGTTCAAAAAGACAAGAAATATGGTTTTAACATGAAAATATCACTTCCACCTCACACATTAACCAAACAGCCTCATGTACATCACACAAGTCACAAATTCCGCTTTTCATTGAAATGCATTTTGAAATCAAAATCACACCAAAATAGCCCACATACTTTTTTCATAACTTTCACAATCCAACACATCCTTTAACAATTTTATAAAGTCCCTAAAAATATTCTAAACATCACATAACATCCCACTCACATGTTTCATAATACCCTTTTTATAAACAAAATCCATTTTTCACATCGTACTCACACAAAAAGCCCACATCACGTTCACACCTCTTTCACATTTCACTAAATCCATTAAACATTTTTATCAATCATTTCCAAGAGGATACACATAACATGACAGGCCTATTCACATTTGAAATGGTCCATTTGAAAGTATAAACAATCCAAAATATTTTTCCAATATGGTTTCACCTCTTACATAAATCCTTAAACCATTCAAAACTTTCATAAAACAATTCTAAAGAGTGTACCAAATCTTTTCACATAAAACCCATTTCAAAACCGTATTTCAAGGACAAAATCACACCAATACAAATTCAAAACTGAATTGGCATCCCTAAAAAGATTTATTAAACTACCTCCAAGTGTTATACAAACACCTCAAACAATACCACAAAAGATCCACATGAAAAGCACATTTTTCAAAATCACTTTCAAGAAGTACAATAAGGTTTTAAACCTTAAACCAATAACAAAACCCTCTTTAAAACATAATGTCACACCAATACCATGCCAAATCAGAATTTTCAGCCCAAAAAAGATTTCTTAAACCAATTTCATATGTTATAATACACACCCAAACAATACCCAAAGGGTTGCGCATGAAAAACACCCAATTCTAAGCTAAAATGAAACTATAAAAATAAATGCTTAATCAAATTCAACGTAAACAATTTTCGCACCACATACATCATATTAGGAACATGCATAATAAGTAATTCAAGCAAACTAACTCATCTAGAAATGGTTACACATGGAATCACCTACCGGAAGTGTCAAATCCCTCAAAACTTGGTGTGAAACATCAACCGCACCAACGTCGCACCACAAGGAAGATAAATCCAGACCTATACCACAATATTTGACAAATAAAGACTCCAAATAAAACTCTAGGTTCGAACCCTAACTTCTGGAAATTTTAGAACATAATGAAAGAGAGAGGAAACCCTAAGGGAAAAGGAAGAAACCAAGAAGGAATCACTTACCCAAAACAATCCTGAAGAAAACGACCCAAAATCGACCAGAATCTGAATTTTAAAACAGATAAAAATTTAATGGAGATTCGAACAAGAATGAAGAGGTCATGGAGGAACTGGAATGGGGGGAAAATGATAAAAATTGAAGGAGTTATGAAAAGATCAATTTACCTCTTCAAATCTGGGCGATTTTTGAAATCTAGAGAAGTTTCTCCCAATTTCGTGATGAAACTGAGCTCAAAAGAGGGGGAGGAGAGCATGGGGGCGCGCCTTAGGTCTGTGGGCTCGAGGGAGAGTTAGAATCACCGAAAAATGCTAATAATGAAAGAGATGTTAAAAAATTAAAAAATATTTTTAATGCGGGAAATGGGCTTTCGGGCAGGCCCAATCTCTTAAATAAAAACTCATATCCACCATGATTATGGATTCCTAAATGGTCCAAATTAATATGGTGGTGTTAATATTTCAGGGGATGAAAAGTAGGAATTCGAATCGATGAAAAATGTTGAAAAATGAAAGAGTTATAAAGGAATCAAAATTTATTTTTAAATCTGGAATTAGACTCAAAGTTTGGCCCAATTAATGAAAACTTACTCATTTATCCATAAAAGATTGGGAAACCCCAAAAACAAAGCCTGAATGAAAATTAAATGAAACATGACTTTAAAATAAGTCATGTATGTGATAGACACTAGTACTAGAAAAATTATGAGATCTCAATAAAATGTTGTTGATGATATATTTTCTATGAATGCTTTTAAAACTTATTGATGGCAATGGATTTTGACAGATGTCGATATCATAATAATTGGCCAAAATTATTAAAGGAACTTATGAAATGTTCAACATATAAAGTTTTGGATTGATTATCCAAACTATCAAGACTATTGAATATCGATGATCTTATTATAAGAAATATTCTTCCTTGTATATTTGGATATTTATATGAATCCCAGAAGGGTTCGAAATGCCTGAAGCATATTCAAGTTTCACCCAATCTGATAAATTATGGGGTAAAATAAATAGTGTGTATCCATATTAAGTTAAGGAAGAATGTAAATTGAATTTATCATCTCATGGTTTGTATGAATCATTATATTCATCATATTATTAAGGTGTTTTGAAAAGCATCTAAACTCTTGAAGAGTTTTCTAAAATCAATGAATTATTTGATCATGAAATTACATGGGATGTCCATGTATTTTGATCCCGAAGATGAAATATTAAATTTTGGAATTGTTTTACCCTTAATGAATAATTAAATCTCTTGCTTCTAAGAGTGATAGATTTCAAACATTTGGGGTTGATGAAGAACATACTTATCCCAAAATGATTAAATATAAATGCACATTTTATTTATCCTTGAAGGATATACTTGTACATGTGCATATGTACCTTGCAAATAACAATAAATTATATTATGATGCAAGGTAATGTTCTTCCCCATTCATTGAAATCTAAATGGTATAAGTTATTATTATTCCAAAATTCAAAACTGAATGTTTTGGTTATGAATTGATCATGAACATTATATGAGTTAAATAATGTAGTGATGATCATTATGAGTGGGAGATGTAACTGTTGTACTCTTTTTCTCTTAGTCAAGTTTTTTCCACTGGGTTTTCTTGATAAGGTTTTTAACGAGGCAATACTCTAGGGACTTGAAGTTATTGTACTCTTTTTCCCTAATTAAGTGTTTTCCCCCTGAAGGGTTTTTCCTTGATGAGGTTTTTAATGATGCAATCATACATCATAAGAGATATCCAAGGAAATGTTATAAATTATTATTGATATCTATAATTAATTGAAATTGTTGGTCTTCCCCATGAGTTAGTAATTTTTAATGAGATCTTTTACCTATGGTCTTCCTCCCATGTCTTGAAGACATAATTAAATGATAATATTAATTGATGTCCAGAAGACACAACTAAATGATATAATCAGGGGGGTTGGGAATGCTGCACTCCTTTTCCCTTCGTCAGGTTTTTACCACTGGGTTTTTTCTGATAAGGTTTTTAATGAGGTAGCATGACATGAAATTCTTTTATTTTGGCTTCACTTATTTTTCCCACATGGTTTTTTTAAGTGAAGATTAAATAAGGTTCCATAAAATTATGACATCTAAGAGGGGGTGTTATGAAATGTTATTAATGGATGTCATAATTATGACAATAATGATGACTCCACAATTCCCAATTAATTCTCCTCTTAATGACCAACCTTTCATATTTTCACCGTTGGATCAGATCTCATGTACTCTATAAATATGGTGATATGTTAATGAAATGAGATGGACTTTTGGCTCTACATTGTGTTCTCTACTTGTATTTCCTTTGTATTTGTATTTCCATTTGTTATTATCATCGTCATACGCAAATTTGACATTCGCTTTCTCAACGACGCGCTTCGCCTACGATCGATCTTACATTTCCGGTTTCGAAATACTTTGCGGTTTCAATCAGCGTTTGATCAATTTCACAGCAATATATATTTAAATATAGAACATGTTGAAATGCATAATATATTTAAAACACTTAATATTTGTTATCGAATGACGGTAATTTTTCTTGTATTTAAAATACATAACATGTTTTGAGTTAATATCATGAATATTTAGAGATACGGTATATTTCGAAGGACAAAACATATTAAATGTTGTTTTTCGTGTGATATGTTCTATAAATCATTTTAAACACAAAACACGTGTTATTAAAACACTTAAATATTTGACACACAAAATCATAAATTATTTTACAATAAAACAGTTACTAATATATATTTTTACACATCATTTATATATGTGTGTGTGCATGCATGTATGTATATATTTATGAACCAAACATAATATTGATATATATTTATATATATAATTTATTCTGAAAAATATTTATAATAATGCAGGGGGTACACGAGATAATATATGCACAAAACATAATAATTATTTAAGGAATCATAATAATAATAATTTAAGGAATCATAATAATTTAAATGATTTTATTTTAAATCTAAGTAGTTCAGCATTTTCCTGATGTTAATCTCCGTATTAAAACTTTATTTTTCTATATTTATATTTATTTATTTTTTCATATTTTTATTTAAAATGTAAATAAAAAACAATTAATTAACGACCAGAAGTTAATACACATAATTGATATACTATTAACATTAAAACATCAAAATAAAATAATTATGGGATGTTCCAAATATAAACCGTTGACCACGTTCTCTTTGACTCTCCTCCGATAATATTGGCCAATCCGTCCCCGCAATTTCCCACCCACCGTACTATTCGTTATCTATAAGCACTTCGCCACCACCTTCATCTCCCCCACCTTTTCCATCAATGGCTCCGACTCCATTGCTCCTCCTCCTCCTCCTCACTTTACATTCGGTAGCCGGTCAGGCGGCTCCCGGCGGCGACGTGTATCAGAGCTTCGTGCAGTGTCTGTACGATCAAACGAAGGCGCCGCCGGGCAGCCTCTCCTCCGTCGCCTTCCCCCCGTCCAACCCCTCCTTCTCCGCCGACCTCAATGCGCGCGTCCGCAACCTGCGGTACAAGACGGCGGCCACCGCCAAGCCGGTTCTCATCGTCGCCCCCGCCGCCGTCCCCCAGGTGCAGGCCACCGTCGTCTGCGCCAAGAATCTGAACCTGCAGCTCCGCACCCGCAGCGGCGGCCACGACTACGAGGGGGTGTCCTACACCTCCACCACTCCGGGCCCCTTCGCCGTGCTGGACATGTTCAACCTCCGCTCCATTTCCGTGGACGTGGAGTCCAAGACGGCGGTGGTCCAGTCCGGCGCCTCCCTGGGGGAGCTCTACCACGCCATCTCCCAGAAGAGCAAGCTCCTGGCGTTCCCGGCGGGGGTGAGCCCCACGGTCGGGGTGGGCGGGCACATCACCGGCGGGGGATACGGCACCCAGATGCGCAAGTACGGCCTGTCGTCGGACAACGTCATCGGCGCGGAGATCGTGGACGTGAGCGGGAAGCTGATGGACAGACAGGGGATGGGGGAGGATCTGTTCTGGGCGATCCGCGGCGGCGGCGGCGCGAGCTTCGGGGTGATCGTGTCGTACACGCTGCAGCTGGTGGCGGTGCCCCCCACGCTGACGGGGTTCAGGGTGGAGAAGTTCGCGGCGGAGGGCGGGACGGACGTGCTGGTGAAGTTCCTGGCGGTGGCGGCGAGGATCGACCCCGACCTCTTCATCCGCGTCCTCATCCAGCCGGTGACGCCCAAGGGCGACTCCAAGGCGGCGGGGAAGACGACGAGGCTGACGTTCATGTCGGTGTTCCAGGGCGACCGGGCCCGGCTGCTGTCCCTCCTGAACAGGGAGCTCCCGGAGCTGGGGCTCACGGCGGAGCAGTGCCGGGAGTTTGACTGGGTCCACTCCGTGCTGTTCTTCGCGAACTTCGACCCGGCGACCTCGCCGGTGGAGGCGCTGCTCAACCGGAGCGAGTCGGAGGAGAAGTTTCTGAAGAGGAAGTCGGATTTCGTGGTGCGGCCGCTGACGAAGGCGGAGCTGGAGGGGCTGTTTAGGAAACTGGAACAGGGTAGGACGGGGATGGTGTTCAACCAGATGGGGGGGAGGATGGGGGAGATCCCGGAGGGCGCGTCGCCGTACCCGCACCGAGCGGGGCACATCGTGAAGGTGCAGTATTCCGGGAACTGGGAGGAGGAGGACGGCGGCGACGCCGTGACGGGGAAGTGGATAACAGAGATGCGGGAGCTGTACGAGTTCACGGCGCCGCTGGTGTCGCAGAAGCCGAGGGAGGCGTTCCTGAACTACCGGGACCTGGACATCGGGATCAGCAGGCGGGGGACGTACGCGGAAGGGGAGGTGTATGGGCGGAAGTACTTCAAGGGCAATTTCGACAGGCTGGTGAAGGTGAAGACGGCGGTGGATCCCGGGAACTTCTTCCATTACGAACAGAGCATCCCCACTCGCTCTTCGTAAGAAAATGACTGGCTGGGCCACTCATTGATCATATAAATAGAATGATTAATAAAAACATATTATACCACATACATTCATAAATATCCGCTCAAACAATTATACCACATTCTTGCTCTAAGGGTGCACCTTACTTGGTAGGTGCTTCTCGGCGAGATCTCGTGTTCAAGTATCACCGAGTTCATTCTTATATTGTTTGTTGCATGATTTTATTTGTACTGTAGCCCCTTCCCCGCATAAACTGAGGCTTCCGCCTCAACTTTGAATTATACCACATTCATCTATATCCTTTTAATCCATACAAAAAATTTATGTAATTTAATTGAATATAGGTATTTGGGTTTTGATTTCAATACTTCATTTTTCATCGATTCACACACACACACACACATATGATACTATCACTCATATAAATAAAGTGTAACAACATCACTACAACAAAAACGGGAAGGGAAGAACCACCTTTTATCAGCGCTAAGAAAAAAGCGTTGATAAAGAAGCCCTTTATAAGCCCTTTTTTCTTTGCACTTATAAAGAGTACTCTTTATAATCGCTAACAAACACTAGCTGAAAAAAGCTTCCTTTATCAGCGTTAAAATTTTAGCGCTGATAAAGAAGCCCTTTATAAGCGCTAAAAAAGCGCTAGCTAAAAAGAGCTTACTTTATCAGCGCTAAAATTTTAGCGCTGCTAAAAGAAACCTTTATCAACGCTTTTTTAGCGGTGATAAAACCATAATCTCATATTTTATAAAATCTGGTGCACAGTATCCTCTGTTTATCGCACCCTCAAGCCCTTGCGGTGTTGTACCCCTGTGACAACCCCCCCCTGATCTTCTCTTAGTCGGACCTCCGCTGCTAGCCCTACTCCTTATCCTCCCCCTTGAACCCCTTCCGTGGATCCTCCTCCCCGCAAACCCTACTTCCTCCTCTCCGCTGGACCCTACTCCCCGCGAACCCTACTCTATTTCTCAATGGTGGCGGCTCCTCCCGTGCACCTCCCCCTCGCAGTCGCGCCTTCCCCTCCCGACGTAGCGCAGAAGGCTCCCTGACCACTCGACGCTTCTTCTCTCCCTCCATCACGGGTGCGATCTACTCTGTGTAAGTCTCACACTTCTCCTTTTAGGTTTATTTTTGGTGGATAGGTTTTGTGAGAGTAGTTTTCATTAGGGTGATGTTTGGATTCTTCCCCATGATCACCATCCTTGGATTAGATGCTAACTAACACAGAGTTCTAACAATCTATGTCATGAAATAACACACGTAGTGGATTCTTATACTTGGTTAACAGATGATTTGAACTAAAGTATGACTTTTTTATGGTTCCCCATGGGTCCTTATGATGTTTGGAACTAGAATTTATTTTTCACTAAGTGTCATGTATGAGGGTTTGATATTCTCGTGCTACCTCAAGCTAGACCTTGTTATACATGAATATTCTATTAATGTTGAGTGTTTTTTCTTCATCATTCTGGTGGAGTGGGTTTATCTATACTGGGGAAAGTGGTCTTTTTGTAAACCCCTTCATAAAAAAGAAGAGTTTTGATAGTACCCACCTAATTATTAATTGGTTACACTTTGTGGGTGTCATGATGTGCTGGTGATTGTGTTTATGGGGAAGGTTCTATTTATGATAGTGATTAGGACCCCTCAAATATAGAAAGTGTATCCAACCCTGTGGATGTTAAGTTATATTTCCCTTAGTTGGTGAGCATGGTTTTATGTGATGTGTGCAAGAAGAATATTTTTCTTCCCTATGAATGTTGAGGAATTCTGGAATGCTTCATAAGGGAGACTTATGGTTAACTCTTGGTAAGGATATGGTGTATGCATCAACCCATATACCAGAGATGATGAGTGTCTTTGTGAAGTTATAGTGTTCTAAATTGAATCTCTCCTTGAGACGGTTCATAGTGAAGCCTATAAGCCATTTAGGTTCATTTATTATTAAACCAAGATTCATGTAGTGGCCTCCAGTCTTCATGCACTAGGCCCACAGAAGATGAGAAGATCAGAGTAGCGCATCCATGGAAAGGTGAATGGTATTCTTTGGAAAATGACTTTGGGTTTAGATAGTGGTATGAACATGTGAGCAGTTGTATTTGGGTGGTTAATTCTTTTTAGGATTGTGGGTTGTTTCTTGACTTCGATCAATGGTAAATTCCACACATCTTTCTTTTATGTCAAGGATAATTTAAGGGTGGTGTCAACTTAGTGAACCTCTATGACCAGTTGTTCCTAGGTGCTAGTTTAGAAGGTTTTTATTGAAAATGGGGAGACACCATGCACTTCATTGGGTAGATAGTGATTCTTCCCTGATACCTATTATGGGTATCAAGATTGTTATTTTGAATGGAGATTGATCTAGGAAAGAACTACCCTTGGTGTGTCAGGCCAAGTGATTTTGGTTAAGTACACCTACACTATGGAGAACCCGATTATGTGATGGGGGATGAATTTATTCTCAGGAGATTGTAAATGTCTTTCACTTGGTTGGATTGTATTTCATCTCTTTTTATTAAATCCATTAATTTATGTTGATCAATTCATAGACCAACCTCTAGTGGTTTGGGGGAATTCAATATGTAATACTAAGATTTGGATGGCTATATTAGTGTTCTATGATTATGCCTATGGTTTGAGTTGATATCATAATCTTTTAAGGTAGTGTTCTTCTGGGATGTAGGGTTAGCAGCACCCACCCACAGTAGGTGTGTGATGCAAGTCTCATGTCAGGAGGCACTATCATTCATAGGTACCTCAAGAATAGCCCATTACTCCAAGGAATTTAATATGATTGTGATGGGTATAGACATATCACATTGCATTTTCTTAACATTCATGCTATAGTCAAAGAGGCAGTCGACGAATAGCCAAGGCAGAGGAAGGAACTGGAGAAAGGAGGTCTATACAGCACTGAAGTGATGGAGGAGATAGGGGAGAAGCATGAGGTGGATGGAACTTTGGTTTGATTCTACTAACACTACCCCAAAGTAGACCATTCCTATATTGGGAAGTTAGTGGTTAGAATCTCAGATAGTTGTAGTCACTAGAGTCTTTTTACCAGGAGGCTCCAGGAGTGTTTGTAGGTACGATCTATGTTCGTTATACTTTTTTTTAGTACTATTAGAAATAGGTACTAGAAACCATTTTTCCTAATTTTTTCAATTATTTTCTAGGTATATGGTAGGAGTTGGTAGAGCCCCATGTTAGTGAGGGAGAGTTATTGCATATTCTTTAGATGTTCATGATAGAATTTATGTTTACTAACCTTAATTTTCTATTTCTTATGTTAATTTGGGTAGCAAAACCTATGATATTCCATAGTAATTTTGGATAAACCTAGGTTATTTGTTTCCCCCGCGAACCCCTTTGTGTTTGGAAATTTATCCACTATATTAGTTTTCTCATCAAAATTGTATCCTTGTTTTCATTTTATTTGAGTTTGGTCACTAGTTTTGGGCTGTTTAATGTGATTATTTTATTATGAATGAGGTGGCTGGTAGGGGTGGTTAAAAGGATGTTTAATGTTTTTCTACAAGGGTGGTGGGTGCTAGAACTATTGGTAAGGGGCTTGGAAAGTGTGTTGATTTTGATGGGGGGTCTATCCTAGTTCTGTTGATTTCTAAATCTTTATTGGAAATGGTTAGGCTCTATTAATCTCTATTTTTATAAGTGGTTATGTTCAACTGTATTTTGAAGTCTTGTTATGTGTATTTGAATCATAAATACTAATATTTGAGATTCAAATAGGATGGAGATGAATAAAGATTGGATGGATGCTAATCGTTTGGCAATAGAGTATGAGAATGGAGTGAAATAGTTCATCAAGTTTACAAAGGATCACGCAAAAGATTCTTCTCAAATCCTTTGTCTGTGTTTATGTTGTTTTTATTCTAGACTAATTACTCTAGAGGAGTTGGAAGAAAATTTGATATGTCATGGAATAGATCAGAGTTATAAATGTTGGAATAAACACGGAGAAAAAGCGAATGTAGCTACTGGCTGTGATAAAACTGCGTTTTATGGATCATCAGATATGAATACAAATATGGATAATGAAGAAGACCGTATGCAGGATGTGATTACAAATGTCAATGATGATGAAGATCGTATTGAGGAAATGACAAGGACAATTGAAGATGAACTTTGTGATTGCCCAAAATTGTTTGAGAAGTTAAAGAGTTGTGCAAAGATGTCATTGTATGCTGGTTGCACTAAATATACAGCATTGTCAGCTGTACTGAAGTTGTATAAATTGAAAGAAGGCAATGGATGGAGTGATGTTAGTTTTATAGAACTATTTGCTCTCTTTAATGACATGCTCCTGGAAGATAATGAGCTCCCAAACCGGACATATAAAGCTAAACAAATGCTACGCTCGATGGGTATGATTTCTGAAAGAATACATGTCTGCCTGAAAGACTGTATACTGTTTCACAAGGAGAAAAAATCACTTACAGAATGCCCAAATTGTGGTTCTTCTTGATACAAGAAAGATGAATCCAGTCCTATGAAATTTGTATGGTACTTTCCAATCATTCCAAGGTTTAGACATCTATATAGAAGTGAAGAAACTGCAAGACAATTGTCGTGGCATGCAGATAAAAGAAATAAAGATGGGAAATTACGTCACCCGACCGACTCTCCTCAATGGAAGATAATTGATCATGAGTATCTTGAATTTAGAAAAGATCCAAGAAACCTTTATCTTGCGTTATCTACAGATGGAGTGAATCCTTTTGGTTTTCAAACCAGCACTCATAGTACATGGCCTGTTATGTTGGTAAATTATAACTTGCCACCCTGGTTATGCATGAAGTGAAAATTCATCATGTTATCTATTCTTATATCAAGACCAAAACAACCAGGTAACGATATTGATGTTTATTTGTCTTTTTTGATCAAGGATTTGAAGTTATTGTGGGATTTAAGTGTTATATTGTATGATGCTTATAAAAGTGAATATTTCACGTTGAGAGCGATGTTGTATGGGACGATAAATTATTTCCTTGCTTATGGAAATTTTTCAGGCTATAGCATTAAAAGAAATCAATGGTGTCCCATGTGTAAAGAAGATACAGAATCAATTAAGTTGAAACATTCATCAAAATCTGTGTTTATAGGACATCATAGATTTCTAACTTGTTGGAATAAGTACCGATCTTGGAAGACATCATTCAATGGAAGTTCAGAACAATGCACAACACCATCTCCACTAATAGGTGATCAGCTGTTTGAGAAAGTAAAATATGTGAACACTGTTTTTGGTAAACCATTTTTGAAAAACCTTATGAAAATCGGTTGGAAAAAAAGATCAGTTTTTTTGAATTACCATACTATAATTGTTTGTATGTCAGACATTTTCTTGATGTGATGCATGTGGAAAAAAATGTATGTGATAATGTTATCGGAATGTTGCTAAATGCCCCTGAAAAAACAAAGGATGGAATTAATGCAAGGTTGGAAATGGTTGACATGGGAATATGAGAAGAGTTGGCTCCCGTGAAGGGTGAAAATTGAATGTTTTTTCCTCCATCTGCTTATACTCTTTCTAGGGAGGAGAGATATCAGTTTTGCAACTTGTTCAATGATGTAAAGATTCCATAGGGGTATTCATCAAATATCAAAAACATTGTGTCAATGAATGATTTGAAGTTAAAAGGTTTGAAATCACATAACTGCCATGTTTTGATGCAATATTTAATTCCTATAGATTTGCATTGAATTTTTCCCAAGAATGTTCATCATACGTTAACCAAACTTTGTTTATTTTTCAAATCTATATGTAGTAAAGTTTTAGACTCAGCGAAATTTCCAGCCATGGAAAGAGAAATTGTCATCATATTATGTGAATTAGAAATGTTCTTCCCGCCAACATTCTTTGATATGATGGTTCATTTGATGCTTCACTTGGTGAGAGAGATTCAAATTTGTGGTCCTGTGCACTATAGATGGATGTACCCCATTAAACAGTATATGAATATTTTTAAAGGACATGTCAAAAATAGAAGTCGGCCAGAGGGTTGTATAGTGGAGCGATATATTGTTGAGGAAGCCATTGAATTTTGTACCGGATACCTATCTGATGTGGAAAGCATTGGTCTCCCAAAATCTCATCACACTGGACACATTGAGGGTGAGGGAATTTTTGGAAGAGATGTTGTGACAATTAATATTACAGATCAGGAGCAGGCCTACCTTTATGTTTTTCATAACAGTTGGGAGGTTTCTCTATATATTGAAACCCACAAAGAAATTCTTAGGCAGTTGAATCCATCAAGGGATGAAAAATGGATATCAAATACACATAATCACTAGTTTATAGGATGGTTTTAGGACCATATTTTTAAGGAGTTAGATGAAAATATGAATTCAATTTCAGAATGACTTCAATGGATAGTCGCTGGACCAAGTGTGTATGTATTATCTTACAATGGTTATGTAATTAATGGTTATACATTCAATACAGATGAACATGATGAAGATAGTACCATGAAAAATAGTGGAGTTACACTTGTGGTTGAAGTGATGCATGTTTCTGGTAGTAAGGACATAAATACAATTTATACAAATATGTCATACTTTGGAATTATCAAACAAATATGGGAGTTGGATTATACGACATTCCAATTGCCTATTTTTCAATGCAAATGGGTTAATAACAATAGTGGTGTTAAAATAGATGAATTGGGATTTATGAAAGTTGATTTTAGTAAAGAAGGGTACAAAGAAGAACAGTTTATAATGGCATCACAAGTGGTACAAGTATTTTATGTTCTAGATTCATCAAACTGAAAGTGGTCAATTGTTTTGTTACCGTCCAAAACTACTGAAGGGTCCGATGAAAATTCAGTTGAGGACGATCCTTTCAGTGGTACGTCGCAATCATTTCACTGTGGACCCAATATAGATGATGTTTTATATGTTAGAGGAGACCATAATGAAGGGATTTTGATAATCGATAAAGGTGTCAAATCCCTCCATCCTTTGAAAAAAATAAAGAGAGTTCAATAAACAGGTTATATTTTGTTTGTAATATAGATCTTGTTATCTAATGTTATTATCTTATCATTACTAAATTTATGTAATCTAAATCAACTGTTCAACCACTTTTGTAGATAAAGACTTCTGTACGTTCTAGTGATCCTAACCTCGAGGCTGAACAAGTCTCTCAAGATATTGCTGCTTCTGCTACTGCAGCTGCTCACAGTGTAGAGAAACAACAAGTTTCTGAACCTATTGCTGCTCCTAGTGTTGAGGTCCAATAACCATAAGTACATGGCGTTGATATCATTTCAGATAAACATATAGATGATGTTGATATCGATGAAATGGTCGGAGATGAAGGACTGACATCGCAAAAAACACAGGTGCGTCGTAGTTTGATGGTGTTAGCCAAAGTTTTTAAGGCAAAAATAAAAGGCATCAAATTTGATGTCGGATGGAATGCACAAGGACAACATGTGAATCCCAAAAAGGCTATGTTTAGTAGTTACATTGGGATTGTCACTCGACAACGCGTGCCAATTGACATAGATTCATGGCACCATGTTATGTCCGGGCTAAAGGATGTGATATGGGAAGAAATTATTACAGTAACATTATGATATTATTTCTTAAATTTACTAGAAAATAAAATAATGAAACAATGTCTTACTCTTCTCAATCTCTTGCAAAGTACATTTATAGTATAATATTCACACAAGAATTATGTACTAAGGCATACAGGAAGGTGTCATCGAGGTTTTCACACTATTTTAACAAAATGTCACCTGAAAGATTCCAAAGGTAAAATAAACCCGTACCCACCCCTTGTCTACGCTCACCTGATATCCCAAGAAGCATGGGATTCATTTATTGGACGTTGTGAGGATGAGAAGTTTAAGGTACATTGTGGATGATAATACGTTGTTTGAGGATGCATGTATTCATCACTTTGATTGTAAATATTTCATTTATGAAACAACAACTCAATACTGAAAATAAGGAACGTACATCAAAACCAACATACCCCTATCGTAAAGCAAGGATGGGGTATGCTTCACTAGAAAAGAAAATGGTATGTATTTTAAATTTACAGTAATATTTTTAGGTTCCAAGAAATAATATCATAATTATCTTTCTATATTTATATGTAGATTGATGAGTCTAAAACCAAAGACACTTTCATCCCACGTCATGTGCTATGGAAGGAGGCACGTGTGAATAAGAAAGGGAAGCTAGTAGATGAAAACACACAAAAAGTGTTGGAAATATGTGTAAGTATGACATGATAAAAATATTTGTTTTAAATTTCTATTACATAAAAATAATTAGTTATTTTTATATATCTAACAGTCATAGGAATCAGCTACTCCTGTAGCGGATGCAGACCTATTATCAACGAATTTGAAGTGGCCAGAACAATACAGTCGTGTCAGAGGTGTGGGGTTTGGGGTGACACCCCGAGTATATTATGAGAAAAAAAATAAACAGATGATAGAGATGAAAAAATGAAACAAATGAGTGAAAGAGTAGAAACTCTTGAAGAACGATTTCAATGGCAGGGAGAGTTACTAGCAACTTTTATGGGTGGGAAGCAAGGAGAAAACACAACTCAGGAATAACCAGCGCGTGAAGATCCTGCCCCACCCCCACCAGTTTTGAGGTGAGCCATTCCCCTCAAAGAACTATCTTAGCCGTGGTAACCAATATTCTAATAATTGTTCCCATGAAATGTGAATCAGACAAACACTAATACTTTTCCTATACTGATCTTCTATAGGGTGATAATGACTATGATTTATATCTGTCAACACCCACCTATCACCTTGTAGCAAGGGCTACGATGTTCAACATCCCAGAGGACAAGCTGCATAATAGACCACTTCCGAAAGATCATCTGAAAGTGACGATTATTGTAGCTCATTATCCAAAAGTAGAGCTACCTATTCCACTTGATGATGATGATATTTATACGGTCTAAAAGGATATTGGTACATTCATTGCATGGCCGTCACAACTTGTAAGAGTACATGTGGACAAATAGGTATTTATTTCCATTTTTTCAAGCTGAACCTTTAACAATTATTGAAAAATGGGTATAAACCAATGAATGTTATTATAGACGGAGAAAGGGAAGTGGGTGATAAGAAACGTCAGCTCAAAATCATCTAAAGGATCAACCAACCGATCCCAAAGAGCCACTGAAAGCACAATAACACCACCTTTTCTCTATCCACATTTACTAGCATTGAAGACTCATGTGGATACGAAGCTAATAGGTGGTAGTAGTCATATAGTGGTTTTTGAAAAGAATATATACAGAGAGGAAATTCAAGATTTTTTTGTTGCTGAAAATTTAAATGAGATCCTTGAATATGGTTGCCTAGGCATCACAATTGTAAATTTATATATGAGGTATGTTTTCATAAATTAATTTTCTAAAAGATGATATAATGTGAAAACTATGACTAAATGCATTTTATATTATTGACAGACGTATATATGAAAAACAGTTGAAGGAATTTTCCCATGATCCAAAATTCAGACTCGTTAGTCCTCATACCACATCAACACGACTAACAAAATTAAAGCCATGAAAAAAGGATGAAATAGTGAATGGATTACTGAAAACATTTGAAAGAAAAATTATGGATGACAGACTCTTCCTAATACCAACAATGTAGGGGTAAAACTCTACGATTAAAGCATATAAATTATATTTTCACTTATTTTATTACTTATTACTTTTTTGTGTTTTTAGGCAACATTGGCTGCTAATTGCGGTGAACTTGGATACTCCAAAGATTTATTTTCTGGATTCAATGCAAGGATATCCAACAAACCGACCACACATGATGGAGTATGTGAATATGTAAGACACTAAATCCTACATTTTAGGTCTAAACATAAATTAATATAATTTATATTATCTTTTACTGAGGATTCTATTATGATAGGGTGGTGTATCATTATCGTCTAAAAAAGGAATGAGGACATGGGATAAGCATAAGGAGACGAGAAAGTACTACATCTGGACAAATATCAGGGTATATATAATAAAATTTCACTATCCAAAAACATATCAACACAAGTTACTTATTCTCCTAATGATCAAATTTTTTGTAGTGTCCAAAAAAAAACAAATGATAAGGATTTTGGTTATTATGTTTGTAAATTTATGAAAGAGATTGTTTTTTATCAACAAACTAGCATCCCTAATGAGGTATTTTAAAAAACAACTACTATTTCATTTAAAATTATTTATTAATTATTTATTTATATATTTTACAGTACAACTATGACTATCGAAAATCCTCATACTCACAAGATGATATAGATTTGTTCATAAATGAGTGGGATGCATACCTGATAGAAGATTGTACACAAATAGCATGAAGATCTGACTTGGGGACATGTACAATTGGCGGTCATTTTTGAGAGGGGTTAAGGGGATCAAAATATGAAACATTGTTGTATGTAAATGTTTTTAGGAAAATTGTAATTGTTATTAAATAAAACATCCTTTCTCTAATGATTCATTTTCCCATTTTAACAGATGAAATTCACCAGTAACATGCAAGAATGATGAACCACTTTTCTTTGGGATTTGGATAAGAAAAACCAGTAAAATCCCCAAAATACCTTCATATCTGGCCAAATGCATTTGGATTGTGGTGATAATTTATGATAATGATACATGGGTCATTTTTAACATGTATGAGTCAAACCCGCCTCAATCCAAAGCACACTGTGGCCGGTATCACTCAAAGTAGATCTCTTTTGTTTAAAATGGACAGAATTTTAAGTGAAAACAAAAACTGACGTACGAAAATCCAACCAAATGCATTCTAATTGTGTTGATACTTCAAGAGAACAATACATGGGTCATTTTTGATGTGTATGAGTCAACCCATATTCAATCCGAGGCACGGTGTGGCTGGTATCACTCAAAGTGTCTCTATTTTGTTTAAACTGGACAAAATTTTATGTGAAAACAACAACTGACATACGAAAATCTGACCAAACGCATTCATATTGTGTTGATAATTTATGAAAATGATCCATGGGTAATTTTTGATGTGTAAGAGTCAACCCCGCCTCAATCCGAGGCCCGATGTGTCTGGTATCACTCAAAGTGTCTCTCTTTTGTTTAAAATGGATAGAATTTTAAGTGAAAACAATAACTAACGTACGAAACTCTGACCAAACACATTCTGATTGTGTTAATACTTTAGGATAATGATATATGGTCCATTTTTGATGTGTAAGAGTCAACCCTTCCTCAATCTGAGTCATTTTGTGGCCGATATCACTCAAAGTGTCTCTCTTTTGTTTAAAATGGACAAAATTTTAAGTGAAAACAACAAATGACGTACGGACATCCAAAAAAATGCATTTGGATTGTGTTGATACTTTAGGAGAACGATAAATGGGTCATTTTTGACGTGTAAGAGTCAACCCCGCCTCAATAAGAGGAACGATATGGCTAGTATCACTCAAAGTGTCTCTCTTTTGTTTAAAATGGACCTAATTTTAAGTGAAAACAACAACTGACGTACGAAAATACAACCAAACGCATTCATATTCTGTTAATAATTTAGGATAACTAATCATGGGTCATTTGTGACATGTAAGAGTCAACCTATCCTCAATCCGAGTCAAGGTGTGGCTGGTATCACTCAAAGTGTCTCTCTTTTGTTTAAAATGGACATAATTTTAAGTGAAAACCACAACTGACATACGGAAATCCAACCAAACGCATTTGGATTGTGTTGATACTTTAGGATAATAATACATGGGTCATTTTTTATGTGTAAAAGTTAAACCCTCCTCAATAAGAGGCATGGTGTGATATGTATCACTCAAAGTGTCTCTCTTTTGTTTAAAATGGACAAAATTTTAAGTGAAAACAATATCTGACGTACGGAAATATGACCAAATGCTTTCGTATTATGTTGATAATTTAGGGGAATTATACATGGGTCATTTTTGTTTTTTAAGAGTCAACTCTGCCTCAATCCAAGGCATGGTTTGATCGGTATCACTGAAAGTGTCTCTCTTTTGCTTAAAATGGACAGAATTTTAAGTGAAAACAACAACTGACATACTAAAATCTAACCAAACACATTAAAATTGTGTTTATACTTTAGGGGAACTATCCATGGGTCATTTTTAACATGTAAGAGTCAACCCCGCCTCAATATGAGGCACGGTGTGGCCGGTATCACTCAAAGTGTCTCTCTTTTGTTTAAAAGAGACAAAATTTTAAGTGAAAACAACAAATGGTGTACAAAAATCTGACCAAACGCATTCTTATTGTGTTTATACTTTAGGTTAATGATAAATGGGTCATTTGAGACATGTATGAGTCAACCCCACCTCAATCTGAGACACGGTGTGGCTGATATCACTCAAAGTGTCTCTCTTTTGTTTAAAATGGACAAAATTTTAAGTGAAAACAACAACTGACATATGAAAATCCAACCAAATGCATTCGTATTGTGTTGATAATTTAGGGTAACAATACATGGGTTATTTGTGACATGTAAAATTAAACCCACCTCAATCTGAGGCATGATGTGGCTGGTATCACTCAAGGTTTCTCTCTTTTGTTTAAAATGGATAGAATTTTAAGTGAAAACAACAACTGACTTATGGAAATATGACCAAATGAATTCGGATTGTGTTGATAGTTTAGTGGAAACATCCATTAGTAATTTTTGACATGTATGAGTCAACCTCGACTCAATACGAGGCACGGTGTGGCTGGTATCACTCAAAGTGTCTCTCTTTTGTTTAAAATGGACAAAATTTTAAGTGAAAACAAAAAATGACGTATGTAACTCCAACCAAATGCATTAAGATTGTGTTTAAACTTTAAAGGAACGATCCATGGGTAATTTTTAACATGTATGAGTCAAACCCTCCTCAATCCAAGGCACATTGTGGTCGGTATCACTCAAAGTGTCTCTCTTTTGTTTAAAATGGAAAGAATTTTAAGTGAAAACAACAACTGACGTACAGAAATCAGAAAAAATGTATTATTATTATGTTGATACTTTATGATAATGATCCATGAGTCATTTTTGATGTTTAAGAGTCAACCCCGCCTCAATCCAAGGAACAGTGTGGCTGGTATCACTCAAAGTGTCTCTCTTTTGTTTAAAATGGACAGAATTTTAAGTGAAAAAAACTGACGTACGCAAATCCCACAAAACGCATTCAGATTATGTTGATACTTTAGAAGAATGATCCATTGGTCATTTTTGATGTGTATGAGTCAACCATGCCTTAATCTAAGGCATGGTGTGGTCAGTATCACTCAAAGTGTCTCTCTTTTGTTTAAAATGGACAAAATTTTAAGTGAAAACAATAACTGACATATGGAAATCTAACCAAACGCATTCGGATTGTGTTGCTAATTTAGGAGAATGATACATGGGTCATTTTTGACTTGTACGAGTCAAAACCGCCTCAATCCGAGGCACGGTGTGACTGATATCACTCAAAGTGTCTCTCTTTTGTTTAAAATGGACACAATTTTAAGTGAAAACAACAACTGACGTACGGAAATCTGACCAAATGCATTTGGATTGTGTTGATACTTTAGGAGAACTATCCATGGGTCATTTTTGATGTTTAATAGTCAACCCCGCATCAATCTGAGGCATAGTGTGGCTAGTATCACTCAAAGTGTCTCTCTTTTGTTTAAAATGGATAAAATTTTAAGTGAAACAACAATTGACATACGAAAATCCGACAAAATGCATTCAAATTGTGTTGATACTTTAGGAGAACGATCCTTGGGTCATTTTTGATGTGTAGGAGTAAACCCCGCCTCAATCCAAGGCACGGCGTGACCGATATCACTCAAAGTGTCTCTCTTTTGTTTAAAATGGGCAAAAGTTTAAGTGAAAACAACAACTGGCGTACAGAAATCCAACCAAACGCATTCGGATTGTGTTGATACTTTAGGAGAATGATCCATGGGTCATTTTTGATATGTAAGAGTCAACCCAACAACCCCCTGGATGGTACCCCCACCCCTCCTAGACACCACCCCACCACCTGGACACCCCCACCCCTGGACACCCCCACCCCCATGGACAGCCACACCCACCCCTTAGACACCACCCCAACCCCATTGGACAACCCTACCAACCCCCTGTACACCACCCACCCCCCCTTAGACAACCCCACCAACCCCTTATACCACCCCACCCCCTGGACACCACCCCACCCCTTGGACACCCCCACCCCTCTGGACACCCCCACCCCCTGGAAACCCCCACCCATTGGAAAGCCCCCCCAACCACCTGGACACCACTCCATACCCCTGGAAACCCCCATGGACAACCCCCCCCCACCCTGGACAACACCCCACCCCCTGGACACCCCACCCCCTGGACGCCCCCACCACTGGACGCCCCCACCCCTCCTAGACACCACCCCACCACCTGGACACCCCCACCCCCTAGACACCCCCACCCCACCCCATGGACACCACCCACCCCCCTTGGACAGCCCCACAACCCCCTGGACCCCCCTGTACACCACCCCACCCCTGGACACCCCCCACACCTCTGGACACCCCCACCCCCTGGAAGGCCCCCCCAACCCCCTGGATACCACCCCACCCCCTGGACACTCCCACCCCCTAGACACCCACCAACCCCCTGGACGACACCCCCACCCCTCCTAGACACCACCCCACCACCTGGACACCCCACCCCCTTGGAAAACCACCCCACCCCCTGGACACCACCCCACCCCCCTCGAATAGCCCCACCAACGCCCTGGACCGCCCCCACCCCCTGGACACCACCCCACCCCCTGGACACCCCCACCCCTCTGGACACCCCACCCCTGGAAATCCCCCCCAACCCCCTAGACACCACCCCATCCCCCGGACACCCCCATGGATAACCCCTCCACCCTGGATAGCCCCCCCACCCCTGGACTCCCTCACCCCCTGGACACCCACTAACAACCTGGACGACACCCCCACCCCTCCTAGACACCACCCCACCACTTGGACACCCCACCCCCTAGACACCCCTACCCCCTTGGATAGTCACCCCACCCCCTTGGACACCACCCCACCCCCCTTGGATAGCCCACCAACCCCCTGGACCGCCCCTACCCCCTAGACACCCCACTCCTTTGGACACCCCACCCCTGGAAATCCCCCCAACCCCCTGGACACCACCCCACCCCCTGGACACCCCCACCCCTGGACACCCACCACCCTCCTGGACAACACCCCCACCCCTCATAGACACCACCCAACCACCCAACCACCTGGAAACCCCCACCCCCTAAACACCCCACCCCCTTGGATAGCCACCCCCACCCCCTGGACACCACCCCACCCCCCTTGGATAGCCCCACCACCCCCCTGGACCTCCCCCCACCCCATGGACACCACCCCACCCCCTGGACACCCCACCCCCTGGAAATCCCCCCCTAACACCCTGAACACCCCCCTAGACAGCCCCATGGAAATCCCTCCCACACCCTGGAAAACCCCCACCCCCTGGACACCCCACTATCCCCTGGATTCCCCCACCCCCTGGACGGCCCCCACCCCTCCTCGACACCACCCCACCACCTGGACACCCCCACCCGTGGACAAACCCACCCCTATGGACAACCCCCAACACCCCCTGGACACCACCCCACCCCCCCTTGGACAGACCTATCCCCTTGGACACCCCCATCCCCCCAGGCACCCCCACCCCCCTAAACACCCCCTACCCCCCTGGGAAAACCACACCAAACTCCTGAACAGCCCTTGAACCCCTTGAATTCTGAATTTAATTCTTTATGTATTTAATTAACTTATGAATTATGTGTTAATGGTGTATGAGTATACTTGCTGTAATTACCTTATGAATTATGTGTTAATTTTGTATGAGTATACTTGTTGATATGCTGATTTTTTGCAGGTCTTGTTTGGGTGTGCTGTTGCAGAATTTTATATTGCAGCAGATAGGGAATTTATGAGTGTTAAAAAGGCGTTGATAAAGAATCCATTTATCAGCGCTGAGCTTTACAATGCTTTTTTAGCACTGTTAAATCCTGTTTTGAATACTGATAAAGCCCGTTTTTATAGTAGTGCATCCATAAGACACATATTAGCCTTATCAACTACCACAAGATTGATTAGATATTGAAAAGTAATATTATCCATAACAGGAGAATATGTCTACTCATAATCAATTCTGGGTCTCTAAAAAAAACCTTGTACGACAAAACCAGCTTTTTATCATATAATATAATTTTTCTCATTACATTTATGCATAACAACCCATTTATATATAATAGGATTCACAACTTCTAGTGTAAGCATGATATGTCTAAAAACCCTTCATATATTAAGTGAATTTAATCCAACATGCATTTCATCTTTCCATTTATTTTAATTATGCTGTTTTTTATATTCCATATCAGATCTTGGTTTGAGATCTTCATTTTCTGTATCATGTTCCATCGGTTATGAAAATATTTCTTAAATATTTTCCACTTTACTTTTCTGTATCATGTTCCATCGGTTATGAAAATATTTCATAAATATTTTCCACTTTACTTTGATTCCATATATCACATGTAGTGAAATAATTAAAATACATTTCATTATTTCCAAAACCTTCAGGGTTTTTTATATATTGTGAATTATCTTTATGATTCTTATCATGTGTTTCGTTAAGAACACTTAAATTACACGTTTCTTCTAGAACACATACCTCCATAATGAGATTTTCAATTATACTAATTCTTTTTCTTCTTCAAGGATTTCTATTTTTAGATTCAATTGACCTTCCACAATTTAGGCGTGTTTTTGAAATTTCTATAACATAATTATTTAATTGTGTCTTCAAGGCATCAATTCTAGTTGGTGAATTTATAGCACGTACATGTGATTTAGTCACACCCATATATAAATGCATCAAGAAACTGCTTTTATAATTATTGAAAATGTAATTTTTTTATTTCCATCTCACACTACTAGGTGGGAGGATAAAGAAAAATAATGTTTACACATTATAGGAAATATCCTCTCTTTGTTTCTTTTCTCCCCTAATGATGGGAATACTTCTTCATTGAAGTGAAAATTAGTAAAAATGTGCTGTAAATACATCATCAGCTTGTGGTTCAAGATATCTGATTATGGATGGGGATTCATATCCTATATATATTCCCAATCTCCTTTGATGTCCCATTTTTTTATGTTGTTGGGGGAGAAATCATTACATATACTTCACAATAAAAAAAATTTAAGTGGGAGATATTAGGGTCTTGGCCAAATGCCAATTGGAGTGGGGCGTTCTTATAATATGCACTTACTTTGATGCAAACTAATATTGAGGCATGAAATATTTTATTAACCCATATAGAACTTGGTTGCTTTGTTATCATTATTAATGATCTAGCAATAAGTTAGAGGCGTTTTATCAGTGATTCAACTAAACCATTTTACGCATGCACATGGGGAACTTGATGCTCCATAATAATCCCCATTTCCATGAAATAATCATTGAAAGTTTGAGAGGTAAATTCTCCAACATTATCAATCCTTTCTTCTTGATGACATAATCAAAGAATTATGATCTCAATTTAAATATTTGAGTAAGAAATCGTTAAAACGCTACATTTTATGTTGAGAGAAAACATACATGTGGCTATCTTCTAGATGCATCAATTAATACAATAAAAGATTTAAATGGTTCACACGATGGATGAATTATTCCACACATATCCCCTTGAATTTTCTCAAGTAAGGTTGGAATTTCAACCTTAATTTTAGCTGGAGATGGTCTCACAATCAAATTTCCAAGAGAACATGCCTCATATAGAATTTTTCATAGTGGAGAGATCTTATGGACTTTTATTGGATGTCATTGAGAACTTTCAATTATTTCTCACATCATTCCTAAACTAAGATATCCTATTAGTTCATACCATACATTAATGATTTGTGATCCATTATTTACTACCTTATGTGTTTTGATTTCACTTATATATGTATAATGCAATTCAGATGATATTTTTTATAGTTTCTCAAGTACACGACTCTTATCAAATTTATTAACAACAATTCACATGTACTTTTCATTTCTCTTAGATATAGTCTGGGTATCCTACCCATGATGGTATATATCATTGAAAATTAACAAGTTTTTTTAGTCTTAAGGGAAAAAACACATCTAATATAAGGAACTTTTTCCCATTAGATAAAGAAAAACCCATTTTACTAGTCCCTTATATTATATATGTATGACTTAATATAACATTCATAATTGGTCTTGTTGATTTAAGATCAAGAAAATATTTTTTTTTAATAATTTTGTGCGTGATTTCACTATCTAGAATGAAAATATTTATCCCATTTACAAAATTCATTTTAATTCTTCTAAGTAAAGATAGTAATAATATAAGAAAAAATTTATGAAATTCAAACAATACAACGTCAAAAATATAAAATGTATAGAAAAAACATCATATCACATATCATAACTATTTTAATTTTTATTAACTGTTTCTAACTACCATCTCATAAAATTCACAAGTAAATTCACCCACTTCGAGGTAAGTGATATCATCGTTTGATGGTTCATGATTCTTAGTAAAATTCACCTCATTTCCTTTCCTTTTATAGTAGGTCTCAATGATGTTTGATTCATTCTCCTTTGCTTAAAGTGATGATTTATAGAGTTTACAAAGATGCTATTGGGTTTAGAAAACTTAAAAACAATGTCCCTTATAACCACACCTATAGTATGAATCCTCAAGATTCCTTGGAGTTCTTGAGCTTATATTTATTTGATTTTCATATTCATTTCAAGCGTACCCATGGTTGCGAACATGTTCTTGGCCATGCCTACCACCAAAAGCATTTCCACCATGAGAATCACTTCCCCAACTTTTTCTGTGATTATTTTCATGAAATGTATCATTTTCTTCAGAAAATGCTACTGCATAACCAGTGGGATGAGACTTATGATTTTTAATCAAAATCTCATTATTATTCTCTGCTATAAGTAATAGTGATATGAGATCAGAATATTTTTTATACCCTCTCAAGCGATATTGCTTATGTTTGGTTATGTGAGATGCATGAAATGTTGTACATGTCTTTTAAAGCATATTGAAATTTGTAATCCCAATAACATAGTACTTTAACTATGATATAATTCAATACATAGAATAATTGTAATAAATGACCATTTTATTGTATTGGAAGCTTAAATAGTCCAATCACCTTGTGTCGTAGGAAGAACAACCTCCTTCTAATAACCATAACTCTCTTTAAAACTCTTCCAAATCTTATATGGATCTATTTATATAAGGTATTCCCATTTCAATTCCTCATCGAGACGTCTTCTGAGGAAGATCATCACCTTTTCTTTGTTTTTGATGGTTTGTGAATTATTTTCTTTAATTGTTTCCTTAATATCCATAAATTCAAGATGCATTTCAATATCTATTGAAAATGATATGTAATTACTTCTGATAATATTGAGAGTAGTGAATTTAAGTTTTATGAGATTTGACATGATGATAAGTAGGAGAAAAAAATATTTATTATTATTCAAAATAAGAATACAACAATAGTTTACATAAGGATTAAAGAAAACATAATAAATAAAAATAATATCAAAATAACAAAATCAGGTTAATAATATCACTTAATAAATTTTTATATATCCCACCTTAATTTGTTAATAAATATTTCATGTGAGGGTTTCAAATAAATAAATCAATGCATCACATTACTCCTTTAAAACTTTCTCATGCATATTAATTAATTTATTAGGTTTTCTAATCAGGTGATGTGAAATAAATAAATTATAATTGTTCAGGAATGAGATAATTCAAACTTTATGGATATACTTAAATAAATTACATAAATCATCCATATAACATAAAATAAATAATATTTGATAAATAATTAAAACCTCCCAACCATACGATGAAAATAAGGTTTAAAATGAAAACATAAATAATTAAAACCGCCTAACCAAATGGTGAAAATAAGGTTTAAAATAAAGACATACCTTCTCCATTTTTGAGTGTTCGTTCTGATAATGTTTCGTGAAAACAAAAATTTAAATGAGTAAAACTTGAATAGAATATAAAGTTGAGTAGAAAGAAAGACATATATTTTATTAAGGCTTTTGGCATCTCCCTTGTATCAGTCACCCCATCTCTAGGGGGGATGCACTGCCCCTTTATAGACAGTGCAACGAGTGGTAGGTGGGGGTGGGTAGTCCACCCCTGTTGAAATCTGCAGCTGCATTCAGTGGCTACCTAAAAATATACCATTTATAATGTATACACACACACACACACACAATTTATACTTATATATATATATATATTCCATTTATACTTATATATATACACCATTTATAACATACCTTTTATATATACCATTTATATACCATTTATATTTATATTCCATTTATATTTCTATATATTTATATATATCATTTTTACATATATATAAAATAAAATATAATAATATGAATTATAAATTAATATATAAGTACATTAAATATAGTTTATACTTAAAGTTATACATTTATTTTAATATTATATAATTTATAATATACACATATATATATATAATTATATGTATGTGTTTGTGATTTTATATATTTATATATATATGAATTTAATTATATATCTGTTTTGGAATGGACCAGGCATCGATTGAAACAATGAAGATTTCATAATCAGTATGAAAATGTTGATCAAAGGAAAAATGATGGCGAATGTTATGCAACATCAAATATTCAGAATGATGATGGTGAAAGTAATTCAATGAAAAGAGAATAAAAGAAATAAAAGATAATAAAGAACATAATATATATCTCTAATAGGGTGATATCTCCTTATATTATTCACACATATATATAGAGTGGAATTATAAAGGGTAGAAAATCCCATTAATGTTAGCCATTATCAAGGGTTTAGGAAATAATGTGTCCTCATAAATATAGAAATTATAATATCCATAAAATATAATTCATAACACCCCCCCCATACATGTCATAATTTCATGGAATATCATTTAACCTTGAATAAAAAACCCCATGGGAAAAATAAATAAAGTAAAAAGTAGTTCCATGTCATGCTGCCTCATTTAAAAACATATCAGGAAAACATAGTGGGGAAATCCCGATGAATGGAAAAGAGTGAAACATTCCCAAATCTCCCTGATTATATCATTCAATTGTTTCTTTAGGACAATAATTATTTAATTATGTCTTCAAGACATGGTAGGAAGACCATATGTCATAATGAAGTGTCTTGCTAAAAAATTTAACCCATGAAGAAGGAAAACAATTATCATTACTTATAGATATCCATAATAATGTATAACACTCCCTTAGGTATCTATTATGATATATGGTTTTCTCATTAGAAACATTATCAAGGAAAAACCCTTCAGGGGAAAAACCCTTGATTAGGGAAAAATAGTACAATCAACTTCAAGTCCCCATAGTGTTTCCTCATTAAAAACCTTATCAAGAAAACCCAATGAGAAAAACTTTACCAAGGAAAAAAGAGTACAACAATCACATTTTCCACTAATAAATTCATGATTGAATTTTATGTCTTCATATCTAAATTTTATAAATCAATTTCTCAAATGTTGAGTCCAGTAATGAATTTGTGAATAAATCTATAAGATTATCACAAGACCTTATTTGATGGATATAAATCTCACTATTCTTTTAAAGATCATGAGTGGAAAATAATTTGGGTGAGATATGTTTTGATTTATCTCCATTAATATACCCACTATTTAATTGTGCTATATAAGAAACATTATCTTTATATAATATACTAGTTATATTATCATACATATCTAATCCATAATTACTTATGATATGATGAATAATCAATCTTATCCAAACAAATTCTTGACTTGCTTCATGAAATGAAACCATCTCAGCATGATTGGAGGAAGTTATAGAAAAGGTTTGTTTTGTAGAACACAATGAAATGGAAGTTACACCATATGTAAATAAATATCATGCTTGATACCTTGATTTATGTGGATCGGAAAATTATCCATCATCAGAATAACCAACTAATTTTGGTCCCAAATTTTTGGAATAAAATAATCCCTAGTATTTTGATCCTTGAAGTTATCTTAATATTTGTTTGACACCATTCAAATGTTGACGAGTAGGAGAATAACTACACATTAATAATAAATTTACAGAAAATGATATATCTATCCTTTTATTAATTGAAATATATATTAGTTCTCCAATAGAACCCAGGTATGGTACTTTAGGACCAACAAGTTATTCATTATCCTCTCACTGTTTAAAAATATATTCATCTCTATCAAGATATCGTAAAACCATTGGTGTACTTAGTTGGCATGATTTTTCCATATTAAATATTTATAGGAGTTTTTCAGTATATCATTATTGAAGAAAAAAAATCCCATCTTCAAAATGTTTAATTTTCAATCTAAGGTTGAAATTTTTCCATCCAAAGTCTTTTTTTGAAAGTACATATTTAGATATTCAACTGCCTTATAAAGTTCATTAGGGGTTCCAATAACATTAAAATCATAAAATTATACTTTAATGATCACAAATTCAGATCTAGTTTTATTTATGAAGACACATGGAAAAATTGGACCATTTTTACAACATTTTTCATCAAATATTCAAGGTCAAATTCGATAGGATAGTGAAGGTGAAAACGGTGGTGGATACTGGGAACTTATTCCATTAAGAACATAGCATACCTCATCACTCTTCATAAAAATTCCCAAGTGGGGAAGGGTTAGTGGCACAATAATTTGTTGACTAAGAAAATCCAGGAGGAATGTAAATTCAATACAACATGGAACCCTGGTGGGGCATCTCATTAATCGTATAAATTTTATTTTGATATTTATTGGCATGGGTTGATACCAACATGAAAATAGTATAATAATAGTTCTAGCATCCAAATTATATTAATGGTATTCATATGAAGCCTAGGAAGAAATTTATATATGTTTTGAAAAAAATTAAAATGAGTAAAATTTTAATAGTTGAGAAATATGAGTAGAAATAAATACATATATATTTTATTAAGGATTTTTTCATATCCCTTTTATCATCTTCCCATCTTCAGGGGGTGAACTACCCTTTTATAGACAATAAAATGAGTGTCAACTGGGGGTATTGGTGGGAGGATGAGTATCCCACCCTATTGAAATTTGTACTCAAATTCATTGACTGGCTAATAATTTATCTTGATATTCAAACCTCTATCAATGTCATATGCGTTTTGATGCTACCTCATTAAAAACCTTTTTTTGGAAAACTCAGTGGGATAAAATCCAGTATACGGAAAAGCACACACCGACCTAGAATTCCCCTAAAAGTCACATTACATAAATAAATTATTATTTTTTCAATATAATCATACCTATATTATGTAAAATATTTATAAAGATAAAAATTTATAGTGTCTTTATAAATAAATTATCCACATTGTCACTGAATCGAACATATTTCATGTTCCCATCTTCTTTCTTCATTAATTCTTGTGTGAAGGTGAAAAATTTCAGGGGTATGTGTTTTTTCCTATAAATTTTTATAAATCCCTCCTTTAATTGTGTGATGTACACAAAATTATTTTTGAATAATATTTTAAAGCTATAATCCATACGCAATATACTTTCTTCTTGAATGTGTTGAGTCATAGACCATAGCCAAACATATTCTTAACACAATTCATGTAATGATACCACTTCTGCATGATTTGAATATGTTGCAACGAGCATCTACTTCCGTGATATCCAAGATATGATATTACCTCCAAATATAAACACATAACTAGTCTATTATAGTGAATTATATAGATTTGATAAATAAACTTCATCTTCAAATCCAACCATCTTCTTTTCTAATTTGTTTGAATAAGATAAAGTCAAATCAATAGTTACACAAAGATAATGAAAAATCAATTTAATTTAATTCTAATTTCTTTATATAGGGGTTGGAATAAATATTTCCAATAAATTAGTAGAAAAATATATATTAGGATGAGTAAAATTAGAAAGATATATAAGTGATCTGATGGCACTATGATATGGTACTTCTAGACCAACCGACTTTTCATTTTCTTCACAAGGTCAAAATTGACATTTCTCAGTATTTAAAAATCAAACAACTATTGGAGTAAATGATTTAATTTATCTATATTAAATAATTTTAAGACAGTTTCAGTGTAATGTGACCGATGAAAAAATATACCACTTGACATAGGATCAATTTTTAATCCAATAATATACTTGGTTTATCCCTGGTCTTTTATTTAAAATTCATCTTTTTAGGTTTCTAATTTCTTCATTGACCTCTTCTAGAGTTCTAATTATATTTAAACCATTGACATAAATAGAAACGATTTCATATCCAGATGTTGTTTTCTTAATAAAACCAGATGAACTTATGGGGTTATTTACATACCCTTTATTTAAAAAATATTATCTCAAACAATTATAACACATACACCCATATTACTTTACACTGTAAAAGGATTTCTGTAATTTAATCTAATATAGGTCTTTGGATTTTGATTTCAATGCTTCATATATTTTGAATAATTTCAGAATTCACATATATATACTACTATTAAGTGGCCCATATAAATAAGCTATAACAACATCCATAAGACACATACTATCCTTTTCAACTACCAAAAGTATGATTAGATATAAAAAAGTAATAACATCCATAACATAAGAATATGTCTCCTCATAATCAATTCTGAGTATTTGGAAAACAAATTTGTGATAAAACAATCTTTGTATCTTATAGTCTCATTTTCTCATTACATTTACATATAAAAACCCATTTATATCCAACAGGCTTCACAACTTCTGGTGTGAGCATGATATATCCAAAGACCCTTCTCTTATTAAGTGAATTTAATTCAACTTTCATTTTTTTATTTTCATTTACTCCAATCAGGTCATTTTTATGATTCCATAACAAACCTTGGTTTGAGATATTCATTATCTATATCATGTTCCATAGATTATGAAACTATTTTATCAATATTTTTCACATTATATTGATTCCATATGTCCCATGTAGTGGAATAATTAAAAGCGACTTCATTATTTCAAAAAAATTAAAGGTTTTTTATATCTTGTGAATTTTCTTTACGATTCTCATCATGTGATTCTTTAAGAACACTTAAATTACATGTTTCTTCCAAAACACATGCCTCCATAATGGGGTTTTCAATTATACACATTCCTTTTAGTTTTTGAGGATTTATATACTTAAATTCAATTGGTCTTCTATACTTCAGGCATATTTTTGACATTTCTATAACATCATTATGTAATTGTGACTTTGGGATATAAAGTTTAGTTGGTGTATTTACAGATGTTTCATGTTATTTAGTTATAAACTTTGTATTAGTAAATCAACCATACAAATAATTTTATATTTTTTTAAAATGTAAAATATTTTTCACTTCTATCCCACGCTGCCGAGTGAGAGGATCAAGAAAATTTAATGTTTTCACATTTAGGAAATAACCTCCATTTGTTTATTTCCCCCCTAATATTGAGAATACTTTTTAATTAAAGTTAAAATCAACAAATTTTGTTGTAAATACATCACCTGTTTGTGGTTCAATATATCTGATGATGGATGGGGATTCATATACTATATATATATATTCCCTACCTCCTTTGAGGTCCCATGTTTGTGTGTTATGGGGGAGAAATTGGTACTTATGTTGCACAACTGAAAAAATTTAAGTGGGATATTATAGGATGTTTTCCAAATTCCAATTGGAGTGGGGAGTGTTTATGATATGCACTTGGTCTGATGTGAATTTGTGGCACCCCAAATACTTCAGGGTATGTTTCTCTTAAATAAATTCAAGTTATAGCCTATATTTCATGAATCACTGAGCCTATATGGAACAAAACATGGTTACTTATAGGAGATATCCATAACATATCCATTAAACTTAAATTTTCTAACTCTGCGTTTTGAATTTTAAAAATCTGACATACATGGTTGTGTTCAAGATGATATTTAGAGTCTGATAGAATTAACTTAATTTTTGGTGAATAGTAACCTACACTTATGAATAGTAACCTACCCTTATGAATAATAACTTACCCTTATGAATAGTAATATGACTCTTATTAATGGTATCCATTCCCTTGAAGGTATAAGTGAATTTAGGCACCTTAAAAATGAAGATGAATATTTTAAGTGTTTATATTTTTCGATTAAATAATTATTTTAATTAAATATTTAATTAATAATATTTAGAAAATTATTTTTGAAAAATTGACTTCATTTTTGGATTCTACACGTCAAAAAATGGTTAGGGTTAATTTTTGGGATTTTTCTGAAATACTTAAATTTTTTATGAATAGTAAAATGCGATAATTTACTATAAATGCTAAATAAAAAATTTATTGAGTCATTGATGATGATATGATGATGTAATCCCAATTGGTTCGAATTCACATGTATATATTACTGTTCTTGGTCATGGAATACTCACTATTGGTTGTCTTGAGCAGAAATAATAAATTAATGATTATAAAATTAATTAAACTCCTCCCCCTCCACTATATAAACCACCCCTCACCCTCTCTTCCTCCCACACCACTCAAGATTCAAGACTTGCCTAAATTCTACCAAATACTCTTACCAAGCCATCTCCTCACGTCCAATACCTTGTGGTCACACCAAAAGGAAAAAAACAAAGGCCTTAATGAGATTCTCAAGGAGGTGTACTCAAGAGGTGAACCTTCCTTCTCTTTTCTTTCAATTTCTTTTACAAAGTTCCATTATTTTTTTATCCCTTATCACCTCCCCTCATAAAAATTCCATGATAATTCCATTACCTTACATGTACTGTATTTTCATTGTGCTAATGGAATATTTCATCATAATCTCCCTTTCCCCCCTTATTTTATACAATAAATGCAAACACCGTCCGAGATGTGTAAATTTATCACACTCAAGGAAGATGGGTTTTCAATTTGCATTACTATCTTAAATACTTGTCATAAAACCTTTTCAATGGTTTAACCAGGTCATAATATATGCATTTTATCTTTATTAATGTTCTTAAATCTTTACACGTTCATAATATGGAATAATAATATAAAACAAGTTTATTGTGCACAAAACCGCCAAGCCAAATCCAAGCGTTTATTTTAACTCATCGAATGAGTCATACTCATGGTATATAACGAGAATAATTATAAGATCAATTATATCTCTTTAATATCACTAATAATTTAAATTAACAATTCTGTATGTTTAACCACATTTCAAACAAACATCCATTCAAGAATACAAGTAAATAGATCATGAAAACCAAAGAAGAAAATGCTACAAAAACAATAAAATTTAATCTCTTAAACCATCAAAAAGGCCATTAATGAACCTAATAAGGTCATAAAATATCAATTATATTTTGATGAGGTTATGTAATTTTTAATTAATGAAGATAAATTTTATTATTCAGGCCGTTAAGAACCATCAAGAACACCTTCGAGTATAAGATAATGGATCCTCTCTCTCACTTTTGTTCAAGAATCTCCCATATGTTGTGCCCTTTTATTTTTAATTCCTAATGATGGGGTATGTTTTCACACCTCACCCATACTTACCTTGTGACATATAGATAATGGAATACCCCTTTAACTCTCATTAATCCCTCGCAATAACACTTGTTACCATGCCAAAATGTTTGTAAGAGGTTTCTCATCTCACTTTCATTTCTATGAGATTTTCATTATTCACCACTTATTTCTTGTATGTGGTATATGTGTACTGAAATTTGATATATAAAAATATGATTCTATTTATATTCATGTTATTCAATGATTCATTTGAGGGTTATTAAGTTCTGGTCAAATGATTCAACCGATTACATTGTGGTAAGAGACCTTCTCTCAACTACTATTTTGTTGTGACTAACTTTTTATTGTGCACCTAATAATCCTTATGTGGTGTACCTAATTCCCATTTGAGATCAATTTTCATTTGAAATTATATTTAAATTAAATATCCATAATCTCATATCATGGATATGTTTGTTGTCTAAACCGTATACCATTTTACAAACGGTGTTTATTTGGAAAGTTGTTTTAATTATGGAAATATTGACGAATCCGTATACTCTACTCTATACAAATATTGAAAAGGCATATTGCTCTTGTATTGAATCAATGTATAAAAAATTATTTGGACATGAAGTGGTGGTTGGGTCCCGCTATATCCCCTCGATTCATCGATAGGTCTCATGAGACAAATCAGTTGGCGACAAACCCTTTGAGTTTGTTTCCAAAAAACCAGACAAGTTTCTACCCACAGAACTAAACCGTTTTAACGGTATTATGGTTTCATGTGCCAGATACATGATGCCTAATTAATAAGTATTCTCTTTATTCATTATCAGCTATTATTATTATCCATGAGGTTTTCACCATGACAAACTCTATGGATGCAGTTTCATTCTTAGTTTATTTATGGCATTAGTGTTTCATTTATTAACCATGACATATAGATTATGTCATATTGAATATGATTCACTTATTATTAAGTTCATGCTTCCACTATTTTTAACCCTTACTGAGCATTTTATCTCACCCCTTTCATTGTTTACTTTCAACAGGTGATAAAGAAGATATCATTTATTGAGTTCTTGTGGATGCAATTTTTAGTTTTTGTTGTGTATTATACTTTGTAAACGTTTCCAATGTAATTTGAGTAACATCTATGTATCTAGTTTCTTAGATACTACTAAACTGATCATTCCTTCGAGGTTTTTCATTCCTTCTAACCATGCCGATATCACAAGTAATGCACCAGCTCTAGCCTAGAGGGTTTGGGGTGTTACATAATTAATATTGAGTCATGAAATATTACATTACCCATATAGAGCTCAACAAATTTTTTCTCATTATTAATGATGTAAAAATAAATTGGAGTCATTTTATGAGTGATTAGACTAATTTTTTTTGTGTATACACATGTGTGATCAGATGCTCCACAATAATCCCCATTTTTATACAATAATCATTGAAAGCCTAAGAGGTAAATTCTATATCATTATCAAGCCTTTATTTCTTGATGACATAATTAGGTAATTGTGCTCTCAGTTTAATTATTTGAGTAAGAAATCATGAAAACACTATATTACGTATTGAAAAAAAACATACATGTGACCATCTATTAGATGAGTCAATTAATACCATAAAATATTTAAATGGTTCACAAGATAGATGAATTGATCCTCATATATATCCTTGAATTAATTCAAGTAAGGTGGTAATTTCTGCCTTAATTTTAACTGTATATGGTATCACAAGAATTTTTCCAAGAGAAAAAGCTTCATATAGAATTTTTCTTAGCGTAGAGATATTTTGGGCCTTTATTTAATGTCAATGAAAACTTTCAATTTTTTTCCACATCACTCCTGAACTAGGATGGCCTAATCAATCATGCCACAAATTTATGATTTTTTGTTCATTCTTTACTGCCATATGTGTTTTGATTACACTTATATATGTATAATGCAATCCATATTATAATTTTGATATTTTTTCTATTACATGACTCTTAACGGTTTTATTAATGGTAATGAAAATGTACTTTTAATTTCTCTTAGATATAGTCTAGGTATCATACCCATGGTGGTATATATCATTAAAACTTAACAAGTTTCTTTTATACATTGTGGAAAACAACACATATCTCATAAAGAACTTTTTCCCATTAGGTAAGGAAAAACTCACTTTATTAGTCCCTTATATTAGATCTGCAGGGCCTAATATAGTATTCATAATTGGTTTTATTGGTTTAATATTAGAAAAATATTTTTTATTTTTAATAATTGTGTGAATTGTTCCACTATCCAATATGAAAATATCTGACCCATTTATACAATCCATTTTAATTCTTCAAATCAAAGATAAAAATATAAAGCATATATAACAAAACACCATATCACATATCATAACTATTGTAATTTTTCCAAGTTGTTTCTAGCTATCATCTCATCAAATTCATAAGTAAAATCACCCACTTTGAGTTAAGTGAAATAATTATTTGATGGCTTGTGATTCTCAGTAAAATTAACCCCCTTTTATTTCCCTTTATAGGATTTCTCTATGAAGTGTGATTCATTCTTATTTTCTTCAAGAGACATTGTATAGAGCTTAAAGATATTCTCTAGTGTTTAGAAAAATCAGCACTAATTTCCTCTATAATGACACTTATAACAGGACTCTTCATGTTTCTCAGAGTGCCTAAACTTATATTTGATTATGATATTCATTTCGAGTGTGCCCATGTTTATGGACAATTCCTAGACCAATACTACCTATAAAACAATGTCCACCATGAGAATAACATCATTTAATTCTTCCATGATTATTTTCATGAAATATAGTATTTTATTCAAGAAATGATATCGTAGAACTAGTAGGACGAGACTGATGTTTTTAATCAAAATCTCTTTTTTATTCTTTTCTACAAGTAATAATTATATGAGATCATAATATTTTGTATACCCTTATAAGAAATATTGTTGTTGTAGGGTTACATGATATGCATGAAATTCCGTATATGTATTTTCAAGAAAATTAGTTTATGTAATCCCAAATCCAAAGTACATTAACTATTATACAATTCTATACATATCATAATTTTAACCGCTGACCCTTTTATAGTGTTGGAAGCATAAATCATTTCATTCATCATGGGTTATGGGAATAACAACCTTATTTTGATGACCATAACTCACTTTCAAAATCTTATAGGGATTACATGAATCTCTTTATATGAGCTATTCACATTTCAATCCATTATTGATATTTCTTATGAGAAATATCACCACCTTTTCTTTATTTTAGAGTGTTTATGAATTGTTTTCTTTAATTTTTAATGAGAGATCTATCGATTTAAGATGGATTTAAATATCTATTGTACACAACATGTAATTACTTATGGTAATATCGATAGTGGTGAATTTTATTTTCCTTAGATTTGACATGATGATAACTAAGAGAGAGAAAATATTTATTATTATTCAAAATAAGAATAAAATGATAGTTTACATTTGTATTAAAGAAAATAAATAAATAAAAATGACATAAAAACATCAAAATTAGGTTAATATTATTGATTAATATTTTTTTATATCCCACCTCAACTGGTTATTAAATATTTCTCATGGGGTTTAAAATAAATAAATCAATAAATCACATTACACAATTAAAAATTTCTCATGTTTATTGATTTTTTAATTAGACCATCCAATTAGGTAGTGTAAAATAAATAATTTAAAACCATCCGAGTAGGTTTAAATCTAATCTTTAAGGCTATAATTAAATAAATTACATAAACCTCCAATCTGGTGGTAAATAAATAATATTCTTACATAATTAGAACTGTCTAACTAGGAGGTGAAAATAAGGTTTAAAATGAAAACATGAATAATTAGAACCATCCAACCAGGTGATAAAAATAATGTTTAAAATAAAAATATATACTTCTCCATTTTGAATATTTGTGCTGATAACACATTGTAAAAAAAATGAAATGGGTAAAATTTGAATGGTGGAGAAAGATGAGTAGAAAGAAAGATATTTTATTAAGGATTATGACATATGGTGGTGGGTGGCAGCCCATCCCCGTTGAAATTTGTAGCTGTATTAAGTAGACACCTAATAACATACCATTTATAACATAAATATAAATATATATATCTATATATTTATATATACCATTTATACTTATATATATTCATATATTTCATTTATACTTATATATACCATTTATATTTATATATACTATTTATATACCATTTATACACCATTTATATTTATATATTCCATTTATATTCCTATATATTTATAAATATCATTTTCACATATATATAAAATAAAATGTAGTAATATGAATTATATGTTAACATATAAATACATTAAATACATTTCATATTTAAAGTTATATATTTATTTTCATATTATATAATTTATAATATACAAATATATATATATATATATATAATTATATGTACGTGTGTGTTTATATATATATATATATAATTTTAATTATATATCTATTGTGGAATGGTTTGGGCACTAATCGAAACAATGATGATTTTCATAATCTATATAAAAACATCAATCAAAGGAAAAGTGATGGAGAACATTATGCAACATTGAATATTTGGAATGGTGATAGTGAAAGTAATTCATTGACAAGAAAATAAAAGAAATAGAATACAAGAAATAACACAATGTATTTATCTAGGAGGATAATCTCTCATTATATTATTCACACATATATATAGGTTGTAATTCCAAGGGGTGATGAAAACCATTAATGTTAGCCATTATCAAGGGTTTGGGAAATGAGGTTTCCTCATAAATAGATTCATTATGACATCTATAAATGATAATCCATAACACCCCCTTGGATTTCATAATTTCATGGAATATCACGCAACCTTCACTAAAAAATCCCATGGGAAAAACAAGTGAATTTAAAATTAGTTCCATGTCATGTTGCCTAATTAAAAACCTTATCAGGAAAACCCAGTGGAAAAAACCTGATGAAGGAAAAAATAATGAAATATTCCCAACTCCCCTCGATTAGATTATTTAATTGTTTCTTCAGGAAAAAAATTACTTAATTATGTATTCGAGTCATGGGAGGAAGACCATAGGCCATAATTAAGTGTCTTTATGAAACATTTAACTCATGGGAAAGGTCAAAAGTTACCATTAATTATAAATATCCACAATAATGTATAAAAATTCCTTGTATATCTATTATGATGCATGTTTTCCTCATTAAAACCCTCATAAAGGAAAAAACCTTTGGTAAAAAACCATTGATTGGGAAAAAATAGTACAAAAAATCAACTCCCAATAGTGTTTCCTCATTAAAAAACTTATCAAGAAAACTCTATTTGAAAAACTTGTCTAATGGAAAAGGAGTACAATAGTTAAATTTTATACTCATAAAGTCAAGATAGTCTTTTTAGTCTTCACATCCAAATTCTATAAATAAATTTCTCAAAATTTTATGTTGGTAATGCCTTTGTGAATAAATCAGAAAGATTATCACAAGACCTTATTCATTGGATATCACCCTCACCATTATTTTGAAGATCATGAGTGAAAAATATTTTTAATGAGATATGTTTTGGTCAATTTCCTTTAATATACCCACTCTTTAATTATTCTATACAAGAGGTATTTTATTAATATAATATAGTGGGAACATTATCATACATGTCTAATTTAAAATTAATTTTGATATGATGAATAATCAATATCAACTAAAAAAATCATGACTTACTTCATGAATCGAAATCAACTCAGCATGATTGGAGGAAGTCACAGAAATGGTTTGTTTTATAAGAAATCAAGAAATAGTAGTTCTACCATATGTACATAAATATATAGTATGAGATCTTTCTTTACATGGATTAGATAAGTATCCAAAATCAGCATAACTAACTAATTTTGGCCCCAAAATTTTGGAATAAATTAATCCTCAATCTTTTGATCCTTGAAGGTATCTTAATATCTGTTTTATACCATTCCAATGTCTAAGAGTTGGAGAAGAACTATTACATTCTAATATATTTATAAAAAATGATATATCTATCATTGTATTATTTGCAAGATATATTAGTGATCTAATGGAACTTAGGTATGGTACTTTGGGACTGCAATGAACCGACCCATGTTACCCACAAAATCGGCACCCAACTCGATTCGTCACATACCCGAAGGACATTCCCGAACCCCACAGGTTGGTGACTAGTACACGAGCATCGAACGAAAAAACCAATGGAATGGTTTTTCCCAACTCGAATGACCACACAACATATATAAAGAATAAGGAAGAAACAGTGTAAGACTAAAAAATATATATTCCATAACTGTAAGGAAAAAAACATAAACAGAACAACGTAAATAGTAGCTAAAAACTCTAAAAGACAAGTGTGACTGTAAGGAAATCAAAACCAAACAACTGCTCCAACTATGGCATGGATGAACTCCAACCATCTCACCACTAGCTACCCATCCCAATTGACATGAACCTCGCCACCCCACTGCGAAACCTTGCCTCTCCCTGCACTGTAAGACAAACAAAGGTCTACGCACCACCGGCGCAGTTCACAGGGTGTGAGCTAACATGATCAGTAGGATCCCACCTAGGTGTTATATAACCAGTATCTATATAAAAATTCCTATATGCTTATTTAAAATTTAAAACATGGAATGATAAGCAGTAAAGCAGTTCTATAGAAAACATGGTAAACATTCCCTTTTTCCATAGTTCTAAACGAAAGAAGGTATATCAGTTTCAAAGAAAATTTTCTATATAATTTTCTACAAACATAAACATGAATATCCAGGCTAACTCAAAAATCCAAGAAATACAAAATAGAAGCACAAGAATCACACACCAAGGAATACTAGAGGTTTAGGAATTAGACTACTTGTACCATACGAATCAAGTGTACAAAAAATGATCCTAGAACTATAGGCCTAGGAAGAAGAGGAATACCCCATGAGTAAACCCCACAAAATGTCAATATAATTCCCCTTAGAAAAATAGGCCTAGGAAACAGAGTAAATCCCCAAGAAAAAACTCATTGATAATAAAAAAGAAATAGAAAATGGCCTCAAGATAAACCTTCCACATAACTACCCAAGGTAACCTATTTTCTATTTTTCAAAAACCCATTTCAATGCCTTGAAATCCATTCAAAACCATTTATAATCCATTTATCAAAATCTAGTAAAAACCAATTTTTCTTACAAAACCCTTTCCCAACACACACAAACAATCATGCCAATTTCATAAATCAATTTACAAAGAAATAACAACCAGGATCATTATCATAGGCTAGATACGGAACCACATACCTCAAAGTTCGGGTTGCGCATGGCCACAACGGAATCCACCAACAATGAAAACCAATGATGACAATGAAGGCCCAAGAATTGAACCCATACATATTAGGATTGATTCAAATATAAACACAAGAGGTCAGTGGGAGATAGGAAACCCACATAATTCAAGGAAAAACACTCGCCGCACCACAACTGATGAAGGAAAAGGCCTTTGGAATGAGATCTCACAACAGATCTAGAAGAAACCAAGAAAAAATATCCAAATTAGATCAATGATTTGAAAATAAAAAGTTTGGGTGCTATTGCAATCAACTGCAATGAAGAAACAAAAAGAACACTTACCCAGAGAGACGCACTATAAACATAATGAAGATCCAACGCCGATTGGATCGATCTGGAAGGTGTTGAGTCTCTAAAAAATGCACCAGAACCGCCTTTGGTAGGGAGCCATGAATTGTGGAGAGAAAAGGACCAAGAAAATCCCCCAAACACGTGACTTTAAACTAGGCATGGGCTGGGTTATGATGTGTACCCCTTGGTCATGTTGTGTAGTCTACGCTGGATAAGTTACATCGAAAAAACCATCACCCTGGGTTAAAAATCCTATATTTAACCCCTACATGAAATTTACCTCAGGTAAATGACGTGTACTAGCTCATGACATGATCTCACCATTCACGACATGATCTCCCAGTCCATGACATGCGACTGGAACCAAGAACACAGTGTGTACCTGTTCTGCAGTCTGTAGTAAACCTAGAAAAATCACATAAAAGGATATTAAAACTATAAAGGAACTTAGAAAAAGGTAAAACATACCTGATAAAAGTAACAAGATGTTACAATATCCCTACCATAAGGACTTTCCATCCTCGGGAAGTCATGTAGAAGATGTACTCCCTAGAAAAAGATGAGGCCACTACTCCCTCATTAATGACTCGCATTCCCAAGTCTCATGAGAATATGATCCTTATTTCCATAGAACTCTGACCAAAGAAATAAACTTCCCATGAAAGAATTTCTATTGAGATTCAATGATCTCCATTGGTTTCTCCAAAACAAAAGCATATGGTTCTAAATCAATTTATTCTCAACTCAGAACATAAGTGGGATCAGGGTGATACTTCCTGAGCTGAGATATGTGGAAAACATCATTAATTCCCATAAACTGAGCTGACAATGCTAATTGATAAGAAAATTTTCCAAGCCATTTAGTGATCTCAAATGGTCCAACATATCTTAGATACTACTTTCCCTATCTTCCAAGATGATGGTAACCCAACTGAGGAGAAAATTTCAATAAAACCCATTCACCAATGGAAAACTCTAAAGGACGACACTACCGATCTGCATCTGATTTCTATTGACTCTATGCTGTAACCAGACGTCGTCGCACCTCCTGAATCTTGGCCAATATCCCCTAAACCAGACTTGGTCCAACCAAAGATACTTTTCCCACCTCGGCCCAAAAAAGAGGTGATCTACATGGGAGACCATACAATGCCTCAAAAGAAGCCATTATTTTCAAAAAATTGTAACTATTTTTGTAAAAAAACTCAACCAGTCCCAAATGGCTATCCCACAATCTACCAAAATCCAAGACACAGGTATGAATCATATCCTATAGGATCTAAATTACATGATCCATTTTTTCATCTATCTGTGTATGGTAAGCTGTACTCAAATTGACCTAATTCCCCATTACCTCTTGAATACTTCTCCAAAACCTTGAGGTAAACCTAGGATCCCTATCTTAAGAAAAATTATAAGGAATCCCATGTAACCTCACTATCTCTTATACATACATCTTACTGAGATCTTCAACTTTAGTAGTGTCTTTGATCAGAATGAAGTGAGAATAATTCTTCAATTGATCAATAACCACCCAAATAGAATTTTTACCTCGAGGTGTCCATGGTAACCTAATAAAAAAAAATCCATGGACACCTTGTACCACTTCCAAACCAGCATTGGAAGAGGTTGAAGCAAACCAAATGGATTCAAGTGCTATGCCTTTATCCATTGACAGGTATAACAGTGGGACACATAATTTGCAATGTCACGCTTCATACTCGGCCACCAGAACCATCTTATCATGTCATAATAAATTTTTTGTAGAGCTTGGATTAATGGACCATGAAGAGATATGATAACCAAACAAAACTGAACTTCTCACTGATGTGGGTACGATAACTCACTTTCCAAAGTGAAGTATTCCATCTGAAGAAAGAGACCAACCAAGAACTATCTCCCCACTATAAAGGTTTTCCTGAATCTTCTAAAACTCATCATCCTACTACTAACTCTGCAATATAGACTCCAAGAGAGATGATGATAACTAAAAATTGGTCATAACCATCTCTGAAACATTCTCCCGAGCATCCTGGTGAAATAGAGTGAAAAGAATTATAATATTCCACTCTTCCTTTGATTCCAGAATAGCCTGTGATGGTACCTTCCTTCTTAGAGCATCTGTAATAACATTCCCTTTCCTCGAGGTGTAAGCGATGTCAAAGTCAAACATATGAAGGTATTCTACCCATTATCTCTATCTGAGATTCATTTCCTTCTGGGAAAATATATAGCTAAGACTCTTATGATCATAGAAAATTGTGAACTTCCCCCCAAAGAGATAGTTCCACCAACATTTAAGTGCATACATCACCACAATAAGCTCCAAATCATGAGTGGGGTAGTTCTTATCATGTGGTCCGAGATGAATAGATCCATAAGCTACCACATGATCATCCTGCATAAGTATGCATCCCAAACCAGCTCAAGATTCATCACAGAACACCACACATGACTTACCATGATCAAGTAATATCAGATCAGGTTCCGATGTCAGAATTCATTTCAGTTCATCAAAAGAACACTGACACTTCACATACCATGATAATTTCACTGCCTTCTTGGTAAGAGCATTCAATGGTGATTCTATCTTGGATAAATCCTTAACGAATTGTCGGTAGTATCTAGTAAGACTGAGGAAGCTTTGTATATCAAATAAATTTCATGGTTTCTTCCAGGAAAAAATAATTTTTACCTTCTATGGATCAACTAATAATCTATTATAAATAATTCTATGCCCCAAGAATTTCACTTCTCGAATACAGAAACTGTATTTTGAAATATTTCCATACAAATAGTGATTTCTCAGAATCTCCAGAACCAAACTCAGATGGTTCTCATGCTCACACTTAGACTTTGAATAAACCAAAATATCATCCATAAACATTACCATAAAAGCGACAAGATATTGGTGGAATGTACGATTCATTAGAGCCATAAAAATTATAGGAGAATTATTTAGACCTAAGGGAATCAAAAGATATTAATAATGGTTATACCTTCTCCTGAAGGCCATATTTGGTATATCGGACTCTCATAATCTGATCTGATGATAACCTAAATGAAGATAAATATTTGAAAATGACTTTTCTCCCTTCATCTGATCAAACAAATCATCCACACAAGGAAAATTATATTTTTTATTTACCGTTACCCGGCTCAAATTTTTATAGTCTACACATAACCCAAGTCAACCATCATCTTTATTGGAAAAGAGCACATGGGATTCCAAAGGTGAAACACTAGGGGTGAAAAAAACCCTTCTCTTACAGGTCGTACAACTAAATATTGAGTTATTTAAACTCCACTGGTGCCATATGGTAAGAAGGCATCAATATTAGCTACGTACCTGGAAGCAGGTCAATTGTGAACTCTACCTCTCTCTCTAGAGGAAGCCCAGAGAAGTTTTATGGTAAAATGAATGGAAATTATCAGAAAATAATAGAAATATACTCAATAGAAGAAATTTCATTGGGCTCAAATGCAACAACAACCAAAAAACTCTTGAGCTCTGGGTGGGATGGTTCTGCATGACCTGAACTTGGGTCCCACTCTCCCTGAAACACACGAGAGCTCCCATAGGTTGTAAGAAATGAAACATGTCAATGATAAAAATAAACCATAGCTCGATGAATGATAATCCAATCCATACCAATTATGAAGTCAAATAGATCCAGATCAAGAACGAGAAAATCCCAGACCAACTCTATGTCAGCTATCGTGAGAAAACAAGAAGGTCACTGGAACCCCTGCTCTTTCCTCTTATCAGTAGGTGTTTATAACTCCATTGTAAAGGGAATAAGTTCCATTGTAAGTTTAATAATATCAAAAAAATGTGCAGATATAAATGATTGTGAGGCACCAGTATCAAACCAAGTAGTAGCTATTGAAGCTGCAATAAGGAGTGTACCCCTCACTATTTCCAGATCTACATCAACTTTCATTGGAAACTCATCTTCCGTGTGTAAAATCTTCACCCCCGAGGCCTATGGATAGATCCTTATAGTTTTTGAAGATTCTAACTACACCGTAGTTTCCTTTGGAGCCAAAGAACTCTGACTATAATGAGGCGTATTCATAGCCTGGAAGAAACGTTGTGGATGACCAACACATCCACAACTATTGTACGTCTTCACGGGCATGGGACAAGAATGTTTGGTATAACCCCCTTGCCACACTGGTTGCAAGTCAGAGGTACACTACTAGCTGCAATGGATGGTGTAGAGAAGGGTTGCTACTGAGACCCACCTCCACCACTCCTGCGATGGTCTTTCCACTTCCTCTTATTCCCATGCATGCCACTGAAGCTATCACCAGTTGGAAGAGAAGAGGCGGTAAAGACGACTTTGCCTATCATGTCCATATCTACCATCATTTTTCTGTCCACTATCTCTGCATAGTTAGAAATATTCAACATGAATACCCATGATCTAATATTTGGTCGCAAACCCTGCAGGCACATCTGCACCTTCAACTGGTTATTCCTTACCACGTTTGAAGAAAAATGGACAAGCTCAGAAAAACGATTGGTGTAGGCTGACACCAAACACTCTCCCTACTGCAATGATAGGAAATATAGAGTTTTTCCAACATCAGAGACTCTAGACAAAACTGAAAAAAGAAAAAGGTTTTAAACCCTTCCAATCCAAGCCCACATGTCTATTTTCTTGGACCATAGACTCCCACCAACACTTGCTGGAACCCTTGAGTCTGAAAAATGCACACTTCACCCTGACATTCTCAGGTGTCTCCAAGAAGTCGAATATTTAATCGATCCTTTCCAACCAATCCTATGACTCTTGATGTCAAGTATTCCCTTTAAAGGATGATGGATTCTCATGAAAGAAATCTCTTGATTGATCTCTTTCCCCTACAACTTATGGCTGTACCTCAACCACTGCATCCCTAACTCTTGGAACATCTTTATCAACAACACAGACTGCCTGTAAAATCATCTCGATAATATTCTGACCCTAGGTGGATTCCCTTGAGGAGCATATTCTTCACCTTCCTAAGGAAACTATGGAAGATGTCTCAGAGGCATACTGCTACACACCAAAACATAATAATGATCAGATACAGAACAAATCTTAGTTCGAACTAGAAAACCCATAAGCAAAAAATGATATTTTTAAAAGTAAAAACCAACACTAGGGACACATATCCCAAAATCCTATCGTAACTTGAGTATCATTACAAAAAGAGAAGAACAAACACTCATTCAACATACCTCTCTGGGTCTTGACAATCCTATCTCCAGTATAACCAATATCCCATGAAAATATTTTTGAGGACATACCTCCTCTAATACCAAACTGTAACAAACTGAACCATGTTCAAAGCACATTTTCCATATCATTTTCTACAAAAATAAACATGCATATCTAGGCTAACTCCGAAATCCAAGTAATACTAAACAGAAGCACATGTATCACACACCAAGGAATACTACACGTATAGGCAGTAGACAACTCATACCATAAGAATCAAGTGCACAAAAAATGATCCTAGAACAACAGGCCTAGGAAGCAAGGTAATACCCCATGATTAAACCCCCCAAAATGTCAATATTAGTCCCCTAGAACAATAGTCATAGGAAACAAAGGAAATCCATAAGACAAACCTCCCTGATAATTACAAAGTAATGGATGATGGACTCAAGCTAAAACTTACACCAAAGTACCCAAGGTAACCCATGTGATTCTTTTCACAAACCAATTTCAATGCCTTGAAAACCATTCAAAACCATTGATAATCAATTTATCAAAAGCCATGGAAAAAGAATTTTTCTTTTAAAACCCTTTTCCAACACACACAAACAATCATGCCAATTTCATAAATCAATTTACAATGCAATAGTAACCAGTCTCATTATCATAAGCTAGAGACGGAACCACATACCTCAAAGTTTGGGTCTCACACAACTATAATGGAATCCACCAAAAACAAAAACCAATGATGACAACAAAGGCCCTAGAATTGAACCCAGACATCTTAGGATTGATTCAAATCTAAACACAAGAGGTCAGCAGAAGAGAGGAAACCCACATACCTCGAGGAAGAATGCTCACCACACCACAACTAATGAAGGAAAAGGCCTTCATAATAAGATCTCACAACAGATCTAGAAGAAACCAAGAAGAAACATCCAACTTAGATATACTAATTTGACAATGAAAATATAGGGTGATATCCCGATCAATCGCAACGAAGAACCAGAAAGAACACTTACTCTGAGAGACACACTGCAAATTCAATGAAGATCCAATGCTGACCGGATCTATCCAAAAGGTGTCGAGTCTCTCAAAAACACACCAGAACCACCTTAGGTATAGAGACAAAAAGTTTGGAGAGAAAAAGACAAAGAAAAACTCCCAAACACATGACTTTATACTGGGCATGAGCCAGGTCACGACGTGTACCCCTTGGTCACAGTGTGTATTCCACGTTGGATAAGTTATATCGAAAAACCCGTCACCCAGGGTTAAAAATCCTCTTTTTAACCCCTAAATGAAGTGTACCTTAGGTACACGACATATACAAGCTCACAAAATGATATCCCCATTCATGACATGATCTCGCAGTGCATGACATACAACTAGCACCAAGTACACGATGTGTACTTTAGGTACACAACATGTACCTGTTCTTTAGTCTACAGTAAACCCAGAAAAATCACATAAAAGGATTTTAAAACCAAAAAGTAACTTAGAAAAAGGGAAAACATACCTAATCAAAGTAATAGGATTTTACAGGGGCTAATGAGTTCTTTATTATCCTCTTGTGGTTTAAAAATATCTTTATTTTTATGAAGAGATCATACAAACATTGGTGTACTTAATGTGTGTGATTTTTCCATATTATATCCTTGTATGAATTTTTTATAATATTGCAATCGATGAACAAAAATTCCATCTTAAACATGTTCAATTTTTAATCCAAGGCAGAACTCTGTTCTTCCAAAGTCTTTTATTTCAAATTCCATATTTAGATATTCAACTGCCTTAGAAAATTAATCTTGGGTTTCAATAATATTCAAATCATCAACATATATTGTAATGATCTAAAATGTAGATCCAATCCTCTTTATGAATACACATGGAAAAATTAAATCATTTTTATAACCCTTTTTATCAAATATTTACTCAGACAGTTATACCACACACATCCTAACTACTTTAATATATATAATGATTTATTTAGCTTAACTAAATAAAAATATAGATATCTAGGATATTTTATTAGAAATTTAAATCCTTATAGTATTTTCATATAAACATCATTATCAATATTACCATACAGGTATGCAGTCAAAACATCTATCAACCATAGTTCAAGTAACTCATGTATAAAAAAGATCGTGAGGTATTGAGAGGTTATCTCATCCATTATAGGAGAGTATATTTCATCATAATCAATCCCAAGTCTTTATGATAATCCTTTAGAAACAAGTCATGATTTATATCTTATGAATTTATTATTTTCATTTCTCTTTATCACAAATACCCATTTATAACCAATAGGTTTAATACCTTTAGGGGTTTTTAAAATTGACCCAAAGATCTTATGTTTATAAAGTGAGTATAATTTAGAATGGATCACATTATCCATTGATCCCAATTTAGACTATCATGACATTCATTAACCATTTTTGGTTCTTAAAACCCACTAATAATTTCAAGTTCCACATTAAATGAAAACTTTTCATCAATAATGGTCTCTACTTAGTTCCAATATATCCTAGTGTTAGTAAAATTTATTGAAATTTCCTCTTGATCATGATCAGGTACTTATAGTACATTGATTTATCAATGAATTTCATGATCAAGTGAATTTACATTATCCTCAAGTTCATTTATTTCAACCAACATGGGTGTTTTCACTTTCCATTAATGAGGATTTTTTCTCATGACCCAATTGGTATCCCATTCTTTATGTGTGGATTATAAGAATTTTTGGAAACAACATGATGTTTCACTTTAGGAGAATTTATTCTTAATGGATTATTTGTAGCGAGTATATATGGTTTAGTGACCTATTTTAAATCATTGAATTTATCTAGAAACTAATTTTATAAATTTTGAAAATTTATAATATTTTGAACTTAAAGTTCACTCATATTTATATAAGGATCATGATGAAATAAAGAAGTTATTTTTTCATGATATTTATTTTAATGTTGATTGATTTTCCCCTTTTAATATTGTTAGCATATATTCATCAAAATAAAAATTAATAAATCTATATGTGAATACATACCCTATAATATTATAAAGATACTTAATAATCAATGGATATTAAAATCCAACATAAATCCTTAATCTTCTTTGGGGTCACATCTTTTTTCATTGCGGGGATGCTACAACCACATATACGACATAACAAAATATTTTTAAATGTGAGATATTTGGTTCATGGTTAGAATCTAATTGTAGAGGAGAATATTCATTATAGATTGAATTCTTAATTTGAATTAGCACTATTGTATGAAAAATTACATGTCCCCATGCTGAACTGAGAATTTTTTTTTTCATAAGTAGTGTCCTAGTAATAAGTTGTATCCACTTTATAAATCATTCATCTAGACCATTTTGAGTGTGAACATGAGCTACAGGATGTTCAAAACTTATTCACATTGACAAGAAATAATAATTAAAACACGTGATGAATATTCACCATCATTATCAAGACTAAAATACTTGATTGAATAATCTAGTAATTGTTCCCTTAACCTTATTATTTGTGAAAGAAATTTTGCAAATGCAAGGTTGCAAGCTGATAATAAACACACAAGATATCCTCTAGTTGATGCATAAATAATGATCATAAAGTATCTAAATTTTCCACATGGTGATGAATCATAACACATATTTCACCATGAATCCATTATAAGAATATAGGTGATTCAGTCCCAATTTTGGATTGTGATGGTCTTATGATCAATTTGACTTGAGAGAAATAAGCACATGAGAAATCGTTAGTTGTAAGAACCCTTTTATCAACTAAGGGATTACCGTGAGTATATTTAATGATTTTAATCATCATTATTAATTCAGGATAGCCTAAATGGTTATGCTATAAAATAAATGTATCTTGGTTGATAAACTTGTAGTTTAACATATTTGCCTCAATTGTACAAATATTAAAATAATACAATCCCAAGGGTAGCCTTAGAAGTTTTTTTATAGATTTTTTTCTCCAATATTAATACTTATCATATAGAGGTATTTAAAACCTTCTTCATCCATAGTATTTATGTAAAATTAATTTTTATGAATATCCTTAAAAATTAAAAAATTTTATCGAGACTTTAGAGAAAACAAAGAATTATTTATTATTATATGTGTACCACTAGGTAAGAATATTTGTGATCTTGCAAAGCCTTTAATTAATTTTTAACTACCAATTAATGTACTTATATGATCACTTCCCATTTTTAGGTTGATAAAATATTTCTCACATTTTTTTTTCATTTTAGAACTTTCAATAAGGAAAAACTATTTATCCTAGTTATTTACCTAGACAAATTTTTTTAGAGAATTCATTTCTATTAAAAATAAATAAGACATTAATATAAGAAATAAAATATATCATGCAACATCCATAAAAAAATATTAAAAAAAACACATCATCATCATGAGAATTTACATATTATCGATATGTTTGATACCTTTAGGCATCACAAAATAATTAGAGATATCATAATTGAGAATATTATCATTATGTTTCAAGGCCCAATTATAAAATTTTTATTCAATAATATATATATATATATATATTAATTTGATTATCTCCAAAAATAAAATCCATAGGTGTAGAATTTTCAAACCCTCCACACAAGGGAACCCCCTCCCCATGAAGAGATCACTCCTGAGAGAGCCCCAAATGGGAAGGATCTATTTCCATCTAAGATGTCAGAGCATCCTGAAGGGTAACAACCCAGGAGGTGATGGGTTGAAAAATAAATCCATTAACATAGGTGGTTTGCGCCTCATTTCACCCACCTAGTCAGGGACCAGGTGACCCGAAAAGATGAGTGGATCCCAGGGGAAGGATAAATTCTCCCAAGGGTGGACTCCTAGGAATCTAACCCTACACCTCCTAAAGAACAACATTAGTATGCCCCACACCTTCACCACTACACCACCACTGAAGTAGCTATTTTAATTTACTTTGATTTATTGTTTATAAAGATCAATAATATGTTTTAACATATGACAAATATGCAACTAGTTCCCCTTCACGTGACACTTAAAAAATCCATTTTCATCATTCTTTATTTTCTTTGGCTATGATAGCTATTTATTTTCCCACTTTATGTGGTGCCATTTTCTCTTTTCATTTGGTGTATGACCACCTTTAGTAGATGATTTACCTTGTCCTTATCTCCATCAATTATTTCCATGACCTTTATTACAATTAGTTACATTCGATTTAGAAAATTTATCTACACTAGTTGGTTTAGACTAATGATTTATCACTATGAGTTCATTGTTTTATTTCACAATAGAAGAACAAGAGAGTAAATCAGAATATTTTTTAAATACCTTCTGATGATATTTTTTTATAATGAAATTCAAGAAATGAAAATTAGAGTATGATTTTTCTAAAACATAAATTTTAGTGATATTATCTTTGCATAATTTTAATTATGATGTTATTTTAAACGTAGAAGGGTGATATTCACCAACTTATTTAAAGTCTTGGAATCGAAGATGAGTCCACTTATATCCTTATCTTGACAATATCACCAGTCAATGATGATCATGTCTCTCCTTGAGATTTTTCTATAATATTAGAGGATCCTTTACCATTTGGTACCCATTCTTCAAATCTATATGGTGGTCGTGATGAAGGAATATCAGGGATCAGGAATGGTCTTGAGAAGAAGCATGATTTCTATCATTAATAATATTTTAAAGGCCTTATACATAAATATGCATCTTAACATCTAAAATCCATTATAGGTATTTCTTTTTAGAAATATCAAGAGGAATAAAACCATGGTTTATAATATTCACTATGAAAAAATTATACGAATTTGACTAAAATTTTATCCCTGGTAGAACAGTTGTGTTGATAATGTGTTGTGAAATGGACCAAGCACCGATTGAAATAATGAAGATTTTCATAATTGGTATAAAAAATCCATTGAAAGTGAATTGATGGTGAATGTTAGGAAACATCGAATATTCATAATGGAAACAATGAAAGTAATTCAATGAAAAGAGAATAAAATAAACAAAAGACAATAAAGAACATAATGTATATCACCAAGAGGGTGATATCCCATTATATTTGTAATGTATAGACCCTAGAATCTTGGAGCTGGTGAATTAATTTATTACATTGGTATAGATACAATATTCAAATACCAATGGAACAAACAATTTAGCAGTTTTGGAAAACCAGATTACATACATGATACCCATAATACATTGGAAAAATAAAAAATAATACATGATATATAATAAAATGAAATTAATAGAATCCTTGAAACTCATTCAAATGAATATTCTTCATAACCTGGGGAAAGTAAACATAATAAGTTTGATCTCAAATTCTTAGTAAGGGTGAGTACAGTGGAAGCAATAATGAATCAATAAGAATAACTGAACATGGAATGGTAAATAACTGAGAACACATACCATTCAAATAACTGGATAATAAATAATAAATATGGCCAGATAAGAAACTTAAAAACATTCCATTAAATAAATAAACTAAGAATAAAATGTATCCATAGATTTTATCCTAAAAATCTCATGGATAATAATAATAATAACTAAAATATGTATAAAGGAAATGCTTAATTATTAGATGTCATGACTGAGGCACATGAAAACCTATACCGTCAAGACCTTTCAAAATATAGTTTAAAACTACAAGTAGAAACCCATTTAATTTTGAAAAATTATTTTTCTCATGAGAACCTATAGATGCATTGAGGGGCTATATAAAGTATGGGCCCCACCCATCATGTCCAAATCATTCCTCATATTGAGTAATCGATTTAATTAATAAACAATATGCCTTATCAAATATCTTTATTGAATAAAATATATAGATCTATAAATAATTATTCAGTGTAGGATAAGTAAAAACATGGGTTATTGACATTGATGAATGGAAATACCATTTAAATATCATTAAAACATTCTTGAGGAAAATAATCATTAAACACTCCAAAGTGTCCCATACCGCTTTGAAATATTTGAATAATATTTAACATGAATGAATAACATTAAATAAAAATTATATTATCATGAGAATAAGGATAATCATGATATAAAATTTTAAAGGGTGGTATATACACCATATAAAAGTTATTTGGTGTATAACAACAAATAAGTCTCAATGGAATGTAAATTGAGACAAAATCCATTACCTTGAGTCTAACTTGTCACCTGTGTATTTATATTCTAGAATAATAAAATTATATTAATTATTTTCTTGATTCATAACCTTTTTAATGTTTATATTTAATTTTATTTCACTTATTACAATGTTTTAAACAATTACTTAAACAATTAAGTTTATGTCAGGTGTTTTAACCATATTTGGTTTATGTGTCAAAAATGACTTAGCTAAGTAAACTATGGTCAAAGGGGCCATTATATAATCATATAAAGAATAATAATCATGAAATAATTATCATATTTAGAAATTAATTATATTTTTAAAACCAATCATGAAATATGGTTATGAAAGATGAACCAACATTATAATCATGGAGACGGTAGGCCATATGTACGCATTAACAACGTTCCCATTTTTCAATGAATGTTATGGAAAGAAGGTAAGTAACATTATGTATTTACATAATGATAATTATATAATAAATACCATGTTATTTAATTATATATACTTATATATATAATTATTGTGATGTAAAAGGAATCACAACGCGTCGAGGACGTGGTATTCTACACGTCCATGAGCGATGTTATCACTTTTTGGTGTATGAAAAGGGTAATAAATAAAATGATATATTATATTTTCATAAAGTTAATTATGTAATTAATATAATATATATTTAATTTATTTCACATATTTTTAATTAAAACTATACTTTATACATTCCATGTATCGTGTGAACAAATCACATCGCTTTGAGGAGGCGGTAGTCCACACTTCCACAAATGATGTTATCGTATTCCCAAAAAATGGAAAGAATAATGTAATGTTCAATATAAAAATTATAGAAGAAAAAAGAAATTATAAATATCATATATATCATATATAAATAGAGTTTCCATCATAATTAGCAACCATGAAATATGGTAAAGAAAAAATGAACGACATCATCTCGTGAGGTGATAGTTCACCAGACACATGAATAGTAAGTTCAATACCCATTTTATAGAAGTGTGTGTAAGTGTAGGTATAAATATTAATATAAAAACACCTCATTATATTGATGATAATTAGTTCATTATGTAATCATGTAATAAGAATATTTTATGGGGTGGAGAATGAAAATAAAACAAAATAGCTTGAGGAAAGATGTTACCTCTCCTTTGGGTAACACATTTTGGTTTGCACCAAAGGGATTATTTGGATATATTTATGCCAAAGGTGAGGATTATATGTTTAGGGGATATATTTTATGAGATATTTGTTCAGATATTGTTCTATCCAAAGTGGATTGAGATTTGTGAAGAAGTGGTGGGGGTGAGTTCCTTTTTATAATAGAGGAGTGACATTCTTATAAATTTTTGAGAAGAGAATTCCACCCAAATTTTTCCCATTTAAGGTGGAACCAATCGTAAAGACCTAGAAATTAAAATACATGGGAATTTTACGAGTCCGCAGTTTCTGACGGTGCCTAATTCTGAGACCCGGTGTGCCCAGAATCAATTTCTGAAGTTTTGTTCAGGTACGTTCAGTAAACGTACTTGTGAGATTTTATATCTTTTGAACCGGTGCTCGGAATTGAAATCCAAGGTCACCATTGAACTCGCAGCACCAGTATTCTATTAAGGATACCTTTACCGCAGTTGCGTTTTATCGAGATTGGAAGTTAATTTTTGGGGGTTTTCTAATTAAATTAAATAAAAATGTGCGCAACATATTTTTATTTTGTGGCGGTTAAAACCTCCAAGGGGAAGTTGGTGGTGGGGCCACCCGCACATAACCTCCCATGGGAGGATGTTATAAGGTGGGGACCACATGAGCATCAAACCCCCTTAACTCTCCTTGAACCCCCAATTAAGGAGGATGAACTCTTCACCTTCCCCATTATGGCGCCAACACACCTAGGAATTAATTAATGCCAATTAATTAATTTTAAGTGATTTGAATTATTTTGAATTATTTTTGATTTCATTGAAATAATAAAATAACAGTGGAGATATTATTTTATTTTGGGCGTTGGTGATTTTTTTTGGGTGGAAATTTGAGAGGACTTTGGGAGAATCCTTGGAGAATTATCCTCTCCAACGAAGGACCATCACCCGCGAGGAACGCCTCATCCTTCCAACGAAGAACACGAAGAACACCGGAGATGTCCTCCATTCTTCTACTTCTTCCTTGGACGTCTTCTCCCTCTCCAACCAGGGCTAGAAAGGGAATATGCCGCCCGTTAAGAACGTTGCCAACGACGACGTCATCTCCTCCCGACGTCAACGGAACGACACCGCCTTCCCGCGACTCTGTCGAGCGAACATAGATTACAAGGTGGGGGGAATTGATTATTTTAATGAATGTTTATACCCTAGTTCCTCATCGTTTACTTTGGTTTGATGATGGAAACTTGTTATCACCTAATGTGGAGGGCGTGGGCTGAACAAACACTGCCCTTCATCCCTCCGATTGGTTATTGATTGGTTGACGATGGAGGCGGAGCCGGAAGGGCGCAGTGCCGTCGCACCGTGCCGGAGAAGAACCGCGGCCAGGGTGGGCCGTGGCAAAGGGGTGCAGCACTGTCACACTACACTGGAGAGGAACCGCAGTTGGGAGGGCCACGACGGATGAAGAAGCGCGGTGCCATCACGCCACGCGGTGGAACCGAAGGCTGAGGCCAGTTCAGGCCGCGACGGTGGGGGCGCGACGCCGTTGCGCCACGCAGAGAGATGGAGGAATGCGACGTCATCGCGCCGTGATGGTGGAGCGATGGAGGCCGGTCAGGCCGACCACCGTGGAGTCGGAAAAGCGGGATGACTCGGGTCCCGCGTCTCCCAAATCGACGCAGCGCGCCAGTTCTGTTTGACAACCCGGGGGGCGTGACACCCCCTCCCACGCGAGGCCGGCCAGGCCGCCACGGCTAGGCCACCCCTTGGCCGGGCTTCCACGGTCGGGCTGCCTCTCGGCCAGGACTCCATGGATGGGCCACCATTATTCTGTGCCGCCATAGGCCGGGCCCCCACGGCCGGGCCGCCCCTTGGTCGGGCCGCCACAGGCCGGGCCGCCACAGGCCGGGCCGCCACAGGCCAGGCCGCCCTTAGGCCGGGCCGCGCCTTCGGGCCGGGCCGCTCCTTCGGGCTGGGCAGCGCCTTCGGGATGGGACAACCACTCGGGTCGGGCCACACACGCGGACCGGGTCAGACCCCGGTTCAGACTGGGTCGGGCCGGGTCGGCCGACTGGGTCAGACCGGACCCGGACCCGCTACGGCCATTTACACCTTTTAGCCCACATCTTGGGCTACGGGTGTCCGAATGACGAATCGTCTGCAATGATGGAATTATTGGAGCGAGACTATTCTTTTGGAATACTCCACTAGAGGTTCAGACATAGTTGGAGTACGATCGGGTTGGTTTGAGCCTAAAAGCCAACCTGGCCCCTGGAACAGAAATGACAATAACTCTCAGACCGGGTGTCCGATTGACACGCCGTCTGTCGCGTTGGATTCCTTATGATGAGACAGAACTATGGGATACATAAAATCAAGACTTCGTGAATGTTGATGTATCTAAACTTGGCTCGAGGAGCGAACCCTCCCGAAATTGAGCGTGTTGTGTGCGGGAACCCTAGGGCTGGCTGCGACTTTACTGTACCAGGATCCCCCGTGGGTTGGACAGTCACGACTTCTGTACCGGAATCCTCAGTGGGTTCGACAGTGATGACTACTATACTAGGATCCTCCGTGGGTCCGATAGTTCTGACTTCTGTTCCTGGATCCTTTTTGGGTCCGACAGAATAGCTGATCCTGTATCCTATGTGCATCCGACAGCTTAGCTGGTCCTGTATCCTATGTGGGTCCAACAACTTAGATGAATCAGTGAATACATCTGATCATCTATATCACTCTACAAAAGTTGTATACCTGTGTGATCTGAGTCTTGACTTTCAACCATTATCATCGTGGTGATTAACTTTACTTCCTTTATGGACTGGGTTGTGCTTGGGCTCGAGAGTTGGAGCCTAACTATGATTGGTAACTTAGGTATATGTATGGGAATATACCTAAGTAAGGTTGTTTGATACTTCATGATTGTATATTTATTCTGTGGTTTATCCTTAGTGGATTCTGGGAGACCTTCAGGGGTCTCGGGGTCCCCTACTGAGTATTGTTATACTCACCCCTACACGAGCTTCACCTGCACCTTGTTGTGTTCTGTGCATACGTCAGTAATGATCGAGGCTGAGGATGATGGACAGGAGGCTGATCAGTGCTGGACTAGACAGGACATAACTCAGGGATGAGTGTTCTAGTTTTGTACCTACCCTTCAGGTATGATTCACCGGTGGACGATCCAGGAGCTGTTCTTTTCCCTTTTTACTTATACTTGTACTTGTTGTTCAGTTGGGTTTGTATACTGGCCCACTTACTTTCAGCACACTTTTCTTTTCTATATTAGTACTTTTTGCTTCTATATCTAGTGTTCAGACTGTGTGTGTTACAGGTTTAAAGGAAATGCCTTCCCTTTTATCGGGTTTACGCCTTTTGGTGCTAGCCGCCAGCCCCTGGCCTATGGAAGGCGGGATTGAGGTAGTCACGACACGGGCCCCGAGGACGGGTCATGACAAATTGGTATCAGAGGAGATGGTTCTACCATAGAACTTAGACTTTGATTCTTTTAATGGTAACAGTGATAAGTGTTTTGGGTGTGGTTATCAGTTTAGGGAAACCGGTGTTGGTGCGGTGGCCGACGTATCCATACACTAGGACCCTGACTTCTGATTTCCGACTCAGTGCACGAAAACATTGATTTCGTGTGTGTTTAATTTGAAAAGTTTTCTTCATGAATACTTTGTGTCAACTCACCATGTATACCGTTTTAACCACGACACACCTGTTTCCTTGCAGGATGGCCCCATGAAGGCAGCTATCTAGGGTTCTGAGTTTCGTACGAGATGGTAGCCCACCGAGTGACGAGGCCTCGGTGCAGGGACCCATCACAGCGGAGGTACCAGCGGTACCACTACCCGCTGGGCCACCGATACCACCAGCTCCAGAAGCAGAGAGTGCACACCATCTGAGTGCGTTGCACGAGTTCCAGTGCCAGAGGCCTCCCGGGTTCTGGGGAGAGACGGACCCAGAGGCAGTTGAGGATTGGATGGAGGCTGTTGCGAGAGTTTTCAGATTGTTAGGGACACCATCCGACCTCATGGTGATCCTTGTCGTGAGTCCCCTGCATGCAGCAGCAGGCAGATAGTGGAGCATGATGATTTAGGTACATGACAAGGCATCATTACTCTAGACAGACTTCAAGAGTCTCTTATTCTTAGAGTTTTTTCCAGCCACCCTTCGTGCGGTGTGGATTTAGGAGTTACTACATCTGCAGAAGGGCAGCATGACATTAGCTCAGTACTCAGCGAGGTTCACCGACCTCTCACGCTACTCCACAAATATGGTACGGGACCCATTCTTCAAGGCCCGGACCTTCAAGAAGGGAATCAAGCATGAGATCAGGGCTTCGATGATCCCCCTCAGCATCCCAACGCAGGAGGGGGTAATGGAGTGAGCCCTTCTAGTGGAGAGTTTTCTCGCTGAGCAGTCACCAGTAGCGAGACCCACCACAGGGTGACATGTAGTGGAGTCTTCTGCAGCCGGCAATAGAAAAATTTCATAGAAGTCCAAGCGGACTAGGACATCAGGTGGGCGACCCTAGGATACATGTTCGGTTGTTTGGGGAACACGAGACATATCCAGTTATATGAGGAGAAGGTAGTTCTATGCATGCGGCGGGCAGGGTCACATGGATCGTGACTGCCCGACCGGCCATACAGATGACCAACAGACAGTAGAGGGACCTCCCAGGAAGAGGCATAGGTTCGACCGTGGTGGTCTGCCGGGAGCAGGCAGACGTGGTAGAGGAGATGGCTGAGCAGCGGGTGGTGGATGGAGTTTCGAGGCCCTACCACCACCACCACCACTAGGAGGTCCACCCCGACCACAGGGAGCTGGCAGACAGAGGTGGGCTCAGATTCAGGCAGTCGAGGCCTACGACCATAGCGCACCTAAGATGATTCGAGGTACTATCTGTGTCTACTCCACCCTTGCTGCAGTACTCATAGATATAGGTGTGAGTCATTCTTTTATTTCCACTACCCTCGTTCGGAGCTCAGAGATTCTGACGGAGCCGTTGACTTGATCCTTATGACTAGATACTCTTACGGGAGAAGACTTGACGATTACGTACTGGTGCCGGAAGTGTGAGCATACTCTAGGAGGCGAGAGCTTCAGCTGGGATCTCCTCATAGAGGCATCGAGGCCTTAGGTCGTCATCTTGGGTATGGACTGGTTATCAACAGTTCACGCTCAGATTGACTGTATTAGGCATAAAGTGTGGTGTATTCACATGGATGTGATCAGGTTCATGTTCACTAGTGAGAAGGGATCCATTGTAGCACAAGATGGACTTACACAGAGGAGTGGGCATCCAATCACACATCAGTTGGCTAGTCTCATCCTCGAAGCAGTTGATGTGCGAAGTCTAAGTTTTCCTATTGCGGTGGATCAGTACGCGGATGTTTTCCCTAACAACATTCCAGGACTACCTCCTCGCAGAGAGGTAGACTTCTAAATTGACTTGTACCTCAGGACGACACTGAGATCTACTCCAACATATCGGATGTCTCCCGCCGAGCTTCATGAGCTGCGGGTATAGCTGGAGGACTTGTAGGGGAAGAGATTTATCTGACCCAGTGTTTCACCCTGGGCATCTTCGATTTTTTTCACCAAGAAGGCGGATGGGAGCTTGCGATTGTGTGTTGACTACTGTTTTCTGAATCAGGTGACCGTGAAGAACAAGTACCCACTCCTAAGGATTGACGACCTTTTTGATCAGCTCGAGGGAGCACGATGGTTCTCAAAGATAGACCTCAGATCAGGCTATCACCAGCTCAGAGTTCGAGACGAGGATGTGAAAAGGATGGCCTTCAGGTGTCGGTATGGCCACCATGAGTTCTTTGTTATTCCCTTTGGCATAACCAACGCTCCAAAAGTGTTCATGAGTCTCATGAATAGGATCTTCTAGACTTACCTTGATCGTTTTGTCGTAGTCTTCATCAACGACCTACTGATTTACTCGACTACTGAGGAGGAGCATGCCTACCATTTGTTGGTAGTACTGGACACACTCCAAGAGCACCAACTTTATGGTAAGCTCTCAAAGTTCCAGTTTTGGATTCGAGAGGTTCAATTTTTAGGACAAGTCATCTCAGGGGCTGGAGTTGTAGTGGATGCAGTGAAGATTGTGGCAGTACTTTCTTGGGAGCCACCTAAGAGTGTGATGGAGGTTCAGAGTTTTCTGGGACTGGCTGGGTACTATCGGAGATTTGTGCCAGATTTCTCCAGAGTTGCAGCACTGCTTTCAGCATTGACGAAGAAGGGGAAACCCTTCATGTGGTCAGAGATATTCCAGCAGAGCTTTTAGGAGTTGAGGTAGAGGTTGACTAGTGCGCCCATTTTGAGGCTTCCAGAGGAGGGTGTAGGGTACGTAGTATACTGTGATCCATCAGGGACCAGACTTGGGTGTGTCCTAATACAGGAGTGAGCAGTGATCACATATGGATCTCATCAGTTGAGATAACACGAGCAGAACTATGATACCCATGACTAGGAGTTAGCAGTAGTGGTCTTCGCCTTGAATATGTGGCGGCACTATCTGATGGGTGATCATTTTACAGTTTACTCTAACCACTAGAGTCTCAGGTACATATTCTCGCAGAAGGACCTGAACCTGATCCATCTACGTTGGCTTGAGTTCCTTCAGGACTATGACTTTGAGATAGTCTATACTCCTGGGAAGGGTAAGCTTGTATCAGATGCTCTCAGCAAGAGATCAAGAATTCAGCTGCTAGGAGAGGCGACAGAGCAGCTGGCCAAATTGCAGATATCCTTTATGGATAGAGATGGAGCAACCTTTCAATAGTCTCTCATAGTCACTTCTCCACTTATTCGGAAAGTCAGGGAGGCACAGCGTGGGGACATTGACTATGAGATGCGGCGTGCTCAGATATCCTCAGGGCAGGCACCTGATGGATTTTCTAAAGGTGGGGACCATGTCATTTTCTTCAGAGGATGGACCATGGTACTAGTTTTACTCCAGGAGGAAGTTTTTTGGGAGTTTCACACATCTCCTTTAGCAGTACATCCAAGAGTGGTGAAGATATATCCATACTTATGAAAATAGCACTAGTAGCCAGGTATGAAGAAGGCAGTGGCATAGTTTGTCTCACGATGCCTCACTTATCAACAAGTGAAGGCAGAGCACCAAGTTCCAGGAGTCTTGGTTCATCCCTTAGAGGTCACAGAGTGGAAGTGGGACAGGATATCCATGGATTTCATGACGGGATTTCCACGTATATACAGAGGACACGACTCTATCTGGGTGATCGTAGACCGACTCACCAAGTCGGCCCACTTCCTACCGATCAGATATAAGGGCTCAGTAGAGAGCTTGGGACACCTCTACATACAGGAGATCATACGGCTTCATGGTGTTCCATTGACAATCGTCTCCGATAGAGATGCTCATTTCACTTCCTGGCTATGGAAGGGGTTGTAGGAGGCTTTCGGGACACAACTTCACTTGAGCACCACCTTCCATACTCAAACGGATGGTCAGACTAAGAGGACCATTCAGACTCTCTAGGACATGCTCTGTACATGTGTCCTCGACTTCGGTCACAGCTAGGAGGATCACTTGCCTTTGGTGGAGTTTGCATACAACAACAACTATCACTCCACCATCGAGATGGCACTTTTCGAGGCACTTTACGGCCTACCTTGGAGATTGCCTCTATGCTGGACTAATCTAGGGGAGTCAGCACTTATGGGACTGGAGATGGTGTAGGGTACGATGGAGAAGGTGCAGATCATCTAGGACCAGATGAAGATTGCACAAAGCAGGCAAAAGTCCTATGCTGATAGGAGATGGAGACCACTGGAGTTCGAGGATGGTGATCACATCTTTCTATGGGTCTCACATCGATGAGGTCTACAGATATTTGGATGAGGTAGCAATTTATCTCTGTGATTCATCGGACCGTTCCAAGTCCTCAGTAGAGTAGGAGAGGTGGATTACCGCCTAACTCTTCCACCTTAGTTGCACCGGGTGTACGATATCTTCCACGTATCTCAGCTGAGGAGATACATGCACGACCCTTCTCAAATCATAGAAAATGGGGAGATGGACATCGATGACGGGTTTACTTTCATGGAGGTTCCAGTGGAGATTGAGGATCTACAGGAGCGGGTCCTGCATGGATGGTCAATTCCTCTGGTGTGTGTTCGCTGGAAGCACATGAACCTCCAGGAGAGCACATGGGAGCGGGAGGCTCAGATGCGTGCTCAGTACCCCCATTTGTTCCCTTAGTGTGTGTTGTAGCTTATAGGGACGTAAAGTCCTGAGGTGGGGAGAATGTAAAGACCCGAATATTCTGTGATTTTTTTTAAAATACATGGGAATTTTATGAGTCTGCAGTTTCTGATGGCACCTGATTCCGAGGCCCAGTGTGCCCGGAATCAATTTCTGAAGCTTTGTTCAGGCACCTTCAGTAAATGTACGTGTGGGATTTTATATCTTTTGAACCGGTGCTTGGAATTGAAATATGAGGGCACCGTTGAACTCGCATCACCGGTATTCTCTTAATAATACCTTTACCGCAGTTACGTTTTATCGAGATTGGAAGTTAATTTTTGGTGGTTTTCTAATTAAATTAAATAAAAATGTGTGCAATATATTTTTATTTTGTGGTGGTTAAAACCTCCAAGGGGATGTTGGTGGTGGGGCCACCCGCACATAACCTCCCATGGGAGGATGTTATAAGGTGGGGCCCACATGAGCATCAAACCCCCTTAACTCCCCTTGAACCCCCAATTAAGGAGGATAAACTCTTTACTTCCCCCATAAATTTTTGGAGCCTCTTCACCTTCCCTATTATAGTGCCAACACACCTAGTAATTAATTAATTCCAATTAATTAATTTGAAGTGATTTTAATTCTTTTGAATTCTTTTTGATTGCATGGAAATAATAAAATAATAGTGGAGCTATTATTTTATTTTGGGCGTTGGCGATTCTTTTTTCGTGGAACTTTGAGAGGACTTGGGGAGAATCCTTGGAGAATTATCCTCTCCAATGAAGGACCATCGCCCGCGAGGAACGCCTCATCCTTCCAACGAAGAACGTGAATAACGCCGGCGACATCTTCTGTTCTTCGACTTCTTCCTTGGACGTCTTCTCCCTCTCCAACCGGGGCGAGAAAGGGAAGACGCCTCCTGTGAAGAACGTCGCCAACAACGACGTCCTCTCCTCCCGACGTCAACAGAAAGACGCTGCCTTCCCGCGACTCCACCGAGTGAACACTGATTACAAGGTAGGGGGAATTGATTATTTTAATGAATGTTTATACCCTCATTCCTCGTCATTTATTTTGGTTTGATGATGGCCACTTGTTATCACCTAATGTGGAGGGCGCGGGCCGAACAAACATGGCCCAACATCCCTCTGATTGGTTCTTGTTTGGTTAACGATGGAGGCAGAGCCGGAAGGGCGTGGTGCCGTCGCACCGCGCCGGAGAAGAACCACAGAAATGGAAGGCCATGAAAAAGGGGTGAGACACCGTCATGCTGCACTAGAGAGGAACCGCAACCGAGAGGGCCGCAACAGATGAAGAAGCACAGCACCGTCGCGCCGCGCGGTGGAGCCGAAGGCCGTGGCCAGGTTGGGCCGTGACGGTGGTGGCGCGTGCGTTGCCATCGCGCCACGCAGAGAGTTGTAGGACTGTGACGCAATTGTGCCGTGGTGGTGGAGCGGTGGCGGCCGGCCAGGCCGTCCGCCATGGAGCTAGACAAGCGGGACCACTCGGGTCCCGTGGCTCCTGAACAGGCGCACTACGCCGGTTCTGTTCGACAACCCGGGGGGGGGGGGGTGGCACCCCCTCCCACGTGAGGCAGGAAAAGATGCCTCTCTGCCGGGCCGCCCCTCGGCCGGGCCGCCCCTCGGCCGGGCCGCCGCTCGACCGGGCCTCCATGGCCAGGTCCCTCTTCGGTCGGGCCGCTATGGGCCGGGCGGCCACGGCCGGGCCGCCCCTCCGCCGGGCCGCCATGGGCCGGGCCGCCCTCAGGCCGGGCCGCGCCTTCGGGCCAAGCCACGCCTTCGGGTCGGGCTAGGCCGACCACTCAGGTCGGGCCACACCCGCGGACCAGGTCAGACCTTGGTTCGGATCGGGTCGGGACGGGTCGGTCCTACTGGGTCGGACTGGACCCGGACCCGCTACGGCCATTTACACCTTTTAGCCCACATCTTGGGATACAGGTGTCCGAACGACGAATCGTCCGCGAAGATGGAATTCTTGGAGCGAGATGATTCTTTTGGCATACTACACTTATGGTTCGGACACAGTTGGAGTACGGTTGGGTTGGTTTGAGCCTAAAAACCAACCGGGCCCCTGGAACGAAAATGCCAATAACTCTCAGACCGGGCGTCCGATTGACGTGCCGTCTGTCACGTTGGGTTCCTTATGATGAGACGGAAATACGAGATACATCAACTCAGGACTTCGTGATAGTTGATGTATTGACACTTGAATCGAGGAGCAGACCCTCCTGAAATCATGCGTGCTGTGTGCGGGAACCCTAGGGCTGGCTGCGATGATACTGTACCAGGATCCTCTGTGGGTTCGACAGGGATGAATTCTGTACCAGAATCCTATGTGGGTTCGATAGCGATGAATACTGTACCAGGATCCTCTATGGGTCTGACAGTTCTGACTTCTGTTCCTGGATCCTGTGTGGGTCCGACAGAATAGCTAATCCTATATCCTGTGTGGGTCTGACAGCTTAGCTGGCCCTGTATCTTGTGTGGGTCTGACAGCTTAGATGAATCAGTGACTACATCTGATCATCTCTATCACTCTATAAAAGTTGTATACTTGTGTGAGCTGAGTCTTGACTTTCAACCATTATCATCGTGGTGATTGACTTTACTTCCTTTGTGGACTGGGTTGTGCTTGGGCTCGAGAGTTGGAGCTGAACTGTGATTGGTAACTTAGGTATATGTATGGGAATATACCTAAGTAAGGTTGGTTGATACTTAGTGATTGTATCTTTCTTCTGTGGTTTATCCTTAGTGGATTCTGGGAGACCTTTAGGGGTCTCGGGGCCCCCTACTGAGTATTGTTATACTCACCCCTGCACGGGCTTCGCCCGAACCTTATTGTGTTCTGTGCAGATGACGATCAACAGTGATCGAGGCTGAGGGTGACGGACGGGAGGCTGCTTAGAGCTGGACTATATGGGATGTACCTCAGGGATGAGTGTTTGTGTTCTGTACCTACACTTCAGGTATAATTCACCGGTGAACGATCCAGGAGCTGTTTTTTCCCTTTTTACTTGTACTTGTACTTCTTGTTCAGTTGGGTTTGTATACTGGCCCTCTTACTTTCAACAAACTTTTCTTTTCTATATTAGTACCTTTTGCTTCTACATCTAGTGTTCAGATTGTGTGTGTTATAGGTTTAAAGGCAATTCCTTCCCTTTTATCGGGTTTATGCCTTTTGGTACTAGTCGCCAGCCCCTGGCCTATGGAAGGCAGGCTTGGGGTAGTCACGACACGGGCCCCAAGGACAGGCCGTGAAAAATAATGGTCTAAATTATATAAAATGGAATATAAAGTCTAAATATAAATATAATATGGATTTTGGATAATTTTTTGGTCATTTTGGCCCTTAAGTTCACGTTTTAGTCCATTATTAAGCTAATTTTACTCTTAAATGCTATAATTAATTTTAATTACTTTCGTTAATATTTTTTTTGTAAATAACTAATTTGAAATTATTAGACATTATAAATTATAATTATTTCAAATATGGAATGAATTTTTCCAAATTAAAATTATATAAGTGGCAGAAATTAATTTAAAATTAACCCTACAGACAGGACAATATGCAGGTTTTTAAAGTAAAAACATTCAAAAGTTTGCTAAGTTCTTATATCCAATTTCAATGTGAAATTGATTAAAATGACCTAAACTGGATAAATATATTTAAAATTGATCTAATTAATATTTAAAACCAATCAAAAATATAATTTAACCTTATAAATAAATTATACAAAAAAGCAGTTCTGAATTAAAATTTAGTATTACTATTCATCAAAAAATAAAAATTCACAGAAAAATATCCAAAATTCACATTAAACTAATTTTGATAATTTTATTTAAAAAATTAAGTTTATTTTTTCATGTTAAATTCATAAAAGTTTCAAAATTCAGATTTAATGTAGGTGCGCTATAAAAAGGCGGTAAAATTGCCTCTATAAAAATATAGGTTTTATGTGTAATATTGAGTTTGTTCTTATCTTATGGTTATAAAATATATTGGATGAATGTAAAAAATATTTGATTAAATATATATATATATATATATATATTACATTAATATCAATAACTTATTATAATTAATTTCATTTATTAGGATAAAATGACTTTGGGAGTATAAAAATAGTTTTTTTATAAAAAAATTCTCTTTATAATCAATTGGTTATTATATTAATTTTTAATTAATTTGTAACTAATGAATTAAACCATATATTTTCATAAGTTATTTAATCCTATTCATAAAAATTTATTTCATATCTAGGTTGTATCTTATTATATTAAATAATAATATTTTTAATATTATATTATTGTTCGGTAAAACTCAATCTTGTGTGTTACACAAGCCATCGAGGAAATTCAGTCTTGCTTGTAATGAAATATAACCTCAGTGTTCCATGTAGAGAAATAGAAACTTTATGTTGTGTGTAACATAAGCTTAACTTGGTGTTTTATATAAAGCAATATAGGAATAAAAATTAAATTTATTCTAAAAGTAAAATATTATAAAGTCTTGGGGTGTTACAATATTATTCTCCCACACATATAGGATGGAATTCCAAAGGGTGATGGAACTTATTAATGTTATCCATTATCAAGAGTTTTGGAAATGAGGTGTCCTCATAAATATAGACATTATGAAATCCATAAATTAAAATTCATAACAATATATATATTATAAAATATATAAATGTTTTTTATATATCAATACATATATAAATATATTATAGAAATATAAATATGTATCATATATAAATAAATAAATAAATGTATTATAGAAATATATAAATATTTAGTAAATACAAGAAACATATAAATAATAGGATAGTTAAAATATTATATGCATGTGTGTATTTATGTGGCATATAAATATAAATATAAATATAAATATAAATATAAATATAAATATAAATATAAATATAAATATAAATATAAATACACGTGTTTGTGTGTTTATGTAGTATATAAATATAAATAGAAATATGTATGCATGTGTGTGAGTGTGGAATATAAATATGTGTGCTTGTGTGTAGAATATAAATATATGTTCTTGTGTGTGTGCGTAATAAAAATATTTTTGCACATGCATGAGTTTTTTGCATATATAATTATAAATATAAATATGCACATGAATGTGTGTTTATATAGTATATAAATATAAATATGTGTTTTTTGTTCATTTAGTATATAAATATAAACATAAACATAAATATAAATATGTGTTTCTGTGTGTGTTACAAAATCTAAATATGTATTTGTGTGTTTATGTAGTATATAAATCTAAATACGCACTCACGTGCAATATATAAATATAAATATAAATATATGTTTTTGTTTTTATGTTGTATATAAATATAAATATAAACATAAATATAAATATAAATATGTGTTTCTGTGTGTGTACAGAATGGTGACTATTAAATTGGACATATGTTTTATCAATGAAACAACCTTAGACTCATAGACTTCTATCTCCCGTTCCACCTTGGCTAGAATCAACTTTGATCAACACCCCATTTTGATGAGCTTGATTAATACAGGCACCAAACTACATTTCCCGTTTAGATTCAAAAATTATTGGGATACAATCAATGATTGTAGAAATCTTGTCCAAGACACTTGGTCATCTATGGATTATAAGGATGATGATTTGGATTGTATTCTAAAGTTAAAACTACTTAAGAAGAAAATGAATGATTGGAGTAGGGACCATTTCAGCTCCATTGAAAAATACATTTATTCTCTTGAATCATCCCTCTAACTTATTCAAGAATACAACACATGTCAATATCTCTCTAGTGACATGTAGCATGAAGCTAAGGTATCTCTTGAACATTCTCACCATATAACTCTCAAAGAGAAGATTCAAAGACAAAACTTCAAAGCCAAATAACTCAAGGATGGAGATAGAAAATCCATTTTTTCCATTTCCTTTAAAGGTCTAGAAAGGCCAAAAAGTCCATACCCATCCTAAAGGATGATGACCTATTTTTTAATAATATACATGACCTTGCTGATCATGTTGTCTCTTATTATATGAATATTTTTAATGGTATTTCCTTTATCTCTAATCCATTGGAAGATTTTATTACAAAACTAGTAAGTATTGATGATAATATGATGTTTTCCTTAACCCCTCAGTATTTTGAGATAAAAGAGGCAGTTTTTAGTCTAAATACTAGAAGCTCTCTAGGTATGGATGATTTAACTAATTATTTATTTCAATACTTACGGAAAACCATTCAGCATGATGCCTGTAGGTTAGTCTATCACTTTTTCAACGGTGTACCTATATCCCAAGGGATAAATGATCAATTCATTTCTCTTATTCCAAAAGTGGAAAATGATAGTGAAATACATCTATTTAGGATCATTTCCCTTGTCAACTTTGTTTAGAAAATTATTGACAAAATTATGGATAACAAGATGGACAGGATCTCCAAAAAAATTATATCCTCAAATCAATTTGGTTTTATTAATAGAAGGAATATCTAGGATTTCCTCATAACTACTTTAGAATGTATCAATATTATTAGAAGGTCCACCAGAGGTGGTAACATTTCTCTTAATCTTGACATCAAGAAGGCCTTTGACAGTATGGATTGGGGATTCATTGGCATGGTTTTTTCCAAATTTGGTTTTGATGATGATTTTATCTACTGGGTTAGAATTTTATTGGGATCAGCACATATCTTAGTCTTGATCAATGGTACCCCTAAGGTTTATTTCACTTTTTCAAGAGGAGTGAGGTAGGTTGATCCTCTTTAATCCATCATATTTTCCATTGCAGAGGACTATATGAGAAAGATGCTTCTTAGCATGGTTGAAAATGGTAAGATAAAACCAATTAGAGCTTCCATAGGTATGCTTATTCCTCCACACCTATTATATACACATGGTATCATACTCTTAACCTAAGGGGAAAACAAAAATGTCAAAATTATCAAAGATTCACTTCTTCACTATGAAAGGGGTTTAGGACAAGAGATTAGTTGGGACAAATCCTTTGTCTTATTTCAAAAGAATATATCATACATAAGGAATATTGACATTATCAATGAGTTGGGAATTAGTCAAGGAATATTTACATTTACTTATTTTTGAGTTCCCATGTTTTGGGACAGATCTAGACCATCATATTTCAATCACATCATGAGTCACATTTGAAGTCAATTGGCTTACTAAAAGGGTAAATCTTTACAAATGGATGGATGGGTTTTCTTTATTAAGAGTGTTATATTATCAAATTTTGTATAATTTTTCATCATATATAAATTTTCTATTTAATTTCTAAAGAAAACTGATGTCTCCATAAAAAACCTCATCTAGAGTGGATGCACTCTTGGGTGAATATCTCTCACTATGACTTGGAAATAATGCTGCCAAACTATTGATATTTGGGGTCTAGGTATCAAGAATCTGTGTAATTTTAACCTCTATCTATAGGAAAACTTCACATGGAGACTAATTAATGAAAAAGTAGAGAATCTAAAATTTGTGAGATCTATATTTATGAACAAATTAAATGCTATAAAATTGTATTATATGGATTCATTTTTTTGGACAGCTCTCAAAGTATCCATTTCTAGCATCAACACACAATGGTGAATTTAATTTTACACTATGTGTTGATTGGGCCAGACTAACACATGACCATCTAGAGTACACTCCATGTAACTTCCATACATGGAATGTAGTCCTTAGTCAGAGACAATCCATGTATCTTCTTACACGGACTACTCGACGAGTGACCATGTAACTCAAAGACCACACCCCGTGTGGCCCATGTACGCACTGTGTACTCCAATATTCTCCAAGGAATGGTTACATGCTGAGTCCCTAGGTGCATGCATCTGATAGATGGTGAGAATAACACACACTATGTAGCTAACTTGTACATGCTATGTACTTTTACCAAATTATGCAGAATTAAAAATTAATTTATTATAATATGAAAACCTTATCAACACGTGCTTGTGTGTGGTCATTAATTTGATAAGACACTCCATGTGACAATTTTATATATATATAAATTCCTAATTAACCTTTTCATAATGTTTGAATCTACCTATAATGTATAAGTTGTATTACAGTTATTACTCTATGCATTGAAGCATTGCACACTACATTAAAAAAAGTAATCTTGTAAACCATATGATCATTAAGTTGATAGTACACATCATGATATTACAAGATAAGTTATGTATTCCATATGTTGCAAAATTAAACAGTATATGAGTATAATACACATTGGTAAGTTCATATGGGTACTCACCATGTTGCCTCCAAGGTAAATTTATTGTACAAAGTTAATTTTAAATATATTTATTTAATTTGTTTAAAATTATTATGGATGATAATCTCAAGTAAATTTGGATGAGAATTAATATAAAATAATTGATTTATTAAAGAATATAATTAATTGATTCAAGTATGATTTATGTTAAATAATAATGATTAAGAATTGAATGCTAATTTTATTGAATGTGTAATTCATTTCATGCATATGGTTGATCATGAGTTGAGATCATACCTTTTTATGAGATTGGTTTATTTTAATTTATTAGTAAATTAAATTGTTGGCCTACATTCCATCACTAATATTATTATATAAGGTCCTGTGTGTCCATGGTTTCTTTTATGTAAACTACTTTCCCTCACCTGTGTGTGAGTAAAATCATATAAAATGGATGGAGCTCCCAAGATAATGGAGGTTGTTCAATTTTAGAGCTAAGGAGAAACCAATACAAGAGAGATACATAGGTGGATAGGGGGAAAGCTACAACTAGAACTTGAATTGGTTCAAGGTGTTTCCCCCCTAGGTCTATGATTAGTTTGTAATCTGCTAGATAAACTAACCATTAGTATAAGCTTATGATCATACCATTTTATTATTTTATTTCATTCAATTTGTATGGTTATTTCATTATGAATGTTTTGTCATGATCACATGAATTAATTAATTAACAAACATGAAATATAGAACTAAAATAAATTGGATTATGCATAAATATTATCTAAGACATAGTTAATCACTTAAGTAAATCCACTTAATATTAAAAATCATTCAATCAAATTAATAATTCAAAATTTACACATAAAAGGCTAAATTCTTAAATTATAAATATTAAGTCGGTATATCCTTCCACTACTTCAGTTAAAATAGAACCATAGTTAAAAGTGTTTGAATAGCCAAAGTTGGAGTGCTTTAAATTAGTAGGGAATTCTAACATGAATTATTGGGTTGAATTAACATAGTTCACATCATGGGATGAATTCCAAAGTAGGACTTTGTATAATTAAGAGGAAAGTGTTGAGGAAATCCTTTTTAAGGATTTTAGGATTGGTGAGTCCACTCAAAAAATAAAGGATCTTTGAGTTAATGTAATTGGAATTTGGAATTCTTACCTAAAACCCTTGAAATTGATTTTCTAGAAATAGTTGGGGTGATGAGAATGGGAATGTGGATACTTTACACTAGAATGTCTAACCAATAATATATTATGAAGCCAATGGTGAGGGATATAAGGTTTTAATAAAATAGTGGGAGATTAATAAATATATTATTTATTTATTTGTCTAAAATTTATCAGATTAATTACTAAATATCTTCTCATCTTATTTGAAGTGAAAAAAATAAAACTAACCTTAAACATATCACCGTGATCCATACTTGAGAAGGATACCATTTTTACTAACACAAAATTCTAAGAGCGAAAAAGGCATTATGCATTATCCCATTCCATGAAAGGAAATTGTTAGTGCTAGAAGAACCTTTTCTTTATGAACCTAGTAATGATGCTAGTGAGGAAGAGTTGTCTCTCTATGAGAAAAATTTGAACAATACTACATATGTTTAATGTTTCATGCTATCATCCATGACCAATGAGATTTTGAAGCTATATGAGGACATGGTTTCATATAACATGATGTCTCACCTTCAAGATACCTATCAATATAAGGTGAGATAAGATAGATATGAGATATCCAATGCTCTATTTACAACTAATATTAGATATTTGGAACCATCTAGGATTTATGTATTCAAGTTTATTAGCTATATTGAATGCTTAGACATTTTAGGGATTAAATTTCCAGATGATTTGTGCACAGATATCATACTTTACTCACCACCCAAGACCTTCTATAGTTTTATTGTTAATTATAACATGAGAAATAATGAGAGGAGTCTTTTATAACTTATTACTTTGATTCTCTAAGTGGATAAGGACATGGAGCATGACAAACCCGTGTTCCTTATGGTGAATAAGAAAAGGAAGAACAAGTTGATTGGCTCCAATAATCATAAAAATTGTAAAGGTACTGAGCACCATCCTTCCAAGAAGACGAAATCGAGAGGCAAGAAAAGAAAATATGTATTATGCTTTTCATGTGTCAATGAATTCCATTGGAAGAAGAACTACACCCAGAAGCAAAGGTAATCTAAAGGTGAATTCATTATCGAATGTAATATTTCAATATCTACACATTGAGTATTAAATATATATTTTAGTTCTCATATATTTATCAAAATATAGGAACCAAGTATATTTCGAATGATTTATAGAGGAGAGGTATATTTACAAGCTTATAATGGTGTGAGGATAGATGCTCTAGCCATTGATGAATATCACCATACCTTACTAATGAGAATGATATTGGTTTTAATGGATTGTTATTATGTACCAACTATTACCAATAATAATTTCTATGTCATTCCAATATGTAGATGGTTTTATTTTCAATTTTGGGAATAAAATTTGTTTATTTTATAAATACAACTTATGTTATAGTACAACACATTTTAAATACCAGTCTTTATATATCAAATCACAAAAACCAAGTATTGTTAAAAGATAAAAAACAATGTTCACATGACTCACATAGCACCCAGATATGGAATCATTGTCTTGGTCATGTAAATGAGAATAATTTTTAAAAATATTTTTCAATATGGTTATTAAGAATCTTTTGAGCTAAACCACTTGAAAAATGTCATGCTTGTTTACAAGGAAAAATGACCAAACTGCCATTCAATGGATAAGGTGAAAGGGCCATAGAGCTTCTATAGGATTAGTAAAAATTGATGTATTTAGACCATTTCTAATTGAATATAGAGGTGGGTATTATTTATTCACAACTTTTGCTGATGACATGAGTAGATATATCTTTGTCTAGTTTATGGGGTATAAGTTCAAGTCCTTTGAGAAATTCAAATAATTAAAGAATGAATTAGATAATCAATTTGGAAAGAATATAGAGAAGTTTAGACTAGATCGAGGTGGTGAATTTCTTAACCAAGAGTTTATCAACTTTTTACGGGAGTTTGAGAATATATCTCAACTCACTCCATCTTACAGACCATAGGTGTTAGTGAAATGAGGAACCATAACTTTTTATACATGGTAAGGATAATGATGAGTCATAAATATCTTCCATTTTCCTTTTGGGGATATGAATTACAAACTGTAACATATAAATTAATCCAAAAACCAACTAAAGTGGAAAACATAATTCCCTTAGAGTTATGGAGTAGAAAGAAATCCATTTTTTTCACATACACGTGTATGAAATTATGAGGCATTTGTCAAGACCTTATCAGGAAATAAACTAGAACCCTAGGGAACATGGTGTATCTTTATAGGGAATCCAAAGAAAACAAAGGGATACTACCTATACAACCCCTTAGATAAGAAAGTGGTTGTCACCAGACAAGCTATATATCATGAGAGGGAGAACATACACAAAGAGGACAATGGGAGAAAGACTAATTTTGATGAATTTGATGCTCAAGATACATAATAGTTGGGATAAGAACAAAATTTATAGGTCCCCATGGAAGAATTAGTTCCTAAAACACAAGTACAACATAACAACACTAAAGAGGTAAGAGAACCATAAAGACATAGTTTTCAAGTAACTGAAGATGGAGACTCATTATTGGTTGAAAATGATGAACCTCTATCATATAAAGAGTAATTAGGGATAAGAAGCTGTAAGATGGAAAGAATCCATGAATTCTAAAATGGATTTCATGTATCATAACTATGCTTGGGTTATGATAAATGTGCTAGTTGATGTAAATCCTATAAGGGGAAAATGGATATTCAAGAAAAGGATGGACATGGATGGTTAGGTAAATACATATAAAGAAATTCTAGTGGATAAATGTTATAAACAACATCATGGAATTGAATATTATGATACATTTTCACTAGTAACTGTGTTTAAATCCATCAGAATTATACTTTCTATAACAACTTAACATGGCTATACAATTTAAAAGATGGATGTAAAAACTAATTTCACTAATGGGAACTTTTAGGAAGATGTCTATATGACACAACCAGAAGTTTTTGTGACTCCAGTTGATGCCAAAAGTATCTTTAAGTTATAGAGATATATTTATAGATTGAAGTAAGTCTCAAGGTCATGGAACATTCGATTCGATGAAGCTATAAAAAATTTGGTTTCATTAAGAACAAATGTGAGCCATGTATTTACAATAGGTTTAGTGGAAATGTAGTTGTTATCTAAGTAGTATATGTTGATGATATATTACTTATTGGAAATGATATAAAAGTATTACAGCCTGTTAAGGAATGGTTAAACAAGTGTTTCTCTACGAAAGACTTAGGTGAAGTAGCCTATATTCTAGAGATCAAGATCACTCATGATATATCCAGGAGGCATCTTGGACTAACTAAAAGTATACATATTGACAAAATACTAAAGAAATTTTTTATGGAATAATCCAAGAGGATATTTGTTCTAGTGTCACATGGTATACATATTTCTAAAAAAATGAGTCCTCAGACACAATAGGAGAAAGAGAGAATGAGTAATATTGTCACAAACCGAATCTGGTTGCCACCAATACTGACAAAAAACCCAGCACTTGGAAAGGCCCTAAGGGAATTACCTATCCCCATGGACTGTAATAAGTGCTCGGGTATCAAACAATTAGGTTTGGAAACGATTTACCTGAGTATGAAATCATAAAACCTTAAAAAAATCCATAATATAAATCTGAAATTTTTAGCCAAACGAGTCTTAAGAAAAAACCAGAATTGAATAAATGCCTTTGAATATAGTAAAATAGGTCCAAATACAAATAAAAAATCAGTAAGACATCCAAAAGGACTCCACATGACAAGGGGTCATCACCCACAAGTCATCTCCACAACTTCATCCCAAAGATGAGAACTAACACCCCCAACCGCCATCATCCAAAGCCTTCCCTTTACCTGATTCAAGAATAATAAAGTCTCCTTACACCCAAGGGGTTTAAGTAGGGATTGAGCCTAATCCCAAAAGGATACCACCCAATGATTCCAAAGTACATGCAATACAAGGTGAAAAAGCAAGCAGTTTTAATATGATAATAAAAGCGGTGACAAATTCTAAGAAATGAAACTTTCAATTAAAAACAGTTTTCAAGGTAAAACATTTAGAATGTTAATAAATTTAAATATTAATGTTATATATGGTAATATACTACCAAAAACACCCTAATAAAAGGGTAAATACCACAAATCCAATGAGCAATGAAATCAGGAACACCCCTAGACACTAGAGAGTCTCGGGCCCCATGTACCTTGTACCTCGGTGTAAAGTAACCATGGTAAAATACATTCTCATGCATGATAAACTAGTAGGGAACATACCCATAACCTAGTGGTCCCCAATAATCATCCATATATTTTATTTAGAGTTGTCTTTATCCAAATTCTAAGTGAAACAGAGACAAAACCCATTCGGTCCACTAGCTGTACTAGTACATATCCGCCCCACCTAGGTACCTGGGATTCCCCCATTGTGATCAAAAAATTTCAGCATGATAAACATATCAATTTTCATATAAAAAAACACTACTGGTCACATATAATCAGTATAGTAGCTATACACATTTTAAACCACTTAAAACACACAATAAAACACTTTGATTTTTAATAAAACGATTCATTAAAAACCCCGCATTGTTTTGCACCCAAAACTCTTTGAAATCCCCACTTTTCATAACATGTGAATACTCAAAAGTCACCAAAATAGAAATTACAGTCCAAATAAATTTCAAAGAAACCAAAATATCAATTTTAGGGCATCCCTATGTGAACCAAGAATCTTATCTTTGTAAAACTTCCATTTTTAAACAAACATGTCACTTAAAGTTCACAAGTTCAAAAAAAACCATTAAAACCCAATTTTTTAGAAACAACCAAAGGGGTTAAATATTCAAAACATGATTTAAATCCCTATTAAATTTCAATAAAATCAACTAATTATTTATAGGGTAGCCCCAATTGAACCATTAAAATATTTCTAAGAAAACCCCCCAATTTCACATAAAAATGGCACTAAAAATTCATTTTCATTACAAAATCCACTAAAACCAATTTTCACAGAAATAATCAAATGAAATGAACATAAAAATATTATAAACCCAGAATTACAATTCACATAAATTACATACACATGGAATCACCTACCAAATTAACAAAAACCTTTGAATCCTTTGTGTGAAAATTCTATCGCACCACCACCGCACCTCAAGGAAGGTAGATTGAACCTAAAATCAAAATATTGGATCAATAGAACCCAAATTTAAACCCTAGGTTCAAAAATATAGTTTTTGGTCATTATTAACCTCAAGGATAAGAGAATAAACACTAATAAAATTAAATGAAACCCTAAGCAAAATGAAAAAATAATGAAGGAGACCCACTTACATGAGGGATCTTGAAGAAATATCTCCAAATACACCAGTAGCTGAATTTTGAAATATTAAAAAAATTAATTTATGTTTGAAAAATTATGAGGAGATCATTTAGGAACTATAATGAGGGAAAAATAGTGATAAATGAAGGAGTTATAAAGGAAAGAAGTTACCTCTTCAAATATGGACGATTTGAGAACCCCTATGAAGGTCTGACCTAATTTGTGATGAAAATGAGCTCCAAAGAGGGGGTAAAGGTAATGGGGACGTGACTAAGGATGTAATATTAGAGTGGGAGGTAGAATCACTGAAAAATAGTAAAAAAAGTACATGTTATTAAATAAATAGAATTCATTTTTAAAAATGGAAATGGGCTTCCAGACAGGTCCAATCCCTTAAATAAAAACCCACATACACCATGATTATGGATTCCTAAATTGTAAAAATTAATATGGTGGTGTTAATAAGTCAGAGGAGGACAAGTAGGAATTGGAATGGATGAAAAATGTTGAAAAATTAAGGAGTTAAAAAGGAAACAAAATTTATTTTTAAATCTGGAATTGGGCTCAAGGTTTGGCCCAAATCATGAAAACTCACCCATTTCTCAAAAAATGAATGGGAAACCCCCAAAACAAAGAAATAATGTAAATTAAATTAAAAATACCTTTAAAATATTTCATGTATGTGACAATTATTCCCACCATGAAAGAATTTTCACCTTGGAAAGTCAACCTGAAGCTTGATCAGAAAACAAGAATGAGTACTCTTCCTCAACCCATGAATTCCACTCCCAGGTATCATGTGCATCACTACCATGATGCCAAGGAACCCAGACTAGAAGAATAGATTTTACTCAAAGCACCTTATCTTGGGAGTCTAATATTTTCACTAACCACTCAAAAAATGATAAGTTAGGCTCTATCTCTAGTTCTTCCCAACTCAACACATGGAACAGATCCAAGTTTTATTTATTCAACTAGGAGACATAGAAGACGTCATGGATGGATGTCAACTGAGAAGGTAATACCAACCTATAAACCACCTTTCCAATACAATTGGTGATTTCAGAAGGCCCGACATATCGCATCATCAACTTCCCTTGCTTCCCCGATCGATGATGGCCCAAGCAAGGGGCCACTTTCAAGAATACCATGTCACCCACAAAAAACTCTAAGTATCAATGAATCTGATCAATATATGATTTATAGAGACACTGAGAAGTCAATAAAACTACCTGATCAACTTGATCTTCTCAAATGTCTTCTACACCAGACTCAACCCCAACAGCGAGGTCTCACTTACCTCAGCCCAACACAGGGAGGACCGACAAGGCCGACCATAGAGAGCCTCAAAAGGAGCCATTATAATTGAGGATTGATAACTGTTGTTATAAGAAAACTCAAAAAACCCCAAATATATATCCCAAGAACCTCCAAAGTCCAAAACACATGCATAGAGCATGTCCTCTATAATCTTGTTCACCCGTTCTATCTGACCATACGTTTGAGGATGGTATGACGTGCTCATCTTAATCTGAGACCCCAAGTCATTATGAAGGCCTTCCCAAAACCGAGAAGTGAAACATGGGTCTCTATCTGAGACAACTGCTGATGTCACACCATGGAGTCTCACCACCTCCTAAAGGTACAAACAACCCAACTCATCTACTTTAGATATATCTTTTATCAGAATGAAGTGGTCTGATTTGGTCAGACGATCAATCACCACCCAAATGAAATTCTTACCCCAAGGTGTACAAGCTAATCCAACAATGAATTCCATGGCGACCTCATCCCACTTCTAGGTAAGAATGGGTAATGGATGGAGCAAACCAGAGGGTCTCTGATGCTCTGCTTTCACCTGTTGGCGCGTGTAGCATCTCAACACAAAGTCCACTATGTCCCGTTTCATACCTAGACACCATAAACATGTCTCACATCATAATATATCTTGGTGGAACCTGGATGGACAACCCACTGAGATTGGTGGCTTTCCTGCACCACCACCTTCCGTAGAGATGATGACACTACTGAGCGGCCCTTGAAGCATAAGATGTACTCTGGGGATGATGACCAATCAGAGGATGTCTCCCCATCATGAAGAAACTTCCTCGACCACTGACAAAGCTCATCACTAGTCTATTACCGCTAAATCAACTCCAATAGAGAAGGAGTCAACTGGACACTCTCCAAGAATGCACCTCCACTATGCTCTCTGGTCTCCACATGCATCTGAGCAAAGAGTCCCATAAAATTCCACTCATCCCTGGACTTCCTCAAATCCTACACTAGAACTCTTCTTCTCAAGGCATCAACCAAAAAATTACCCTTTCCTGGGGTATATAATGTCATCCATGAACACCACAATGAAGGAATCAAGATACTGATGGAACAACCTGTTCATGAGTTCCATAAAGACCGCCAGAGCATTGGTCAATGTGAAGGGCATGAACAAATACTCAAAGTGGCCGTACCTAATTTGGAAGGCTGTCTTCAGAATATCTGACTCCTTCACACTGACTTGATGGTATCCCAAATACAATTCTATTTTTTAGAACCACTTTTACCCCTTCAATAGATCGAACAAATCATCTATTCTGGGCAAAGGGTATTTTTTCTTAATTTTTACCTTATTCAGCTTCTGATAGTCAATGCACAACCAGAGGGATCCATCAGCCTTTTTCACGAACAACATAGGAGCAGCCTAAGGAGAGACACTCTAGAAAATGAATCCTTTAAATTATAAGTCATCCAGCTATATCTTTAATTACCTCATCTCAGTGGGGGACATGCGATAAGAGGGAAGAGATATTGGCTATGTTCCCAACACCAGATCAATCCAAAACTCCACATCCTGCTCCAGGGGAAAACATGAAAAATCATCCGTGAATACCTCTGGAAACTCATTCAATACATGAGGAAGTGCACCTTCAGGGGAAAGATCATCGTACTCTAGCGTGAGTGATGATAAATAGAAGATAATACTTCCTAACTCTGGGAGTAGAGGTCCTGCGCGACCCGACCGAGGATCCCATTCTCCCTGAAAAACCTGACGACTCCCATCAGGTGCCGTGAAACTCACTCTCCATCGGTAGCAATAAATGTGTGACTAGAAGTGTACTAGCCAATACACTCCAAGAATTATGTCAAATAGATCCATATCAAGGAAAAATAGGTCCCAATCCATCTCAACCCCTGACATAAAAAGCACACATGAGGGGAACCTGAGACCCTGCTCATTCTTCTTTCCCATTGGCATCACCAACTCCATCACAAAATAAAACAACCCGGTTGGTAAATTCAGTGTGTTCACAAAATGCGAAGAAATGAATGAAATAGAGGCACTAATATCAAAAAGATCAGTAGCTATAGAAGATGTGATCAAAACGATACCTCGAACAGTCGATGGTCCCATCTCTGATCCTATTGGTGCCTGATCCACCGCATAGAGATGTCATGTGTCTGCCTAAGGATGACTGCTAGTCTGTGGATGTGCTCTGAACTAGATCTGCCCAGAACATGACCCAACACTACCACCACAGCCACAAAATTGAGATCCCCCAGTCCTCGGCGGCTTGGACTGTGGTGGAACTCCTCTTGGAGCCACTGACCCTGGCCTACTCAGAAGTGGACGTGCCACCCCGTAGAAGCGCTATAAATGCCCCATGCCCCCACACTGATAATAAGGATTCAAAGGAAGTGGTCATGCTGGTCAGATGTTCCTGGGCTTCCCACACTGGTGGCACATGAACGATCTCACATCAGAAGCTACAAACGAAAAATTCATGGAAGAGTGGCATGACCTTCCACCTCCTTTCTTCACCTGTTCCTCCACTTCCTTTTCTTCCCTAAGAAGATGCCACTTCCCACTACTGATACTGAACAAAAGAAACTATCCATGCCTTTCTGTCAATCTCCACCATACATACCCATTCAACGACCTCAACATAGGTCCTCATCTTGAACAATAAAACCTAGAAGTATATCTCTGGTCTCAATCCTTTCTCGAACCTTTGAGATTTCAATTGTTCATTTGAGACGACTTTAGGGGCCTAACGAAACAACTCAGTGAAACAGATGGTGTAATCCATCATAGAAAAATTCCCCTGAACAAGGTTTAGGAACTCTCTAGACCTTGCATATGCCAAGACCTTAGGGTAGTACTATTCATTGAAGACGACCTTGAAATCTCCCTAGTGCATATTCTCATTCTTACCAGTCTGAAGCATTAAATCCCACCACTTATGAATGGAAACTCCAATAGAAAGGAGGAACACTTCACCCTGATCTCATCAGGTGTTTCCAGGAACTCAAACATACGCTCTATCTTCTTGAACCATTACTCTACTTCTTGGGGATCAGAGCTTCCTTAGAAGGTAGGAGGCTTTTTTTTTCAGAAACTCCTATGTTTTATATTTTCTAGGAACTGTATCTTCTACCCTAATAGAAATAGAATAAGTATCCAGTACCTATCCCAAATATTGTACAGCCTAGAACATAGCCTCGACTAGCCTCTGATCAATCGGTGTGGGAGAACTCTCTCTGGATTCCTCCCGTGGGTGCATGCGATCTTTCTGGGGAGACATGTTTCTACAAAAAAATAGACACAAAACAATAATCAATAACACAATTATGAAAATTTTAATCAAATACATCAAATATAAATAAACTAAACACATTTCAATAATAAAAGAAACAACTACTCCACCATCGCCTGGTGTCCACATGTGGTCTGCAGCCCACACATCCCTCCTGGAAGGGAATTCAATCAAAAAATTACAACATCCCCTGGTGACTCAAGGTTTTCCATGAGAGGTGCATTCCAGGAACCCTAATCATGACTGAAACCCCGAGTCCCAAAATTCCTAGCTTCTGTCTATCCCAACTCATCCCAAAATAGTAATATAACCCAAAAACATTAACCTCCTTTGATACCATTTTGCCACAAACTGAATCTGGTCACCACCAATACTGGAACCAAACCCGACCCGTGGTATGGAACTAAGGGCATTAAATATCCCCACGGTCTATAAAAAGTTCCTAGGTATCAAAAAATTAGGTTTGGGAGTGATTTAACAGAGTATGAAAGCATAAAACCATAAAAAAAAATTCATAATATAAATCTGAAATTTTTAGCCAAACAAGTCTTAAGAAAAAACAAGAATTGAATACATGTCTTTGAATAAATTACAAGAGGTCCAAATACAAATAAAAAAATCAGAAATACATCTACAAGGACTCTACAAGATAAGAAGTCATCACCCACAAGTCGTCTCCACAACTCCGCCCCAAGGATGGGAATTAACACCTCAGACCACCATCACCCAAATCCTCCCCTTTACCTAATTCAAGAATAATAAAGTATACTTACACAAAAGGGGTGTAAGTAGGGTGTGATACTAATAACAATATTAAAACACCCAATTATTCCAAATTTCATGCAATACATGGTGAAAAAGTAAGCAGTTTTAATATGCAAAGAAAAGCGGTGACAAATTCCAAGAAATGCAACATTCAATTAAAAACATTTTTCAATCTAAAACTTTCATAATGTGAACACAATTAAATATTAATGCTATATAATGTAATATACTTCCAAACACACCCTAATACAAGGGTAAATACCACAAATCCAATGAGCAACAAAATCAGGAACACCCCTAGGCACTAGATAGTCTCAGGCCCCATGTACCTCATACCTCAGTGTAAAGTAACCATCGTAAAATCCATTCTCATGCATGATCCACTAGTAGGGAACATAACCATAACCTATTGGTCCCAAATAATCATTCATATAGTTTAGTTAGAGTTGTATTTATCCAAATTCTAATTGAAATAGGGACAAAACCAATTCGGTCCACTAGCTGTACTAGTACATATCCGCCCCACCTAGGTACCCGGGCTTCCCCCTTTGTGATCAAACAATTTCAGCCTAATAAACAAATAAATTTTCATATAAAACACCACTAATGTTCAAATACAATCAGTATAGTATATATAAACATTTTAAACCACTTAAAACACACAACAAAACACTTTGATTTTTAATAAAATGATTCCTCAAAAATCCCGCATTGTTTTGCACCCAAAACTCTTTGAAATCCCCACTTTTCATACCATGGAAATACTAAAAAGTCACCAAAACAAACATTTAAGTCCAAATAATTTTCAAATAAACCAAAAAATCAATTTTAGGATAGCCCCATGTGAACCAATAATTGTTATCTTTGTAAAACTTCCATTTTTAAACAAACATGGAACTTAAAATTCACAAGTTCAACAAACACCATTAAAAAACAATTTTGAAGCAACAAAAAGGGGGTTAAATATTAAAAACATGATTTTAATCCCTATTATGCTTCAATAAAATCAACTAAGTATTTATAGGGCATCCCCAATTGAACCATTAAATGATTTCTAGGAAAAAACCCCCAATTTCACATAAAATTGGTACTAAAAATTAATTTTCATTAAAAACTCAACTAAAACCAGTTTTCATAGAAATACTAAAATAAAATGAACATATAAATACCATAAAAAAATCATTCAAATTCACATAAGTTTCATACACATGGAATCACCTACCAAATTAACGAAAACCCTTGAATCTTTTGTGCGAAAATTCAATCACACCACCGCCACACCTCAAGGAAGGTAGAATGAACGTAAAATCAGAATATTGGACCAATAAAACATAAAGTTAAACCCTAGTTTATAAACCCTAGTTTTTGGATAACAGGAACCTCAAGGATAAAGGAAGAAACTCTAAGAATATTGAATGAAACCCTATGCAAAATGAAAGAAGAATGAAGGAGACCCACTTACTTGAGTGATCTTTAAGAAACCTCCCCAAATACACCATTATCTGAATTTTAAAACATCAAGACATTCAATTTAGGTTCTAAAAATGATGATGAAATCAATTAGGAACTTTAATGGGGGAAAAATAGTAAGAAATGAAGGAGTTATGAAGGAAATAGGTTGCCTCTTAAAATCTGGACGATTTGAGATCCTAAAGGTATTCCCTAATTAGAGATGTACACGAGCTCAAAAGATGGGGGAAAGGTAATGGTGACATTCCTAAGGATGTTATATTCGAGTGTGATGTAGAATCACTGAAAAATATTAAAAAAAGAATAAGTTATTAAATAAACAAAATTCATTTTTAAAAATGGAAATGAGCTTCTTGGCAGACCCAATCCCTTAAAAAAACCCAAATCCATCATGATTATGGATTCCTAAATGGTCCAAATTAATATTTTTGTGTTAATAGGTTAGTTTAGGACAATTATAAATTTTAATGGATGAAAAATGTTGAAAAATTAAGGAGTTTTAAATTAAACAAAATTTATTTTTAAATCTAGAATTTGGCTCACGGTTTGGTTCAAATCATGAAAACTCACCCATTCCTCAAAAAATGCATGGAAAACCCCCAAAAGAAATCAATAATGGATATTAAATTAAAAATACCTTTAAAATATTTCATGTATGTGACACATATCACATACATTTCAGTGATATGATCAATCATGTATGTCATGTTATGTACTAGACATGATGTTTCTTATACATTGAGAATGATAGGATTATATCAATAAGATCTATGAGAACAACATTGGTCTATTGTTAAGCCTATTCTCAAGTATCTGAGAAGAACTAAGTATTTGTTCATGATGTATGGAGAAGGTGAGAATCTTGTCATTAGGGGTTATACTGATTCCTATTTTCAAATAGATCAGAATGATTTGAAGTCACAGTTAGTATATGTTTTTTATCTCAACGGAGGATCTGTGAGATGGAAGAGTTGAGTGAATCCATTTCTCACTGATTCTATAGTGGAATCCGAGTATATATTACCTTCTAATGTAGCCAAGGAATTCATTTGGATACAATTTTTTTCCAAGATCTTGATGTGATACCTAGTAGTAAAGACTATCACATTGTATTATGATAATACTGTAGTAGTGGCTCTTAAAAAAGAGACAAGGTTACACCAATGGAAAAAACACATACTCTAAAAGTATCACCTCTTGAGCAATTTTTATCAGAGGGGTGAAGTTATAGTAAGAATATTTCCCATAGAAGATAACCTGTCAAAACCCTTGAATAAAGGTCTATCTTAGAAGAAACATGAGTATTATGTGCGAGCTAGTGGACTGAAGGTTGTTAGTAGTTAACTCTAGTGAATGTGAGAGTCTCTTGGAGTTGGTGCCATATAACCAACTTATATATACTTTATGATAACCTGTATTCATAGTTTTGAATATTAAAAAAATCCTAACCACATCATGATTATTATTCTTTGTAACATATCATGTGATAATATCTTAAGAGTAGTTGTCACATTAAAAGGTCATAAAAGTTTTCCACCACAACTGAAAATCAAACAATTTGGGATAGGGAAATTGCAACGGTATCCCATCGCAAAAGGCCATTTGCGATGGGGTCCTGTCCCATTTTCCATGTCGCTGAAAATGGCGTCGCAAATACTTTGTTTTTCAACGGTCCATCACAAATAGTTTATCTAGTTTTTTTAAAAAACCCCTTTGAGATAGCCCCGTCACAAATAAGTACCCATGATGGGCCCGTTGTGAAAAACTAAATAAAAAATAATATTAACAAAATTTAATAATATAATAAAATAAAATAATAAAAAAATAAAAAAATAATAAAAAATAATAATATATGGAATAATAATAATAATAAAATAATAATAATAATAATGAAATAATAAAATAATAAAATAATAAAATAATAAAAAATAATATATGGAATAATAATAATAATGTAATAAAAATAATAATAAAATAATAAAAACTAATAAAATTAGTAAAAATATAATTAAAATAATAAAATATTAGAAAACACAATATTCAGAACAATATAAAAAATAATAATAATAAAATAAGAAATAAATAATATAATATAATAATAAAAATAATAAATACTTATTTTAATAATAAAAATAATAAAATAATAAAAAACATAAAATTTACAACAATATAAAAAACACATTATATAGATATATAAATATATGGAATAATAAAAATATTATGAAAATGTTTTGCATTCAAATGTTTATCATAAAAAAATAAATAAGTCACTCAGGGGGAGGGTCATCTAGAGGAGCTTGAGAAGCTGGAGGAGGGAACTCCATCCCTAAACCATGAGTTAGATGTTACATGTACTCCATCGTCTACTCATGCTGCTGCTGCTGCTGCAATCGATGCATCTATTCCTGTTGCTGCTACTGCTGTTGACAGAGCTCTTCCTACTCCCTACACATACTCTCTATAAGCTCACTCTGAGCTCATAGCTTCTCCTGATATAGTGTAGTAGATTATGATGACTCTCCATGAGCTCCTCTCGAGCTACAGGATAACATCACAACAGTACCATAATAACTCTTAAGTGTCAATCGAGAGTTGATACCAACAAATCAGCCTTTCTCGAAGGAATATTAGGTCACCTGCATCCATGCCGCCTCATCAAATATTACTGCACTGGTCTAATCCTCAGTCTTGGCATGACTCTCAGTCTATGTCTGAGATGTATCGGCCTTATATGACTCCTTCAATTGTAATTTAAAATTAAAATAGTTAAAATATTATTTACAGTTAATTTAAAAACTCAAAAAGAAATTATACCGACCACAATCTGACATTAGCCACCACCTCTAATCTATCCAGTGATAGGATCACTGTAAATCCTCCTATAAACATCAAACTCTATAATATCGGGCTATTTGACTATCTATATGAATATAAAATAAACAGTTTACATTTAAAGTTATATAAATTATTTTAAAAAAGGTACTTACCATATGTTCCCTATGCGTACTGAGTGTATGACTACCAACTCGATGTGTCACCTATTGTCTGCAATGGTTCTATTAAACCACTGATAATCTCTTCTAAAAACAACAATATATCCAATGTGAGCATAATCCATCCTAAACCTAAGATTAAATTTAATCAGGTCTATGGGCACAACAAGACTGATCAAACATCATGGATCCCACTTTCCTCACTATTTTCCTCCTTAAATTGTGCAAATATTGATAGCTAATATCACACATAAAACCCTCCCATGCCTCCCAAACAGTTTCATGCATGCTATCATTGATGAGATACCATAAACCCTACAAATAATTAATAATATCTAGTTATTAATTAAATAAATTATAAAATAAATATTATTTATTTATATATCATCCAATGATCAAACATGTGGTGATGAACATCAATGGGAATCTAATCCCATGTAACCCATTCTCTAGAAAAATAATTCCACAATATGGAACTCCCATGTCTGACAACTATATGTGAAAAGCTATGAAAAAGATAAAAAATAATCATAAAATTAGTATATAAATAAATTAATGATAATTAATGAAAACTAACTAAAATACATAAGTAAACATACCTCTGTATGCATGTATTGAATCCAAGACATGGATGTCACTTGGGGATAGGGTCAGGAATCATCAATCTCACAAGACCATGACCCCTCTGAGTTATCTCTGAATCACCAATAATATGAGGGTCAGATGATCCAACATCATGCTTATCACTAAGTAGATCACCCCCTCCAACTCACAAAATAGATATGATTCCATCTGAAACATGAAATGACTGTTGTTAACAAATAGCTAATGACTATTGTTAGAAAATAGTTAAAGACAACTATTGTATATAGATATATATTATATATGATTATAACCATCATTTAACTATGACAATATTCATCTCCATCCTCATCTTCATATATTATGATATCAATATCTTCAAATTCATCCTTAGTATCATGAATTTCCATAGGAGTTTTAGTTTCATCATCCCTTATCATTTAAAATTCATTTGTTACATAAACGACATCATCATCACTATTGACCCTTAATTGTGGGGTTTCATCATCGATATTTGTGTCTCTTTGTGGAAAAGATGGTTTTAGAGTAGTCTCTTGAAAAATTTAAATTCATTTCACTTCAGTGGAACCACATTTACTTTGAATAAATTTATTTTCCTTAGATTTAATTTTTATTATGCTCCACTAATCACTTAAATCTCTTAAATTAGCATAATAATTTTACTAATAAATTTTATGCGCCTAATGAGGTAATAAAAATGACTCATTTACTCCAAGAATACTTTTATATTTAATATCAACAATTCCATGGATTATATAAACATGCAATCCTCTCTCAGTATCCAACCATTGACATTTAAACATCAATATATAATTCTTTCCTAGATAACATAGTTCAATTATTTCTTCTAGAATTCTATAAAAGTAAACTTCAATTTTTTATATGTTGAAACCCTCTCAAGAAAACACCACTATTAATTGTTTTTTTGATTACCCATATGCACATGAATTAAATCGAAAACCACTCACCACATATGCATTATAAGATTTAACCACTTTTGATGGTGGGTTACTCAATACACACAATCGATTATTAATTTTATCAGCATGTTGAGATACCTGAAAATTTTCAAAAAAATTATCAATATAATAAGTAATAAATTTATTTTATATGTTCAACCATAAATAATTTATGTTACCAGTTTTTGAAACAAGTAAGAAAAATTATTTTGTCAACATTCTTCAAGAGCAGCTGCTGTAATTTGTGGAAGCTGTTTCTTGATATGATTATCATATAATCTAAAAATAAAATAATATTAATTTACTATAAAAAATATTATTGAATAAGTGATAGGATCACTAAAAATACAAATGGTGTTATTTCTTCATAGTTGATTAGAACATATGTATGAGCTCTGTGATGTTCATTATCTTCAAATCCATAATTCATGAACTCCACCAAAGCCAAGTTTGGGATGATTAAAAATTGATAATTGATTATTCATTTCGTCATTAACATTTCCCTAATTACATCCCATGTAGTTATATTTTGAGGGATATTCAGATTGAAATTAATGAGAGTATAAGAAAGAAATTTTATGCTATAAATAAGCTTATACAATTTATCCTTCAACTGATTCTTTTTTACATAATTTTTTCTTCAGTTTATTCATGCATCTCTTGAATGAGTACATCCATCAGAACTATACCAAACCTTCAATTTTTTATTCATGTGAAAAATTCAATATCAAATGTTCCATTGAGTCAAAAAAAGATGGTGGGAAGATTTTTTCCAATTTACATAAAATTAAAACACCTTCTTGTATTCTACTTAGTGAATTGTAGTCCATTGTCACTGCAAAAATGTCTCAGAAAAAATATGATATCTCTGTTAGTGCATATCAATTCATAGAATTCAATAAAACTCTAAATATAATTGGTATAAGTATTTCCATTATAACATGAAAATCATGACTTTTTAATCTGGTAATATGACCATTTCTGACATATCTGGGAAAATTGAAAACATAACCATCTGAAAGTATCAAATCTATAATCCAACGAAAAAATAACAATCAATTTTATTTAGAAATTGTATAATCTACTTTTGGATTCTTTAAATTCTATGATCTAACATTTTTAAATAGTTCAAGTTCTAGTCACCTACAAATTTGGGCAAGATCTAATCATGCCTTTATATTATCTTTGGCCTTACCTGGTGTATCCAAAACTATTTAAAATATATTATCAAAATAGTTCTTTTCAATATGCATGACATCTAACATGTGACATACCAACAAATAAGAACAATATGTCAGATCCCAAAAAATGCTCCGTTTTATCCAATTGTGTTCTTTCCCAATGCCATCAATTTTCTATGGGTTTATAGTTGGTCCAAATTTAATTGGAGGTAATAAAGAGACAAATGATTTTAACTACATAACCGAGATCATTTTTGGTGGTCTATCTCTTTCAATAGTACCTTTTCTGAAATGATATATGTTCCTCTGAAAAGGATGATTGATTGGAAGAAATATATGATAATAGTAGAAAAACAAGGCTTTTTTCTATTGATGAACATAAACACTTTGTTCTCTCTCATTAAATACAAACATAATTTTGGACCATCTGTACTCCAGCTAGATAACATGCCATATGCTGGGAATTCACTAATTTTCCACATCAATGTAGCTTTTAGTAGAAATTTATTTTTGTAGTAACATAATATGTACCAACACCATTACTCTACAATAAATTTAACTCATCAATCAATGGATTCAAATAAACATCCATATTCTTTTTTAGGTGTCCTAGAATTAATAAGGTCAAAAAGATATATGACTTCTTCATCAACATCCAAGGAGGTAAATTTTATGGAGTTATAAAGATATGTCAACAATAATATTAACTACCGTAAGAACCAAATAGATAGAAACCATTAGTAAAAATACCCAATCACATGTTTTAGAATTCTGAAGAAAAAGACAAATGTACTTGGTCAAAATGTTTTCATGAATCACCATCAGAGGGATGATTTAAGATTTTACCAGTTGAAATATTGGTTTTGTTCTATAACATCAATGATTTTATGTTTCAAGATATAAATAAATGTTGTAATCTAGGTGCAAGTGAGAAATACCTCAACTGTTTTATAGGAATCATCCCAGACTTCCCTAGTTAATCTTCTTTATACCCAGATTTTCCACATGTAGGAAAACTATCCAATAACTCATTTTCACCATAATATAAGATGAAATCATTTGAACATGCATGAAACTTTTGATAACAAAGACCCAAATTACAAACTATCCCCTTTCTCTCATAGAAATTTATAAGAAACACATTTCCTTCAGGTAATAATGTTTTAAACAAAGATAATATCTGATCAAAATAGATATTTGAAATTCCATTATCTGTTTTAATATCCATAAATTTTGTAACTGCTTAAAATTTACTTATCTTGCAACCAGGATATAAGGCATCCTCATCGGACCTCAACAACTCATAAAACTAAGATGGTTCCAACTCAGGAGTTAAATCAATATCATCCTGAGTTTTGGTTTGCTAAAAAGATGGACCTACCATATCATGTACTAAATTTTGAAACCATGAGGGATCTAGAACCAAATTATTAGTATATTCTATGGAATTGCATTCACCATGTTGATACCAAAAAACATAATCTATTTGAAAACCAAAACACAATAGATGACTCCCAACATTGTCAAACGTGTCAAATGTTATTAGATAACTTATATAGACACTTAATCATCCCTTCTGAAACAAATTCTAGTTTTGATGATGTAAATGACAATAATGTTTCAACACCCTCAATATATATAGGATTTAGATCAAAACCATTTTGATTCCTACAATGATTTATCTAAGTGTGATCATCTAATAATTACTATTTTCAACTTCCTTATTCCATATTTCTCTAAAAAATATAAAATAATTAATTTTTTATGATTTATTTGATATAAGAAAAACATAGTCAAAAAAGAATATTTTTTTGTTAATTATTCCTAATTATTTCTAATTATTAGCAGTTATTCCTAATTATTAGTATTTATTACTAATTATTACTAATTACCGCTAATTATTACCAATTACCACTAATTATTCCTAATTACCGCCAAGTATTCCTAATTACCACTAATTATTCCTAATTACCTCTAATTATTTCTAATTACTGCTAATTATTCCTAATTACCGCTAATTATTCCTAATTAAAGCTAATTATTCCTAATTACCGCTAATTATTCCTAATCACCACTAATTATTCCTAATTACCACTAATTATTCCTAATTATCGCTAATTTTTCCTAATTACCACTAATTATTCCTAGTCACCACTAATTATTACTAATCACAACTAATTATTACTAATCACCTCTAATTATTACTAATTATTACTAATTATTACAAATTATTACTAATTATTACTATTTATTACAAATTATTACAAATTATTACTAATTATTACTATTTATAACTATTTATTACTAATTGTTACTAATTGTTACTATATGTAACTATTTATTACTAATGATTACTAATGATTACTAATTAATACAAAATATTTCTAATTATTTCTAATTATTTCTTATCATTACTTATTATTACTAATTATTACTAATTATTTCTAATTATTACTATTTATTACAGTTTATTACTAATTATTACAATTTATTACTAATTATCATTAATTATTAATACTTATTACTAATTATTTTTAATTAGTAGTAATTACCACTAATTATCGCTAATTATTACCATTTATGGCTAATTATTACTAATTATTACTCATTACTGCTATTTATTAATAATTATCACTATTTATTATTATTCATTACTAATTACTTCTATTTATTCTTATTTATTACTAATTATTACTAATTATTTCTAATTATTACTAATTATTACAAATTATTATTAATTATTATTAATTATTACTAATTATTACCAATTATTATCAATTATTACTATTTATTACTAATTACCACTATTTATTACTAATTACTGCTATTTATTAATAATTGCCACTATTTATTTCTAATTACCTCTATTTATTACTAATTACCGATATTTATTACTAATTACCGCAGTTTATTACTAATTACAACTATTTAATATTAATTACTGTTATTTATTACTAATTATTACTAATTATTACTAATTATTTCTAATTTTTAATATTTATTACTATTTAATACTAATTATTACTAATTATTACTATTTATTACTAATTATTACTAATTATTACTATTTATTACTAATTATTACTAATTATTACTAATTACCGCTATTCATTTTTACTTACTACTAATTACTGCTATTTAGTACTACTTACTACTATTTATTACTAATTACCGCTATTTATTCCTATTTATTACTAAATATTATCAATTATTCCTATTTATTACTAATTATTACTAATTATTACTAATTATTACCAATTATTACTAATTATCGCTAATTATTACTAATTACCCCTATTTATTACTAATTACTTCTATTTATTACTAATTATTACTAATTATTACTAATTATTTCTAATTACCACCCTTTATTACTAATTAAATCTATTTATTCATAATTATTCCTAATTATTACTAACTATTGCTAATTATTACTAAGTATTACTATTTATTACTAATTATTACTAATTATTACTAATTATTACTAATTATTACTAATTATTACTAATTATTACTAATTATTACTATTTATCACTAATTATTACTAATTATTACTAATTATTACTAATTATTATTATTTATTACCATTTACTACTATTTATTTCTATTTACCGCTATTTATTCCTAATTATTACTATATAAACTATTTATTACTATTTAATACTAATTATTACAATTTATTATTTTTATTACTATCTATTACTAATTATTACTAGTTAATACTAAATAATACTAATTTATACTAATTAATTGTAATTAATACTAATTAATAATAATTAATACTAATTAATACTAATTACACGTAATTATTATTAATTAATGATAATTGAACCAAATTATTACAAGTTAATACTATTTACTTTTACATAAAAATATTAAGTCTTAGTGTAACAACATATTTGTACAAATAAGTAATGCAAAATAAAACTATCTAATTCTAATTTAATTTAATTACTGCTAATTAATAATAATTATTACTAATATAAATTAAAATGAATTAACTAAAAAAATAAAAGCAACAAATAAATACCTTAAAACCGAATCTTTCATTGGATGCAAGTCCTGAAAATTGGTCCGTTGTAAAATTTAAAAGTTAAAAAATTCTAAAGAGAGAAATATGATAGTAGAGAAAGAGAGAGGAGTTGAGAGAATTGTGAAATGAGAAAAAACCAGACGAGGGTATATATATGCTAGATCATTTGCGACAGACCCGTCACAAATAGTTAGGCGTTTATTAATTGAGGCGGCGGTAAAAAATAGTATTTGTGATAGGTCCTGTCGCAAATACTATCCCAACGACACATTATTTGTGACGGGACACATCATAAATAGTTCACCGATTATTAATTGAGACGACAATAAAAGATAGTATTTGTGACGTGACCCATCACAAATACTATCATGGCGACAAATTATTTGTGATGACCTGTCACAAATAATATCTTGACGATCCGTCACAAATAATATACTGCCGACATATTATTTACGATGGGGGTTTAGTCCCCGTCGTAAATACTCTTCCCAGGCTAACGCGCGCACGACACACCAAAGGTATCTTCCATGGACCGCTGCAAATACCTCTTTTTTATAGACTATTTGCGATGGGTCAAAATTCTCGTTGTAAATGACCCTTCATAATAAGTCATTTTTTTATAGTGCACAATGATTAGAACCTAGAAGTTCCATGATGGTATTCTTAAATATATGTTTTACAGTTAGATGAAATCATTTGAGGGACACAAAAGATACAGACTATTAGGGGTGGAGACTCATAGGAATTTGAGGCATCGTCTCATGGTGCATGCCCTTGGTAATATTAAGTGTAAGATATTATGAGAACGAGACCTGCTGGTAGGAAATGCACATTTATATACATGTCATTGAATGTTCCTATATGTGGACGTGTTTATTGATCCTTAGACTTTAAGATTATTATTAATGAGTATTATAAGTCACTTACTTTGATGTATTGACAAAAATTGTGATGACATATGTTTGCGGTGAGGTAGGATACGTTAGGTATGTCACGAGTAACATTGCATTAATGAATAATGCGAGAAATGATTTGTCCCTTATTTTCATTAATATAAGTTGATATCTCAGGCCCTTTGATAGAAATGATATAGCCTAACTAAATCCATGGCCATGGTGTTCTATAGGTAAGTTCGATTTCTGAAAATTCAAAGAAAGAGACATCGAACACATAGGTTGATGGCACCAACATGCAATCTTCTTGATTAGAGATTTTATGATAAAGATATTATATTACACAGTGAGTGTCTATATGTGGTATTATGTCATTACAAAATTAACTTCTTTCCCTATGGGTGCCTTGACATGTTGCTAGATGATAACCTTGGACTCTAGGCTACTTCGCCTAATGCCACTAAGAAAGAGGCCTAGAGGGTCACACACTAAGTGTATCTAGAATCTCAGTTAAATAATATATTATTATTTATTGTTTAACAGGTTGAATAAATATTATTCCCATGTTTTCTTGATCGCACATATCCCGTCACCAATTATTCGAGAGAATATTATGTGAGTGGAATATTTAATAAATATTTATGTTCTATTTAGTGTATATAATATTTATTTATTTATTAGAGAATAATGAAGTGATATTTATTTATTAAATAAATAGTCATTATTCAAGGATCGATAAATATTGTGGAGGAATGATGAACCGAGTTTAATGGTCCAGTGAGAAATAATATATATTGAATATTATTTGAATAAATAATATTTAATTTTAATTCACGAGTTAAGCTCATGTCAAGAAATAATAATAATAATATTATTATAGATATGGGGTTCTGCAAAGATTAAATAAATATTAAAAGGAACTTGTGAAATTATTTATTTTTTACCCTAGAGGCATATAAATTTAATTATATTATTTTTCATGAGAGCCAATTCATTTGTTTTGTTATGTACAAAAAAATTTGGAGGATCCTTTCAAATACCTAGAGAGCTCTCTTTTCCAAGAACACTCCCAATAATGAGGAACGATCTTCCTCCACCTTCCATTCTCGAGTCAAGAGAGATCAAAGAGAATCCTTTGGAAGTGATTCTCAGGGAAATCAAAGACGAATGATGCAAGCGATAAGATCTACTATGTTAGCACCTGAAGATTCCTACGACGATGTTCGAAGATTTGTGGAACATGTGTGGATCACTTCTAGAGGGAATATATTCTTGATTCCTACAACACAACGACAATATAATGTAGATCCGTTGTCATATCCATCAATGAAGAAAGAATTTCTTACAAGGTAATTATTAAATTTCATAAATTAAATATAAATAATATATGATGATCCTACTTTTTGGTTTTATCATTTTATCCTTTTTATGTATTATTTGATTTAATTCTGTTGATCACAGTGTTCATCATCATGTAAATCTCAAATTAATCATTGATCATGACAAAAAGAAAAGTGGGGCATGACCCAACACACACTTCCATTATGTCTGGAAGCTTAAAAAAATTACAGTAAATACATCACCAATTTTTAGTTCAAGATATATGAAGATGGATGAGGATTCATATCCTACATATATTCCTAATATCCTTTGAGGTTCCATTTTTATATGTTGTGGGGGAGAAATCTGCCCATATAACGCACAACAACAAAATTCTTAAGTGGGAGATGTTAGGGTCTCGTCCAAATGCCAATTGGAGTGGAGAGTGCTTATAATATGCACTTTGTCTGATGAAAATTAATGCTAAGTCATGCAATATTTCATTACCCTATACAATTCTTGGTTGATTTTTTCTCATTATTAATGGCCTAACAATAAGTTGGTGGCATTTTATCAGCGATTCAACTAAACCATTTCATGCATGTACATGGGAAATTGGATGCTTCACAACAATCCCCATTTCCATACAATAATCATTGAAAGATTGAGTTATAAATTATCCAACATTATAACTCCTTTCCTTCTTAATGAAATAATCAGGGAATTTTTCTCTCAATTTAAATTTTTGAGAAATAAATTATTAAAATTCTATATTACATGTTGATATAAAACATACGTGTGACCATATGCTATATGTATCAATTAATAAAATAAAATATTTAAATTTCCCACAAGATGGATGAATTATTCCACATATATCTCCTTGAATTTGATCAATTAAGGTTGTAATTTTAGCCATAATTTTAGCTGGAGATGGTATCATAATCATTTTTCCAAGAGAACAAGCCACATATATAATTTTTATTAGTGAATATATCTTTTAGACCTTTATTTAATGTCGATGAGAACATTAAATTATTTTTCACATCATTTCTGAACCAAGATATCCTATTTGGTCCTGATATACATTACAATTTTGGTCCATTCTTTAATACCATATATGTTTCAATTTGACTTATATAGTTATAATGAAACCCAAATTATAATTTTTTTTAGTTTTTGTAGTACATGAATTATATCTAATTTATTAATGGTAATTCACATGCACTTTTCATTTGTCTCAGATCTAGTTTGGATATCATACCCATGCTGGTATATATCATTGAATCTTAACAGGTTTTTTTATATTTTGGGTAAAACAACACATCTCATATAAATAAATTCATCCCATTTGGTAAAGGAAAACCCACTTTACTGATCCCTTCTATTATATATGAAGGACTTAATATATCATTCACAATTAGCCTTGTTGGTTTAAGATCAGGAAAATATTTTTTATTTTTAAGAATTTTATGCATTATTCCACTATTTGGTGTGAAAATATTTGTCCTGTTTACATTATTTATTTTAGTAATTCAAAGAAAATAAAATAATATTATAATAAACACTTTATGAAAATTAAATAACACAAAATCAAAAATATAAAATATATAGAAAAAAATATCATATCACATATCATAATTATTTTATTTTTTCTGAATTGTTTATAGCTCTTATCTCATCAAATTCACTAGTAAAATCACCCACTTCTAGGTAAGCGATATCACCATTTCATGGTTCATGATTCTTATTAAAATTCTCCTCATTTTCTTTCATTATATTTGATGTCTTAGAAAAGTGTGATCCATTCTTCTTTTCTTCAAGAAACACTTTATAGAGATTACAAAGATGCTCTAGGGTTCAGAAAACCCAGGGCCAATGTCCCTTAGAATTAAACCAATATCATAAATATCTAGGATTCCTTAGAGTGCATGAGCTGATATTTATTTGATTATGATATTCATTTTTAGCATGCCTATGGTTACAACCACGTTCTCATCCATGCTTGCTACCAGAACAATTTACACCATGAGAATCACTTTCACAACTTTTTCTATGATTATTTTCATGAAATATATAATTTTCTTTAGGAAATTCTATTACATAATTAATAAGACAAGAATTATTATTTTTAATCAAAAGATCATTATTTTCCTTTGCTACAAGTAATGGTGATATGGGATCTGAATATTTTGTATACCCACTCAAGTGATATTGCCGCTATAGGGTTATGTGAGATGCATGAAATATCATATATGTATTTTAAATAATATCAACACCTGTAATCCCAATAACAAATTACTTTAAATTTGATACAATTCAATACATAGAATAATTATAATCATTGAACCTTTTATAGTATTAAAATCATAAAACATTCCATTCACCAGGGGTCACAGGAAGATTAACATTCTTTTGATAACCATACCCCTCTTTCAAAATCTTCCAGATATTACATATGTATTTATCTATAATTTATTCACATTTCAATTACACATTGAGATATTTTATGAGGAAGATCATCACCTTTGCTTTATTTTTGAGGATATGTGAATTATATTATTTAATATTTTTCTTGAGATCCACCAATTCAATATGAATTTCAATATTCATTGTATACAACATGTAATTAATTTTTATAATATCAAGAGTATTGAATTCAAGTTTTGTGATATTTTACATGATGATAACTAGAAGGGAAAAAATCATTATCATTATTAAAAATAAGAATACAATGATATTTAACATTTGGATTAAAGAAAATATAATGAATAAAAACAAAATTAAAACATCAAAATCAGGGTAATATTATCATTTAATAATTTTTTTATATATCCCACCTTAATAGGTTAATAAATATTTCACATTAGGGTTTGAAATAAATAAATAAACACATCACATTACTCCTTTAAAACTTTATCGTGTGCATTGATTCATTTATTAGTATTTCTAATCAAGAGATGTAAAATAAATAAATTAAAACTATATGGGAATGCGAAAATCCTACCTTTATGGCTGTAATTAAATAAATTATATATATCTCCAATCAGAAGATAAATAAATAATATTCAATAAATAATTAGAACCATCCAACCAGACAATGAAAATAATATTTAAAATAAAAAAATAAATAATTAGAATTATCCAACTAGATGATGAAAATAGGGTTTAAAATGAAAAAATAAATAATTAGAAAAATTCAACAAGATGGTGAAAACTGGATTAAAATAAAAACATACCTTTTATATTTCCTTTGCGGTAGCCACTATTGGGAGCTCTCTCCTCTTGGGAGCACTCCGGGTTCCTCTACATGGATTTCACCTCTACAAGCCTTTATCAGCATTCTTTTATCCTATTTGTACTACTGCCTCCCCTATGATGCCTTTATTCCAATCTGATTTGGTTGTCTCGATGAACTTCTTCAGATCTAGTAACATCGGTCATCTATGGTGGTGATCATGATCATTTCCCCATCAGATTTGGTCCTTAGAACTTCAACCGGTGATGGATAAGGGTTATATAGATGATGCTCATTCTTCTCTAAAGATCTGGTCACTGGAGGCTCTAGCTTGTATCGATGGCCACTTACAATGCTCCCTCTTGATCACTGGAAGCTCTACAACCAAAATTTTCATGGGTACTTCTTCTCTAGATTTGGTTTCTCTGGGCCTTTTGGTGGCAACATCTCAGGGTCATGAGGGCGTTGGTCGGAACCGTTCTGGTTCAGAGGGCAGTGACTGCTTGGGGAAATGCGGTTTCTGCATGGTCGATGGGATCTCTTAGGTTTTCATTTTTGGGCCTTCATTTCAATATTTGGGCTTCATGACCTCATGTCATATATTGTTTCTTGATATTGGTTTTTTACCCTTAGAACCTTGGGTTACTGAAATCTAGGCTATGTGCCTTGTTCCTTATGGCTTGTATTGGGTTTTCCCTTAACCCACAAAAGGGGTTTCACTTTTTCTCTTTTTTTAATAAAAGGGATTGTCCCAACCTATTTGGTAAAAAAACACATTTATCTATTTTTGAGAGTTTACGCTGATAATGTGTTATGAAAATAAAATTTGAAATAAGTAAAATTTTAATAATAGTGAAGAATGAGTAGAAATAAATACATATATTTTATTAATTCTTTTAGTGTGTCCCTTATATCAGTCTCCCCGTCTCCAAGGGGGACTAAACTACCCCTTCATAGATAGTCCAATGAGTGGTAGGTGGGGGGATTGGTGGGGGGTAGGCAACTCACACCCATTGAAATCTGCAGCCACATTCACCAGCTATATAAAAATATACCATTTATAATATATATATATACCATTTATACTTATATATATTTATATTTATATATTACATTTATAATTTATACTTAAATATACTTATTTATATATACCATTTATACTTATATATATACACACACACCATTTATAACATACCATTTATATATACCATTTTTATACCATTTATATTCATATATTCCATTTATATTTATATATATTTATATATATCATTTTTACATATATATAAAATAAAAAATAGTAATATGAATTATAAATTATTATATAAATACATTAAATATAGTTTATATTTAAAGTTATATAGTTATTTTGAAATTATATTATTTATAATATACAATATATATGTATATATATAATTATATATACATGTGTGCGTTTATATATATATATATATATTTATATATATCTATTGTGGAATGGATCGGGCATCGATTGAAACAATGCAAATTTTCATAATCATTATGAAAATGTCGGTCGAAGGTGAAGTGATGGTGAACATTATGAAACGTCAAATATTAAGAATGAAAATGGAAAAAGTAATTCCATGATAAGAGAATAAAATAAATAAAAGACAATAAAGAACACAATTTATATCTCTAAGAGGATTATCTCTCATTATATTATTCACACACATATATAAGCTGTAATTCCAAAGGGTGATGAAACCCATTAATATTATCCATTATCAAGGGTTTAAGAAATAAGGTGTCCTTGTAAATATAGAGATTATGATATCCATAAATGATAATTCATAACACTCCCCATTGGATGTCATAATTTCATGGAATATCATATAACCTTCACTAAAAAACCCTTTGAAAAAAAACCAGTGAAGTGAAAAGTAGTTCCATGTCATGCTTCCTCATTAAAAACCATATAAGAAAAACCTAGTTGGAAAAACCTGATGAAGGGAAAAATATTGCAACATTCCCTACTCTCACTGATTAGATCATTCAATTTTTTATTTAAGACAATAATTATTTAATTATGCCTTTAGGACATGGGAGGTAGACCATAGGTTATAATAAAGTGTCTTTCTAAAAACTTTAACTCGTGAAGAAGGCTAATAATTACCATTATTTATAGATATCCATAATAATTTATAACACTCCCATGGGTAACTGTTATGATGTATGGTCACCTCATTAAAAACCTTATCAATGAAACATCCTTTCAGGGAAAAACCTTTGATTAGGGAAAAATAGTACAATCAAATTCAAGTCCCTATAGTTTTTCCTCATTAAAAACCATATTAAGAAAACCCAATGGGAAAAACATAATTAATGAAAAAAGAGTTCAATAGTAACATTTTATAATAATAAAGTCATGATATAATTTTTATTCTTTACATCCTAATTTTATAAATAAATTTATCAAAATTTAAGTTCAGTAATGAATATGTGAATAAATTTACAAGATTGCCACAAGACCTTATTTATTAGATATCAATATCACCATTTTTTGATGACCATGAATAAAAAAGAATTTGGGTGAGATATATTTTGTTTCATCTTCTTCAATATACCCACTCTTTAATTGTGCTATAAAAGTAGAATTATATTCATACAATATAATGGGTATATTATCATACATATATAATCCACAATTACTTATGATATGATAAATAATCGATCTTATCCAAACAAATTCTCGATTTACTTCATCAAATGAAATCATCTTTGCATGATTAGAGGAAGTCATATAAATTGTTTTTTTTGTAGAATGATAAGAAATGGAAATTCCACTATATGTAAATAAATATCATGTCTGAGATATTTATTTACATGGATCAAAAAATTATCCAACATCACCATAACCAACTAATTTTAGTCCCGAATATTTGGAATATAATAATCCATAATCTTTTGATCCTTGAAGGTATCTTAATATTTGTTTGATACCATTCTAATGTTTATGAGTAGGATAATAATAACACCTTACTAATAAATATATAGAAAATGATATATCTATCCCAGAATTAATTTCATATATTAGTGCTCCAATGGAACTCTTGTATGGAACATTATGACTAACAAGTTCTTCATTATCCTCTCATGGTTTAAAAATATCTTTATCTCTATAAATATATTATACAAACATTGGTATAATTAATTGGTGTGATTTATCCATATTAAATATCTATAGGATTTTTGTAGTATATCGTAATTGATAAATAAAAATTCCAACTTTAAGATATTCAATTTTTAATCTAAGGTAGAATTTTTTTTCTTCTAAATTATTTTATATTAAATTACATATTTCGACATTCAACTGCCTTATAAAGTTCACCAATGGTTCCAATAACATTGAAATCATTAATATATACTAAAATGATAATTTTTTTAGATAAAATCTTTTTTATAAAGACATATAGACAAATTGGACCATTTTTATAACATTTATTCATCCAATATTCAAGGGTAACTTTGAATGGTTGGTGAAGGGGAAAAAATGGTGGATCTTGGGAAATTCTTCCATTAAGAACAAAGAATCCCTCCTTTCTGTTCATAAAAACTCCTAGGTAGGGAAGAGTTGATAGAATAATAACCTATTGATGAAGAAAATCCAAGAGGCATATAAATTCAATACAACACGACACCCTGGTGGGACCACTCATTAATCTTATAATTGTTATTTAGACATTTATTGTCATGGGTTGATAACAATATCAAAATAATATAAAAATAGTTCCAATGTCCAAATTCTCTAAATTATATTCATATGAAGTCGAGGAATAAATTTATATATATTTTGAAAAAAATTAAAATGAGTAAAATCTGAATAGGTGATAAAAATGAGTAGAAAGAAATACATATATTTAATTATGAATTTTTTCACATCCCTTGTATCATCTTCCCATCTTCAGGGAGTGTACTTCCCTTTTATAAATAGTGAAATGAGTGTTAACTAATGGGATTGGTGTGGGGGGGGGGAGGGTAGGTATCCTACCCTATTGAAATTTTCATTCACATTAATAGGATTACTAACACTCCATATTGATATGAACACCCCTATCAATGTCATATGTGTTTTGATTATACATCCTTAAAAACCTTTTCTAAAAAATCACAGTGGGATAAAATTTAGAATAAGGAAAATCATACACAAACCTATACTCTCCCTGAAAGTTACATTACATAAATAAATTAAAAAATTTACAATATAAGAATCCCTATATTATTTACAATATTTATACATATAAAAATCCATAGTGGCTTTTTAAATAAATTATCCACATTGTCACTAAATTGAACATATTTCATGTTCATATCTCCTTTCTTCATTAATTCTTGTGTGAAGGTGAAATTTTTTGGTGGTATGTGTTTTGTACTATCATTTTTGATGAAGAATTATTTTAATTGTGTGATGTACACAAAATTATCTTTGAATAATATTTTAGATATACAATCCATATGAACTCCACTTTCTACTTGAATGTGTTGAGTTATAGATTGAAACTAAACACATTCTTATCATGCTTCGTGTAATGATATCACTTCTGTATGATTTGATGATGTTTACATGAGTGTCTTATTTTGTGATATACAAGATATGACAGTACCCATAATTATAAAAACATAACGGGTAAATGATAGTGCATTGTGAGGATATGATAAATAACCCACATCTTCAAAACCAATAATCTTCTTTTCAATTTTTTTTAATTGAATGAACTCAAATAAATATTTCCAAAAATATAATAAAAAATATGTTTAATTTCGTTATAGTTTCTTCATGTAGGGTCTAGAATAAATCTTTCCAATAAATTATTATCAAAGGATATACCAGGATGAGTACAATTAGCAAGATACATAAGTGCCTCTATGGCACTATGATATGGTACTTTTGGACCAACCAAAATTTCATTTTCTTTACAAGGTCAAACTTGATCTTTCTTGGTATTTAAATACCAGAAAACTATTGGAGAAAAGGATTTTATTTATCTATATTAAATCATTTTAATACCACTTCAGTGCAATGTAACTTATTCAAGAATATACCACTTGACATATTCTCAATTTTTAATCCAAGAAAATACTTGGTTTCTCCCAATCCTTGCTTTTAAAATTAATCTTTTAAGTTTCTCATTTATTCATTGATCTCTTATAGAGTTCCAATGATATTTAAACCATATACATAAATATTAATGATCTCATATATTGATGTTGTTTTCTTAATAGAAACACATGGGAATATGGGGTCATTTATATACCCTTTATTTAACAAATATTTTCTCAAATTATTATACCAAATACACCCATATTGGTTTACTATATAGAAGGATTTATGTAAATTAATTGAATATAAGTCTTTGGTTTTTTATTTAAATGATTCAGGTATTTTTAATACTTCATGGATTCACATATATATACTACTATCAAGTGACCATGATAAATAAGCTATAAGATCCAAAAGATTCATATTATCCTTTTCAGCTACCATAAGAATGATTAGATATCAAAAAATAATAGCATCCATAACAGAATAATATGTCTCCTCATAATGAATTCTGAGTATTTGGGAAATACCTTGTGTGATAAAATGATATTTGTATCTTACTGTCTCATTTTTCTCATTACATTTACACACAAAAACCCATTTATATCCTATAGGATTCATAACTTCTGATGTGATCATGATATGTATCAAGACACTTCACTTATTAAGATAATTTAATTCAACTTACATGGTGTATTTTTATTTATTCCAATCAGGTAATTTTTTACATTCTATAACAAACCTTGGTTCGAGATCTTCATTTTCTATATCATGTTCTATAGATTATATAACTATTTCATCAATATTTTCCAATTTGATTCCATATATCACCTATAGTGGAATAATTAAAAGATATTCATTATTTCTAAAACCTTTAGGGATTTATATATCTTTTGAATCATCTTTATGATTCTCATCATGAATTTCTTTAAGAACACTTAAATTATATATTTCTTCTAAAACACACACCTCTATAACGGGGTTTTCAATTTTTTGTATTCCTTTTATTTTTTCAAGTATTTATATCCTTAAATATAATTGTTATCACATGCTTAATGCATGTTTTTAACATTACTGTATCATCATTATGTAATTGTATCTTTATGAAATCAATTATAGTTAGTTCATTTACAACTGGTGCATGTGATCTAGTCATTCCCTTTGTATCAGCAATTTCTTGAAGCAACTGATTTTCCAGTTTTTGAAAATGTAAAATATTTTTCACTTCCATCTCACACTGTCAAGTGAGAGGATTGAGAAAAGATAATGTTTTCACATTCTATAAAATCACATCTATTTTTTTCTTTTCTCCCCCTAATGCTAAAAATACTTCTTCATTGAAGAGACAATTAGAAAATCATTCAATAAATACAATACCATTTTGTAGTTCAATATATCTGATGAGGTATAGGGATTCATATCTTGCATATATTCCCAAATCCTTTGAGGTATCAGGTTTGTATATTGTGGGGGAGAAATTGGTACATTTTATTTACAAAAAAAATATTAAGTGAGAGATGCTAAGATCTTGGTCAAATGCCAACTGGAGTGGGGAGTGATTATGATATTCACTTGGTCTGATGTGAATTAATCCTAAGGAACGTAATATTTCATACCCTGTATAGTGATCAATATCTTTGTTCTCATTATTAATAATCTAAAAATAAGTTAAAGGCATTTTATTAGTGATTCAATTAAACCATTTTGTGTATGCACATGGGTGATTAGATGATCTACAATAATATCCATTTTTATACAATAATCATTGAAATCTTGAAAGTTAAATTCTACAGCATTATCAAGCCTTACTTTCTTGATGAAATAATTTGGGAATTGTGCTCTCAATTTAATTATTTGAGTAAAAAATCATGAAAAAACTACCATGCATGTTTACAAAAAATATACATGTGACCATGTGCTAGATGAGTAAATTAATACTATAAAATACTTAAATCTCTCACATGATGTATGAATTAGTCACATATATCCCCTTGAATTCATTCAAGTAAGGTTGGAATTTCAGCCTTAATTTTAGCTGGAGATGGTCTCATAACCATCTTTTCAAGAGACCAGGCTTCACATAAAATTTTTCTCAGGGTAGAGTTCTTTTGTACCTTTATTGAATGTCAATGAGAACTTTAATTTTTTTTTCACATCATTCTTAAACCAGTATGACCTAATTAGTCATGCCAAAAATTTATGATTTATGGTTTATTTTTTACCACCATATGTTTTTTGATTTCACTTATATATATAATGCAATCCATATGATAATTTTTATAGTTTTTCTATTAAATGACTCTTACCAAATTTATTAATAGTAATGAACATGTACTTTTCATTTATCTTAGATATAGTCTAGGTATTATACCCATACTGGTATATATCATTGAAACTTAACAAGTTTCTTTTGGAATTTGGGGAAAACAACATATAACTTATAAATAAATTTATCCCATTACGTAAAGAAAAAATCAATTTACCGATCCCTTCAATCAAATATGTAGGACCCGATGTAGTATTCACAATTGGTCTTATTGATTTAAGATCAAAAAAATAATTTTTATTTTTAATAATTACATGAATTGTTCCAGTAGCCAATATGAAAATATTTGACCTATTTATTAAATATATTTTAATTCTTCAAAGAAAAGATAATAATATGATAAGAAACACTTTATGAAATTGAAATAATACAACATAAAAAATATAAACCATATAGAACAAAATACCATATCACATATCATAACTATTGTAATTTTTATAAGTTTTTTCCAACTTTCATCTCATAAAATTAAAAAGTAAAATCATCCAATTTGAGGTAAGTTAGATCATCATTTGATGGTCTATGATTATCATTAAAATTCACCTACTTTTCTTTCCCTTTATAGGATGTCTTAGTGAAGTGTGATTCATTTTTATTTGCTTCAAGATATGATTTATAGATCTTGAAAAAAGGCTCTGGGGTCAATAAAATTAGGACCAATGTCCCCTAAAAAGAAACCTATAGTAGGAATCTTTCGAATTCCTTAGAGTGCTTGGCCTGATATTTCTTTGATTCTAATATTCATTTTGAGTGTTCCCATGTATATGACCACATACTTGGCCATTCCTACCTCTAAAATCACATCCACCATGAGAATCACATCCTCGACTTATTTCGTGATTATTTTCATAAAATAAAGTATTTTTTTAAGAAATTATTTTGTATAACTAGTAGGACAATACTTATGATTTTTAAAATCTCATTCTTCTTATCTTCTACAAGTAACAATGATATGAGATTAGAATATTTTTTATACCCTCACAAGCAATATTTCTGCTGTAGGGTTATATGTGATTCATGAAATTCCATATATGTATTTTCAAGCACATTAGTTTCTATAATCCCAAAACCAAACTACTTCCACTCTGATACAATTCTATACATAAAAGAATTGTAATCAATTACCCTTTTATAGTGTTGGAAGCATAAATCATTCCATTATTCATGGGTCATGGGAGGAAAAACCTTCTTTTTTATGACTATACCTCTCTTTTAAACTCTTTCAGAGCTTACATGAATCTCTTTTTGTGAGGTATTCACATTTCAATCCCCCATTGAGATATCTTCTGAGGAATATCATCACCATTTATTTATTTTATAGGGTGTGTGAATTATTTTATTAATTGTTTACATGAGATCCATAAATTTATGATGAATTTCAGTATCCATTGTCCATGACATGTAATTAATTCTAGTAATATCAAGAGCAATGAATTTGAGTTTCATGAGATTTGACATGATGATAACTAAGAGAGAAAAAACATTATTATTATTCAAAATAATAATAAATTAATAGTATACATTTGGCTTAAAGAAAATAAAATAAATAAAAATGACATAAAAAATTAAAATCAAGTGAATATTATCACTTAATATTTTTTATATATCCCACCTTAATCAGTTAATAAATCTTTCAAATGGGGGTTTAAAATAAATAAATAAATAAATAAAATTACTTTTTAAGACTTTATTGTGTGTATTGATTTATTATTTATACCATCCAATCATGAAGTGTATAATAAATAAATCAAAACCAGCCGGGCAAGTGGAAATATGACCTTTATGGTTATAATTAAATACATTATCTAAACCCTCAAATCTAGTGGTAAAAAAATAATATTCTATAAATAATTAGAACCATCCAACTAGGAGGTGAAAATAAGGTTCAAAATGAAAACATAAATAATCAGAACCATCCAAATAGAAGATAAAAATAAGGTTTAAAATAAAAAAAATCCCTTTCTCCTTTTTTAAAATTTCATACTAATAACACATTGTGAAAATAAAAAAAATGAAATGGGTAAAATTTGAATAGCAGAGAAAGATGATATAAAGATAGATATTTTATTAAGGCTTTTGAAGTCTCCCTTGTATTTGTCTCCCTATAATTATGGGGTGGGTGGGGGAGATGTACTACCCTTTTATAGGATATGCAATGAGTGGTTGGTAAGGGGATTGGTGAGGGGTGGGAAACCCACCCCTGTTGAAATCTGTAGTCGTATCTAGTAACTATCTAACAACATACAATTTATAAAACACACACACATATATATTTATATATGTATATATACCATTTATACACATATATATTTATATATTCAATTTATACTTATATGTATAGTTATATATATTATTTATACTTATATATTTGTATATACCATTTATATTCAATTTTTATACCATTTATATAAATATATATATATTTATATATTCAATTTATATATTTATATATTTATATATATCATTTGAACATATATATAAAATAAAATATAGTAATATGAATTATAAATTAATACATAAATATAATAAATACAGTTCATATTTAAAGTTATATATTTATTCTCATATTATATAGTTTATAATATATATATATATATATATAATTATATGTACATGTGTGTGTTTATATATATATTTATATATATAATTTTAATTATATATCTGCCGTGAAATGGTCCAGGCATTAATTGAAACAATGATGAATTTTGTAATTGGTATAAAAACATCAATCAAAGGCAAAGTGATGGTGAACGTTTTTCAATTTGAAATATTCAGAATGAAGATAGTGAAAGTAATTAAATGACAAGAAAAAAAATAGAATACATGCAAGAAAAAAATGTATATCTCTATGAGGATGATCTCTCATTATACTATTCACACATATATATAGGTTGGACTCTAAATGTGATGAAACCCATTAACGTGAGCCATTATCAAGGGTTCAGGAAATGATGTGTCCTCATAAAAATATACATTATTAAATCCCTAAAAATCCATCTTATATGTCAAAATTTCATGGAATATCATATAAACTACACTAAAAAAACCCCACAGGAAAAACAAGTGAAGTTAGAAGTAGTTATATGTCATGTTTCCTTACTAAAAAAACTACCAGGAAAACCCCGATAAAGGGAAAAAGAGTTAAATGTTCCCAATTCCACATGATTAGATGATTTGATTTTTTTTTATTTAGGAAAAAAAATACTTAATTATGTATTCAAGACATGTGAGGTAGACCATAGGTCATAATGAAGTGTCTTGCTGAAAATTTTAACTCATGGGAAAGGCCAAATGTTACCATTAATTATAAATATCCATAATAATGTTTAAAAAACCCTTGGATATCAGTTATGATGTATGGTTTCTTTATTAAAACCCTCATCAAGGAAAAATCCTTTGGGAAAAGAAATTTTGATTAGGGACAAATAGTACAAAAAAAAATTCCCAATAGTGTTTCCTCATTAAAAAAATTATCAAGAAAACCCAATGGGAAAAACTTAATTAATAGAAAAAGAGTACATCAGTTATATTTTACACTCATAAAGTCAAGATAAACTTTTCAGTATTCACATACCAATTCTATAAATCAATTTCTAAAAATTTTAGGTCGGTAATTCCTTTGTGAATAAATCTGCAAGATTATCACAAGACCTTATTTTCTAGATATCACTCTCACCATTATTTTGAATACCATGAGTGAAAAAGAATTTTGATGGAATATGTTTTGGTTTATCTCTTTTAATATAAACACTCTTTAATTGTGATATACAAGAGAAATTATCTTCATATAATATTGTGGGAATATTTTCATACATATCTAATTAAAAATTACTTTTGATATGTTGAATAATCAATCTCAACCAAACACATTCTCAACTTTCTTCATGAATCAAAATAAAATCAAACTGATTGAAGGAAGTTATAGAAATGGGGTGTTTTATAATATTCTAATAAATAGTAGTTCCACCATATGTAAATAAATATCTAGTTTGATTTCTTTCTTTACATTGATCAGATAAGTATCCAAAATCAATATAACAAACTAATTTTGGTCCCAAACTTTTGGAATAAAATAATCCTCAATCTTTTGATATGTGAAGGTATCTTAATACCTGTTTGATACCATTCTAATGTCGATGAGTTAGAGAAGAACTATTCATTGATAATAAATTTAATGAAAATGATATATCTAGCCATGTATTATTCTCAAGATATATTAGTGCTCTAATGGAACTCCGGTATGGTACTTCAGGATCAACAAGTTCTTCATTATCATATTGTGGTTTAAAAATATCTGTATCTTTATGGAGAGATCATACAACCATTAGTATACTTAGTGGTTGTGATTTTACCATATTAAATCTTTATATTAATTTTGCAGTATATCATGATTGATGAACAAAAATTCCATCTTCAATATTTTCAACATGTAATTAAAGGTATAAATGTTTAAATGTATTTCATATCAAATTCAATCTTTAGATATTCAACTGCCTTATAAATTTTATATGGGGTTACAATAATATTCAAATCATCAACTTATACTGTAATGATCTAAAATTTAGATCCAATCCTCTTTATTAATATATATGGACAAATTGAATCATTTTTATAACCTTTTTTTATCAAATATTAACTCATACAATTATACCTCATACATCCTAACTGATTTAATATATATAATGATTTATTCATCTTAATAGAATAATGATCCTAAGATCTAAGATATTTTTTTTGGAAATTGAAATCCTTCTAGGATTTTCATATAAACATCATTATCAATATTACCATAAATGTATGCATTCAAAACACTTATCAGGAGTAGTTCCATTTTCCTGAGTAAAAAAATTCATGAGGTATTGAAATTATTTCTTATCCAATACAGGAGAGTATATTTCATCATAATCAATCCCAGGTATTTGTGATAATCCTTGAGAAAAGATTCATGATTTATATCTTATGGATTTATTATTTTTATTTCTATTTATCAAAAATACCCATTTGTAACCAAAATGTTTAATCCCTTTAGGGGTTTCTAGAATCTACCCAAAGATCTCGCATTTAGAAAGTGAGTATAATTCAGAATGGATCACATTTTCCATTGATCATAATCTAGAATATAATGACATTAATTAACCAATTTTTTTTTCTTGATCCTCACCAATAATTTCAAGTTCCACATTAAATGAAAATGTTTCATCAACAATGGTCTCTATATGGTTCCAACATCTTCTAGTGTTAGTAAAATTTATTAAATTTTTCTCTTGATCATGATCTAGTACTTATGGTAGATTTATTTATTAAGTAATTTCATGATCAAGTGAATTTATATTATCCTTTTGTTCATTTATTTCATCCAATATGGATTTTCCCTTTCCATTGATGAGGATTTTTGTCTCTTAAACTGAGTGGTCTCCCATTCTTTAAGCATGGATTAGAAGAATTTTTGGTAACACCATCATATTTTCATTTGAGGAGATTTATTAATAATGGATCATTTATAGTGGATAAATTTTATTTAGTGAACTATTTTAAATCATTGAAGGAATCTGGAAACTAATTTTTTAAATTTGAAAAATTTATAATCTTTTGAACTTCAAGTTCAATCATATTTATATAAGGATCAAGGTAAAATAAAGAATTCATTTTTCATGATATTTATTTTAATTTTTATTTATTTTACCATTTTAATATTGGTAGCATATTTTCATCTTAATGAAACTAAGTAAATATATCTTTGAATACATATCCTATCATGGTATCAAGATACTTAATAATTACGAGAGATTGAAATCTAACATAAATCCTCAATATTCTTTAGGGTACCATATTTGTTTGTTTTGGGGGTGCTATAGCCACATATACGACATAAAAATATATTCCTAAATGTGATATATTTGGTTCATGGTCAGAATCTAATTAAATAGAGGATTATTCATGACAACTTTATGGACTAATTTGAATTAGTTCTATTGTATGAAAAATTTCATTTCCCCATGTTGAATGGGGATTTTTTTTCATAAGTAGTGGTCTAGTGATAAGTTGTAACCATTTTATAAATCATTAGGATAAACCATTTTTAGTGTGAATAAGAGATACAATATGTTCAACAATTATTCATTGTGACATGAAATAATCATTAGAACATGTGATGAATATTCACCAGCATTATGAAGCCTGATATGCTTGATTGAATAATCTGGTAATTTTTCCCTTAACCTTATTATCTGTGAATTAAATTTCAAAAATGACATATTACAAGTTGATTGTAAACAGTCATGATACCATCTAGTTGATGCATCAATAATGATCATAAAATATCTGTATGGTCCACAAGGTGATGAATTAGAACACATATTTCACCATGAATCCATTCTAAGAATATAGGGGATTCAGTCTTGATTTTTATTGGTGATTGTATTATGATAAATTTGACATAAGAGAAAGCATCACATGAGAAATAATTATGTTCAAGAACCATTTTATCAACCATGGGATGACCATGAGTATATTTAATGATTTTACTCATCATTATCAATCGTGGATTGAATAAATGGTTATTCTATATAATAAATGTATCATGGTTGGTAAACTTTTGGTTTACCAAATTTTTCTCAATTGTATAAATATTAAAATAGTAAAATTTCAAGGGAAGACTTATATTTTTTTAAAATTAAATTTTTATCAATATTAATGCTTATCATACAATGGTATTCAAAACCTTATTTATCCATAGTTTTGATATGATATCCATTTTTTTTAATATCCTTATTACTTAACAAATTTCATTGAGAATTTAGAGAAAACAAAACATTATTTATTAGTATATGTGTACCACTAGGTAAGCATAATTATGCCCACATAGAGCCTTCAATTAATTTCACAGTACTAGTTAATGTACTTATATGAGCAATTACCTTTTTGACATTGATGAAATATTCATCACATTTATTTGTTTTTTGGATTGTGGAACTTTCAATGAGGAAAATTTCTTCATTATGGGGGTTATTCATGATAGAGAATTTCATATTGTAAATTTTATTAAAAATATACAATAAATTCATTTAATAAATAAAATAGAACATACAACATTCATCAAACAATATTACAAAAACACACATCACCATTATGATAATTTATGCATTATTTATATGCTTGATACCTTTAGGGTTCATAAAATAAATGGAGATATCATATTTTAGAATATTATTATTATGTTTCATGGTCTATTCATAAATTTTTTATTCAATTATCTTTTCTTTTGATTTGATTTATTTTTGATAAATACCAATAATATGTTTTAGCATATGACAGATACGAATCCAGTTCCCCTTCATGCCAAACCAAACACATTATTTTTCATAATTATTTATTTTCTTTGGATGTAGTAGTTATTTATCTTACCAATTATGGCGGTGCCTTATCCTATTTTAATTTGGTGTATGGCCACTTAAAGTAGATGAATTTCCTTGGCCTTATGTCCATAAATTATTTCCATGACCTTGATTACAATAATATATATTCCCTTCAGGGAATGGAGAACACTAGTTGGTCTAGATTTATTATTTCTCACTAGAATTTCATTTTTTTATTCTATAATAGGAAGAAAAGAGTGTAACTTAGAAAATTTTGTAAATACTTTCTTATGATATTGTTTTTTCATAATGACATTAGAGGAATGGAAAGTAGAGTATAATTTTTCTATCATATTAATGTTAGTGATATTATCTCTACTTAATTTTTATTGTGCTGTTATTTTAAATGAGAAAGAGTTATATTAACTAATTTATTTAAAGTCTTAGAATAAAATATGAGTCCACTCATACTTTTCTCCTAAAAATATCACCAATCGAAAATGATTATATCACTCTTTGAGGTTTTTCTATAACACCAGAGTACCCTTAACCACTAGGTACTCATTTTTCAAATCTTCATGGTGGTGTTGATGAAAGCATATTAGGGCTCATTCAAGGCCTTGGGAAGAAGCATGATTTCCTATAATAATCATATTCCCAAGTCTTTATGTGCTAATAATTATCTTAACATCCAAAATCCATAACAAATAATTCTTTCTAGAAATATCAAGAGGAAGAAAACCGTGCTTTTCAATATTTAACATGAAAAAAGTTTCTACCAATTTGACTAACCTTTTGGTCTTATAGATTATTTGTGTTGATTAAGTGTTGTAAAATGGGCCAAGAACCAATTAAAATAATGATTTTTTTTCATAATTAGTATGAAAATGTCTATTTAAGGCGAAGCATTGAAAACTGTTAATAAACATTGAATATTAATAATGGAGATGATGAAAGTAATTTAATACAAGAGAATAAAATAAATATAAGATAAGAAAGAACATAATGTATATCTCTAAGAGGGTGATATCCCAATATATTATTTTCTTACACATATAGGCTGGAATTCCAAAGGATGATAAAACACTTTAATGTTAACCATTATCAAGGGCTTATGAAATGATGTTTCCTTATAAATATATACATTATTACATCCAAAAATGATAATTCACAATAATAAATACGTTATAAAATATATAAATGTGCATTATATATAAATACATATATAAATATAATATTTAAATATAAATATGTAGCATATACAAATAAATATATAAATGTGTTATAGAAATATATAAATATGTAGTATATACAAAAAAATATAAATAATAAGATAGATAAAATATTATATGTGTTTATTTGAACAAGGAATCATCCTTTGATTTCTATTCCTACATTGATTATTTTAATCTTGCTGAAGTGCCTATTTCTGGAGTTGATTTAACCTTGAGTAGCTATACTTCTCATGGAATACAAGTAAGTAAGTTGGATAGAATCTTTGTATAAATGGATGGAATAAGTTGTGTCTTTGAGTCACGAGATTCACCCTTCCAAGATACCACTTAGATCAAAATCCTATCATATTGAAACTTTCCAATCATCTTGAAAGGTTAGTTCCTCTCCCATTTAAATTTAATAATGGATGTCTTGTTACTATTGGTTGCATAAAGGTGATTGTGGAGGTCTGAAATATGGATTTTATTGGCATTCCCCTCCATAGTATTATTGAAAATTTAAAATAAACCAAAGGAATTTTAAAATAATGGATCAAGAAGTATTTTTCCAAGTTGGATTCTAAGATTAAATCTATTGAGGAATATCTTGATTGATGCTAAAATGGAAATAAACTTCAGGACTCCCCCTCTAGGGGGGAATTACATTACCTCTCCAAACATGATGATATTTTGAATGTTAAATAGAGACTCTATTGTAACCAAATTAATGTCATATGGTTGAAGGATGGTGATAGAAGCATGAATCTATTCCACTATATGAACAATGAGAAGAGGATAAGAAATGAAAATAATGAAATAAACATTAATAGATTTATTTTTACGTTTGATAATGATATCTCCAATATGATAGTGGATTATTTAAAATAGCTATACTTCAAGGATGGGATAGAAAAAACTCAAAAGATGATTGATAATATTACTCCTTGTATTTAAGATCATCATAACAAAATACTCATCATGGACCCTTATTAAGATGAAGTTAAATCGACTCTCTTATCTCTTATAAGAAAAGTGATGTTGGCTCGGATGGCTTTACCAACAAATTATTAATGTTTTATTGGGACATTTTTTATAATTATGTCAGAAATTCTATCAAGTAATTATTCAATTATGCCTCTATGACTCATGGTATTAACTCAAATTTCATTTACCATATTACTAAGAAAGAGAATGTAGTAGACATTAAAGACTTCAGGACTATTTCTATTGGGTAAAAAATCTCCAAAATTATCTATAAAATTATCATGAATAGAATGAGAGGAATGGTTAAGGACATTTTCACCCCAAAATATTTTGGTTTTATCCATGGGATAAGCATCTAGACATGCTTATTCATAGCCTTGGAAAGTGTTAACATTATGGCGAGGAAATAAATAGATGTGAACGTTTTCCCTTAAGATTGATATAAAAAAAGCTTTTGACATAGTAAAATAGAGTTTCATCCTTACTGTCCTAAAAAATATTAATTTTCAAGTGCTTTTATCAATTTAATAACCACCATTATTAATTCATCTTGGATGTCTATTCTCATTTATGGATCTCCTAGGGGTTTCTTTAAATTAACATGGGGAGTTAGGCAAGGAGACCCTCTGTCAAGCCTTTTCTTTTCCATTGCTAAAGATTACATGATGCAGTAATTAACTTTCTTATATTGGTTTGTAAAATCCTATAAATATTAGAATAGGTTCCTTCAATCCATATCACCTGCTATAGGATGATTATATTCTCTTCTTTGGATAATCTTATAAGAAAACTATATCTACTATCCATGGATTTTTTCCCATTATAAGAAAGCGGAAGGAAAATCCATCAACTGGGGAAAATTGTTCATTATATTTGGGGATGGAGTTTAAATTGACAAGAAAAATATAATTACTAGATACCTTGGAGTTAATAAGGAATCCATTACTTTTATCTACCTTGGTGTCCCCCTATTTTTAGAAAAAGTGAGATGATTTCATCTCTAAGATATATGTTATGGTATTATTAATCAACTTACTATGTGGAATGGTAAATCTATGTTACATACTTGAAGGTTTTTCTTGTTTAACTCGGTCATCACTACTAAATTTTTCTACTTTATATATATACAGATGGAATAGAGTTCTCATAAATGATCTTCAAATAATGGTCAGGAAATTCATATGGATTAGGTCTATCCATGAAAGTAAATTGATCACTGTGTCTTGGAGGGATTTAATTAAACCCATTAATATGGGGGGACTTAGAATCAATGTCCTCAAAATTTTTAATGATGGCCTTCTTAACAAATTCACTTAGAATATTACTATGTATAATGAATTCTATTTTAATTTCATTACAAGAAGGTTCAATGAAAGGCTATTGTATGGATACCCCCACCACCTTATCTCATCCATTTGGAATACTATTAGGAAATCCTTCAATGAAATCATGGATGATTCCAAATAGATGGTCATCTTGCAGTCGGATCTCAATTTTTGAATTACCCCATGGATGGACATACCACTCAAGGAAATCATGGAAATACCTCCAAAAAAGAATCAAATGTAAATTTTTGACCTCCTCCTTCATGAAAGTAACATTAATGAAATTGTTCCTCCTCATATTGAGTTGGAAATTCAGAGATAATATTTTATGGATAGATACACACTTAATTGGTTTCTGAATAGAAATGGACAATTCCCCATGAAATAATTATGTAGAATTAATTTTGATATATCAATAGAAAATCCTTCATGGATGTTAAAGTACAAGGTATGTTTTATTAAACCTTCAAGAATTATTCTTATCTAAATAATCTAGATAAATAGGTTCCTAATGTGTGACCATCTCAAAAAATTTGGACAATAACTTTCTTTAGCTTGCCTTTTGTGTATGAGAGATGAGGAGGATTTCCACCACCTTTTTGTGGAATGAAAGTTTTCACATGATCTCTAGAACTATGCAGGATATTTTTTTGGTATGAACATTTTCAATTATCTTCAACTAGAAAATATCTTTAAGGCCATCTATCATGATGGGAAAAGTAAACAAATAAAAAACCTTCTCTTAGTGGCTACTTCTACAATGATTATCTTTTTCTAGAATGCAATAAATAAACTCCTTTATGATAGCCATACCACCACATTTCATGTAGGTACTCTTTTTATTCATAGAGAAGTGTATGAAACATCCAAGGTATAGAAAAGTTCCATGTATAACACCATTACTGACCTTAATATTCTTAGGATTCTTAGTGTTCATGGAATACCCAAGACACCTATGATGGTCAAATATGTCCACTAGATTCCACCAATCTACTCATGGGTCACAGTTAATGTTGATGGTGTGGTTTATGGAGATCTAGGTCCCTCAATATGTGGAGGTACTTTCTATACCCACCATGAATTTGTTAAAGTATGTTTTTTTCATTATATTGAAATTGGAATTTCCTATGTGGGCTAAGTTGTGGGCCATGATTTTTTCCATAAAACATGTTACCCATCATTAGTGGAATCATTTATGGATTAAGTTTGATTCAGAACTGGACATTTATGCCCTTAAGTCTAGATCAATAAATGTCCCTTAGAATCTCCAACCACATTGGCTTGAATTTCTCTAGATGGAAATTCATCTTAGGGTGATTGTTTCACATGATTACATGGAAGAAAATCAAGTGGAAGATGCTTTATCAAATAGATCTATCATTTAAGAGAGTATGGTGTGGTACTTTAAGGTTCATGATTATTGTTTTCCATTAGTGTATGCTGATATATGGAGTGATATACACTCTCATTTTTAAAACCTCTTGTAACACATGGGATTATTGTTTAATTTTGATTTGATAATTTTTAGGACTGGGATTGACCAAATATTGATCCTTTTAGATATGTGTTCTTATGTGTATAAAATATAAATATATATTATTATGTGTGTATGAAATAAAAATATTTTTATGCATGCGTGTGTGTTTATAAAGATATAATTACAAATATAAATATGCACACACATGCGTGTGTCTATACTATATAAATATAAATATAAACATGTATTTTTGTGTTCATGTAGTAAGTAAACATAAAGATAAACATAAATATGAATATGTGTTTATGTGTGTGTGTACAAAATCTAAATATTTGTTTGTATGTTTATATAGTATATGAATGTAAATATGTACACACATGTAGTATATAAATATAAATATAAATACGTGTTTGTGTTTTTATGCAGTATATAAATATAAACATAAAAATAAATATAAATATGTGATTGTGTGTGTGTGTAGAATAGTGGATAGCAATCTAGACAATGATTTTATCAATGAAGTAGCCTTATACTCATGGAATTCTATCTTCTATTCAACCTTAACTGGAATCAACTCTGATCACCACCTCATTTTGGTGAACTTTATCAATAGAGATACCAAACCACCTTTACCATCTAGATTCAACAATTATTAGGTTATACTCACTAATTGTAGCAAGATTTTCCAGGGAACTTGGACCTCTATGGATTACGAGGATGATGATTTGGATTATATTCTCCATTTACAAAGACATTTCTTCTCTTGAATCATCCCTCCAACTTATTCAAGAAGACAACACAGGTCAATATTTCTCTTGTGGCTTTGAGCATGAAGCTAATGTATCTATTAAACTTTATCACCTCTTAAATATCAAAGGAAACATTCAAAGATAAACCTTCAAGTCCATATAACTCAAGGATAGTGATAAAAGATCCAATTTTTTTCATTCTATTTAAAGGGATAGAAAGGACAACCTGCCCTATTCGTCCTCCAAGATTGTGGCCATTTTTTTATAATAGACATAAACTTGCTAACCGTGTTGTCTCTTATTATATGAATATATTCAATGGTATTTTCACTACATTTTATCCATTGGAATATTTAATTACAATGATAGTAATTCTTGATGATAATATGATGCTTTACTCAATCCCTATAGATTTTGAGACAAAATAGGAATTCATTAGTCTCAATACTTGAATCTCTCTATGTAAGGATAGTTTCACTAATTATTTATATAAATACTCCTAGGAAATAATTTAGTATGATTTATGAAGGTTAGTTTATCACTTATTCAAATGTGTACTTATCTCCTAGGGGTTAAATGCTCAGTTCCTTACTCTTATTCCAAAATCATAAAACTCAAATAAAATATATCTATTTAGTCTCATTTTCCTTGTCAACACTGTTTAAAAAATTATTGAATTGTTTTAGCTAACAGGCTAGATAGAATCTCTAAAAACATTATATCCTCAAACAAATTTGGTTTCATTAAAGGGAGGACCATCCAATATTTCCTCATAACTACATAAAAATTTATCAATCTTCTTAGAAGGTCCACTATAAGTGGTAATATTTCTCTTAATCTTTACATTAAGAAGGCCTTTGACACTATAGATTAGGTATTCATTTGTAAGGTTTTATCCAAATTTGGAATTGATGATGATTTTATCAATGGATTTAGAACTATGGTGGGCTCAACACATGTATCATTCAGAATAAATTTCTCCCTGGAGGTTTATTTCACTTGTTCAAGAGGAGTGAGGTTGGGTGATCATCTTTCACCCGTCATGTTTTCCATTATAGAGGACTTCCTGAGAAAGATACTTCTTAGCATAGTTGAAAGTAGTAAGATGAAACCCATTATATCTTACATAGGTTTGTTTGATCATTACCACCAATTATATTTATATGATGTCATATTCTTCACCCAAGGGGACAATAAAAATGTAAAAAATATCAAAGATTCACTCCTTTACTATGAAAGGGTTTTAGATCAATAGATTAGTTGGGACAAATCCTTTGTCTTATTTTGAAAGAATATCACATACAGAAGGAAGATTGACATTATCAATGCGTTTTTCATTTGGAAAGGGTTACTGATTTTTACTTATCTTAGAGAGCACATGTTTTGGTGAAAACCTAGAGTGTCATATTTCAATCAAACCATGAGTTAGATTTTAAGGAAATTGGCTTCCTAGAAGGGTAAATATCTATCAATAGATGGTAGAGTTTTCCTTGTGAAGCATGCTATTATCTCAAAATTTGTATACTATTTCATGATCTATAAATTGTATGTTATATTACTAAAGAACATTAACACCTCCATCAAAAAATTCATCTGGAGTGGAAGCAATCTTGAGCGAAGATCTGTCACCATGACTTGGAAATAATGCTACAAAATTGTTGCTCTTAGGGGTCTTGGAATCAAGAATCTATGTAATTTTAACCTCTATATATAGAAACAATTTACATAGATACTGATTAATGAAAAATAATAGAATCTTAAATTTGTGAGATCCCGATTTCTAAACAAACTGAAGGCTAGAAAATTGAATTATATGGATTCCTATGTTTGGACATCACTCAAAGAATCCTTTTCTAGCATTGACTCACAAGACCACTGGTTAGTTAATAAAAAATATCATCTTAAATTATTTTTTGATAAATAGATAGAAACTCCCTTGTAGGACCTTATGAAATCTTCTAACCCAATGTTATACCTAAATTCAATGATTAATGATCAATTGGAGGCTTCTTCTATTGAACTTCTTGAATTGGGGAAATTAGTGGTAATTCATTAAAATTTCATTGACCATGATGATATCTTGATCTGGAAACCAGCTATTAATGGAATCCTCACCTTAAAACTACTTATAAAAATAAAATTAATGGGACTAATAACATTTGTATTGGAAATGTAACATCCCCAAATGATAAAGGGTTAAATGACTAAATGATATGACTCATGTCAACAAGGTGCACATTCCTTTTCGGGAGCATGTCTGATTAGAACTCCACAGTTAAGCGTGCTTGGTTTGGAGTAGTGATCAGGATGAGTGACCTTCTGGGAAGTTTCCCAGGGTGTGTGTGAGTGAGGATAAAGCACACTGGAAAGGAAATTTGTTGGTCTGTGGGGACAATCATTAGTCAGATGACCTGTTCGGGCATGTGGGTGGACCCTGGGGTGGTGCCCATGTGTCTGCGGGGCAACTGGTGGGTGGGGCCCAGTTGTCACATTTGGTATCAGAGGTGGTACCCAGCCTTAAGTGCGGTGCACTACCTGGGTTGAGATGTAGGGCCCACAATGAGGGCTTTGTGCTCTAGGGGGGGGGGGTGATTGTAACATTTCTAAATGATAAAGGGTTAAATGACTAAATGATATGACTCATGTCAACAAGGTGCACCTTCCTTTTCGGGAGCCTGTCTGATTAGAACTCCACAGTTAAGCATGCTTGGTCTGGAGTAGTGATCATGATGGGTGACCTTCTGGGAAGTTTCCCAGGGTGTGTGTGAGTGAGGACAAAGCACACTGGAAAGGACATTTGTTGGCCTGTGGGGACAATCATTAGTCAGATGACCTGTTCGGGCATGTGGGTAGACCCTGGGGTGGGCCCCATGTGTATGCGAGGCAACTGGTGGGTGGGGCCTAGTTGTCACATTTGGTATCAGAGGTGGTACCCAGCCTTAAGTGCGGTGCACTGCCTGGGTTGAGATGTAGGGTCCACAACGAGGGCGTTGTGCTTTAAAGGGGGGGGGGGGGGTGATTGTAACATCCCCAAATGATAAAGGGTTACCACAACGAGGGCGTTGTGCTTTAAAGGGGGGGGGGGGGGGGGTGATTGTAACATCCCCAAATGATAAAGGGTTAAATGACTAAATGATATGACTCATGTCAACAAGGTGCACCTTCCTTTTCGGGAGCCTGTCTGATTAGAACTCCACAGTTAAACGTGCTTGGTTGCTCTAAGGGAGGGGGGGGGGGGGGTGATTATAACATCCCCAAATGATAAAGGGTTAAATGACTAAATGATATGACTCATGTCAACAAGGTGCACCTTCCTTTTCGAGAGCCTGTCTGATTACAACTCCATAGTTAAGCGTGCTTGGTCTGGAGTAGTGATCATGATGGGTGACCTTCTGGGAAGTTTCCCAGGGTGTGTGTGAGTGAGGACAAAGCACACTGGAAAGGACATTTGTTGGCCTGTGGGAACAATCATTAGTCAGATGACCTGTTCGGGCATGTCGGTGGACCCTGGGGTGGGGCCCATGTGTATGCGAGGCAGCTGGTGGGTGGGGCCCAGTTGTCACATTTGGTATCAGAGGTGGTACCCAGCCTTAAGTGCGGTGCACTGCCTGGGTTGAGATGTAGGGTCCACAACGAGGGCGTTGTGCTCTAAGGGGGGGGGGGGGGGTGATTGTAACATCCCCAAATGATAAATGGTTAAATGACTAAATGATATGACTCATGTAAACAAGGTGCACCTTCCTTTTCGGGAGCCTGTCTAATTAGAACTCCATAGTTAAGTGTGCTTGGCCTGGAGTAGTGATCTGGATGGGTGACCTTTTGGGAAGTTTCCCAGGGTGTGTGTGAGTGAGGACAAATCACACTGGAAAGGACATTTGTTGGCCTGTGGGGACAATCATTAGTCAGATGACCTGTTCGGGCATGTGAGTGGACCCTGGGCTGGGGCCCATGTGTATGCGAGGCAACTGGTGGGTGGGGCCTAGTTGTCACATTTGGTATCAGAGGTGGTACCCAGCCTTAAGTGCGGTGCACTGCATGGGTTGAGATGTAGGGTCCACAACGAGGGCGTTGTGCTCTAAAGTGGGGGGGGGGGTGGGTGATTGTAACATCCCCAAATGATAAAGGGTTAAATGACTAAATGATATGACTCATGTAAACAAGGTGCACCTTCCTTTTCGGGAGCCTCTCTGATTAGAACTCCACAGTTAAGCGTGCTTGGCCTGGAGTAGTGATCTGGATGGGTGACCTTCTGGGATGTTTTCCAGGGTGTGTGTGAGTGAGGAAAAATCACACTGGAAAGGATATGTGTTGGCTTGTGGGGACAATCATTAGTCAGATGACCTGTTCAGGCATGTGGGTGGACCCTGGGGTGGTGCCCATGACTTGTCCAGGGTGTGTGTGAGTGAGGAAAAATCACACTGGAAAGGATATGTGTTGGCCTGTGGGGACAATCATTAGTCAGATGACCTGTTCAGGCATGTGGGTGGACCCTGGGGTGGTGCCCATGACTTGTTCAGGCATGTGGGTGGACCCTGAGGTGGTGCCCATGTGTCTGCGGGGCAACTGGTGGGTGGGGCCCAGTTGTCACATTTGGTATCAGAGGTGGTACCCATCCTTAAGTGCGGTGCACTGCCTGGGTTGAGATGTAGGGCCCACAACGAGAGCGTTGTGCTCTAAAGGGGGGGGGGTGATTGTAACATCCCCAAATGATAAAGGGTTAAATGACTAAATGATATGACTCATGTCAACAAGGTGAACCTTCCTTTTCGGGAGCCTGTCTGATTAGAACTCCACAGTTAAGTGTGCTTGGTCTGGAGTAGTGATCAGGATGGGTGACCTTCTGGGAAGTTTCCCAAGGTGTGTGTGAGTGAGGATAAAGTACACTGGAAAGGACATTTGTTGGCCTGTGGGGACAATCATTAGTCAGATGACCTGTTCGGGCATGTGGGTGGACCCTGGGGTGGGGCCCATGTGTCTGCGGGGCAACTGGTGGGCGGGGCCTAGTTGCCACAAGAAAACTGAACAAGATTTGGATTTCTCCTCCAAGATTCACACCATTATAGAGACTTGGTCACTTCAATCTTTTGATCGATTCTTATATCCAAATAGTTTTTATTTCTTTATATTATAAATGAATATTATGCCACTAACATAGGGGGGGCCTCAATATTCTCCTGTTGATCTGTACCTCTACTTTAGATTTGTGGAATACTACTTACGATATATTCAAAGTGCATATCCTTAAAAATGATGAATACAAGAATACCTTAAAACTTGATCTTAGGAATATATTTGTCCACATATCCTCAATTTATTCCATGAATCCTATGATGAAATAATTCATGTCATCTAGTTTATTTAGAACAAATAGATCAATGAACACCCCCCTTATAAACTTCAAACAACTCTTGCACACATCATAGTGGTAGTGAAGAACAACAACACACTAGAACATGGCTAGTGAAATAACTCTGTACATGAACTCTTTGTTTTCAGAGGTATTTGAATTTTTGGAAAATTCTCACCACCACATGGAACTTTATAAATAATTTGAAATTCTTCACTCATTTTATAGATTAATTGTAACTCATATGTGGCTTACAGAGGAAATCTAGGACCCACAGGTTTTTGAGAAGTATTTAGAGATCAAAATGGTGATATAATGTGATGTCTTTATGGTTCATGTGGAATTTATCCATCCATGGAGGAAAAAATTATGAGCTTTATTAACATGACATACATGGGAAGATAGATAATATGGAACAAACTTTGGATTGAGTGTAATTATTCCAATATTGTACAAGTGGTGAAAACTAGCCAATTAAATCTCTCATAGAATATTATTTCTCAGTGGATCAAATGCTTAGACTTCCTTTAAAACATGGGTTAATTTATTAAACATATATATCAGGAATCCAACTTCCTAGCTGATAGGATTGATAAAAAATGGGTAAGCTATGATGAAATCACATTATCCAATGAATTACCGAATGATCTAGTGCCACTTTTTCAAAGGGATTATTGTAAATTGGTACACTTTAGAATTATATAATCTTGTTTTTTTCATAATAAAAGAGACTTGTCCTCTTAGACAAGTACTCATATTTATTATTATTTATGTAGTATATAAATATAAATATAAATACATATATGTGTGTGGGTTTATATAGTATATAAATATAAATATAAATATAAATATAAATATAAATATAAATATAAATATAAATATAAATATAAATATAAATATAAATATAAATATAAATATAAATATAAATATAAATATAAATATAAATATAAATATAAATATATAAATATGCAGTATATATAAATATGTACTATATTTATACACACATATTTCATTATATAGTAATAATGAAAAAATAAGATAGAGGTAATTTTGATCCATCACAATTGTAGGTTTAAGGGTTCAAATATCATAGGGTTTTTAATTAATTCTAAAGTGGGAGGTGTGTAAGGGTGGAGAAGACCTATAGGGGAGAAGGTGGCATAGAGGGGGTTTAGGGGGGTGATAATGGTATAGAGGAATGTGACTGATTAAAGACATGGATAAATAAAATGGTAGTTTAAAAATGATTTCACACTTACAAACCTCACTTCAGGATAAACCCACACCATCAAAGAGTCACCTGATAAAATGATAATATGGAATATTAACTCTCATGCCTCCAATCGCTATGTTTTGTTGACTTATTTTTTATCATCGTTAGAAATTAGTGCTAATAAAGCATTATTTTATAAGTTCCAAAAAAGCACTAATAAACATGGATTTTATCATTGATTTCTCAATATATATAAATTTTATTGGATTTTATCAGTGTTCAAAACATTAGCTATTTCTTAGCATAGATAAATCCAATTTTTAGGGATGAAAAAGAACATTTTTAGTAGATCCAACCTTAACTAGTGCATTGACCCTAGTTCGATCATAGACACCCAAATTGATTACCTTAAGAATTTGGTGTTGAAGGATACTGGTCTTATAAAAGGACTCCCAAACCTCTACATTCAACATAGAAAAATATGTAGAGGTGAAGACCTAGAGTATCTGAGCACAAAAAGCTATAGTATTCACATATAATCATTCCACGAACTCCCACAAGTAATTTACAAATAAAAACCTAAGGGAATGAAATGGAAAATAGGGGTACTTGATTCATCCAATGGTTTTATACACCAAAACCTAGTAAAACACCACTTTATTTATGAAGTTACTTAAGATCGTAAGAACCACTGAGAATGGGGGGGGGGGGGGTGAGTTAGAGGTGATATTTTTGTAATTTCAATTTTTATTGAAATTAACCCCTGAAACTTTTTGTAGTTATTATTCATATTAAATTTGTAAAAAAACCTTACAAGCATGAAAATATAAGAAATTAAAGAAAGACACACAAGATTTATAAGGCTATACCTCAGTGTGAGAACCAATATCCTTACTATGGTGGCTCCTGTCGGTCCCTAGAATTTAGTATTATATAAAAGTGAATTCAATGAGAAAAATCCTTTTAGACTACTTCCATCTCTTGATAATAATGATTATAAATAATCTAATAATTTATTAAGTTTTTCTTTTGAAAAACTAAGCCAATATAAGATGAGAAACTTTCAAACATCTCTCTAAAAGTTCATCATGAAACCATCTATCTAATTTTTTCTATCTGGTAAGTGTCTATATGGTGTTCCCTTTAGAATTATTTTACTTTGTAAAAAATTGTACAAATTCAGAATAAACTTATTCTTATAAATCTTTGTATGGTAACATCAACTATGTCCTATACAATATCTTTACCTGGTTTCATTAGCCGCTAGAATTCATTCACTTTTATAAAAAGGTCATAATACCCTTAAGTGAGATTCCTTTTTTCCCTTATGTAGTCTAGTAGTAAAATTATGTAACATTTGAAACTTTGGAGTGACCCTTATGTATCATTTAAAACTTCTCTTGTACCCTTATATAGCCTTTGTAACTTTTCATATACCCTTATGTAGACTTTGTACTGCCACTCAAATTTTGTACAAACTTTATTTCATGTGATTTGAATTCAAATTATACCAAATATCTATCCAATCATTCAGTCTATTAACCTGTTTCTATAAATTCATCCTCGGTCTATCCTGTACTCTAGTTTCCACTTTGTACTAGCACTCAAATTTTGACTTCTATAAACATCTCTATTCATACTTTAGTATCTTTTCCCGATCACCTCAGTTTAATGATATTCATCCAGTAACTTCTCCCCTTGTACAAAAGTGTAAAAACTTCAGCTAGGATCATGAAATTATCCATGATATTGGGAATTTTTTTGAATGGATTGACATCATTTTAATTTTGGAAACTTTCATAGTAACGTTAAGGAAACTTCCTTCACTTCCTCCAACAACTCTTTTGGGAAATTTTATTAACCGTTATGAGGAAAAATTTCTTAAAAACTTCAGAAACTTCTACTCATCTGTTAAATAAAAAAATTCATATAAAAGTGTATTAGAAACAAATAGAAAACTTATTATAATAACATTCTAAAGGATCTTCAATCTACCCATTTGGATTTGTTGGAAACATTTGAAAACAACTATTAACAGCTCAACGTTGTTCACAACTCATTTTTTATCATTTCTAAAATTTTATCAAACCACACCCTTTCTCATAGAGAATATACTAACACTAAAATATTGGATAAATTAATGTTTTTTAAGGAATTATTTTCCTCAATGAAACGTAATTTTGCAGACATGTTAATATAACCACCCACCTCAATTTTCTCTTCTATCCCCCATTTTATGATAAATCCTACTTTAGATTCATAAAATATTTTTGTTAATTGTTTTACATTCCCCCTATTATGAACATAATCAAAAGGATCATGCTGGAATAACTTATGAATTTTAAGAATTATTTAGTAGAGGATGAACATGTAGTTGCAACATCATATTATCAAATATTTCCCTTTGCATAACTTTGGTGAAAACATCCGTAATTTGATAATTTGTTTAAATATACACAAGTATCACATCTCTAGAGGAAAATTTCTATTTTATGAAGTGATACTTAATATCAATGTGCTTAGATATTGAATGTTGTACATCATTTTTTTTGAAATATTAACAATAGTTTGATTATCGCAAAGGATCTTTAATGATTTTCTAACATTCATTCTCAAATAATATAGATGAACTTTAATCCATAACATTTGAGTGCAAGATTAGGCAGTGTAAACATAATTTGATTCTACTAAGCTCAACATACCTAAATTATTTTTCTTATAATACCAACTCACATGAAATTATATCAAGATAAAGTTCTCCCTAATACAGATTTTATATCATTAATATCTCCAACCCAATCAATATCAGTTTATCTAAGAAAGTTTATATCACAACATCTTTTATACAACAACCCATAAGAAGATATTCCTTTAACATATTTGAGAATTATTTTTTATACCATTATATGTGATTCCTTGGGATCACTTTGACATATTGCACATAATATAACAACATATAAAATGTCTATCCTTGAAGATGTAAGATAGTGTAAACTTCCTACCAGACTTTGAAAGTAGTTTTGATTCACACTTTTCCTAGCTTCATATTTACTCAATTTTACATCAACAATGATAGGTATAGAAACTTATTTTGATTCTACTATATTGAAATTTTGTTACAATTATTTGGTGTACTTTTCTCAAGATAGGAAGATGTATATCCCTTTTTTTTTGAACTTATAAACCTAGGAAGAAATTTAATTATCCAATCATTAACATCTCAAAATTTTCCTTCATTTTATTAGAAAATTCTTCTCAAGTTTTATCACATCCCTGAAAAAAATTATATCACCAATGTAAAAAATGAAAATTAGGGAACCTATGCTCATTTCCTTAATATATAAGTTTTTATAAAATTTTACTCTAAAAAATTTCAAATTATTCATGAAAATATCAAGTTCTGAGTACCATTACAGTGGAACCTTTTTTCATTTTTCTCAATTATCAAACTCTTTATTCATTGCATCAATGTAGACTTTGTGTTCAACTACCACTGAAACTAACTTTAGTGGCACCTATGAAATTATTGTTGTTTGATTTTATAATATCAATTTCATTCTAGTCTGAACTATATTTTTTTTGATTTCTAATGATGTTTTTATATTCAACCTACTTCTGTAAATTATGAAATTTTTGATAATTTTTTTCCTGTATTACTTTATTCATCACAAGACTAATATGAGTCACTTTGTACATTCTTTGTCTCATATTAATATTTAATTTTTTTATTCTCATTGGAATTTTTCAATCCATCTTCTATAATATATTCAATTTTTTTTAAGAAAGTTATATTTTCACTAAATTTATCCTTTTTTTTTGAAAATTTTTATTCCAACACTTGTAACATCTTTCATTAGCTGGATATAACATGGAAATTCATTCCTCATATTTTTCATCAAACTTTCCAAGATTCATATTTTTGATCTTAAGAAATAAATGACTCCAAAAAACCTTGAAATATTTAATTGAAAGTTTTTTTATTATACCACGTCTCATATGGACTCATTTTAGGTTCTATCCACAACAAAGATCTATTTTTTACATGAAAAGTACTGATATATTCTATATAGAAAATCTTAAAATATTTATATTCACTCAATAAACTTATTCCCATTTACACTAATCTTTTGTTTTTTCTTTCCACCACTCTATTTTTTTGAATAGTGTATGGAACACTATATTGGTTTTTGATTACATGTTTCATTGGATAGAGTTTGAAATCATTGTTTGTATGCTCATTTCCATTTTCAGTTCAATATTTGTTATATAAACACTCATCTCCCTTTAAACTTCCCTTATAAAATATCTAATTTTTTTGCAGCCTCTAAATAATGATTGATGAAAATTATGTTGGTAATCCCAGTGAAACCATTAATTAAACTAATAAATTACAAATCGTATTCTATTTATTTATTTATCATAATCCCACAAATATCAGAGTGAATGAACTCAAGTGTTTTAGTGGATTGAATTTCAACTATATTATGACTATTATCAACCATATTTCCTTTATAATATGTTATAAAAACAACATATTGTTTAATAATTATTTATGATAAGTTTCTTATAGAATCTACTTTATAAATTGTACTCATACTCTTCTATCCAAAATTCTCAAGTATTTTATACCATAAATTAATTTTATCCTCATCACTTAAGTAACATGAGTTACAAGGATCTCCAATTTGGAAAATATTTACACCAGTTATTTCTCCATTAATAACAATATTTCCATCTTTCTAACTTCATATGATACAATAATTTTTCATGAATATTAATTCCTTACCATTATCAAAAATTTGGCTAATGCTTAATATGTTTTGTTCAATCCCATCAACATATAAAAGTTCCTTTGAATTTAGTCTTTGAGCTTCAATCTTAGTTGGACCAATTACTATAATTTTTAAGGAAATATCATTTTAAAAAATAACCACTCCACTTTAATGTTCTTCAACATTTTTTAATATTTTCATGTCACCTATCATGTATGAGGAATAACCACTATTATGAATATAGTGTTTGTTCCTTTTTCTGGATTTTTGAGTTGTATCAAAAATAAAAACTCATTCCTAAAATTTCTTCTTTCCAACTTCCTTTTCTTTACTTTAATAGGATAATTATCTAGAAATATTTGTTATAATTTCTTTAGAAAAGTGAGCTATTGGTCACATCTTCCACAAAATTTCTCTTGGAAATAAAATTAGTTCTTCATAGTAAAATTTATAACATATGATGATTTATCCTTTCTTTATTCTTATAGATCAGGAAAGTTTCTATATTTTATTACACTATTTCCCCCCTTAGTTCATGCCAATTTTTGGGGAGAGAAATGTTGTTCCAATAGTTTTATGATTTATGCCCATAAATTCAAAAACACCAAAAAACCCATCGAATCTCATTCTTCTATCTAAAAATGAATTTTCTTTATAGAATATTTGTCGAAGTTCACAACATATTTTTGTAAATGATTTCCCTTATCTTGAGAAATCTTTGTTATAGAGACTATTTTCAACTATTATTGATGTGATGTTTTTTAAAAATCCATTATTAATCTAAGATTTCCAAACATTTTTTATATCACCTGCATGTTTAGTAAAATTAGATGAATCTTTATATTTAGTGCATAAAGTTTTCATCTAATTCTTGGAATGAGATTTCTCACCGGCTTTAGATTCTTTAGATTTTATCCCTAAAGATTTTTTGAAAACTTTTTTCATCTTATTTAAGGTACTTTAAACCTCAAAAACTTTTAATTAGGTTTTAAAAATATTATCTTCCTTAGTAGAAATCTTTTATCGATATATTCCACAATATTTACTTGTTCTAAGAATTTTAGTTTAAGGTTCATAATTTCATAAAATTTAAACATCATACTTTTTAAGAATTTATTTATTTACTCTATTCCTTTTCTCACCTTACTTCTTTATAATTTTTTTTTACTTATTGAGTTATGTGTTTTTTCTTAGGACATTCCATGAATTCAGATATCACCTGATATCTTCTGTAGGTTTCTTCACCTTCTTCTTCCCTATTTGAGAAATACACATTTTTCACAACATTTGAAAATAAATTTCTAAACTGTTATATATTTTTATCTTCTAAAGAATTATTTTTATTATAACTATATTCAAATTTATTACCCAACATACTTATTTTATTTCCAGTTTATTTTTTCTTACTATCAATGGATTTATTATCTTCCATAGAAGTTTTTATTCATTTATTCAAATAAGCGTTTCCTATAGAATCAAATTTATATTATACAATTCCTTATTAGGAAAATTCATAGAAAAATTCCCAATTCCTCTATACTCAAAACATTTACGTGGGATTTTTCCACAATATTTCCTTTACATATTCGGTAATTTTTATAGATAAGAGACACAATTTTTTCATTAATTTAATCATCTTCCTTATCTATAAAATCACTAAGGTTAAAAATATTAGCATCTTGTATTTTTAGATTTCTCATAGATTCAAAATCCATTTATCATTGGTCTTATTTTTGAATACTTGTTATTTCCTCATGTCATATGCAACAAGAAGGTTATGTAATTCATTAAGAAATAAATCATATTTATATTTTAAGGTAGATATTTTAGAATCAAACACATCAATAATGTTTCTCATGAGTTTCTTAACAATGGTAGAATCTTCTAAGTCATATCCATATCCTATGATGTTGAAAATAATTTCATTAACTCTAATGGAGTACTCATCAAAATTTTATTTATTATCCATTATGACTTCTTTAACCTTGCTATGCCAGATTTTTCTCTTTTCCTCCTTCACTTTGGTATTTCCTTTGAAAATAATTTCAAGTTTGTCACAAGTTTCTTTAGTTATTTTGAGACCCATCACCTTTATGAATTTTTTTTATAAAAAATAAATTATAATAACATTTATATATTTCCCATCTACTTTAATATTTATTTTTTTAGAAAATGTCCTAGGAGAATTTTTCCCATTGAGTGGAAACCTAACTGTAGATACATCAATTACCTCAAGACCAAGATATAGAATATAGAGTATCATTTTTTCCCTAACCTTGATATTTTTTTTCCATTAAAGGTAGGAATACTTTTTATATTGAGTAAATTGATATTTTACATGATTATAATATAATAATGGAACCTTTATATGATACCAATTAAATATCCTTAGGATTATAAGAACCACTAAGAAGGGGTAGTGATTTAATCAGTGGTGATCTTTTTACAATTACAAATTTTCTTGAAATCAAATCCTGTAACTTGTTAAAGTTATCATCCTTTTAAAATTTATAAGAAAACCTAAAAATCATACAAATATAAAGAAGTAAAGTAAGGAAAACAAGATCTAAAGGGTTTGGCCTTAGTATGAGAACCTACATCATTTCTACGGATACTTATATTGGTCTATTGAATTTAATTTAATTTAAAATTGAATACAATTATCCAACTCCTATTAGACTCCTTCTATCTGTTAATATGAATTATTATACTAACTCCCACCTGCTAAAAAGTTTTTATTATAAGAAACCGAGCCAAAAAAATATGAAACTTTGTAAATAGATCTATGAAAATTCATTTAAAAATTATACATCTAGTAAGTGTATGTCCATTACACCCTACCTTTATCTAGTATAATATCTAGCATGCCCAAAAAATATTGTGTATGTTTTATAATATTTGTTTTTTCTAATGGAAAAAACCACTATAACTCACAATATGATCAGAAACTCTATTTGGTTTTCTTGACTGATGTTCCATTTGATATCTCTAATCAAAACTCTATCTGATAGCTTCTCACAATACCTTTGTCTAGTATGCTTCAACTTCAACCAAAAATCAAACAAGTTTGAAACTCGCATTTCTAAAAAACTTCAGCATACCATCTTCTTATACTTGTGAACATTGATAGTACAAGTTATACTCACACCCCCCATTTATAGGCGTTCTTGATGGAGAATTAACATAAATTAAAATTTATTTTTCTGCTAAAATGAAACTTGAATTTCAACACTCCTTCCCATTTTCAATTTCATGGGATGCTTCACAAGTATTCTAGAGTCTCCTTGAATCTTAAAAAAAACTTATCATCTTCACCCTTTATTCAAAATTCCTTAACCTAGTGTTAATAAACTTTTTCAAAATTTCTAAAACTTAGCAAGATAAAAAAATATTGAAAGAGAAACTCAGAATCATCAAAGTTATGTGATTTAAAAATTTATGTAATGATTATTGACAAATCCCTATGAAATATGTTTTTATAATGAATTCATTAAGATAATCCCATCTGATTCTGCTCTATCTTCATTTTTTCAATCATCCTGCCTCAAATCAAACTCTTCTTAAAAAAATTTATCAGAATCATCCGTCTGATGACATCATAGATTTTTTTCTTCTAATTTTTATTCATCCAATAGATGTTTATCTAATAGAATTGATCTGATAGCCCTATTTTAGTATCACACTATTGGAATTTTTAACCTGAAACTTTATAAATCCTATAAAAAAAACTTTTTCACTTTAAATACATATAAACTATCTATACAAAAACCTCATCATCCACTTTTGGGAAAACTTGAGATATTTTATCTTGGAAAAGATTACTGTAATGTCTAAATAGTTTTTTCATAGAAGTGTTAGTTGTCTGGTTCTCTACTTTATCAAGTAAATTAGATTCAAATTTATACATATTCATGAATGTTAAAATTATTGTGCTATTTTACTTTCTCCCCTTTGATCTTATTTTATTTTGTATAAAATTGTACAAACTCAGCACCGCCTACTTCTTATAAATATTTTTCAGTAAAAAAAACTATATTACATCATATATCTCTACCCAGTTTATTTAGCCACTAAAATTCATTCAATTTTTAGAAAAGTTTATAAAACACCTAAGTGTGCTTACATTTACCTTTATATAGGATGGTGTTACATTTATACAACCTTTAAAACTTAAGAGTTACCCATATGCAGCCTTTGTAGCTTTTTTATATACCCTTATATAGCCTTTTTCACTTTTCATTCACCCTTACATATCCATTTTAATTCTACTAAAATTTTCTACAAAATTTATTTCTAGTGATTTTAACTTGACTTATTTCAAATATATATCTGATTATTCAGTTTGGTAATCTCTATTCGAAACTTCAACCCTACTATGTTCGGTACTCTAGTTTTAACTTTGTACTGACACTCAGATTTTTAATTCTATGTATATCTCCATCTATACTTCAATATATTCATCCTATCACCTTAGTTTAATGATCTTTGTCTTTTAAATTCCCCTCATGTAAAAAATTGTAAAATATTTAGGTAGGATCATGAAAGTATTCATGATGTTGGGAACTTATTGAATGACTTAACATCATCTGACTTTAGTAATGTTTCATAACAATGTTAGTGAAACTATCTTCACTTCATCAGCAACTTTTTAGAAATGTTTCCTAACCATCATAATGATAACTTTCTTAAAAACCTCAACAAGTCTTCCTTACCCATTATACAATAATATTCATAACAAAGTGTGTCGAAAAACATAAAAAAGTTGTTATAAAATCATTCCAAGGGATATTCAACTTAAGTATTTAAATATACTAGGGTGAAGGAATAATTTGAAGGATATCTCCAATTATGAATGGAAAAAAGCACGGTGCCTTGGTCTTTATAGTTGAGGCCTTACATTCTCAAACCACAAGTGCTAACTTGGGCACCCTACTCGCCCAGGTTACCTACCCAGGTGAAGTTTTACTATTTTACCCCAGTGGCTTCTAAGAGCTTTTTTTCACTCTTTTCCCTCATTTCATCCCTCAAAAAAAAAAAAAAATTTAACAGACCCTAAACCTTGAACTCCCGATATATGTGATTGGGACATTTTCACACTCATGTGACCCTTTTAATAATGTATTACTTTGATATTAGAAATCTATATTCTTATAACAAATACTTCCCTTTAGTGTCATATTGGAATGGTGGATCCTGATACATTGGATGATGTTAGACTAAATGCAAGTGGTCTATATTGATCTATAACTATGGAAATATGGATTAGTATAGCACTATACTACTTTATGAGATCATCTTTAGGCCATGGATTCTATACTGACTCTGTGTGCCCTATAATCCACTTCCAAAAATTGTGAAATTATTTTATCTCTCTAAAATAATATAGATTAGTCCCAAACCATGTAAATATATGTGTTTACATTCTTTTTCATGGTAAGCACCCTTATTTTTTTATCTCATTTACTCTTATTATGGAATCATTTATCATTGGATCTCTTGGAGTTTCTATAATATGTTTCTCATCATTCATAGATCTCTAGAGTTCAATTAATCATGTAATACTTTGATAACAAGGACTCTATATATTGAGGAAACCAATAGGATCTATTTTATCCTAGGTTATTCAACATGGATACTTCCATGGACACTCATTTCCCATGTTTCCAACTAATGATCAAAAGACACAATTGGGATACCATTCCTATAATGACCTCAATCATTGAGGTATGTTCTTATTTTAATTTGAAAGGTCTTTAAATTAAAATTTTTATATATTTTAAAGAGTTATGGGTGAAATATTAAAAAATGTGGGGTTTGAATACAATGGTCGTAGTTGTAATTTTCCCAGCAGGTTCCACCGGGTACTTGATGTGGGGTATCAGGTACCTAGTAGAGATGGAAGAGGTACATGTTCAGTATACTAGCTACCAGGTAGTCAGTGAGGATTGTAAAATTACCCAATATGTTCCAGATTTCAGGTTTTAACATGAGTATATTTTTTATTTCATAGGATAGTAATTTGATCCTTAACTCAGGAATTAAATATTACTTATTTCATTTAGACAATTCTCAATGAACCTTGGAGGATTTTGTCTCTCTACATCATATCCTATCTTATAGAAGAAATTTATCCTTTGTTTGAACACAAATTTTAAAATTTTCAATGGAATTTTCCTTGTCTCAATGAGTTCTTTGATAACCCAATCTTATCATGATAAAGCAATGAGGTTTAGTCATTATAGAGTTCTAATATCCTCTATTTTTATTCTTGTTTAGTGTATTATTGATTCATTGTGTTCTTATATGATCTAGGACTTAATACCTTTAGTGAATTACATTTCTTGTTTGAGGTAGTTTAATTTAGAATTCATTAGGTGATTAACTTGTGTTAATATAATATTTTTCACCATTTTATTATTTAAGGGTTTTATATTTTTTATTTGACATATAAAAATAGTTCTTGTGTATTATATTAAGTGTTACTAAAATGATGAGTGATTTCTAGGATTTAATATTGTGTTTAGGTTTTGTAATTAGGGGAAATTATGAATAAAGCATTGAATTATTGAAGATAACAACTAGATAAAGTGTGGAATTGGTATATTCATTAATGGAATAACTAATGATGAGGAAATAAACAATGAGATTGATTCTTTTATTATGATTTTGATGTGTTAATTGAGGTTCACTACTACTTTAATTTTTATTTTTTTATATTAATTTTAGTGAATTGTTTTTTAACTATTAATTGGTCTTATTCATGGAAATTTCAGCTATAAAAATTAGTTGAATAAGTGAAAATTATTATGAAAAGATGAAAAAATATTCCAAATTAACTTGGGGAGTATTTTTGTTTATTTTTTTCAAATTTTTTTATAAAAATCATGTGGTTATAGGTGTGTGTGCAAGTCAGAATGTACTTTTAAGGTGGTAAAAGTGAATAAAAAATGGGAAATAATTATTTGAAGTTTATTTTTATTAAGTTAATAGTTTATGTGAATAAAAATGGGGGTTTTAGTGTATAAATTTCATGCTATAAATTTTTTTTTATTTTGGAAAGTTTTTTATGTGGTTATTGAGGTTTTCATGTGAATGTGTAAAGTGTTTGGGTTATTTATTAGAAAAACATGGAGCAAAATATTAATGTGATATTCCAAAAATAAGGAATTAAGTGGGTCATTTCCATTAAATTTATTGTTTTTGAGAAATTTCCATGATGTTTGTCATTTTTAGGGAACCCAAGATCGGGTTAGGTAACAAGACTATAATGTGAGAGCCATGAGTTTGGATGGGCCTTGAGTTAGGCCAGATAGGTGATGTGATGCAATTAGTTTTTCATATGAAATGATTTGATTCCATGATTTTGTCACATAAGATAATGATGGGCCATAAGTTTGGATACTATGTTATACAGTTACTGGCATTGGATGAATAAGGTGTTAGTTACTCTGATGTTATGGTTTATACCATATAACTTATTTTCATTATTGAAAAAAATAATGTTAAATCATTTAAATATTTAAACTGTTTTTATATGATCATAGAATGTTCATTTATATTCCATGGGTTGTAGTGGTTTCTACTAGGATTATATTCTCACTCCTTGTACATACACACCTCATGTAAGTACATATCATATGCATGATATTTTAGGTAAAGTTAAGTGGCCTATGTAGCTAGGAGATGATGACTGGATATATCCAAAAGATATGTTTATGTGATTTAGAGTAATGTGGAATGAGATATCCTCACCTTGTTTCTTATGTCATTTAAGTTATATTTTTATTAATTAAATACTTGATTTACACTTTTGATTCATGTTTGGATATGTGACACATTTGGGAATTTTATGGGATAATTACAAGACATATTAGATTTGTTTATATTTTTTTTAATGTTTATTTATTTTGAGATGTTTATTTTTGGTTTATGGTGTGATGGACCATTATAGGATAAATCAATCCCCAAGTGATTCTTATAAACCCTCTATACTATTCGCTAACCACTGGTGATCAAGGGGAACACTTGAGGCCATAAAGGTATTTCACCTTGGTGGCACAATCACACTAGGTAAGGTAGTTACAAAATGGAATCAACATAGTTTATTTTATATGGTCTTGATATTTTGGAGTTGGTAGGTCAGAGATTAGGATTCAGGAAATGGTATAGAAGATATGTGTTTGATCCTAGCCAACACAACCATAGTATAAGTCCAAGTTTTCTAGGAGTATGAGATAATATTTCTGTAGTTTATAAAAGAGATTTTGGGGTATGATGGTTACTATGTTGAGAGTGAGTAGAGGGATATCTGTGCATCATTTTGACATGCATATAAATGAAATATGTTTATGAACATGTGCTTTTGATTGATTAATGCTTTTAAATTTTAGTTAAATAATTTAATTATTAATAAACTAACTAGTTTTTTCTAGAAATATTTATTAATAATGGATTAACTAACTAGATTTTTTGAAATTACTTGGTGATGAGATTTGAATAGTTTTATTAGATAATTACTTTGAGAATTATATATAGGAAGTGATGTATGATGACTTTTTTATGGAATTTTATTTTTTGTTACTAATAGATATATTAATTTTTATAGGATCATGGAACCCAAGAAGAAAGTTGATGAGCCTCATGGGAAATAAGTTTTGTAGGAGAATTTATATAGGGATACATGAAAGGGGAATCTGAGCATGTTTCAGTGGAAGGAGATCCAAAATAGTGAAAATAGGCTTTTCACGTAAGGGTTTTAAGGTTTTAACGTCCAATTTTAATGATACATCTATAAAAATGAAATTATAAATAAATTTTAAATTTAATTTTTTATTATAATTATTAAAAATAATTTCAGTGGTGATTATTTTAGAAAAAAATATAATATGTATTTTTTAATTATTTTTAATGTCATATATTTGAAAAATCAACATTAAAAATGACGTTTCATGTTGATTATTCTAATAACTGATGTGAAAGTCCATTTTCATATTAGTTATTTTAATAATCAATATGAAAGACCATTTTTTATGATGGTTTTTATAATAACTGATGTGAAAAGTTGATGTATTTTTGTAAAAACTGTGAGAGAATACATACCTTTACTAAGTTGTTTTAAAGAATAAAAGACAATTAAAATTATTATTTAAAAAGAAATATCAATTAAAATTTTCAAAAATAAATAATCATTCCAAGAAATCCTGATAATAGTCAACATAAATTATAAAAAATGATGAAAAAAAATAATTTTAGAATAGAATAGACCATTCCATGGATTTTACATTTATGAAAGAATCATTAATGAAAATCATTTATCTTATCAATGATGCTACTATCAGCCTTGAAACTTTTACAATTTGGAATTTATTAATAAAAATGGTGTATAAAATGAAAATTTGGGAGAAAAATTTCATGGTTATGATAAATTAGTAGTTGGAGGATGAAATGAATTCTTGGGAGAGAAATCATAAAATGATTTTAAGGGAAAATTTATTTGTATGTGTGAACTAAAAAAACAGTGGGTGAAATGAAAAAAAATTCATGTGTGAAATAACGAATTTATAGGAGAGAAATAAAAAAATGCTGGGTGTAATTGGTAAAAATTAAAATTCCATGCATGAAATGATAAATTTATAGTAATGGAAGTACAATCATGTTGAAGTGATGTGAAAAATATAGGTTTTGTGTTAGGGTTATAGTTTTAAAGGAAGTTATTTTAAAAACCATTGTAAAAAATTCCCATGTTTTTGGTTTTCATGTCGATTTTTAAAATAACCAACATTAAAAATGAGTGTTTTAACATTGGTTATTTCAATAACTAATGTTAAAACCCATCAATGTAGAGGTATTGATGTCAATTATTATAATAATTAATGTCAAAATCCTCTGTTTCAAAAGGTTTTAACATTGTTTATCGTAATAAACAATGTTAAAACCATATTTGGAAATGGTTTTAACATCATTTATTATGATAATAAACATTAAAACCCTTTCCATAGATAGTTTTGATGTTCTTTACTTCAATTAATGACTTCAAAACCCTATGTAATAAGGGTTTTAACATTGGTTATGCAATAAACATGATAAAAAACATCATGGATAGGGTTTTAATATCATTTATGGTAATAATTGATGTTAAAACCCTTCAAAATGTGTGTGGGGTTTAAAATATTTTATTAAATAACCAATGTTAAAACCTTGATGAAGAATAAATTTTTTTACTTGTTCGAGAGAATCTGAGAGAGAATAATATCATCATGAGTTTATCTAGTTTAGGAGGTCCAAGGGGTGGAAGAATGGATAGACAAGATTTGGTATTAGGAGATACCATCTAAGAATAACTTCTTGATCTTGAGAATTAGGAATCCAGAAATTCCCATAGATGATAATGTTCAGAGAAGGGGAATATCCTTTTCGTCTCGATGTTGGTGTTGTAGGTATCATAGATCAGAAATAGTGCAACATTTATCTATGTCATGGGTAACTCCATGGGGGAAGAGGTCAGTTCTCTATATAGTGGTTTGTATTTGTGTAAGCAGTGTAATATTCCACTTTCTCAGGTGGAATAAGACTCTAAATGCTTGGTTGACTACATGAATGGAAATTTGAACATTCCATGGGACTTGAATTATTTAATTAGGAACTACAAGTTTAGTATTTATTAGGCCACAGAGGTTCACCACACTTAGAGGGATGGGAATCATGTTACTGATATGATCATAAGGAAAGAAATCTCAAGATACACACTCATTCTTTATTCTTGTAATGGATCTTTTCCCTCTGACTATATGGTGATTATTTGTGGATATTCTCTTGGATTTCATCAATTTATTCCTCCTTAATTCCCTATTTTTTTTTGAATAAAAAGATAATTTTGAGTGAGATGAGTATAAAAATGCTTTATTCAGGATAAAGTGTTTATCTAGTTTATTAAAATACAAGGAATATGTTCCTTCCACCTATAAATGGAATATTTTAATGAAATATTCTTTTGATAGGAAATTATTTAAATATATAGAATACTATATATGATATAGAAATAATAGTTTATTTGTTAAATAATACCACTAAATGGAAATAAGTGTTATTTACCAACAAAGAAAAGTTTTATTTTATATGAACAAGATATTATAAGAAGGATATGATGCCTAAGAGTCTAGTGGGAGTATTTATTAACTTAGATAAGTTCAAAGTAAACCAATAAAATATTATTAAACTCTAAGATTAAGTGATTCTTCACTTAATAGATTAAAAATTTGGGTTATGTAACAGTAAAGAAAAATTTAAATAGTTCCATTAAGTTATTGTGATAAAGTGAATATCACTATTATACCAACCTATTTACCAAGTTAAATTCATGTGATATCCTAAAATATTTTAGGGTATAATGTTTGAGAAAGATGAAAGTTGTTTTATATGTTTACCATAACGAAGTTAATGTAAATTTATCATGAAATAGTTTAGGTGTAACACCCATAGTTTCAGGTACTTACCCCTTTTACTTTGTATTTTGAGCTTATATAGTATCTGGGTTAAGTTTTGGGAGTTTACAGAAGATTTTGGAGTGTTTTGGAGGTTTTTTGGTGGCTTATGGTTTGCGCAAAGTTAGTAGAAACCATGCAAGATAATGATGGGAGTCATAGAATAGTTTCATGATTGGTGTAATGTTTTTGAAATTGTGTGTGACGACCATGTGATGGGATGAAATTGATATAGTATAATTGCATAGTTGGTGAACAATTTTCCAAACTATGTATCACAAACTATACGCCTACCTGGGTAATGTCTAGTAGCATGCACATGGTTGGAATATGGATTGTTAAACCATGTGGCCTAACCATGTATCACGAATTCAGTTCTATGAAAATCATGTTTTCATTTGTATGAAGGATCCAAACACTAATTTTTTACCCTTATCTTTCAGGGTCCTATACTCCTCTTACTCCCTAGGCTCCCTTGGCGATTCCCTTTAGTCCAAAAGAAAAATTTAAGCAATTAAAATTGTGTTAGAGATCCAGAATCACTAAAAATATATTTTTATCTATTATTATACTTAGATATAATATTCTCACCTCTATCTCTCTCTCATATCCATAAATATATTCTATTATGGATAGATATATGTTCTATGGAAATAATCTTGATGGTATCTTTCTGGATCTTTTGAAGTAGAGGTGTTATGAGGCTAGATCTTGGAGGTCTTAGTTACATTCTTTGTTTTAACCATCCATTTCGAGGTAGGTGGAATCTATATCATATGCAATTGTTTTAAAACTTGAAGGATTAGTTTGATTTAATTTTTTATAGGATTTTATATGGAAAGGTTGTGTGATTTGATAAAGGAACCCATTCTGGTTTATGTTTTAGAATTGAAGAAAATTGAATTGATTTTAAAAAACCCCCATTTTCTTATAATTTTAAAATAATGAATTTAAAATTATGTTATAGTTTTTATGCATGAAAAAGTTTAATGAATTAATGTCAAAGGAATAATTATTTTATGTGAAACTACTTTACATGGAAGTTTAGAATAATTTTTCCAACATGTGTTCGAAGTGGATGGGTTGTAGTCAGAAGTGCCACCATCAAGGTAAGATAGATTATTTTCATTGAGAACCACCATTAATGGTAATACCAATATTGAGTTTGTGGATGTGTGTGGGTGTGTGTGATAATATAAGAATGTTTATTCCAAGCATGAATGAATGATAATGATATTGTTTATAGTTTTCTAACATCAATTTCATTTTTATATTTATATAAACTATATAATATTTTCAACTATTCTATATAAAATGTGCTAATAGGTTCTTTTCCTTATTATGTGAGTTATAATGTCTCTATAAATTTCCTACTGAGTTTATAGTCACCTCATTCTTGGGCGTTTGGTGCATTTTCATATTTTGTATAATAAGATAGAGGAAAGGGGAAGGTATCTTAATTCTCTAGAAATACATCTTGATACCATGGGTGTGTCAGCCGGTGTTGTAGGTTGGATATAGTTTGGGTGGTGTTTGGTATCACGTCACTTGATGTATTTGAGTCATGTTTTCTTTTTAGTTTGTCTTTTGTTATATTTTTTTATGTTTCTACTCTGATATTTTAGTTATTTTGGTATGATATTTGGGTTGTATTATAATACTCAAGAATCATATAGGTGTTTTGGATGTTTATTTTCCATATTTTAAGGTTGATTTATCTTTTAATAGAAAATGTTACCCCAATGTATTCCTAATACATTGTAATTTATTTATAGCCTTTGGTGTCCTAGGGATGTCACCTATGGTTAGTGACATTCCGTCTATCCTCATGACAATGAATTGGGGTGGGATATTTTAAATAGTATCTATATTGGTCAGTTCTTCTATCTATTAGAATGGTGTCAAAGGTATATGAATGTCAGAACATGAAATGTATAGTTTAAAAATTATAGATAACCTTTTTATGATAAACCTCAAGTTACCTTTATACCTAGTTACAAAAGTGTTCTAATACACTTCTAGGTGTAATGTCATATCATCATCGTGGGTTTAGCCATGCATTGACATTGAGACTTACCACTAGGAATGAATTGTTAATTTTGAGTTAGATGATTACAAAAATGGTTAAAATCATTGATTCATAGAAATTATGGTTGAATTGGTGGTTGTGTTACTTGTTGCTTATGGTGATTTGTAATTTTATAAGCCTTTAATTTCTATTGAGTGATTACTAAATGAAGTCTTTTTTAGTTATAGAGAATGGTACTAAGTAGATGTCATAAGAATCAACAAGAAGAGGCTACTAAAAATGTGGTTTCACTTGATCCAGATGTGAAACAACAAGTTTTTAAGAGATTTTTTTGGCTTTTAAAGTCATTGATAAAAGAAATCATAATGAAAAGACTTAATAATTAGATAACTCTTTCCAGTTTCTAAAAAAAAAATTCACACTAATTTAGGAGTTATTTTGATCCTAAAAAAGAGAAGATGAGGTTGTATTGAATGAATCTAATCTATGAATTATTGGGTACACTATCTGAAATAAAGGTCAAGTTGGAATCCTATATGATTGAGGATCTTGAACACCAACGGTGTGATCTAGTGGTGAAATATAGACTCGAATAAGTCATGACATGAGAGGACTTATAAGAAGTTTTCAACAAACAATTCTATCCTCACACATTAAAGATTTAAAGATAAATTAATTTATTTATAGTGAAGTAAGATAATCTATCCATCCTAGAGTATGCAGCTATGTTTAAAAACTTAGTCTAATTTTCTTTGGAAGTTTCTGCGAGTGCATCCTTGAAGGCACACATCTTTGAGTCTGGAATGTGACTAGATATTTATGTTTAGATAGATGTTATTTTTATTAAAAATTATACATAAATGGTAAATATATAAAAAATGTAAGAAATATATATTTCTAGAAATACATATGGATGGAGTATATTTATCTCTTGAGAAATAATTGGGAACTCAAACATTGAGAATATGCAGAAGAGGAACACCTATTTCCAATTTAGTGGAGCATCTCAGAAAAATCCCATAGGATAAGTAAATTTCACTCCAAGACAAAATATAAATCCTATACATTTCCAATTTGGTTCTACTTATCATAGGAAGTGAGATTGTATGATACTAAATCAGGATTTTCATAACTATAATAATATGGGACATCTTTAGCGTTATTATCATAGTGCTCCAAATTTTGGTACTAGAAATGTATCTCCTATTTCTCAAAAATATTATTCTTTGATGGGGTGATCTCATCAGAATAACTCTTGACCTTATAATTTAGTGAGAAATGATGATTCTAGGAATGCCATGACTCATTAGGTTTTTCAATACCTATAAGGAAGAAAGGATCTGAGAGGAGCTATTAAGTAGATTAATAGTGCCAAGAAGACGATCATGGATGATCAATATATTCATCTATTGGTAGGAGGTATAATTATTTTAAATTATATGCTTAAATAATTCTTTTTTGATATGTTTTCATCCAACTATTTAATTTCTTCTCATGTTATGGATCATATGGGTTTACATGTTGAGATGATGCCTTATATTTTAAGACTTTAGACACCATGAGGAAAACTAGAAAATCAAGAATTTAAATGTGTAGTGTGTTCTATATATATTTATGGGACTAAATTGGGTTGTGATTTATCAATTCTTGATATGGATATCTATGACCTAATTTTGGGGATGTATTGGTTAATGACCTTCAAGGACCATATCAAAATTTATGCATGGAAAGTAAGTTTCACATTTTCTGATGCCGTAAAGAATCTTTTTAAAGGAGAATGGTATGTGAATGAAAGATGAAAAGAAAATTTGGTAATGTTTAATGAAAAAATATATTATTAGTTAGCAGTAGTTACTTTATTATTTGTTTATGGTATCATATAAAGATATTTTCCAACCATCATTTACCAATTTCTCGATGTCTTTCCTAACAATTTATTTGGATTTCCACCTGAAAGTTAAGTGAAATTTATGATTAATCCCCTATCAAGGATCAGTACTATTTCACTTTCATATTATAGGATATAATTGATGGAATTAATGGAATTGAAAATCTATATATAATATTTAGAAAGTAAAAGGTTCATTAAACTGAAAAAATACCCTCAGACAACACCATTTATTTTTGTAAAGAAGGTGAATAGAACTCTAAGGTTTATATGAATTATCATAATCCCAACTGATTTATGATAGAGAATAAGTATCCTATTCCAGGAATTTTTTCTCTATTTTATCAATTGAGGGTATCACAATAATTCTCTAAAATTGATTGAATATTGGGGTATCATCAAATTCAAGTCTAAAAGAAAGATATTCCAAAATAGACTTAAAGAGCTATTATGGTCACTATGAATATGTGGTTATTACATTTAGTATTACGAATAAACTAGTGTGGTTAGGGAACTGATGAGTCAAATATTTAAAAGGTATCTTGATTCTTTTTTGAAAATTTTCATTAATGATATTCAGGTGTATTGTAGGACAAAGGTCAATCATGAACAACACTTGGCTATAGTATTGGGCATATTGTGAGAACAAATCCTTTATTATAGGATTTCAAATTGAGATTTCTAGATAAAATTGGTAAATTTCCTTAGACATGTCATTTATGAAAGTAGAATTTTAATAGATCCTAAAAAGATAGAATCTATTATATTTTGGAAACCACAAAATATTTTTTTTGGAGATGAAATTTCCTTGACTTAGAAGAATATTACCATTGTTTTTTTATTTTTCACATATTTCCTTACTAAAAAAATATTTTATAAAGAAATTTATTCCTTTCCAATGGAGAAATGACTACTATAAATCCTTTCAAGAGATTAAGGTTCACATAATATCAAAACCTATCCTTATGTTTTCGATGTTTGGAAAAGGCTATACTATCTATTTTGATTCATTAGGATTTGGGTTGGGTTGTTTCATTATATAGGGAGATCATATTATTTATTATGAATCATAAAAATTATCAGTACATGAAAAAATCTACCCAAAACATGATTTTTAATTGGATACTGTAGTTTATTCCTTAAATACTTAGAATCATTACCTTTTTAGTGATAAATTTATAGTGTTTTATAATCATAAAATTTTGAAGAACATTTTCTAACAAAGGGGTTTGAATCTAAGGAAATTTACATTGATGGAATATATAAAAATGTTTGACTTTGACTAGATATATACATTGGTAAAAGGAAAATATATAGTGGATGAACTGATAAGGAATTCATATAGTTAGTTGGCTAAAGAGGATTTAGAATAATGGAAGATGTTGTAGATTATATATGATATGCATCTGGATTGTGATGAGCAAGGTGATATTGTGGTTTTATTTTCATTTTTCTTTGTTCTTGATTTAGTTGAGCAGGTTATAGATACTCAGAAATCCAATCCCAATAATTTAACTATGAGGTAAAAACTTAATAGTGGGGAGACTATTGAGGGATAAAAGCTGGATAGGATATTTGTGTTGCATTTTTGAAATCAGATTGTGGCTCCTCCTAACTATTAGGAACAAATTCTTTCTAGATACCACCATTCAAGATGAGGTTTTCATCATGAAATTCAGAATATGTATAAAGTTCTATAAGGATATTTTTAGTTGGTTGGAATGAAAAGGAAAGTTTTGTAGTTTTTATCGATATGCCTCACCTATTTCAAGGTCATGGAAGGGAACTGACAACCGGTTAGTATATTGGATTCTTTATCGATACACTTGTGGATATGGGATTATATAAATATGGATTTTTTCACAAGTCTACTAATAACTATTATGAAATAAGATTCTATGTGGGTGATTGTGGATCACCTCATGGAGTCGACTCAAATAATCATTATTCTTAAATCTAATATGGTGGAATACATGTCCAAACTCTACATCCAGAAAGTTATAAAGAAACATGGAATTCTAGTTTAAATTGTGTCTAACCGAGACCCTAGTTTTACATCGCATTTTTGTAATTCCTTTAAGAAATACATTAGAAAACAATTGACTATGATCACAACTTATCATACTCAAATGGATGGAGAATCTGAATGAAATATCCAAAAGTTGGAAGACAAGCTTAGAGATTGTGTGATGGATTTTGGTGGATCATGGTAGGATCATATACTATTAGTACATTTCTTATTTAATAAGAGTTTGTCCTCTAGGAATATGGATCTATTTAAATAATTTTATCATCATCCTTTTCGTTATCTACATTATTCGGTGGAAACTGGCGAGACTTCACTTATCTAACCTAGCCTTATATATGAGACAACAGAGAATATTAAAGTGATAAAAAAGAGGATATTAATGGGTCAGAGTAATCAAAAATAATATGTGGATCATTGTTGATGACTGTTATCATTTTAGGCAGCTGATCATATTTTCTTGATAATCTCTCAAAGGTTAGGGAATCATTGTTTTCGTAAGAAAGGAAAGTTTTCTTCTCAGTACATTGGCCATTTTAAGATACTTGAATGAGTTGGTGATATGTATTATTAGTTTACTTTACCACCAAGATTTTTTTTCCATGCATAATGTGTTTCATGTATCTCAATTAAAGAGGTACTAGCTTGATCATGACCATGTGATTCTATGAGAAAATATTAATATTGAACCATATGATATGTTGATTCATGTTTTGAGATAGATAGTGGATAGAAAAGAGAAGATCTTATGGGTGAAAATAATTGATTTATTATGGGTTTTATGTAAACATGATTATATTTAGGAGGATACATAGGAGCATTAAAAGGTAATGATAGAACAATGACCCGATATCTTCTAAAACTACATCACTTTTCTACTTTCTATGGAAGTAATGAGCAATGGTGGGGAGAATATAACACCCATGGTTTTAGGAGCTTACCCATTTTACTATGTTTTTTGATATTATATAATATTTGGGTTAAGTTTTTAGAGTTTTTGGAAGGTTTTAGAGTGTTTTGGAAGTGTTTCTGTAGGTGCATAGTTTGAGCATAATTAGTAGAAATTGTGCACTCTCTTCATAAAACCATCAAGGTGATTCTGGGAGTCATAGATAAGAAGAAAAGTTAAAGCATGGGTATTAAAAACCATGTTCATTCCAGGGGATAGAATGTAGATTAAGATATTGGGAGAATCATAGTTGGTTAATGTTTTTTCAAATCATGTGACCTAACTGTGCAAGGGGATGGCTATGAAACAGTTGCACCACATGGTTGGTTCATGGTTTTCCAAACCATTTGGATACTTAGCTAATGTTCAGTATCATGTTCACTATTGTACCCCCGTTTGTTAAACTATGTGACGTAACCATGTGAAGTGTAGTTAATGATCTGAAAATATTGTTTTAATTCATATTAAGGTACCATAACCGTCATTTTTGCCTCAGTCTTCCAGGGCCTTAAACTCCTCTTCCTACATAAGTTCTTTTGGTGATTCCCTTTATTTTGAAGGGATTTTTGGGTGAATCAAAGTGCCTTGGAGATATGAAATTATTGATAAGTCCTTTATCTCTATTTTTCTTCATAGATATACTCTTATTCACTCTCTAGAATCCATATACCTAGTTTATTATGGGTAAATATATGTGATATGACATGAATATTGATGATATATTGTTGGATATTTTAAAGGTTAGGTGTTGTGAGATCGTATCTATGATATATTAGTGTCTTTATTCAATTTAAATATTTTTTGAGAGGCATGTGTCTTATCTATCATTTCCATTTATTTTAGAACTTTAAGTATTAGTTTTATTTAAAGTTTTTTCTTTGATTTTCTATGGAAACTTTGTGTGATTTCATGAAGGAAAACATTTTAGTTTATGTTTTGGAATTGTAGAAAATTGAATGTCTATTGGAAACCCCCTCTTTCTTATAATTTTAAAATGATGATTTTAAAATTATGTTATGACTTTGATTCATGTAAATTTTTTGATGAAATTATTTCAAAGGAAAATTATTTTATGTGAAATGGATTCGCATGGAAGTTTGTAATAATTGGGTTGGTGTGTGTTCAAAGTGGATGAGTTATAATTAGAAGTTTCTCTATAATGTTAGGATAGATTATGGTTATGGAGTACCCCTATCAATTGTAACACTAAGCTTGAGTGTATGGGTGTGTGATGGTGTGTATGTGAACATGGTAATGACTACGCTAAGTATGAATGAATGATAATTAGATTGTTTATGATTTTATACCATGGTTTTCATTTATAGATTTATATAAACTATTAAATTGTTTTTAAAATATTTTATATAAATTTGTTAATATGTTCTTGTCCTAGTGGTGTGAGTTGGGATGCCTGTAGGGACTTCCTACTAATTTTGTAATCACCCCTTCTTGGGAACATTGGTGTGTTTGCATATATAGTATACTAGGACATAAGAAAGGGGAAGGTATCTTATTTCTCTAGTGATTCATCTTGATACCATGGGTTTGGAAGGTGGTGTTATATCTTGAGGTAGTTCGAGTGATTCTTTGGAACATGTCACTTGATGCCTTTGAGATATGTTGTCTTTTGGTTTGTCTTTTTTTATCCTTTATTCCATTAATAATATGATATTATAGTTCTGTTGGTCTTATATTTGGGTTGTATTATTATAATCAAGCATCATATAGTTGTTTTGGATGTTTATTTTCCATTTTTGTAGACCAATTCTTCTTTTAAGGGAAAATATTCACCCAAATTATTCCTAATACCTTGAAATTTATTGCTAGCCTTTGGAGTCTTGGGGATATCACTTAAGGTTATTGGGACACTGTCTTTCCTAAAGACAATGAGTTGGGGTGGGATATTCCATTAGGATATACTGGATAATAAAAATTAAATAGTTAAATTTATTTTGAATAAATTTTTTATGGAATAAGTTCCAAATGATGATTATGATGAACTTAGAAATATTTCTAATAATAAAATAGAAGTTTACATCATAACATTTGATGTTGTAGAGTCAAGGAGCTTGAATATGTTCAAATAGTTGAATATTAGGAATATGATTCCTAAGTATCAACATTATTCAAAGTTTCTTTATTTATATAAGTTATTCACTAAAGGTTTTAGTTAGATCATTTTATTAGGAACTCACATAGAGATATGATGGAAATTATATAGATGTAATGAGTTAACAAAACCATTATCCCAGAAACCACATGAGGGTCATGTAAAATTTATGGTTTTAAACAAATGACAGATTTTTTATAATGGTTATAAATGTATCATGATTTTATAATAAAGGATATCTCCATTTTCATTCATTTATGTGGGCTTAAATCTACTTTAAATGAAAAGTAGAATGATAAATATCCCCGCAAAGAACAAAATTTGAGTTGTACCTAACCAAAGATCATTGTAGAGAATTATGGATTATAATGATATGTTAAGGTTATATTAAATATATTATTATACTCATTACAAAGGGTTTTAGAATTGGTATGAAGAATAGATTCATGATGTAATAATTAAATACTTATTACTTGAAGTATACCACTAAATTATATCCCAAGGAATGTCATATGATCATCAATATACATAGGGGTGTATTCTTATTATCAATTCTTATTACCTAAGGTTGGAGAGATACCTAGAATAAGAACCTTCATACTTTCATACCCTACTTATTAAAGTAAAAATACGAACTTAGAAAATTGGGGGGTGGTTGAGTGTGTTTTTGACCATGTCATCAGTTGAAGTGTAACCAAAATATGATTTTACACTTGTATAAAAATTAAATACATTTGGGATTTGATTTAATTATACCAATGAAATAAATTTCCAAGATTAGTTTTGTCAAATATGATTTTTCTATCTAATGGGATGAGGGGCATGTGATTTACTCATCCTTTAGACGAATGACATGTGATGTATTCATTAACTTGGTTAACCTTTTTTTGGAGAATTAAGAAAATATGAGTTAACCTATACTATATTGATATGTTCCTTTTCTAGTGGTCAATCTCTGACCTAAAAAAAGATATTAAATAAGTATATATATGATGTATAAAATACTTCTAGTGGTGGAAATGTTTTTATAGAGATATGAGTATGTTTGATGGAGATCACACTAGACCCATTAGTAGCTGGAGTAACATCGATGCTTTTCTAAAGGTTTCTCTTTTCTTACATCTATGAAATATGGATTTCATATTTGTTACCAAAATTTATAATTTACATAGGGCCAAATATTTTATCCCTTGTATAAGGATAAAATTTTAGACAAAATGTTAGTTCCAAAATAAAGAGTACTTGATGAATCCATTCCAAAAGTGTTTTGATGGATTCAAAAAGAGTTCTGAATTTTGGCCTAGATTTTCAATGTTATTTTAGTGCAAGTGGGAGATTATTGTAATTTCACTAAAATATACATTCATACGATGAATATACATTAAATAAATATATAAGATACATGTATTATTATAATATAATTATATATTCATGTAATGTATATATATTGAAGGGTCATATACAGTATGTGATGATATGTGTATATATATAGTTTACATATAAGATATGAATATGATTAATGGATATTACATGCATATGATTCATGTAATGAAACCCAACAATTCATGTATTGAATACAATTAGTATATATGCATACAATGCATATACAACTGTAATACTTACATAAAACCCATTACGATGAAACATGTGCATTAAATTTCACCATGCGTGGTTTCTATATGTTTTAATCCATATGGATTAAAATATTTTTATATAGATCATTAAAAACATTAATCAATGAGGAATCAATCAATGTGGTGTAATTTTATGATAATAATAAATACTTGATGTGAATTTACTATAAAAGGAAAAGATGTACTCATTATTGATGTATATATTAGTGCACTTATTAAAAGGCGTTTTTATCATAAATTTCATGAAAATATTTTTAATTCTTTCTACTTCCTAACCCTTATTAATCTCTCCCAAAGAAGGTTCTAGAACCCCTTTGAGAGTTTTGGGTGTCCCTTGATAGATATTGGGAGACAGTGGCTGGTGTATCCCTATCAGAGGTAGTAAAAATAGATCAATGATTCCTTGTGATCTTCTTAAATCATTCTACCTACATCAAGGAAGAAAAGCCTACTCCAATAGTTAATTGGGATTGCTCTATTTTCATTATATAGTTAGAACTTTATTTTCTTAAAGATAGATCCTTCATGTTTTTGAACCATGTATGCAATGTTTTGATCTATTCTTTATGAAAATAATATTGACGTTTAGATTAGTTCTTTCATGTTTTTATGTTACTTATCACACATGGTATTTAAGTGATTTTATTTTAACCAAAACCAAATTTAATAAAGAAATGAAGGATTTTTCATATTTATTGTTATGTATAATTATATAGAATGTTTTCATTATTTAAACCTTTAAACAAACTCCCTTGTATAAATTCAAATCATAATTTATAAATTCTTTATAAATTTAAATATTCCTAAGACAACTTTTTACAAAATTATTTGAAATATTTATAATCATTAAATAAAATGTTTTTTTAAAAAGTATAAATATGATTTATTAAGAGTTTATAAATCATATAAATATGGATAAAATATAATTGTGTTTATATTTATAATTTTGAATTGTTCATAATTAATTAACTTGAAATTGTTCAAATAAAATGGAAAGGCCTTATTTAAAGACTACATCAAAAAGATTTTGATAATTAAATTGATGAAAGATTTTAAATAATGTTTATATAATGGAAAATTAATTATAAAATTGATCATAATTCATAAATTATCATATATTGAAAATTTAATTCTATATAATATAAAATAGAAAAAAATTTCATATAAAAATTGGATATAAATGTATTTATATCTAAAATTATTTAATAACCATAATTTATATCTTAATTATAAAATTTTTATAATAAGATTTTATTTAAAAAGGTTCATAAAATATTATATCATTTTTAAATATTTAAAATATGAATTTATTTAGAAAATATTCTGTTCATTATTCTTGTATATCATTTTTTTATTAAATAAGAATATTGTGTATGTTTTATTTATGTGATAAATTTATTCTAGGAGATATAGATTTTCATTTCATGCTAGGTATGACTTCATAAAATTTTGTTTTTATCTACCTTGATCTTAGTTTGTAATTGAATTTATTTGGTTGAATTTAGTTATTGGGAATAGTTTATGCATATCAGGTGTTATAGATATCCTGAATTAAACTCTCTTCTAAGTAAAGTATCCTTAGGTAGAGGGAATTAGGGTCATACCACCTACTAACCTAAAGGATTATCCCTTTTATAAAAAGGTGAATGGGGTATTCTATCTATCACTTTGGGATTACTCATGTGGATATTATCAATATCATTTAACTTTATGACTTTACATGAAGAGTTCATATACCTTATGCATATGATGCATTCAGATATGTATAAATATGGTTAGATTTTGTTTTTAGGGTATTAATACATACCATGGGGTGTGGAAACATTAATTTATTGGATGAAATCAGGATTACAAAATTAAATCATTATAAGAATGAATATACAAAAGGAACAAAACAACGAAATATAATGATTACATGAGATGTAATAATTATGAATTTAATATACATATGATGTATATTAAATTGGTGATAATTTTAATAAAAACCCTCAAATACTATGTATAATATTCCTTCCAAAATGATACTTTTCAAGACCTTTATCATCTAACTAGGCAGGTCATGAAATTTTTTGGCACCCATATATTATCTTTCATATGGAAAAAAGTTATGAATAACTCTGGATTATCTTATTGGGCATGTCATGCTAAATCTGGGAGCACCATGATCGTCCTTTTTTATCTTATTCATGGAATTTAATTTAGGTGAAATTATCTAGAAAACCATAGGAGGATAAAGTTATTGGAGTAATAGAGTTGAGATTTATCCATATGATGGATTTGGATAAGTTATTATCCACTCAACTTTATAAGAGTTATAACTATTATTATTAGTATGATTCCTCATCTAAATAACTATGTCAAGAAAAATTCCATGGAAGACTCATTTTGTAGTGAAATATAGATCTTGACTCACTAAATGGATGTGATATGTTGTCTTATCAATTTTAGAGTGATCACTATCAATAAAGTTCCTTTATGAAAGGATATAAAACATGTCACTCACCCACAGATATATATTTGTTATAGATTATGGAATACATGAAAAGTTATAATATTTTAAAAAATAAGTACATACTCAACTAGTAAAGAGTATTAAGATTATATGATGATATCAGGGTTGTGAATACTTAAGCTAGGAATCCATAGATCATCTGGGAGCTTGTGGAATTGTTTCAAAACTTACCCACGTTGGAAAAACACTACAAAATTGTGTGTTTTAAAGGAGAAATTGTACCTTGTTAGACATGGTATGATCAATGATGAGTCCATGTGATCTTCTAATTACATTCTGGGGTTATAAAATAGAGACTAGTACTTTATTACTAAGCCATGTTCCATATAAAGAAATCATAACTACATCATATGAGATATGGAATGGGAAACATCCCATTATGATTTCTATGAGAATCTAGGGTTGTGATGCTTTCAAACAATTTTTATCTTTTGATAAACTAGAACCTAAATTTGATAAATTATTTTTTGTTAGTTATCACAATAAATCTAAGGTATATTTTTTCATAACACGTCCCTTAGGGCCCATGCTGTAACTACCCTAATCCTGCCTTCCATAGGCCAGGAGTTGGCGACTAGCATTGGAAAGGCATATCCCTAAAATGGGAAGGCATTTCATTTTAACCTATACAGACACACAATAAAAGAACACAACAAGAAGCAACCACGAAGTAAAATACTGTAGTAAAAGTGTGCTAAAAGTAAAGGGGCTAGAATACAAGCCCAATTGAAAAGTACAAAACAGCTGCTAGATCATCCTTCGAGGATCCTACCTGAAGGGTAAGTATAACCCCCAAACAGTAGTCATTGCATCATGTCAGACTAAATGATATGCCTCCAAGTTCCATCTAGTTCTGGGTCCCTCAGCCTCAATCAACGTTGTACGTTGTATGTACAAGACACAACAAGGTACTGGCATAGCCCATATAGGGGTGAGTATAACGATACTCAGTAGGGACCCCAAGACCCCCGTAGGTCTCCCAGAGTTCCAAAAAGGAAATAACACAAAGAAATACCTCAATCTCAAAGCATGAATCAATAAACATCAACTCTACTTAGGTATATTCCCATACATATACCTAAGTTATCAAGAAAAACTCATCTTATACATGAGGGAAGAATACCACAAAGGTAAAACCATGAAGATAGAAGTACCACACAGGTAACACCACAAAGACAACACCACAAAGGTAGAATTACCACATAGGTAACACCACAAAGATTGAAGTACCACACAAGTAACACCAAGAAGATAGAAGTACCACATAGGTAACACCACGAAGATAGAAGTACCACATAGGTAACACCATGAAGATAAAAGTACCACATAGGTAACACCACGAAGATAGAAGTACCACATAGGTAACACTAGGAAGTTAACACCACAAAGGTAAAAGACTCAGATCACACCACGTATAACTTAAGTACAGAAGTACAGATGATTAGTTGTAAGCTATATCATCTTATTATATTAAGAAGCACTACTTCTGACCCACATAGAATCGATAGGTAGTAACCCCCGCCGACCCACACAGGATATGAACCACACAAGATCGGTATGCGCTGACCTACATAGGATCACTGAGTGCTGAACCACATAGAATTTGATAAAATCTGACCCACACAGGATCGATAAATGCTGACCCACAGAGGATCAATAGATACTGACCTACACATGATCGATGTTCTTTCCTGACGTTACAACTTTCATAGGATTCCTTACACCTAGTGTGCTTTAGTTCCATTGAATATGCCCCTCATGATATCAGTTGTACCTTAACCACCACTAAGCTCCACATAGGACTAACCCAAAGGACCGCTTTGTCGTAAGGGTTCCAACGTGACAGACGTTGCGTCAATCAGATGCCCAGTCTATGAGTTGTAAGCATTTTAGTTCTGAGGGCCCGGTTGGATTTAGGTTCAACCAACCCAGAAATACTCCAACTATCTTCAAAACTCAAGTGGATTATACCAAAAGGACCATCTCACTCCAAAGGTCTCAGCGCCTTAGACGATTTTTCAAACAGATGCCCGATTCTCATGTTTTAGCCCTTTAAGTGTTTCTAGGCCTGGTTGGGCCTGGGTCTGGTCCGTTGAAGGAAAATATAAAAAGAAAAGAAAATAGTTAAGTTATTTTATTAATCTTTTAAAAGTCCCAAAATCTATCATTTTCTCTTGACCTACTACGGTCAAAGTGAAGCCTCCCATAAGATAATCACGACACTGTGGATTCAACGGTGTCCTCAAATTTTTAATCTGAGCACCGGTTCAAAAGTTATAAAATGCTGCTCATGTGTTTACTGAACATACTTTAATTTTTTTTAGAAATTAATTCCAGGAACAGCGGGCCTCTGAATCACACGCCGTCAATTTTCATAGACTCATAATAATTTTATATAATTAAAAAATGAATTTACATGGAAAGTACAGGTCTTTACATTCTCCCCACCTTAGGGATTTTCATCCCTAAAATTCAAAACCTAGACTAAGAAAACAAAAGGGGTACTGAGCACGAATCTGAGCCTCCTACTCCCGAGTGCTCTCCTGGAAGTTCCTGTGGTGACAACGAACGCACACCAGAGATATCAATTGTCCAAGAAGGACCCAATCCTATCGATCCTCAATCTCTACTGGAACCTACGTAAACCTCGCCCCATCATCAAATTATAGCTCGTTGTGGTTGATGATGTGAGATAGTTCATGCACATATCTCCTCAGATGGGATACGTGGAAGACTTCGTGCACCATCTATAGCTGCGGTGAATGTGCTAAGTGGTATTCCACCTCACCAATCCTCAAAAGTATAAAAAATGGTCCAATAAACCTTAGTGATAACTTATCACCTCATCCAAATCTTCATAAACCTTTTCAAGGCGAGACCTATAGGAAGACATGGTCTCCCTTCTCAAACTCCAAAGTTTTCTGCTTCCTATCAGTATAAGACTTATGTATACTCTATATAGTTTTCATCTGCTACTGTATGAGTTACACCTTCTCAGTGGTATCCCGTACCAACTTTGGACCTATAAGTGTTGACTCCCCTGGGTCCGTCCAACATAGAGGTGATCTGCATGGTCGATCATACAAGGTTTAAAATGGTTCCATAGCAATGGTGGAGTGATAACTGTTATTGTATGAAAACTCCACCAAGGGAAACTGATCCTCCCAACTACAGCCAAACTCTTAGATTCATACACAAAGCATGTCCTCTAGTGTCTGAATGGTGCGCTCCGTATGACCATCTTTATGAGGATGAAAGGAGGTGCTCAAATGTAGTTGATTCCTAAACGCCTCCTGCAATCCCTTCCACAATTGGGATGTAAAACGTGTGTCATGGTCAGAGAGGATCGTCGATGGTACCCCATGAAGTCGAACAATCTCATGTATGTAGAGGCATCCCAATACCTCTACTAATCCCTTCTCTTGGATAGGTAGGAAGTGGGCCGACTTGGTGAGTCAGTCAGTGATCACCCAGATGGAATCATGTCCCCAAGACGTACTAGGACACCCAGTCACAAAGTCCATAAAGATTACTTCCCACTTCCATTCTGGCATATATAGTGGCTGTGCTAAGCCTGATAGAACCTGATGCTCGGCCTTCACTTGCTGACAAGTGAGGCATCGAGAAACAAACTCTACCACTGATTTCTTCATCCCTAGCCACCAGTGCTGACATCGGAGGTCCTGGTACATCTTCACCACACTAGGATGTACCACTAGAGGGGATGTATGGAACTCCCTAAACACCTCCCCCCGTAGCACCATTGGTACCATGGTATGTCCTTTTAAGAGAATGATGTGCTCCTCAACTTTAGAAAATCCATCAGGTGCATGTCTTGAGGATATCTGAGCATGTCGAGCCCCACAGTCAATGTCCCCAAGATGCGCCTCTCTAACTTGCTGCAGGAGTGGGGGGAGACTATCATAGACTGAAGGTATTCTGCCTCATCTCTATCCACGAAGTATATCTACAACATGACTAGCTGCTTTGTCGCCTCACTCAGAAACTATAGACAAGATCTTCTGTTGAGTGCATCTACTACCACTTTCCCCTTCCCAGGAGTATAGAATATATCAAAGTGACAGTCTTAGAGGAACTCCAGTCATCACCGATATCTTAGGTTCAGGTCTTTCAGAGAGAAGATATACCTGATACTCTTGTGATAAGAGTAGACTATAAAATGTTCGCCCATCAAGTAACGTCGCCACATCTTCAGGGCGAAGACCACTGCTACTAACTCCAAGTCATGGGTAGTGTATTTTTTCTCATGCTGTCTCAGCTGTCGTGAACCATAAGCGTTCACTACTCTCTCCTACATCAGGACACATCCGAGTCTGATCCTTAATGCATCACAGTAGACTACATACCCAACACCCTCTTCTGGTAGCCTCAAGATGGGGGAACTTATCAGTCTCTGCCTCAGCTCCTAAAAACTCTACTGGCATCTCTCCATCCATAAGAAGGGTTGTACCTTCTCCGTCAATGCTGAAAAGGGTGCCATAGCTCTGGAAATGTCAGACATGAATCTCTAGTAGTATCCAGCCAACCTCAGGAAACTCCGAACATCGGTCACACTCATGGGTGGCTCCCATGCAAGTACAACCTCTATTTTCGCTGGATCCACTGCAACTCCAGCCTCTGAGATAACATGTCTCAAAAAGTGTACCTATTGTATCCAGAACTGGAACTTCAAGAGAATACCATAAATATGGTGCTCTCGGAGTGTATCCACTGCAGATGATAGGAATGCTCCTCCTCCATAGCTAAGTATATCAAGATGTTGTTGATGAAGACCACCACAAAGTGATCGAGGTATGGATGGAAGATCCTATTAATGAGTCCCATGAACACTTACAGGGAATTGGTTTTGCCGAACAACATAACAAAGAACTCATAGTGGCCATACTGACATCTAAATTTCTTCTTCTACACATCCTCATCTCGTACCCTGAGCTGATGATATCCTGATCTGAGGTCTATTTTTGAAAACCAATGAGCTCCCTCTAGCTGATCAAAAGATCATAAATCCTTGAAAGTAAATACTTGTTCTTCACGATTACCTTGTTCAGGTTCCGGTAGTCTACACAGAGTCTCAAACTCCCATATACCTTCTTGGTGAAAAAAATCGGGGCTTCCTATAGAGAAATGCTGGGCCTTATGAACCCCTTTCTCTACAAGTCCTCCATCTGTACCCGTAACTCACAAAACTCCATGGGAGCCATCTGATATTATGGTATAGATATCGATGTCATCTCGAGGTACAGGTTGATGTAAAATTCTACCTCTCTACGTGGAGGTAGTCCCGAAACATCATCAGGAAAGACATCGCCATATTGTTCCACCACTACAGGATAGCTCAGACTCTCAACATCAACTGCCCCGAGGGTAAGGCTTGACAACTGATGTGTGATCAGCTACACCATCCTCCGGGTAAGTCCATCCTGTGCTAAAAAGGTTCCCTTCTCACCGGTGAAGGAAAACCAGGTCCAATCCTCACAGACACAACACACTTTTCACCTAAAACAGTCAATCTGAGCATGGAGTGTGGATAACCAGTCCATACCCAAGATGATTCCATAAGGCCTCAACGCCACTACTAGAAGATCCTAGTTGAATATCTCACCTCCTAGAGTAAGCTCACACTACCGACACCAGTTTTTAATAATTGAATCCCCTCCTGTAGGAATCTCTAACTATAAGGATAGAGCCAACGACTCCACATAAATCTCTGAGCTCCGAAAGAGGGCCATGGAAATAAAAGAGTGACCAGAACCTGTTTCTATAAGTAATAAAGCTAAGGTCGAGTAGACACAAATAGTACCTATAATAATCTCTGGATCACCGTGGTCATCGGCCTCAGCAGCTTGGAGCTAAGCTCGTCCTTGTCCACCTGCTCCCTATGGTTGGGGTGGACCACCTGGAGGTGGTGGCGGTAGAACCTTGAATCACCACCCACCACCTGATGCACGAAAAACTCCTCTACCACATCTAGCTATGGCCTGTGGACCTCCCCAATCAAACCTCTGCCTCTGCCTCGGTGGTCCCTCGACCTTCTGCTGGTTGTCCGTACGGTGGGTCAGGCAGTCACAAGCCATGTGACCTTACCCGCCGCACGAGTAGCACTGCCTATTCCTAAACTGTCCTCCTCTATCTCATGATCCCCTCACCACCGACCCTGTATCCTAAGGTCATCTACCAGAAGGTATGGCCCACTTGGGCCCCTACGTCATCCACCTACTGCCTGCTGCAGATGACTCTTCTACCTGGCATCTGGTGGTGGCTCTTGCTGTCAGTACCTACTCAGCTAGGAAGCTCTCCAGCAAAAGCTCCCACTTTAGCACCCTATCTTGCATTGGATTGATGAGTGATATCATCGATGATCTGATCTCCCATCAAAGACCCTAATCAAAGGCCTGAGCCCTAAATAAAGGGTCCCATACCACATTGGTGGAATAGAGGGAGAGATCAGTGAACCTCGCCGAGTACTAGGCCACAGTCATGCTGCCCTGCTGTAAGTGCAACAGATCCTGTAGACGCACAAAGTGTAAGGTCACTGGGAAGAACTCTTCCCTGAAAAGGCCCTCGAAGTCTGCCCAGATGAGGGTCACCTCATCGTGTAACTAGAGAATCAAGATCCACCATCTCCCTATGACTACCTGAAAATGATTGGTATCTAGGATCACCATTAGATCATCTGGTGTCCCAACTAGGCAAAAAACTCTGGCTACAACCTCTAGATAGTCCTTAGCTGCCTATGGGTCCATCTCACCTCGAAACCTTAAAGGCCTCTACTACTGAAACTCGTGAAATGCGCTTAGTCGGTGTGCACCCTCTGCTGGTGAGGCTGGTGGTGACGATTGCCTTAGGGGTAGTGGTGCTACTGGTACACCACCCGAAGGTTCTAACTCCGTAAGTGGGACCTACATCGAGGACTCATTACTCAGTGGGCCATTATCACATACTCTCTTGGGAATCCTGGTTGGCTGTCTACATGGCGGCATCCTAAAAGAATATAGGTGTTCCATGATCAATAAGTTATACCTGGTGAGATAACTTGAAGAGATCTTATGAAAAACTTTTGAAAACACACGCAATAAGTGTTTTCATGCACTAATTCAGAAATCAGAATTCAGGGTCCTGATGTATGGATATGTCGGCCACTGTACCAACACTAGATTCCCCAAACTGAAAACCACACTCATAAGACTTAACACTATTTACACATAGAAAATATCAGAGTCATAGTTCTTCAGTATAACCGACTCCTCTGATACCACTTTGTTACGACCTGTCCCTCAGGGCCCGTGCCGTGACTACCCCAAGCCCAACTTACATAGGCCAGAGGCTAGAGACTAGCACCAGAAAGGTGTATCCCTAAAATGGGAAGGCATTACCTTTTAACCTATATAGACACATAGTCCAAGAGAAAAACAATAAGAAACCATGAAGTAAACTACTGTATTAAAAGTGTGCTGAAAGTAAAGGGGCCGAAATACAAGCCCAACTAAAAATTACAACTACAACTAAAAAGTACAAAACAGATCCTAGATCATCCTCTGAGGATCCTACCTGAAGGGTAGGTACAACCCACAAATAGTAGTCACTGCATCACATCATGCCAAACGGTCCGTCTCTGAGAACCATCTAGTATTGGCTCCCCCGACCTCAATCAACGTTGTACATCATCTGCACAAGACACAACAAGGTGCAGGCGTAGCCCGTGCATGGGTGAGTATAATGATACTCAGTAGGGACCCCGAGACCCCCGTCGGTCTCCCAGAGTTCACAAATGAAATACCACAAAGCAAGAACTCAATATCAAATCATGAATAAATATACATCAACTCAACTTAGGTATATGACCATACATATACCTAAGTTATCAAGACATACTCATCTCATACATTAGGGAAGAATACCACAAAGGTAACACCCCGAAGGTAGAAGTACCACACAGTTAACACCACAAAGGTAGAAGTACCACATTGGTAACACCACGAAGATAGAAGTACCACATAGGTAACACCACAAAGATAGAAGTACCACATAGGTAACACCACGAAGATAGAGTTACCACACCGGTAACTCCATGAAGATAGAAGTAACACATAGGAAACAAAAACAGATAGAAGTACCACACAGGTAACACCACGAATTTAACACCATGAAGGTAAAAGACTCAGCTCACACCAGGTATAAATTAATTACATAAGTATAGATGATTAGTTGTATGTTAGATTATCTTATTCTATTAAGAAGCACTCCTTCTGACCCACACAAGATCGATAGGTACTAACACCCACTGACCCACATAGGATCTGACCCACACAAGATTATTTTGCGCTGACCCACATAGGATCACTGAGCGCCAACCCACATAGGATCTGATAGAAGCTGACCCACATAGGATCAATAGATACTGACCCATACAGGATTGATAGATGCTGACCCACACATGATCGATGTTCTTTTTTCATATTACAGTTTGCCACAAGATTCCTCACACCCGGTGCACTCGAGTTCTGTAGAATATGCCCCTTGAGATATCGGTCGTACCTTGACTGCCACTAAGCACCACATAGGAGTAACCCAAATGACCTCCATGTCATAAGGGTTCTAACGTGATAGATGGTGTGTCAATCAGATGCTCGGTTTATGAGTTATAAGCATTTTAGTTCTGAGGGCCTAGTTGGATTTGGGTTCAATCCAACCCAGATGTACTCCAACTGTCTTCAAAACTCATGTGGAGTGTACCAAAAGGGCTATTTCTATGACAGCCCGAATCCAGAATACCAGGGGCCGGTGCCTTAAAACATGATGTGTAAATTTTTACAAAAACACATGCACTAATATGTTACACATCAAGTCCCTTATAGAGGATCAATTTAGTTCAGGTTCTGGGAAACCAACCTCTTCTAACACGCTTCTTCAGCTAAAAACTGATACTAGATTTTTTTTCAAAATGTAGGGTGAGCATACGATTTCCCAGTAAGGGGTTTTAAAATAATATAATATACCAATTATAACTTCTGAAAACATTCTTTAAAATTTTCCATAAAATATTTTCTTAATAAATGTTGTAACACATGTAACATATCATAATAATTGTCTAAGAAATAAAAGTGCCCAAATAAAAGCATACTAAAAAAATTAAAATGGAACATGATTCAATCATAGGCATGCTCATTTAGTGTAATAAGTAAAAGACATTCTAAATAAGTTTGACATGTGAATATGCAAGTACAAATTTAATAACTAAGAGTAATACATAATTAGAGTTGTGAATAAAGTTAATAACTTCAATTTCATAATTTACTACTGTGAAACATACACTGGATAATAAATCACTGAGTGAAAAATAAACGTCATGACATAACCATTTATTTCTTCTAATACTCATAAGTACTGGCTCTTAACCATGGATATTCTACTATTCGAATATCCACTTGGTTAATTAATTATCATAAACATAATGAGAGAACATATAATACAAGACCCTATCAATACCTCATGTCAAGACCTAAAATGTCAATGGCCTCATGCCATGACCTGATTGTCTCATGAGAACCATCGATACATCGATGGGATTTCATTAATCAGTCCACAACCCATTATACCGAGTCTATTACATTCCTCATTTTCCAAAGAGGGTCGTATATTCAAAATGTCCCATACCACTTTGAATGTTTAATTTCTCATTTCATATTATTCAAAGTTTCCCATACCAATTTGAATAATTAAACACTTAATCCATAAAAGTTCATAAGGATTTTAATTACATTCATTAGCTTTTACATATATACAGTGAAATAGGCATTTAAATATTAATTACAAAACTATCAACTTCACGACTATGTGATTGAATGGTGAGTATGATAAGAAGATTATGGAATATGTGATGACAACTATTTCATTGAAATAAATACAAGTTTTGTTACATAAAATGATAACCTTAAATGATAAAATATTTTCTGATAAAATACATATTGGAATTATACCATGGATTGGGAGCTTAAATAATTAACAGATAAACCAAATATTTCAAAAGGGGTATTAAACACATAAATGCCCAAAATTTCATTTCTGGTATGCTTATGTTTAACATATCACAAGGGTACACGTAAAGTTAAACATGAAGATCAGGAAATTCAACCATAACTAACACCATTTAGTATATGTTTTAAAAAAAGTGATTCATAAATATGTATGTAAGAGTAGTAAACCACAAATATTATACTTACGAACTCTCCACAATTAAAAAATGCATCAAGAGTATAATATTTGGAATATCCAAAATTAGGGTATAGTGTTGTGTAAATCTGTTTATACATAGGGGGTATAAAAGTAGTGTTTTTAAACAAAAAATAAATATATTTCAAAAACAAAATGTTTTATTATTTCTTAAAAATCTTTGGAAAATTCTAAATAAAATTGATGATCAATGTTTACATGTATACACATATATTCACATATCCAAACATACATCATGTATTAAAGGATTTATACCAAAAATACATTGAAACCCATATGAATTTAATATGTTAATAACTTTAATTAACAAGAGTACCTAAATCTGAAACAATAATATAAGTTTTAAAAGATTTATTTATTAAACAACTTACATATATGTTTATCTAAACATAGAAAACTTATATGCATAGCTGGGTATACATAAGGGTCTTACACCAAAATAAATTTACACTTATAATTTTATCAAAAACAAAAATTAACCATTGGAGTTCAATGTTAAATTAATTAAATCAGGTCTAAAAGGTGAGTCTTATATAAGCAATACAATTATATATGACTTTGTATACTATATATATATGGAAGTTTTATACAAAATATAATTCCTAGAATTTCTAAATTCTTCTTTAAAATTGAGACCCAAAATTTTATAAGTCTTAAAACCAAACAAAATAATGGTTTATATAAAACTGTATTGTTATATATATATGTACATATATATATATATATATATATATATATATAACCGAATATAAGCGGTATATAATCAAGTTTTGCATGAGAGGAATAATTGTCCTTTAGGTTTAAAAATACCACATAAACCCAAAATCTAGAAGTCCTGAAATTGGGTATAAGATGGTTTTTTATCCAAACCACAATTGTGTGTATATATATATAAGAGTATACACGTTTATATAAGTATATAAACTTTCAAAACAACAAGTAAGGCAATATAAATCCCTTACAATCATAATAATATTCGAACTCAAAATCCAGAAGACCTAGGATCAGAATACGAGAAAATTTTAATTAAACCACAAGGTTATAAATATATTTTTATGAGAATAAATATATATGTATATACCTTCAAAACAAAAAACAAGACAAAATATCCCTTACTTGGCTTGAGGAGGAGGAGATAATTGGGAAAGGCTCATGGGAGCTTGCTGGAGGTTTGAAGAGAGGAGGAACAACTGAAGGAATGTGTGCTACCAGGTTATACAAATAAACTATATTATACGAACTATAAAATATTTTAAGGCCACTTGTTGGAAAGCCGAGGCCCCCTAGGTATATTAAATGACTGTGGGAAGTTGATATTTGTGGAAAATTAGAGCAAGGAGGCTTGGATGGTGATGAAAGGATTCATAGGTGTGGAAGAAATGGTGAAAGTAGGAAGAAAACCTAATGGTGTGGCACAGGCAGAGAAGAAGAAGATACTGTGGGAAGAGAAGAACCAGAAAACAAATGGATGACCAAGATTGGATCTGGCCTTGATCTAATGGTTGGGGTGAATATGTGATATTTAAAAGGATTGAAGACTCGGATTAGGTTGCAACGAATCAGATGGTTCAGATCGACGCGATGTTTTAAAAATTACACGAATGACTGCGATTAAATCGTGTGTGATCTAACGACTTAGGAAAAAATGATGTTTTTAAATGTCTCAGAAAGCTGATATTAGATCCGTGATGGATCAAATGGCGTAAAAAAACATGGATATATACCGTGGCTACTGAGGATTGAGGACCGAACCGAATCGGATGGCTCAGATTGGACACGGTGAGATCTGACGACCTGAATTCAATCTCGGATGATTTTCTTTGTCCCACATAGAAACAGAGGGAAGTTTTGCAGCCCTTTATAAGCCTAAGACTCTGGGAATAGGCTTATAATTCTACCTACCTCTCCCGATACTACCCTGTATTGGGTTCTTCGGGCGCGCTCTGCACCCACCCCTCTGTCGTCTTGCCGCCCCGCATGGTGGCTCCTCTGGTTCCCTTGTGTGTGCTTCAAGCATGTGCGCACACTTGCCCACAGGCTGGCATGTGCTGAGGGTGAGGGCTAGTATTTTCCGCCTAGCACATGCTACCTCCCTCTACCCATCTAGAGGGATGACCCTTGCTGTTATATATATTTTTTTGTTAACTTTAATACTAAGTTTCCTTACACATAATAGGTGTTTTTCAAAACAAAAATTCCCTTAGTTTTATAAAAACTGATGTTTTAAAACACAAGGTTATAAATTTATAATTTAATACATATATATGAAAACTTTATACTAGTATTATAAAAATCAAGGACATAGTTTAGTTAAAACCTTGTTTAAACATTAAGAATAAAAACTTTTACAAGATATTTGAAATATTTGAAAGATGTTTCAAATCCTCACCTCATTTTAAAATAACACTTTGTGTAGCTCAAAATATTAAACTATTGTACTTTTAAAGTTCATAATAAGAGGTTATACTAAATTTTCAAAACATAACTTAAATGTTTTGGAAAACTAAATTATATTTAGATATTTTTAATTAATCCACCAAAAAGACCAACGACTATAATTATAGCCATTAGAACTCAATGGTCACCCAAGGGGAACATTCGAGCTGATGCCTTATAAAACCATATATTAGGGTGTACCAAATTCAAGACCATTATTAGAGATAGTGCTTTTTATACCACTGATGCTCATTACGGTTTTCATGATTCTAGCTGTGATTTTCTTCATTGTGACTGACCCGAAGGATCTTCATTATTTACTGGGTCTCGTTGTTATGTTAGGTGGTATCCCTATTGCTTTGATAGGGGTTTTAATAGGTGTTTTTGGTTAGTATATATTTCCTTGGATCTTACTATAATGTAAACACTTTGGTGTTTAATTAAATAAAATGCATTTGTGTTCAATTTGTATGTTTTGTTCAGATAACTTGAAAATTAAATAAAATAAAACCATAATATTATTATTACATGAGAAATAAATTTTGGGGCATCAAATTATCCCCCCTACAAATAATTGAATCCTCACAATTCATTTCATTTATCCATACTAAAAAGAGACTCTCTGATATTTTTCACCACATCCTCCATCATGGAGGATCCTCTAGTGTGGATAGCTGAATACCCAGGTTGGTGTTCAATTATTCTATTTCCCTAGCCCAAACACACCTCGGGCAGTAAGGGTTAAACTCATGCAGTGCACACTTAGGCTTTCGGAGGGAGGCTCGAATGGTAGAGAGTTCAGAGATGTATGAATGGACAAACTCTCTAAGAAACCATCAGACCGCCTCTTGTATGAGAATGTCACGGTCGTAGACATGGTCATATAAACTAAAACTCATGATTTGGTGCATGTAGGCTATGCGAAGTCTCCCCTCCAAGGAAAAATATTGAAACCTTACCCTGGTTGTGAAGTTTTGGGATAGAGTGAATCATAGGAAAAGACCTTCATGGTACTTTCCCCTTCGTCTATACTCTCGGAGTTGAGCGGTGGCTATACGGTGGTAGATAAAGGCATTCCCTTGGTAGGAACGGAGAATGTCTGGACTATTAGATATCCTATAAAGATGTTTGCATGTTCTTCATATGTTTTTGAAGAGGAGGTATTATTCTGCACATGTTCTGACCATGATGGCATATAATTCCGCAACAAGAAGAGATAAGTTATGGGTTTGTCCTTCCATATGAAAATAAAAAAGTTAAGAAAGTCCAATCAGTGAAATTCACTTAAAAGCATAAAAACTGAAAGGATAAGAGAAATAAGAAACAAAAAATTGTATTTTCATAAAAAAAATGTTACACTACACCCAGAACTAATGGTTTCCCCAGTTCCCATTTACATGAATCCCCCAAAAAAATTCAAAACTCTAAATCTCCCTAAACTAAATACAACCTGAGTAGTCTGGTTCAATCTCGTGGGTACATTTATGATGTCTCCAGAGTGAGACATGAGGGGTGTAAAGCTGAGAGACATCATTATGTAATTTATGTCTATACACAAAATGGAAAGATTCAATTTAAAGGTTTTCAAAGTACATTACTTGACCATAATGACCATAGGACAAGATTTGGAACATATATGCTACGCAGAGGTCACCCACTACTATAGATTCTTGGAAATCCATGAGGTACTGGATGCCTTTGGCTATGGTGAAGCATCTAAAAAGTCCCCCATAGTACTTTCCCCGACATACGTAGTATGGAAATTGTGTTTTCATCATAAATAGGTAGTCCAAACTCGCTCCTTGGTGGATTTGAAGTACACATGGAGAGTTTGACATGTTGTAGAGGTGTTTTCATGTCATAAAAATTTGGGCATTGTTTACAAAGTTGTCATGGATGGCTAAGGAAATTATGGTTTCTAGGGCCTCAATAGGAAGAGAAAAAAGACTGGTATTTTCGTTTTCCATCTAAAAATTAATAAAAAATCGCACTTAGTAATACTTAAGTTAATTTTTCTTTATTCATTTATGGTTTTCCAGATTTATCTAAACTCAATATTCTGATACCAACTGGGACAACCCGACTCCAGAATACATGGAGCTAGTACCTTGAAACATGATGTGTAAATTTTTACAAAAACACATGCATTGATATTTTACACATCAGGTCCCTTATAGAGGATCGATTTGGTTCAGGTTCTGGGAAACCAACCTCTTTTGACACGCTTCTTCAGTTAAAAACTAATACCTAAAAAATTTATTTCAAAACTTAGGGGGAGAATACAAATTCCTAGTAAGGGGTTTTAAAGTAACACAATATACCAATTATAACTCTTGAAAACATTCTTTAAAATTTTCCATAAAATATTTTCTTAAGAAATGCTATAACACATGTAACATATCATAACAATTTTCTAAGAAATAAAAGTTCCCAATTAAAATCATACTAAAAAAATTACAAGGGACCATAATTCAATCATAGGCATGCTCATTTAGTGTAACAAGTAAAAGACATTCTAAATAAGTATGACATGTGAATATGCAAGTAAAAATTTAATAACTAAGAGTAATACATAATCAGAGCTGTGCATAAAAGTAATAACTTCTATTTCATTATTTACTGCTGTGAAACATACACTGGCTAATAAATCACTGAGTGAAAAATAAACATCATGCCATAAGCATTTACTTCTTCAGATACTCATATGTACTGGATCTTAACCATGTATATTTTACTAGTTGAATATCCACTTGGTTAATTAATTATCATAAATGTAATGAGGGAACGTATAATACCAGACTTTGTCAAGACCTCATGTCAAGACCTAAAATGTCCATGGCCTCATGCCATGACCTGATTATCTCATGAGAACTATCTATGCATTGAGGGGATTTCATTAATCAGTCCCCAAACCATTATAACGAGTCTATTACATTCCTCATATGCCAAATAGGGTCATATATTCAAAATGTCCAATACCAATTTGAATGTTTAATTTCTCATTTCATATTATTCAAGGTGTCCCATACCACTTTGAATAATTAAAAACTTAATCCATAAAAGTTGATAAGGATTTTAATTACATTCATTAGATTTTACATATATATATTGAATCAGGATTTTAAGTATTAATTATAAAACTATCAACTGCATGGCTATGTCATTGAATGGTGAATATGATAAGAAGATTATGTAATATGTGATGAAAACTATTGAATTGAAAGAAATACAAGTTTTGTTACATAAAATGATAACCCTAAATGCTAAAATATTTATGGATAAAATACATATTATAATTTCACCATGGATTGGGTGCTTGAATAATTAATAGATAAACCAAATATTTCAAAAGTGGTATTAAACACATAAATTCCAAAACTTTTATTTCTGTTATGATTATGTTTAACATATCACAATGGTATATGTAAATTTAAACATGAAGAGCATTAAATTCAACCATAACTAACACCATTTAGTATATGTTTGAAAATAAGTGATTCATAAATATCTATGTAAGAGTATTAAACCCCAAATATTATACTTATAAACTCTCCACAATTACTAAATGCATCAAAATTATAATATTTGGAATATCCAAAATCAGGGTATAGTGTTGTGTAAATATGTTTATACACAAGGGTATAAAAGTAGTATTTTTAAACAAAAACTAAAAATATTTCAAAAAAAAACATGTTTTGTTCTTTCTTAGAAATCCTTGGAAAATTTTAAATAAAATTTAGGATCAAAGTTTACATGTATACACATATATTCACATATCCAAACATACATCCTAAATTAATGGGTTTATACCAAAAATCCATTGACACCCATATGAATTTAACATGTTAATCACATTAATTAACAAGAGTCCCTAAATCGTAAACCATAATATATTTTTGAAAAGATTTATTTATTAGAAAACTTACATATATGTTTATGTGAGCATAAACAACTTATATGCATAGTCGAGTATACATAACAGTCTTACACCAAAATAAATTGACACTTACAAGTTTTTCAAAAACATAAATTAACCATTGGGGTTCTATGTTAAATGACTTAAATCAGGTCCAAAAGGTGAGTCTTATATAAAATATATAATTATATATGACCGTGTATACTATATATATATATATATAAGTTTTATATAAAATACAATTCCTTGCATTTCAAAATTCTTCTTTAACTTTGAGACCCAAAGTTTTAGAAGTCTTAAACCCGTACATAATATTGGTTTGTATAAAAATATATGGTTATATATATATATGTGTATATATATATAAAACTGAATATACATGGTATGTAATCAAGTTTTGCATGGGAAGAAGAATTGTCCTTCAGGTTTAAAAATACCACATAAACCCAAAATCTAGAAGTCCTGGAATTAGGTATAAGAGGGGTTTTTTATCCAAACCGTAGGGTGTATATATATATATAAGAGTATACATGTTTATATAAGTATATAAAATTTCAACACAATAATCAAGGAAATATAAATCCCTTATGTTCATAATACTATTCGAACTCAAAATCCATAAGGCTTAGGATCAGAATAAGAGAAAATTTTAATTAAACCACAAGGTTATAAATATATTTTTATGAGCATACATATATATGTATATACCCTCAAAACAACAACACAAGACAACATATACCTTACTTCGTTTGAGGAGGAGGAGAGGCTCAGGAAAGGCTTGTGGGAGCTTGCTAGAGGTTTGAGGAGAGGAGGAACAACCGAGGGAATGGGTGCAACCAGGTTATATAAATAAACTATATTATACGAACTATAAAATATTTTAAGGCCACTTGTTGGAAAGATGAGGCCCACTCGGTATATTAAATGACTAGGGGAAGTTGGTATTTGTGGAAAACAAGAGCAAGGAGGCTCGGATGGCGATGGAAGGAGTCATAGGTATGGAAAAAAATGATGAAAGTAGGAAGAAAACCTACTAGTGCGGCGCACGTGGAGAAGAAGAAGATTCTGTGGGAAGAGAAGAACTAAAAAACGAATGGATGACCAGTATTGAATATAGACTTGATCCAATGGTTGGGGTGTGCCCACGAGATTTAAAAGGACAAGAGACTCAGATTTGGTCATGACAGATCAGATGGTTCAGATCGACACAGTGTTATAAAAATTACAGGAACGATTGTGATTAAATCATGTGAGATATAATGGCTCAGGGAGACGCGGTGTTTTAAAAAGTATCAGATAAATGAGATTAGATCTGTGATGGATCGAATGGCGTACAAAAATGTGGAGATATACCACGACCACTGAGGATTAAGGACTGAACCGAATCAGATGGCCCAGATCGCACATGTCAAGATTTGAAGGCCTGGATTCAATCTCAGATGATTTTTTGTCCCACATCGAAATAGAGGGAAGTTTCACGGTTGTTTATAAGCCCCAGAATCTGGGAATAGGCTCAGAATTATCCACCCCCCTTCCCGGTACCACCCCATATCATGTTTTGTAGGTGCTCTCTATGCCCACCCCTCTACTGCCATGCCACCCCGTATGGTGGAACCTCTAGTTCCCTTGTGCATGATTCAAGCATGCATGCACACTCACCCATAGGCCGAACTATGATGAGGCTGTCAGCTAGGCTCGACCACCTAGCACGTGTTGCCTACCTTGTCCCAGCTAGAGGGATGGTCCTTATGAGTATATTTTTTTGTTAACTTTAATACTAGGTTTCCTTACACGTAAATACGTGTTTTTCAAAACAAAATTTCCCTTAGTTTTATAAAAACTAATGTTTTAAAACACAAGGTTATAAATTAAAATTTAATACATATATATGAAAAATTTATACTATTATTATAAAAATCAAGGACATAGTTTAGTTAAAACCCTGTTTAAACATTAAGAATGAAAAATTTTACAATATATTTGAAATATTTGAAAGATGTTTGAAATCCTCACCTCATTTTGAAATCACACTTAGTGTAGCTCAAAATATTAAACCATTATCCTTTTAAAGTTTATAATATGAGGTTATATTATATTTTAAATACATAACTTAAATGTTTTGGAAAACTAAATTATATTTACATATTTTTAATTAATCCACAAAAATACCAACAACTATAATTATAGCCGTTAGAAATCAACGGTCACCCAAGGGGCAATGGTCGAGTTGATTCTTTATAAAATCATATATTAGGGTTTTCCAAATTCAAGACCATTATCAAAGATGGTGCTTGAAATACCAATGATTCTTAGTAAAATTTTCATGATTCTGGCTGTGATGTTCTTCATTGTGACTGACCCAAAGGATCTTCATTATTTACTGGGTCTTGTCGTTGTGTTAGGTGGTCTCCCTATGCCTTTGATAGGGTTTTTTTGTAGGTGTTTTTGGTTATTATATCTTTCCTTTGATCTTACTGTAATGTAAAAACTTTGGTGTTTATTTAAATAAAATTCCTTTGTGTTCAATTTGTAAGTTTTGTTCATATAACATGAAGATAAAATAAAATAAAACCATAATATTATTATTACATGAGAAATAATTTTTGGGGTGTCATAGTCTCGCTGCAAGGGTCTTAGCATCGCAGAAGATTAGTCCAACAGATGCCCAATTCTCAAGTTATGGACCTTTAAGTGTTTTTGGGTCTGGTTAGGCCCTAGTCCAATCTGACCCGGTCGGGCCGACCAGACCCAACCCTGCTCCGGTCAACCCGACCCAGTCCGGGTCTAACCCGGCCAGGCAGGGCCGCGGTATGCTCAGCCCACTAGGCCACGGTCCGGCCCAGTCCGCAAGGGGTGTGGCCCGCTGGTCATGTGGATCGTCCCGCAAGGGGGAGTGAACTGTGGGGCAGTTATCCCCACCGCATGAGGCGCGACCCGCAGTCTGCTCGAGCAGGCAGGGGGGGGGGGGGGGGTTCCCCTGTTCGGTAGGCAAAGCGGCAGTGCCTTTGCCACTACCAAGTAATCTGCGAGACCCGCTTTGGGTACCTACAATGAAGCATCCGAGCCGTGGCTCCACCAGAGACGCACTATTTGTACTTCCCTCTACTTCCACGGTTGGCTGGTTTGCCGGCTGCCTCTTTTGACCGCTGTGACTGATGAGCCGCAACTGGTTCCTCCGGCAGCACGGGTACGCCGCCTCATTCGTCATGGATGGATGGTGTGTTGGCTGCCGCCTTCATCTGCCGCAGATTCTTCCATGACCCCTTGCTCACTAGTGGAATGCGATGGAGTGCCGCACCTCTTACATGGCCGGCCGGTGCTAGCCACCACCATCAATTGTCTCCTCGAGACTCATCCAACCCGAAGGAAAATCTAGCGAAGAACGCACCAACTTTTAACAATAGGGCAGATAGATCGGGCCTTGTTTGTTTGGGCTGCACCCTCCATGTTAGGTTGATAAAAAGAGGGTAGGAAGGATTCAAATATATCTTAAAAAACAAATCTTGATTAAACCCTTCCTCAAGAATGATGGAGAAACGCCCGCGGTTGAGGAAGTGGGTCAATGTTCTCCATTAATTCCACGAACGTTGCTCGCTCTCCCCCTCATCGGGTGTTTACTGAATGCCACTCGCGCATTTACTGAATGTACCTCAAAAAAGTTTAGAAATTCATTTTGGGAACACCAAGCCTCGGTATCACACACCGTCAATTTTCACAGACTCGTAATAATTTCATATAATTAAAAAAATTACATGGAAAATTCAGGTCTTTATATATTTATTCTATAATCCTACTAAACTAAAAGTGTTTGTTTCTTAAACCAATATTTTCCTTGTGAAGGAATACATTAGTCAAAAATTTGGTGGAAGGAAATTTGAACTTACAAAAGTTCATGATCAATAAGATGGAAATGTTCCTATGATAGGCTTTGAGACAGTTCCAAAAACAATTATGGAAGAAAAACCAACTCAATTTACACAAGAACCTCAATGGTATGGTAGGATTCATCAGAAACCTGATAGATATGGATTTCTCATATCTAATAATGATCAATTAATGTTAATAAGTGATGAAACTACTTACTATCATAAATCCATTGAGAGTTATGATTTCAAGAAATGGTTTGAATCCATGGAATCTTAGATAGAATCCATGTACACTCACCAAGTTTATAACCTAGTTGTTACACCTAAAGTGGTAATACCCATAGGTAGGAAGTATGTTTTCCTCCTCCAAATTAATTTTTTTATTAGGAATCACTTTTATGGAAAAAAGTGAGAAACCACATGTTAAATAAGTAATCAAATACTATAGCAGATACTGAAATTATTAAAAAATAGATTAAAACTACTAGATATGACCTCCCTAAATAATTTCAAAGACAAATCTGGTACCTTTTTATCTGGTTTGTCTTTTATAGTATCTTCGAATTGAGAAGACAGATTGTCCCATGCTTTCAAGAACTCCACCACTAATATCTTCTTATCATTGAAGCCTCTAGTCATAATTAAATATTGTTTGTTGATCCAATCACCCTTCTCATTACTTGAGAAAAAATGGATTGGTCTCCCATTCATCCTTTCCACATCCTTATTAAAGGAAATAATGATCAATACCTCTTCAATAATCTCTTCCTTAGAGTGCATGAGAAGATCCCATGATTTCTCTATGGTCACAATATCAACAAATTGTTGCGGATAAACCGAGATCACCAAAGGATTTTCAAAAATTCCAGCCTCTTGACCTGATAGAACCTATTTTTCCTTCTTGGGGAAAAGAGCTAGATGCAAGGGTGCCTCCTTCCTCACCCCAAATTCCCTCCCTCTCTGTCATAGGTGGAGTCCAACAGAGAAATTTATTTGTCCCCATCATTAGCTGAAAATCTAGTTACTATTATCTTTGAAGTATTCGAGTAATCTTTTCTAGGTCTTGGTTTTTCCCCTCTCTATGAATTGAAAGATTTCCATTCAATATAATCCCTTGTTTACCTTTCCTTGATCCAGTTTGGACCAAATATTCCTTCTCATAGTCCAAACTTAACTGGGAGACCCCATCAAGGTCACTTGCCTCTTCATCCGAAAGCATTCTAACTTGCTTTTACTTCCATATTAGAATGGAGGTTTTCCATCCCTCTAGATCCACATTTTTCTTTCCCTCCTCATTCATAGTTGAGAAGAAGTTATGCATCAAAATAGGATTTATATCCATGCTTGAAATAAGAACCCATCAGCTTGGGGAGAGTGTCTCACTCACTATAGAGGTCCGTGTCTCTTTGAGTACCCAAACATCAACCTGAGAAACACCACCACCATGTTATGAGAGTTATTAATTCACCTGATAAACAGAAAATTCCTCCATTATTAACTATTTCATCAAAAAAGGGAGAACTCATAGGGCAAGGGCTCCCCAAGATCGGCTTTGCCAACTTGGGAGCACCCAGATCTTGCAACAGTCTTTCAAAAACATTCTTAACTATCAAATCCTTAGAACTCATCTTAACATTAGTCTTAAAAAGAAAATGGTCCAAAAACTCCTCCTATTTCCCACCTCTACATCCCTAACAATAGGAAGAGGCCAAATGACCTAGAATATTGCAGGATGAGTAGAAATTGGACCACAAATCATAAACAACCCTTTGCTTATACCAAAACTCTTCACCAAATGAGATCTAGAACCAATCAACTGGAGGTATAGAAACATTGATCTCTGCACATATACATGGTAAAATAGGGTGACTCACCATGTTTTTTCTCTTATCTGTGCATAAAAAATGGCCATTCAATTTCCCTAACATACGTAAAATAGATGGATTCTGAAAAGGCAAGGGGAGTTTGGGTAGACTTACCCATATCGCTATCTGTAGAGAGTCTTTCTTCATGTGAAGATTTAATAACTAGCAGAAAAGAAATAAATGAGATCCCTAGAATATTTAAGGAGCTAAATACTACACCGAAATCAAATATGCTTTCGTGGAGAAGTAGATCGTAATATGACGTCAGTCAAGTAGTTTGATAATCTCCGCATTGAAGAAACCCCAATTATTGGTGATGAAGCAATAAAAAACATCCACTAAAGGGAACCAGTGATAGAAATGTGCAACCAAGGTCATATTTAACAAGTCTGAGGCCTCCGTGAACTCTGGCATCGAAATAGGAAGCTAAGGGTATCCATTGAAGAGATCAACCACCTTTGGGAAAAGATCGATTGCAGGGAAGGGTGGGAGAATATTTTGGTTGGAGAAGGGAATGAAGGAAGGGGGTGAGCTATGGAAGGAGAAGAAAGGAGTCCCCCCCTCAGATGGGGGAGGGACCGTAATGGCCGACATCGTTGGATAGGGAATCACAGAGCACCGAAGCGGGGACGAAGTAGAGTGCTACCTGGGTATACTATTGAAATTAGGTTTTCAATAAGAAACCTAACATGGATGTTATAATTTTTATTGATAAATTATTCTTGGTGATAAAGGTATACAAACAAATTCATAGAATTGAATATAAATAAACATTTTCCCTAATCGCGATGATAAAATAAATTTGTATTATTTCTTTCCATAATAACTGATTTTTATTATGAGATATATTAAAAGGATTAAAAAAATTGATTTACTTAATGAAAATTTAGTTGAGAACATGTATATGATTCAACCCAAAGGTTTTTAAGTTACAAGTGATACTTCTAAGGTATACAAGTTGCGATGGTCCATTTATAGTCTAAAAAAGTTTCTCTAAGTTAGAATATCTAGTTTGATGATGCAATCAATGAGTTTGGTTTCATAACAAATGTAGATGATTATTTTTTATACATTGATTAGTGGAAGAATAATAGATTTTATAATATTGTATGTATATGATATACTTCTTATTAAAAATGACATCCCAACTATTCACTATGTGAAGATGTGGTTGGGTAAATTCTTCTCAATGAAAGACATGGGTAAAACTGCATACAAAATGGGTATGAAGATCTATATAGATAGATCTAAAAGGATGCTTGGACTAATCCAGGACACATATAATGGTAAATTTCTCTAGTGGTTTAGTATAGATAAATACAATAATGGGTCTTTACTAGTGTTACATGGTATGAATAACCAGTAGATACCAATATAATCATGGTTAGAGTCATTATATTATTGTGAAGAACAATATCAAGTACTTGAGAAGGGCTGGGGATATGTTCTTGGTATTTAGAGTAGATGATGTGATTTTTGTAAAAGGTTACATAGATATGAGTTTTCAATTCGAAAAAGATGATATAAAGACTGAATCTGATTTCATGTTTTTCTTAAATGGAGGAGATATCACTTGGAAGAGTTACAAACAAGACACTTGAAGAGACCCAAATCTTGACGTACATGGACATTACATTACTTTTGCAGAATACTTAATACATAACAAAAAAAGTCACCAAAGGACCGTAATAGTTTAGCGTCTTTGGAAACTCAGAATATAATCTTCTAATCGTGGTGAAAGATCTTCAATATCTCCTATAAAGAACTTCCCCTTTTGTTTCCTCACCTAAAACCTTTATTTATATCCTGGGGAAAAGAAAACATATAAAGGGTGATCTCAAATGCTCAGTAAGGGTAAGTATGGAGAAAATAAAACAAACCATATACATTTGAACATAAAAACATGAACATAATGTTTAAACATCAAAATCTTGAGTAGTGACATAAAAAATGGCAGTACGTAAGGCATAGATCATAATGGAACATCAATCATGATAAAATATCTTGGAAATAAAACTTGTAGTTGTGGAAAAACATTAAGCACATGATATGATTTCCATAGTATCCAAGGCATTGCTGCAAAGACCATCTTAGTGGACAAAGTCCCTTACTGAACCGAGTTTACTTGTCGTTCCAACCCTATATTAATGAACCGGATTTACTTTCCATTTCATCCATGTCTATCTCATGAGATATCAATCTTTACCCAATGAATTTGAGGGAGATATAGGTCTCACCCATCTCATAATGAAATCATTCTTTCATGTGCCACAAAATAAACATACATCATTCATAATAACCCAATGAATAAAATGGGTTTCATAAACATCATTCCATCAAAACATAATCCATATAAAACAAATGGATATCATTTCATCATAAGAGAAGTGAAATCATGTAAATCATAGAGACATTATACTTGAAACATACACATATGAAATAATGTCATCTTAGATGGAAAATGGTTTTGATAAATCACTTGAAATGAATTCTTGAGGAAAATATCCTTTCTTCTTGAAAATCATTTTCTTTTAAAAAATGCCATTTAATTTTAAAAGAAAAGTATTTTGTTCAAAATAGTCATGAAATATTATAGAGTAAGCTTCATGAAAATAAGGCTTTATGAAACCGTAAAAATCCGTTCATGCCATATAAGTTAAAAAAACATTCTTCACGTACTTTTGCCGGAAAAGTCAAAAAGTACCTCGTATGGTGAAAAAAAGATTCCTTACATACCATGTAGTAAAAGTCAAAAATGGGTAAAAATGACTTTAAAAATACATGAATCCATTTTTATAAAACTTGGACATGGATGATAAATATAACCCCAGTAAATACTTACGTATAAGCAATCTCGGATAGAAAACAATTGAGATTGCAACATTATCCCTTACCTTAGGTCCGATATGCTTTGTAAGTATCCGAACCTCTTGTATAATGATTTAAATAATGCCATTGACTTATTACAGAATCATATTCATTGTTATGATATCATATATGGTTCACTTATGACTTTATATTACCCGTTCTTTTGTAAATTCTATGTTAAAGAGCGTTTTGGGTAAAATCGTTTCATTTGTCGTCCGTGTTTTGACTTGTAATTATTCATATAATTACATAGATCATGATCAATTAATTCCAGAATATATAACATGATTTATATATAATATATATTCAGAATATACATATATATAATAGATCTATAAATGGAAAGAAATACACCGTTCATGGAGACGGTAGGCCGTATGTACGCATGAACGCTGTTTTCGTTTTCTTATTGAATTGAATGGAATTAAGTAGATTAAATACAAATATATATATACATAAATACAGTAGCATTATTATGTCATATATTTCATGATTACTTAATATATATATACTTTATAATCATTCTTTAATCGTTAACATGGAAAATGAATCTCATCGCGTCGTGGAGACGGTAATCCGTACGTACGCACGAGCGATGATATCATTCCCATATTTATTGAATGGAATTGGAGTGAATGATATAATATCTTAGAATCAGTATGATGTTATAATAATCATATGTAGTTATTCTTTACACCATTATACCCATCCAAGTAAGGTGGTGGTGAAAAAACAGATTACACCACGACGTGGAGACGGTATTCCGTACGTACGCATGCGCGGTGATTTCGTTTTACTTAGGATGGATAGAAGGTGAAATGGGGTTGTTTCATATTTATAATAACATATCATTATATTAGTGATACTTATGTTATTAAAATATAATGAAAAAACTAAATAATAGGAGGTATAAGAAGAAATAAATTTGAAAGAATCGTTAACAGATATTACCTCTTCTACGACACGTCTCTTTGAAACCTCCTCTTAGGGCACTAAAATTGTTCTTTGAAGAAGACCAGAACCTATAGTATGTTTCTAAGGAGGTTGAGAAGTTAAATGGTCAGGGTTTGGACGAGCTTGAAGGCTCTAAATTGTGTAAAGAGGATAGGGAGGAGGTGCCCTTTTATAAGGAAGGAGAGGGGCACCTTTGGAATCCTAAAAAATATTAGTTTAATATAAATTAAAATCCCACATAAAAACCTCCAAAAATGACTCAATTATAAGATTATATGAGATAGGGTTGTAATCTCATCAACCAATAAAATTTAGACATGTTGTGATCTTATTTTAAAGATTATCATTTGGATTTATCCTTATTTAATCTATTTAATTTTATTTGTGGTAATAAAATTCTAAATTCTAAATGGTTATAAATAATGACTTATGTGTTGTTAATTTTCCATAATTTGATACTTTATTAAATTTTATACTATATAAATTTTAATTTATAATTTTTAAATATTTATTTGATTTTTAAACAATTTTATAATATGTATTTTTTATAAAATAAGAATAGTGTCAATTTTGACACTATTCATTTGTTTGAAATCAAATAAAATATATACAGAAGATATGTTCAAAATAAAAGATTTAATAGATTAATAACATGTAATATCTATCTATAAAATTAGTGTAGCACATTAAATAGTTCATATAATATATTTTTTAATACTTTTAAAATAATGTTTTTGATATTTCAATCAATAAAATAATTTCAACATCACTATTGTGTCATAATTAATGATAATTATTTAATCCCTAAAAATTATAAATAAATTCATATGATGTATATAATTTTACTATATTTCTGGGGACTATTTATATCCTAAGTTTTATGATGTTTATCACTAAATTAAAATTATTACACTTATAAGATTTAAGAGAGTGACATGTTGTCACTTTCTTTGGTTTTAAGAATAATTATATTATTTCATGGTCAAAATTCCATGAAATAAATCTAGTCTGACCCTTAGGTGATATGGGTCTACTTTTATTCATCCAATAGGTTTTTGGAAAGTGTTATGGTTATTTTATAATCTTATTTTTACCCTTAATTACCAGATTTACCTTTAACTGTAGTAAACAAAAATTACCGTAGTTACTGTTCATAATATCAAAAAAATAAAAGTAACCTATTAACATAATTTGGACCCAATGAATTCAAATATGGAATCCATTTTTCAAAATTCAAAACACATAATTTTCAGTAATTAATTTAAAATTAATCCCGTTGTTAAGAAAACGAGTTTTAAAAGTTAAAACATTGCAAAAGATTGAAATGATTTTACATATGAATTCAATGTAAAATCAACGCTAATGACATAAATTATATTAAATGGTAAAAATATATTCTATTTATACTTTAAAATCATTGAATATTATAATTTATCCATATAAATTATTACGATGAAAAAAGTTGTTTTTAATTAAAATATAGCGTGTTTTTACTATTTATTAAAATATGAAAGTTATCAGAATAATATGAAAAATTTATCCAAAGTAAATTTTTTATATCCTGATTTAAAATAAGAATTTTATTTTTTTCAAATTGAACTTATAAAAATGTCAAAAACTATATTTAAAGTGGGTGCGCCATCAAAAGGTGGCAAAACTGCATTTTTTTGAAAAATACTCATTTTACCCAAAAATTTTATTTTGTTCACATACCATGTTCTAGAAAATGTGTAAGATGAAATAATAATGTTATAACATTCAAAATGTAGTTAATAATATTCATAACGTCTAGTTAATAATAATATTATAACCATATATCGTTGTTTAGTGAAACCCGGTATTGCGTACAACACACGCTATCGAGAAAGGTCATGATTGCATGTAATGCAAGCCAAGTCAGGGTTTCGTACACTTAAAGATAATACGGTGTTGCGTATAGCACAAGATAATCTTGGTGTATCATACAACAGAATATATGAAAGAAATTTAAAAAAGAATATATCTCATAAAATCTCGGGGTGTTACATTCTACCCCCCTTAAAATGAATTTCTCCCTCGAAATTCGTCGGGGTTATAAATTGTTTACCACTTGAATGTTTCGTTCGTAAAAACACACATCGTAATAGTAATATTAAAACTTAATTTTAAAAAGTGAAGTATAAAACATAACGGTTACCCAAATTAACTCATCACTGGGTTTCCACGTAGGAGAACATAGGTGGAAATATGGATATGGAAGAGAAATCTAACCATCAAGTTCTGATGGAGAGTGATAGAGAACATGGATATGAAAAAGCCAAAAACCACAAAGCCATAAATTTGTGATGATATAAGGTATCATCTGATTCATCAGATATAAGGGAACTAGGACAACATTTTTGGTTTTCAAGATTATTTCCCTAAAGTTGAAGAATTTGAATTAGAAGAAATACTTACTTTATTTCGATATAATCTCACCGTGGTTCATGCCTTGAACAATTTCCACTTCATCTCTTAAAGAAATGAAGTTGAATTTGTCATTAGTGAAGTGTTAGCAGATCATGTGATAGAATGATGGGTCATTCCATCTGTCTCAAACAAAATGTAAGCATTCGTTATATACATAAGTCCATCTATCATATATCGTTCCAAAAATGGACTTATACTTCATCTATCATACCGCTTAATAAAATAAAAATAGATTCTACTAACTAGGGACTTCCTGTAGGCTAGTGGTAGGTAATAAAGGCCTGCCGCACTTTGGTTGTGGGTTCGATTCTCGCAACCTTGTCCGATGCAACAGATTATCGCCCGTCCTGCAGGTTGTCCTTTTTCTAAAACTATACTATTATAACATTCCATAAATAATATCAAAAATATTTCTATACTTAAACAATACTATCTTATGTCCAACATAATCCATTCCAATATTTAGGCTTATACATATGTCCAATCTTATAGTATAAAGAAAACAATTACTAGAAATGTCATCTACCGAGCATGTGAATACCATCATTTATCCCCCCATATATCATAAGATATATCTTGTTGGTCACATTCCAAACATGTGAATACCTTAATCATGTATTCTTTTAAAACATGAATTACCATAGAACCTTAGTGAAAACATGAGTGTTGTCAAAAGTTAAATCTTTCCACATACCAAAATCCCAAAAATTATATATACTCAAACCATGATATCACTTAGTCCATATATCAATCATGAGCTCTGGAAGACTATAAAACAATTTATTTTCTCCTTATCCCTTTATTACGCGCATATCATTTTCTTTCCAAATTATTTGAATCACTTTTCATGGTTACCGGTACCATATAATTATTGAAAACCATAATAAAACAATACATAGATATTCCAATATTCTACAGGACTATAAATTATATTCCACAACATTATTTTAGAATCTCCTTACATAAACACATAATCATTCCACTACATCGTTTTCATACTCAACATTTCCAATAGTGATCGCATGTGACTTCCCTTTATCCTTTGCCTTATGTGGTTGCTCACGTTGGTCATCATTAACCCTTGGATTAGGGCATTTATTATCATAATTCCCCATTTCCTTGCACTTGAAGCATTGAAGTGTTGGTGGTGCATTCTATGTAGTCTTTTCTTTATTCATATCATTAGAAACACTTTTTCTATTACTTCGAAACTCCACTGCTCGATGACCTTCTTTTCCACACTTGAAACATTTTCTAGTACCTTTTAGACAATCTCCACCATGTTTCTTTCCACACTTTGAGCATAAAGTAACATTCATATTCGTTTCACCATTGTTTATTAGATTTTTCCTTGAACTCCATCTTTCGTTTCTTGTCAAATCCATGAGATGGATTTGTAACACCAATTTCTAGTTCTACCTTGATAGCACAACGCACAATTTCTTCATAGCTACTGAAGTCACTTATAGCTAATGCCCTTAGAAGACTTGGTTTTAATCCACTGAAGAATCGATCAACTTTACTTTCAGGTTGAATGATAAATCCAGATGCATACCTTGAAAGCCATGTAAAATTCGCCTCATATATACCAACAGATTCATCATCCTTTTTCTTAAGTTCAAGAAACTCCTTCTCCATATTTTTTCAAAGAATACGAGGGAAGTACTTATTGAAAAATAAGTTCTTGAACTCATCCCATTGCATGGACTCAATTTCATCTCTTTGCCTCGTATTCTTGATAAGATTCCACCATTGATCAGCATAACCTTCCAAACGATATACTGCTAAGATGACTTTATCATGCTCAGAACATTGTAGAACTGAAAATATCTTTTCAGTAGTACTGATCTATTGTTCAGCCACTAATGGATCAGAAGACTTCTAGAATGAAGGTGGACGTTTCCTCATGAAGGATTCAACAGAATGTTGCTCCTTTCTCTGCTCATTTAGAAGTCCAGAATGATTCATAGCTTGTGTAAGTATAGAAATAAGATTGTTCACTCCATATCCCATAACATTGGTTTGTTCAGGAGGAAAATCATTTCATCGTCCATTATATTGATCAACACGGTTCCTTCAAGTTCCATCCATCATCTAAAACCCAAAAAGAATAGCGTGAGGCAAACATCATGATAGGGAAAACAACATAATAAAGGGTGAGTACCTTCCATATCTAACATCCTAGGTTTAATTATAATATCGTTACCATAATTCTAGGACTATAACCTATAATTATACTTAACCTTAGGGACATCCCTAGACATACCTTAGAAATATCTCTAAGGATCTCACTAAAGTTCTCACATTCTAGTTTCCAAAGGTTGACTAAACATTTCCTCTGATAACAACTGTAGAGTCCCAAAACTTGAAGTACATGGACATTACAACACTTTTTCGGAATACTTAATACATAACAAAAATAGACACCGAAGGACCGTAATATTTTAGTGACTTTGGAAACTCAGAATATAATCTTTCAATCGTGGTGAAAGATTTTCAATATCTCCCATAAAGATCTTCCCCTATTGTTTCCTTACCTAAAACCTTTATTTATATCCTGGGGAAAAGAAAACAAATAAAGGGTGAGCTCAAATGCTCAATAAGGGTAAGCATGGAGAAAATAAAAAAACCAAATACATTTGAACATAAAAACATGAACATAATGTTTAAATATCAAAATCCTGAGCAGTGACATAAAAAATGGCAGTACGTAAGACATAGATCATAATGGAACATCAATCATGATAAAATATCTTTGAAATAAAACTTGTAATTGTGGAAAAACATTAATCACATGATATTATTTCCATAGTAGCTAAGACATTGCTACAAAGACCATCTTAGTGGACAAAGTCCCTTACTGAATCGGGTTTACTTGCCGTTCCATCCCTGTATTGCTGAACCAGATTTACTTTCCATTTCATCCATGTCTATATCATGAGATATAAATCTTTACCCAATTCATTGGAGGGAGATATAGGTCCCACCCATCTCATAATGAAATCATTCTTTCGTGTGCCACACAAATAAACATACATCATTCATAATTACCCAACAAATAAAATGGGTTTCATAAACATCATTCCATCATAACATAATCCATATAAAACAAATGGATATCATTTCATCATAAGATAAGTGAAATCATGTAAATAATAGATACATTATACTTGAAACATACACATATTAAATAATGTCATCTTAGATGGAAAATGGTTCTGATAAAGCACTTGAAATGAATTCTTGAGGAAAATATCCTTTCTTCTTGAAAAACATTTTCTTTTCACAAAATGCCATTCAATTTTAAAAGAAAAGTATTTTTTTAAAAATATTCATGAAATCTTGTAGAGTAAGCTTCATTAAAATAAGGCGTTATGAAACCGTAAAAATCCGTTCATGCCGTATAAGTTAAAAAAACATTCTTCTCGTACTTTTTCCGGAAAAGTCAAAAAGTACCTCGTATGGTAAACAAAAAAAGATTCCTTACATACCATGTAGTAAAAGTAAAAAATGGGTAAAAAAGACTTTAAACATACATGAATCCATTTTTATAAAACTTGTACATGGATGATAAATATAACCCCAATAAATACTTACGTATAAGCAATCTCGGATAGAAAATAATTGAGATTGCAACATTATCCCTTACCTTAGGTCCGATATGCTTCGTACGTATCCAAGCATCCTGTATAATGATTTAAATAATTTCTTTGACTTATTACAGAATCATATTAATTGTTATGATATCATATATGGTTCACTTATGACTTTATATTACCCGTTCTTTTGTAAATTCCATGTTAAAGAGCGTTTTGGGTAAAATCATTTCATTTTTCGTCTGTGTTTTGACTTGTAATTATTCATATGATTACTTAGATCATGATTAATTAATTCCAGAATATATAACATTATTTATATATAATATATATTCAGAATATACATATATATAATAGATCGATAAATGGAAAGAAATACACCGTTCATGGAGACGGTAGGCCGTACGTACACAAGAACGCTATTTTCGTTTCCTTATTAAATTGAATGGAATTAAGTAGATGACATACATATATATATACATAAATAAAGTACCATTAATATGTCATATATTTCATGAATACTTATTATATATACTTTATAATCATTCTTGAATTGTTAACATGGAAAATGAATCTCATCGCGTCGTAGAGACGGTAATCCGTACATATGCACGAGCGATGATATCGTTCCCATATTTATTGAATGTAATTAGAGTGGATAATATAATATATTAGAATAAGTATGATTTTATAATAATCATATGTAGTTATTCTTTACACCATTATACCCATCCAAGTAAGGTGGTGGTGGAAAAACAGATTACACCATGGCGTGGAGACGGTATTCCGTACGTATGCACGCACAATGATTTCATTTTCCTTAGGATGGATAGAATGTGAAATGAGGTTGTTTCATATTTATAATAACATATCAGTATATTAGTGATACTGATGTTATTACAATATAACGAAACAACTAAATAAGAGGAGGTAGAAGAAGAAATAAATTTGAAAGAATCGTTAACGGATATTACCTCTTCTTCAACACGTCTCTTTGAAACCTCCTCTTAGGGCACTAAAATTGGTCTTTGAAGAAGAACATGACCTCTAGTATATTTCTAAGGAGGTTGAGAAGGTAAATGGGTAGGGTTTTTCTGAGCTTGAAGGATCTAAATTGTGTAAAGAGGAGAGGGAGGAGGTTCCATTTTATAAGGGATGAGAGGGGCACCTTTGGAATCCTAAAAAAATATTAGTTTAATATAAATTAAAACCCCACATAAAAACCACCAAAAATGGCTCAATTCGAAGATTATATGAGATAGGGTTGTAATATCATCAAAAAATCAAATTTATACATGTTGTGATCTTAGTTTAAACCTTATCATTTTGATTTATCCTTATTTAATCTATTTAATTTTATTTGTGGTAATAAAATTCTAAATGGTTATAAATAATCACTTATATGTTGTTAATTTTCCATAATTTGATACTTTATGACATTTTAGACTATATAAATTTTAATTTATAATTTTTAAATATTTATTTTATTTTTAAACAATTTTATAATATGTAATTTTTATAAAATAACAATAGTGTCAATTTTGACACTATTAATTTGTTTGAATTTAAATAAAATATATACAAACGATATGTTAGAAATAAAAGATTTAATAGATTAATAACATGCCATATTTATCTAGAAAATTAGTTGAGCACATTAAATAGTTCATATAATATTTATTTTAATACTTTTAAAATAATTTTTTTGATATTTCAATCAATAAAATAATTTCAACATCACTATTGTATCATAATTAATGATAATTATTTAATCCCTAAAAATTATAAATAAATTCATATTATGTAGATAATTTTATTATCTTTCTAGGGACTATTTATATGCGATGTTTTATGGTGTTTATCACTAAATTAAAATTATTACACTTATAATATTTAAGAGAGTGACATGTTGTCACTTTCTTTGGTTTTAATAATAATTATGTTATTTCATGGTCAAAAGTCCATGAAATGAATCTAGTCAGACCCTTTGGTGATATGGGTAGACTTGTATTCATCCAATAGGATTTTGGAAAGTGTTAGGGTAATTTTATAATCTTATTTTTACCCTTAATTACCAAATTTACCATTAACTGTAATAAATAAAAATTATCATAGTTACTATTCATAATTTTTAAAATGTAAAAGTAACCTATTAAAATAATTTGGACCCATTGAATTAAAATATGGAATCCATTTTTCAAAATTCAAAACACAGAAGTTTTAGTAATTAATTTAAAATTAATCTCGTTGTTAAGAAAACAAGTTTTAAAAGTTAAAACATTACAAAAGATTGAAATGATTTTACCTATGAATTCAATGTAAAATCAATGTTAATGACATAAATTATATTAAATGGTAAAAATATATTCTATTTTTACTTTAAAATCCTTCAATTTTATAATTTAACCATATAAATTATTACGTTGAAAAAAGTTGTTTTTAATTAAAATATAGCGTGGTTTTACTATTCATTAAAATATGAAAGTTATCAGAATAATATGAAAAATTTATCCAAAGTAAATTTTTATATCCTAATTCAAAAGAAAAATTTTATTTTGTCAAATTGAACTTATAAAATTGTCAAAAACTAGATTTAAAGTGGGCGTGCCATCAAAAGGCGGCAAAACTGCATTTTTTTTGAATAATACTCATTTTACCCGAAAAATTTATTTTGTTCACATACCATGTTCCAAAAAATGTGTAAGATGAAATAATAATGTTATAAAATTCAAAATGTAGTTAATACTATTCATAACAACTAGTTCATAATAATATTATAACCATATATCGTTGTTTAGTGAAACCCGGTATTGCGTACAGCACACGCTATCGAGGAAGGTCGCGATTGCGTGTAATGCAAGCCAAGTCAGGGTTGCGTACACTGAAAGATAATACGGTGTTGAATATAGCGTAAGATAATATTGGTGTAGCGTATAACAGAAGATATGAAAGAAATTTAAAAAAGAATACATCTCATAAAATCTCAGGGTGTTACACCACTATTGTGGATTAGAAAACAAAGGTAGAATAAATAACTACATAATATGCTTTAAAGTATGATGTTTGGATTAAGATGTTCATATCTAAACTTTAAGTGGTTCCCAAAATTGAGGGAGTGATCGATTTTTATAGTGATAACAATGGAGAAATTTCTTAGGCTAAAGAACCATAATATTACCAAAGGACCAAACACATTCTTCACAAATACTATATCATATTGGAGATCATTGACATGGTTGATGTAAAGATCAGTTGGGTGATAAAAAATGATAATTCAGTAGATCCATTGATGAAAATTTTACCATAGAAATAACATGAAGGTCATGTTAAGTCTTTCGGAATTTTATACTTAGGAGACTAATGTAATTAATGTATCATGTATCACAATTTTATAATAAAGGAAATATCTATTTATCATTCCTTCATGTGTGATATAATACATATTTAACCTAAACTATTGGATGATATAATCCTCTCAAAATATAAAACATTGAGTTGTCCCTAATCAAATATCATCACAATGTATTATGAGATATGATGATATGTTAATGTTATCTTGAATAGATTATTTCACTCATTAAAAAGGGTTTCTTATGAGATATGAAAAGTATATTGATGAGGTAATAGGTAGATACTTATTACTTGGATTGACACACTAAATTATATCTCATGATATCTCATAATATCATCAATATACTTAAGGGTGTATGATTATTATAAACCATTCTTACCTAAGGTTGGCAAGATACCTTTAATGATAACCTTCATACTTTCTTCCATACTTACACAATTCAAAATATGAACTTAGATAATTAGGGAGAAGTCGGGCATGTTGCTGGTCATGTTTTCCATTAGAGTGAAACCAAGATGGGTTTTTTCACTTATATAATGAGTAAATACATCTATACCTTGATTGAATTAAACTAATGAAATTTATATTAATGATTAGTTTCGGCACATATGATGTGTTCAGCTACTAAGGTAAGAGGCATGTGGAATACTAATCTTTTAGATGAATGACATGTTATGTATTCATTGACATGGTTAGTCTTTTTCAGAGAACCAAGAAAAAGATGAGTTGCAATATACTATATTGAAATTTTACATGTATAGTGGTTACTAGATTTTATATAAAAATGTATTATATAGGTATACATATGATTGATATGATATATCTTGTGGCGGAAATGTTCATATAGAGATATGAGTATATTTGATAGTGATTACACCAGACCCCTTAGTATCTTGAGTAACAACGACTTTTTCTATATGATGATATTTTATTACATATATGAAATAATTATTTTGTATTTGTTTTAAATTCTGCTAAAGGTAATAGGGTCAAAAATTTATGCCCTTTGATAAGGAGTTTTTTTATAAAAGGCGTTTGTTCCAAAATAAAGAGAGATTAATGAAACCATTTCCAAAAGAGTTTGGATGGATTCCAAAATAGTTGTGAAGTTTAGCATGAAGTTTTAACAAGATTTTAGTGTAAGTGGGTGATTGTTAGAAGAAAAATAAAATAATAACAACCATTATACTATGGAGTATGTGAATTTTATAGTCTATAACATCAACATATTCATTTTTCATGCATATAATTCATGCATCTTCCATGTATTTCTCCTCATAGTTTCATTCAGATTAAAATATTTACATTAAAATTGTCAAAAACATTTATCAAAAAGGTGCATATCATGGGTATTATTTGATAATAACCAATTATAAAAGGTATATTCTTCATTTATGAAGAAGCATCAAATATTTATTATAAAAGGAGAAATGGTTTTCCTTATTGGAATTTATTTTTTGAGTGAATTCATTCAAAGGATACTGTGATCATAAATTTTATAAAAAGTTTATAGAAGATTTATTCTTCCCAAACCTCATTCATCTCTTCAAGATAAGGCATTAACATCCATTCAAATGTTTTGTGGGCCCCCTAATAGAGATTGGTATTCAGTGATCAACGTATTCCCTTAGAGGTAGGAATCTTTTTTTATGTTATTGTGATTGCCATTATACATACTTCATCAATCAAATAGAAGATTGAGGCTACTAAATATGTGATACATGTACTCTATTCTACACTATTTTATGATATTTTTAGTAATTTGATTTCTTGAATATAAATATGTCTCTTTTTGGATTTTATTCCAATACTAAGGATCATATTATGATCTAATAAAACCATCAGTTGGGAAGTTCATCTTAGATTAACCAAAACATATCACGATGTTTGATGATTTTTTTGGTGTTCAGATATGAAACATGGCATGGATGTTTTTTCTAAATGAATTTAACTTGAAAAAGAGTGAAAAATAATCTTCATAGTTCAGTAGAAAGGCTTCATTCATTACCTATAGCAGAGGAGAAATTGTATGATATCACCATGGATTTTTTGATAGGATTTCTAAGATCATGAACCTGAAAGGATATAGTTTGTGTCATTTTTTATCATTTGAATAATGTTTCTCATTTTATTCTGTTAATATAGAGTTATATATTTTAATATCTTTAGAATATTTATTCCAAAAATATTGTGAGAATTCAGGGAAAATCCAAAAGAACTATATCTGTTCATGATGTAAGATTCACATATCAATTATGAAAATAATTATATAAGGTTTTATCTTCCCAAATCAAGTTGAGAATAACTTATCATCCAAAATTTGATGGCCAGTCTGAGAAAGTATTTAGATTCTTGTTGATATTCTCTATGCATGCATTCTTGATTTTTTGGGTGCATGTGTAGATCATATTGCCTTGGTGGATTATTTTTATAAAAATATCTACAAAAAATTTATTTATATGGATTCATTTCAAGATTTTTATGGTAGGTTTTTTAATAAACTTTTTATGGTATATAAGCTGGGAAGGGAACATTGTTTAGGCCAATCCTAGTGAAATATACTTCTGATCATGTAAAAATTATTAGTAATTTGTTGGATATAGAAAAAAGTATGTATACATATTATACATATAATAAATTCCAAGATTTTGGGTATGATATTAGAGATCATGTATTTCTTTATTTCTCAACTTGGTTGGAACATTAGAGGATTGGTAAGTAGCATAAGTTTGCTTCATAGTCTGTTTTGGCTTTTTAGATATTGGAAAGGATCAAGGGGGGTGGGTGGGTGGTGGTGGTGGTGGGGCTGGTTGGTTTCTTATCCCTTTCCATTGCCTCTAAAGTATAGTGTTATTCATGATGTTTTTCAAATATCTCAGATGAGGAAGTAAGAACTGAATCTGTATCATGTGCTTCAGTGTGATGGTGTAGAACTAAAGCTAGATAATTCTTTCATCTAGAGGTTGGTGCATGTTTCAAGGTTTTTTAGAACAAAAGAATTAGTTGGGCCCATTCCCAATTGTGGTTTTCCATTGGTTTCTTTGGATAAACCCTTAAAACATGATAAAAAACGACCCTGATAGGTTAAAAAAGAGGATCATTTCACATATAATTTATAATTAATTTATTTAAATAAGAATCACCTTCAATTGAAAATCTTTCATATTTGTTGAATCGGTTGACCAATCTTTTCATAACATCATTACAATGAAGTATTCAAGTGTAAAATCCTTTTAGTGGAATATAAACATGCTCCAAAATCCTCAAAACACTGTAAATGAATATTTTCATACTATCACCAAATATTGAACTCTTTGTGTTGTTACTAATGACCATAAATTTAATTTCTTTTAGATAGGAAGAGATCTATCAATTTATTTCTGGGAATTAAGAGGGGAGAGGAGGAACTATGCTCTCCATTATTGTAAATATTTTAGAGAAAATTATCTCTAAGCTTGAAAAATTTTCTGAAGAGAAATATTGTGCACAATAAATCCCTTAACCCTAGAAATTATATAATTGGGTGTGAATGATTATTTTATAGAGTTAGAAATTACACAAACACCCTCAATGATTATACTAATTATAACGAACCAACATGGGTTGACATGTCACATCACCCAAGATGGATCTCCAAAAAAGAGGAGATCAACATAAAAACCAAAACATATCTCAATTATAATATAAGGGAGATAAACAAATAGAGTACAAAGTAGAAGAAAGGAATAAACTACCATGGGACATACAAAGTCATCAAAAAATAGATAAACCTAATAACAAAACCAAACATGACCAAAACCAAGTGTCCATGTGACCAACCATCCCCATCAACCCATATCACCTGGAATTTGACATTAAACAAGGAGATCTAGTGAACTACATGATACCCTTTCCTTTACCCATGTACTACAAAACTAAATATGAATACTTCTATAGGCATATGTAGTGTGTGAGGAAAACACCTAGTAAGGTACCACTATGAATATATACAAAGTCTATCTCCATAAAATAGTTAGTTATAAATTTAAAACCAAACAATTTTATAAAGAAATTTCAATTGAAAACCATTTTATAAGATATCATATGGTTTAATATAAATAATTTCATAATCACATGAAACCAGAATATGAAAATTAAATGAAATATAGTATAATGAATAATAAGGATCATTTATGGAAATACCAGAAGATAAATATGTGGGAAATCAAACATGAAACAATACCATCATGTATAAAACCAAGAAAAAGTTGGGATTTAGACTTTGGGAATACATACTAGGAAACATGAAGGAACACTAATCTAGTAATACCATGAATCTTGTCAATATCGAGTCCTACCAAAGTCTACCAATATCACATTAATAACCCCTACTTGTTCCACACTTACTATAGTTTTTATATTCTAATAACCTGATGCACCCATGGTTACCAAAGTGCCAGGTTTAAAAAACAATTAAGTAAACCATTCTCAAAATTTTATTAAACATTTACATAATAAATGAATCACTTTTCCCATTCCTTAAATTCTATTTTAGTGTAAAAATCATCTTTTAGGTATTTTATCTATTTCATGATGTGTGAAGAAATTATTTTAAAGGAAAAACCCCATAAAAATTATTTATCATGCAAATAATGATACATTTTAATAAAAAACCCTCATATATTTCAAATAAACCAATTTATTAAACCAAACCAAAATAATTTACAATAAATTCAAGTAAATAATGAGTTAAGACCATTATATAGAGACACCAACCTCATCAAAGAATAAAACATAGTCACATTTGAAAAAAAATGTGAATTGAAGAGATCAGGTCCTCAAAATCCTAGATCCATAATAAACATCATCAATTACCTATAAAACCCACTAGATATAGAAATCATAGATCAATCGGGTTCCAAAGAAAATAAAGGGAAGAGAGATCAATAGAATATCTTGGAAGAGGAGGAGAAAACAGGTGGAAATTGAAACATACATTGAAGAGATCCACCTAAAATAAAGTAGAAAGACTAAAGATCCAAAGAGACAACCATATAGAGCACCAAATAGGTGTTAGTTTGTGAAAATGATAGATTATAAAGAGAATAATTATAATAAAACCAAGTGTATCAAGGTAATTTTCAAATTTGAAGAAATTTGGACATGGAACATGGTTAGACCAGATGGTTAAAAAAATCATACGCTAACCATAAGATAGTCACTACCTCCTAAAAACAAAATCCCTCAATTTCCTAGGGATATATGTATTGTTTTAAAAACCATTTTTAAGATATATGCAAACCTCTACAAAAAACACATTCACCGGTATAGTTTTCTCAGATACTTGCATGGTTCGACAAACCATACTCAAACTATGAAAATCGCCTCTGGAACTTACAGAGCTATTCTATACTATTACCATTTAATTACTACTAACCATGCACATACCGTTAACATGTCCTATTTTCTCAAAATCTCCAAAATTTCAACCTTTAACTCCTAAAAACCTTTATAAACTTCAGAGGGATAAACTAAGATCAAAATTAAATATAACTGTGACCTGAAAGGTGTTAAAATTATCTCCATTGAGAAAATTTCTATCCCCATAAAGTGATCGTGATTTGAGACTTTTAAAAGGGGAATACTATTTCTACATCATCAATGATTCCCAATCCTAAATCTTGTGGCTATCTCATCTACACTCTCACAATACACATACTGAAGGAATTATTTTACCACACAACACCTTGTCTTGGATATCCATAATCTAGAATGGTTTCTCAACCAATGAGATGTTATAATCCAGATTGAAATCCTCCTATTAACTCACATGGGATTGATCTAGGTGATACTTTCTCAATTAAAAAACATGAAACACATCATGAATAAACATAAAGTGATAAGACAATTCCAACCAATAATCCACCATCTTGAGTCATTAGATAATATCAAAAGGGCTAAAGAACCTTAGTTCCAACTTACCCTACTTACCCAAATGATTATTTTCTAAAAGAGGTGAAAACATGAGAAAAAACCGATCACCAACCTCAAACTCAAACGGGAAATGATGATGATCTACATATGATATTTAATGACTTGAATATTTCACTAACATATTATAGATCTACTACACCCTCACCATCGTCTCTTGAATAAGACCCAATCCAACTAATTACTGTTCTCCTTACTCTACCCAACAAAAATAAGATATGCATAGCCTCCCATACAATTCCTTATAGGGAACTATTTTAAATGAATTATGATAACTTTGGTTAATTTAGAATCTTACCAATGATAGATTCTTGTCCCAAGAACCACCAAAATCAAGAATGCACACCCAAATCATGTCCTTAATAATATGAATGGCTCACTCAATATAACCATCTATCATAGGGTGGTATGTTGTAGTTAACTTTAGTTTGGTACCCATAAAATCTTAAACAATCTTCCATAACATGTATGTAAACTGAGGGCCTCTTTTATAAACAACAATAAAAGGAACTCCATGAAGCTTTACGATCTCTCAGATATAAAAGATCATGATTTCTTCCACCTTCAATGTCTCTTTAATATGAAGGAAATGAGCTGATTTTATAAGTAGTTCCATAATCAACCATATCATAACCTTCCCACTAGGAGTCCATGGTAAACTGAAAATTGATTCCCTGGATATATCGTCTTACTTCTATACTAGAATTGTCAAATTCTACAAGAAATCGGTAGGTCTATAGTGCTATACTTTTATCTTATGGGAAGTAAGGCATCGTGAAACAAACTACACACAAATAATGGTATCCCAAATCATGATACATATTAATAGTACTAGAGTTAATGAACCAACTTGATTAGTTTCCACCATCCATTAACTCCCACCTTTGAGAAAATATAACGAACATACTTATTAGGAAACACAAGACTCCGTTGAGAAACCAAGTCTAGTCACCCAAGGTCTCCCCACTATTAAATATTTTATTCAAGAATTGACATTTGGTGTATTTTTACCATAAAAGATGAATGACGACATCAAATGATGAATCAAATTTCACACAAGATAAGAAAACTAACCCATCATCCTCTTCCACTTCCAATATCATCTCAACAAATAGATTGATCATAGACTATTCCCCCACTGATTCTTTATTGGATTGAATCAGTGATGTGGTATTATTTGATGAATTTTTTACACGAAAATTATGGTGTATTAATATGTTTTTATGGTGAAATATGATCATAATTAAGTATTTTTAATTATTTGATGAATTTTTGTTGAAATTGTATTTTTATTAAATATTCATTGGAAATTATATTTGTTTTTCATTCATTGTTTAAATTTTTGAATATTTAGATTCATTGATTTGTTGTTTGTTTTCTATTTGAATTAAAATATATTCCATTCTTTGAAAACTTTATTATGAAGTTTTATTTTGAAATATTATTTTATGTTTTTAAATTTATTATAGGTTCTTTATAATCTCGATTTTTCATATTTATGTTTCTACCTTTTTCTTTAATTATTATCATTTTTATTTAACTTATAATTCTTTAATCATTTTATTTAATTTTAAATAATTATTTACTATGTTATTTTATTTATTTATTTTATTTTAATGTCCTCAAAATTTATTTTTGAAGCTGTAGCACAGTGTCTGTGTAAGAGAATTTGGTGGTGTGCATAATTTAATTTTAGCGTAAGATTATTTCTGGAATTTTAGAAGTGACATTCTGTAAGAGATTTTTGAGAAATTAGTTTGTAAGTTAAGCCCATGTAATATAATTCTAGAGACCCCATAAAAGAATTGATTTTGTTTTCCACATAATAGGATTTATTATATGCATATGATAAATTTATGAAGTGTTGCGTTAGATATACATCACTTAAAATACAGTATCTTATTGGATGTTAGATCCAGATTACCAAACTAAGCCTAATGATTTTAGTTTTTAGATTAAATATAGTATATAAAGTGTGTTTCTCTATGACTTTGGGTGTCATGGTTATAAAGTTTTTTTTACTTATAGGGGAATTTTGAAGAGGAGAGACAATCTGATTGGGGGGTGTTTGAACTTTGAGTTTCTAGGGAACCAAGATTGTATGTCGGCGATATAGATGAATAGATTTATGAATAAAGATATGATGAAGAAAACACATTGTATAGGTAATATGAAGATCTAATTTTTTTATGATGATGCTGATGAGATTTTGTAACATAGGAAATCAAAGACGACAGACTCAAATTTTTTGGAAACCAAACTCCTATAGAGTTTTAAATCTAGATGAATTTTATTTTTGATGCTGTAGATGAATGGAAGTGATAGTTTGAAGTTATCCACCATTAATCTTTATTTAAACTATGAAACATCCTATTGAATTCATAGATGATAACTAATCTGATCTCATTAAATGAATTACAACCACAAATAAAAATATTTTAAGATGATAAACCACTCTTTTAAATTGAATGGGTCAGAGATGAAAGAATTTTAATCTGGGGTTGATCATATGGATATCTAAAACCAATAAATTTATTTTTAGAACTCAAACTTATAATTTTATTTATTTGAGTCAATTGGAATTCCATGATTCTTCGGTGAGTGTTAGGTCGGAGATGACACGATCATGAAGAAGAAAGGTGGGAAAAGATCCGAGTTTTTCTGCTTGAGGGATTTGAACATGAATATTTGGATTGATTTTTGGGCCATGATTCATTTATCTATAGATTAAGATTCATTCATCCGATTATTTTTGGATTGATTTCTAATGGAAGATATAGTGTAAATGTTTCTCAATTCACCTGTGCTATATAAGTTCTAAGTACAATTTACCAAATTTTGTTGATTTAATGCTAGTATGATCCTTCTTTTAGGTATGTTTATGAAGATTAAGGGATTTTATACTCCCCCTTGATATGTATGTGAAACTATTTAATATTTCATGTGAGGTGTTTGAATGAATGTCTCAATGGACGTTTTGGTCATTTTGAGTTGATATTAGAGTTGGTTGGATGAAAATTTGAGCTGAACACATGTTCAAGAAAAGATGTTCTAAGAATAGATTTCTTTGGACATGAGAGGTTGGGATTCATGGTTTTACTTATTGTTACATGTCATAACCTTGTTTTAGAGCTTTTAGTAAGTAGAGGAGACATAGTCTGACATGTGTATTAAAGGATTTTGGAATAAAAGAAAATACTTTAAGATATAATTAAAAGTTTTGAATAATTTTTTTAGTTCTCCATAGAATTTAATACCCAAGTGAAGGAGGACTGAATATGTAAGAGAGTCTTTATAAGGTAATAGATAAATCTACTAAATGTATGGGAATTAATTAACATAGGTGGATTTTAGGAAATTAAGATGGTGTTTTTGGAGGCTGTGATACTAGTTAAAAAATAAAAACCAGCCCTCTGGAATTTGGAAAGGGAGAGATGAACTTGGAGAGAATAGAGATGTCACAAGTAGAGAGAAATGGGTGTATGAAATAGAATATCCTCTAGAGAGTTGTTGATACTATATATGCTGATGAAGATATAGATTTGGGCTTACTAATTTAGCTTATTGATGTCTAGATAAATTTATAGTGGCTGAATATTGTTGATTATCACGATGATTACTTTTTGAGTTTTCATTTTTTTAAATTTTAATTTTCTCTAGAATTTTGGAACATGGAATGTGATTGTTGATTAGAGTTTATTTCTTCTATCACTCTGTTAATTTTATTTGTTCTATTTTGAGAACTATATATTTCCAATTAGAGTGTGAAGATCTCTGAATGCATATTATTATTTCACACCGAGTAGAAGTATGAATTCAAACCTCTTTGTTTAAATTTCTAAAATGTCAATTGAGGATTATGAGTACAGAGGGAGTTGACTATGTCATTGCTCATGATGATTGTCATTTGTATTGATTGGCACTTTTGGAAAGGTAATCTACAACTGTGATTTTTTTTTGTAGATTTAAATTTAATGAACTAAATAAGATTCACGATTAGTGATTTAAATATATGTATTGAGAGAGTTATATTTGAGAAATATTTTTGAAATAATAAAGAATAACTGATCCATAAGAATTTCTATTTAGGATGCCACTTTTTCATTCTGTTTAATTCTCTATGAGTTGTTTTATTTTTCTTTAATTTTTAAAATCATATTTAGAAAATTATTTTAGTTTCTTTTTCATCATATAATTTACCCTTAAAAAAATTAAAAACATAAGAATGATAATAAAAATAAATTTTGATAGTGAAACCCCTATAGGGTAGTCTCATTGGGAGAAAACCTTGGGTGCCACTTTACTATAGTATTTTAGGTAAAAATATTGAATTAGGTTTAAAATGAGATTAAAAATATGTACTTTAATTAGAATCATTGTTAGGGAGGCATTCCAAGGTTTTTATAAAAATAAAAATTTAAAAAATAAATAATAATAAACTTATTAAAAAAATTAAAGAAAAAATTATATAAAAAAATTATGAAATATGTCACCAAATAATTTTGAAAATATAGAAATTAAAAACTCCTACATTATTAGAACCATAAAAGTAGAAAAAAATCCATTAAAACTGAAATTATAGAAAATATTGAATCATAAAAAAAGATACACCAAAAGAAAACTTCATAAAAAGCGAAAATTTCTAAATTAAGGAAGAATGGATGAATAATGAATATTGAAGGAGCTTGTTTATCTATATTTTTTTAATCAGAAGAACTTCCTATGATATCTAGAAATTACCTTAGGATTCAAACTTAGGTTTATATTGATAAGTCCTCCGCCCGAATTCCATGGGATATTGGGTGAGGAACCACACAAACACTTATAATATTTTCACATGTTGTGAGTATGGATTAGATAAATATGAGGGTATCCCCCTTTTCTTCAGATGGAGTGGATAAAGAATGGTTATACTACTCCAATTTCACCTCAATTGGGAGTTGGAACCAACTCAAGAATATTTTATTATAAAATTTTTCCTAGTCTCTATGACTTACTCCCTTAGAAAAGGCATATTTTTGATTAGTTAGTTAAAAGTGGAGACTCTTCATGATTATTGGGAGTGGATTAAGAAACTTTTCTCTAGCAACCCTCACCACCAGATTTCTGACCAAATTCTTATCTAATATTTTTATGAAGGTTTAGTCTCTGTAGATAGACTATGATAGATGTTACGATAGGAGGAGTGCTAGTTGATAAGACTCCAGTTTATGATACAAATCATATTTCGAATATGAACCAAAATTCATAGCAATTTGGTATTAGGGGCTTCATCCATGTGAAACTGACTATGGAGGTTCCTAATTCCAATTCTAAGAGTGGATGAATAGATAGTCAACTGAGTGATATTTCTAGTATGATGAGACCAAAGATAAATAACTCCATCCCTTCTCATATTCAAATAGAACCAATTTATTCCATTCAGATTCATTGTGGCACTTTTCATCTTCTTATCATTTTAATGATCAATGTCCTCACTTTCAAGAGAATATTGAATATTTTAAGGGAATATTTACTAGAAAAAACTTTCCAAAACAAACCCTATAGTAAAATTAAAAAACATAACAATCAACCCAGGCCTTACCAATCCAATAAAAATTTTAACCAAGGTTGGAATTACTAAGAAAATAATATTTTTCATAACACCCTGAGATTTTATGATTTTTTTTCAAAAAAAAAATAAAATTCTTTGATGTATTATACTATAAAAAACTATGTTTATCTTGATTTACATGCAACATTGAGTTTTTCTTGCATTACTTTCAACACTGAGCTTATCTTTCTATACACACAACATTGAGATTAAATGAAACATGATATATTATTAAAATATTATTATTTAATATGAAGTTTTCACCTAGCCACTCAGATGGTAATTATGAATAAGATTAAAAAAATTATGAAAATATTGTTTACAAATGTTTATAAAATTAATTATTTGTTTACCAATTAACTATAAATAACTATAAAAACCTTTTGAAATTATAGTATATCTTTTTTTGAAAAACTATTTTTATGTACAAAAGTGTGTTTTATATCAATAAATTATAAAAATCACTTGAATGAATTTTATTAATGATATATATATATTATATATTATGTATAATCACTAAAATTCATATTATGTATTTTCTAGACAATATATAAGAAGAAAAATCTAATTTCACACTAAAAATATATATTTTTCTAAAAAAGCAATTTTTTCGCTTTTATTGGAACATGCATTTTAAAACTGATTTTTGAAAATTTTAGAAATTTAATTTTATAAAATAAAATTAATTTTTTAAATATGAGTATAACAATTATCTTATGATTATTTTTTGGGATTTTTATGAAAAGTCTCATTTTTTATGAATAGTAAAAATACTAAATTTTAATTGAAAACTACATTTTCGGTTAATTTATTTATAATTTTAAATTATTTTTTAAATTGGTTTTAAACTATAATTAGTTAAATTATACATCAATTAATACAATTTATTTCATTTTAATCAATCTTACACTGAAATTTGATATTAAAAAATTTCAATCTTTTGAACCTTTTCTTCTTAAAAACTCGCTTTCTCATTGCGTCCACCAAATTAATTTTAAATTAAAATTTTCTACTTATGTGTACTGAATTTGAAAAAAAGGATTCTATATTAATAATAATAATAATTTATAATTTATAATACTTAAAATCTAATTTTGGACCAATGTGATTACTGAATGTTATTAAAATTAATCACAGTAATTAAGAGAAAAACAAGTTTAGCAAGGGACTGGACTTTGACCTTAAGGGGAAAAATAACCTAAAAAAAGGTCAAAAACCCATTTTATGAAAAAATTTGCACTTTATATCATCTAGTATTTATTTTTTTCATTATTAGAGCCTTTTGTTTGGTAGAGACATGGATTCACGTAATTGTATTTTGAAAAATACCAAGTGTGTCCTCTCCCCCACTTACAAAAGGCCACCCCTATCCTACAATCTTAACACATTCAAAACCAATTGATTTAGATAATACCAACCCAAATAACTTTTTTACTTCCATACCATCATCCTATAAGACTTAAATTTTTCAAGTAATCCAAAAAAGGTGGACCTTTGGTGTAAACCAAAAGAAGATACCTGGAGAATAAGTAACATTCATCAATGAATGTTTTTGATTTATTTCGTTATAAAACCCATTAAATTATTTTTATATATAACGTCTTGGATTCAAGTGCCACTCAATGGGTGCCCCGAACCTGGTTGGTCACATGACCTCAAGCACATTTCCCCAAACGCCAGAGGCTTCTGACTAGCAGCGAGGGCCTAGGTCTGATAGTGGGGAAACTATGCCCTCATTTGTCAAAGTGTAGGGCAGCAGAAATAGATATAACCATACAAAATTAGGAAGCAGTAAACAATACTAAATCTAAAATAGATAGAGCACTGAAGTAAAGAAAAGACCAACAATCATATATAATGATGCAATATTTCCCTAAGTCTAAGAAAGCAGCCGAAACAGTATACACCGCAATACAAGGGACAATACAACAAAGAAAAATAAAACAGCACAACAGGAACTCAGCAGCATCGCAAGCCTAAGCTCGGTCCCATGCACACTTACTCCTCTTCAACAATAAAGTACCTATATAGGGACCCTTTCCCTTATCCACACCTGCAAAAAAATAATCTATTTGGGCCCAATACATGACCCAAACAGGGTGTGAGAAATAAATCCCAGTAGGCAACCACCAAAGGCCTGTGCCCAACTTTCAGTGAATTTGTGAATCAACAGTGTGCAGTAATAGAAAAGTAGTAAACTAGGAAGTACTCAAAACAACTACTCCTACTAGTTCCATTTACATTTAATTATCATTTAACAATTCAAGGTAATTTAATTATAAGTTTCCAAAAATCAGCCTCAACCGAAAATCTTCTAAATAGTGCCACAAAAAAACTAAAACAAGCTATATGAAAAGTACAAGGTAAAACAATACCAAGCCTGTGCTTTAGCTTGGTAGGTATAACATGTAAAATCACCACAGTGAATATGAAAAGTAATCAAAGTCCTCAGACATGTAAAAAATTACCCTCAGATAATCAGAACCTTTCCCCCAGGCTAATTTAGAACCTTTCCCTTAGGCCAAACTGAAATGAAACCCTTAGGTATCTGCCCTCAGGAATAACGAATAGTGCCCTCAAGTGTACGAGATATTTCCCTTAGGCACGAAATCAACTGCCCTCAGGAATATAAAACATTACCCTCAGGCTAAATGAAACATTTTCCCTCAGGCTAAACAAGTAATCGGGCTGAGCCCAACACATAACAAGCAGTTAATATACATTTTCTCTCAAGAAAACTCAGAGCATGCTAAAAACACGGTATACCCTCGGGTAACCTAGCCAAATGGCTAAAAAGGGGGAACACGTCCACGAGGTGGCCTTGGATCAAAGAAATGATCCCAAACAGCAGTTGTACATATTCATTAAATTACTTACGCTATTCTAGGTATTTAATTAATCAAGGCCTCAACCATATGACACCCCAATCATGGGTACGTTGCACAATGGTACACAAAAACAACATGACAATTGAAATTAAACATCAGACCACCTATCTTGATATCCTATGATCAAAATACGTTAACGACACCCCCCGAAACACCCGAGAATGGCGTAGATATGGGATAAGAGATTTCCCGTTCAAACTTAAATAACTTCCCCTCGGGAAAGAATTGGTAAGAACTACTCATGGAGAAGTAAGGTCTTACCCGCATAGTTTAAACAAGATTGACGATGAAAGAATTCGATTCCTGGTGTGCGGTCGGGAGCTATTCTAATATCTAGCCTCTCTCTCGAGCTCCAAATGAGAATTTCATCCTCCTCTGCCAAAAGTAGAGTCTAATGCCTGTTTTAAGTGAAAAAAAACTACACGGTGTGTACTCTTAAGTACACGGCATGTACTTTTCATCATTTAACTATTCCTTTGGCGTCTAGTTTTCACCACCATACTGTTCATCTGTCGACATGAGTACACGGAGTGTATTTCTAAATACACGGCGTGTACTGTCGCTCAGCTGGCAGCTACTACTACTGCCTTACTGTTCACCTAAAAACCGAGTACACGATGTGTAAATACCAAGTAAATGACGTGTAGTCAGTTTTTACACCCTTCATCGCCGATAGGCCTACACACCCTGTGTACTCTTCCCACATGGCCAAAGTACAAGGCGTGTGGAAAAGTACATGGCGTGTACCCAAAAAATTTGGGATCCCCCCCCCACTTTCCTTATTTTCTCAAAAACACTTAAAGAAAGAGTAAAAGAAGAAACTTGTACCTCAAGAATAATAACCTAGTTCTTACAAACTTCCCCCCTTAAAGAAATTCATCCTTGAATTTCCCTTCCAAGGGTGGCGAAGATAAAGCTCAGAATAGTTCTATCCACTGAGCATGTACGTCGGTCTCCCGCTCCTAGGTTTTGTCCTACACTCGGCCATGCTGCTACATCACCCGTACGAGAGGAACTGACCGACCTCGGAGAACCTTCATGCTATTATCAGCAATACGAATTGGATTCTCCTTAAAGGACGCATCATCTAGATGTTCAAACTCCTTGGGATGAAAGATGTGAGATGGGTCTGAGTGATAACGGCGTAGCTGAGATAAATGGAAGACGTTGTGCATGTCCCTGTACCTCTATGGTAACTACAACCGATAGGCATCCGACCTGACTCTCTCCAGAATCTCAAACGGCCCCACAAAACTCGGTGAAAGTTTACCCCGTCTCCTGATCTGTCTGTGTCCCAATCTCGGTGAAACACGTAGGAAAACCTGATCCCTGACCACAAACTCCAAGGGTCATCTGCGACGATCAACATAAGATTTCTGATCAGACTGTGCAGTAGCCATCCGCTTCTGAATCAACTGGACCTGCTCTGAAGTCTCCTGCATGATACCTGGTCCCAGTAAAGCTGCCTCAACTGCCTCCAACCAGCATAAAGGTGATCAGAGTGTCCTACCATATAAAGCCTCTTAAGGGGCCATCTCAATAGTTGTCTGAAAATTTTTATTATAGGAAAACTCGACTAGGGGTATGTGCTTCTCCCAAGATCACCCAAAGTCCCGGACAAATGCGCCCAGTATGTCCTCAAGAACCTGTATCGTATGCTCTGACTGGCCATCGGTATGAGGGTGGTAAGCTGTGCTTAGAAGCACCTGTGTCCTCAGTTCCCTCTGAAAACTCTTCCAGAAACGAGACCTAAATCGGGCATCCCTATCTGATATGATAGAATAAGGAACCCCATGAAGACGTATCACCTCTCGGATATACAACTCCCTAAGATCTTCAACACCAAAGGTCTCCTTGATCGAAAAAAAGTGAGCTACCTTCGTAAGTCTGTACACAACAACCCACATGACATCACTGCCTTGAGGTGACATCAGAATCCTGGTTGCGAAATCCATCGCAACATCATCCCATTTCCACTATAGAATGGGTCACTGCTGTAATAGTCCAGCTGGACTCTGATGCATCGCCTTTACCTACTGACAGGTGTAACATCTCACAAAAAAACCAGATACTTCCCGTTTTATACCCGGCCACCAATACTAAAGTCTCAAGTCACGGTACATCTTAGTAACTCCAGGATGCACTGCCCAAGATAAAGCATGAAACTCCCACATCAACTCCTCGCGTATATCCCTTGGAACCCATACTTGTCCATGGATACACAACACCTCATCATCTACTATCATCCAACTGGGAGGAGGGTCCTCACTTGCCACCAAATCCCGTAGAACTAGGCCTTCAGAATCTGATAGCTGTCTCATCCTCACTCTATCCAGGAGGGTAGAAGTCACCGCTAAGGAAGAAAGATAGGCTCACCCCTGACTATCGTGAACCTACAAATGCATCTTAGAGAACAAAGCAACGAGCTTCCACTCACCACTGGACTCCTATACTGCCTATATCTGAGTCCTCCTACTTAGTGCCTCATCAACTGCGTTACCCTTACCAGGTGTATATGCAAGCTCAAAGTCAAAGGACTGAAGGTATTCAACCCACATTCATTGTCTCAGATTTAGGTCATGCTGGGTAAAGATATATTTCAGACTTTTTTGGTCCATAAACACTACAAAATGCTCTCCCAAGAGATAATGTCTCCAACAGTGTAACACATGAACAACTGCAGCCAACTCGAGATCATGCGTCAGGTAATTCCTCTCATGTGGCCTCAACTGCTGAGACTCATACGCAACTACTCAATCGGCCTGCATCAACACTGCTCCCAGCCGAATACCTGATGCATCATAGTAAACTGTATAGCTCTTCACTTTCCCTAGAAGTATCAAGACTGGTGTTGATGCCAACCTTCCCTTCAGGACCTGAAAGGATGTCTCACAAGATTATGACCAAACGAACTTCATACACTTCTTAGTCAAACCCGTTAATGGCACTACTAAGAAGGAGAAGTCCTGTATAAAGATATTGTAGTAACCTTCCATCCGCAAGAAACTTTGAATCTAAAACATGTTCTTCGACTGCTCCTAGGAAACTACTACTCTCAGTTTCTCTGGGTCTATAACAACTCCTGCCTCTGAGATGTTATGACCTAGGAAGTGACTCTAGTTCATCTAGAAGTGTCACTTTGAGAGATTAGCATATAGCTGATTCTCTCTCAGTGTACCCAGAATGATCTAAAGATGGGTAGCATGGTCATGTCGAGTGTGAGAGTACAACAAGATATACTCCACGAAGACTACCACAAAAGAATCCAGATATGGGTGGAACACACAATTCATCAGAGCCATGAAAACTGTTAGCACATTCGTGAGTCCGAACGACATGACCAAATACTCGTATAGACCATATCTGCTCTGAAAAGCTGTAAGAAGTATGTCAGATGGTCTAACACATAAATGATAATATCTGAACCTCAAGTCAAACTTTGAGAACACTCGTTCTCCTCAAAGTTGGTAAAAAGATCATAAATCATCATAAAGGGATATCGGTTCTTGACCGTCAACTGGTTCATCTTCCGATAATCCACACAAAGTTAGAGGTCACCGTCCTCCTTCTTAGCAAACAGGACAGGAGAACCCCAAGGAGACGTACTGGGTCAGATGAAACCCTTTTCCTGCAACTCCTCCAACGGCCTTTTGAGCTCCTGCAACTCTGGTGTAGCTATCCTATAAGGAGTAATGGACACTAGTGCTGCTCCTGGAACAATCTCAATAAACAAATCCACATCCCACTCCAGAGTTAGACCAGAGAAGTCATTCGGGAAGACATCCCTGGAATGATAAACCACTGGAGGGAAATCCTTCTGAAAAGTTCCATGGTCATCTAGATACAAACTCGCAATTTGTGCTGTCACTCCACCATTCCCACGATGCTCAGGTCCATCTCGGCTCGCCTGGACATCCCATTCGCCCTTGTATAGAAACTCTTCGCCCTATGGTGACGTGAAACTCACCCTGCGATGATAGAAATCTACAAATTCTCAAAAGGGTAACAAACATTCCATATTGAGAATGGTGTCATAGTTCTTCATATCTAAGACATAGAGGTCCCACAGAAAGTGACACCCACCAACCTCTAGGGGGTACTCCCTGCACTAACGCACACTAGCCATTCTAGTCCATAATGAAGTGTTTAGTGCTAGAATATTAGAAGAAGAAGAAACAAAGAGCCCAAGGCTCTCCACAATAGGCACAGATAAAAAGATATGTGTATCACCAGTATCAAAAAGTACTGAAGACAAAACAAAATCTACTAGAATAGTACCTCTGATAGAAGAATGTCCAGGATCCTGTGCCTGTTGGGTTTATTGCACTACATATGCCTGCCCAGTGCTGCAGCCCTACGACACAGCCTGACTACCCCGAGCTGACCCGCCCTACTGTCTCTGAGATCCTGGTATCTGGCTACCATGTCCACAACCACCCACTTGGCCTGTATGTCCCGACGTATCCCAAATCCCTGATTGGTAAGAAGATTTTGGCCCTACTCCCTCACATGGAGTCTGCACATAACACCTCTCACTAGCCGTTGGTGGAAACACCCTGCAAAAGCGTTGCAGATGACCCATCTCTCTGCAAGCTCAACAATCCACTGGGTCATGTGGACACTAAGGTCTCTTGGGCCCCTCTTTACCGCACTGGTAGCACCTTAATGGGCCACCTGAAGAATTCTTCTGGCTAGTACTGCAACCCTGAGAGAAATCCATTTGCCTCTTCCTCATACCAGTAGAAATAATATGAGAAACTAGTGCCGAGGTGCCCCGACCTGCACAACTAGCTTCCCATAGGTTCCACTCGGTAATCAATGCATGGTTCACAATAGCATGTACTGTAGGAAACCTGAAAACATTCACCAGCGCTCGGATGTCATATCGAATACCATCCTCAAAGCGTCGACCCCTCACCGCCTCATCTCCCACCAGAACAGGTGTGAAACACTATAGCTCAGTGAAGCGAAAAGAATAATCCATCACTAACATAGCACCCTACTAAAAATTCATGAACTCTTGAGCTTGATATGACCTCAGTGTCTCTGGGGAGAATAAATCATAGAAAAAAACCTAAAAATATTCCCATGCCATGTCCCTGTGATGCTCAGTCTGGGTGGTAACATCCCACCATCTCTTGGAGGAATCAACCAGCATGTATGTAGTGAGATTGAACCTCTGCCCAGAATGCATCTCCAGATGCTCAAAAATCATCTGCATATAACCCAACCAAGACTCCGTAGCATATAGCCCACCATCCCCCAAAAACGTAGGCGGATGCTGCTGCTGAAATATATGAATTAGCTCTGCCATAGATGTGGCAGCTGGTGGTGCTCCCTAGAAGGTCTGTATAAACCTCATGAAGCCTTCACGGAACTATGCCTCCACACCTATGTCTGGTATAATGGATGGCGCCGTATCTAGCTTTGTTGGAGGATCCATCGGTATCCTGTGGCCTACCATCTCTGGAGTATACTCGTTGCCACTCTTTTTCTGAACAACTCATGGTCGTCTCAGTGGAATGACTCTACAATGTCAAACACACACCTTATATTAAGAGTATCAAGGACTAAAAGCAAGGAGTGTAAGAGGATAACAAGAGAAATAAATCATTCAAGTTTTACAAAACAAGACTACACGACGTGTATAATAACTACACGACATGTTCCATTAAGTCTTTCACATGGGCGTGTACTTCTGCCAAAACTGGTCATGTAACACTCTAAACACACAGCGTGTTGTCCACACACACACACAAAATTTACTTGAATTTTATTCCCCTACCTGAGTCCTTCTACACAGCTTAGCCACAAGGCTCTCTTTTGAACGATACTACACGACATGTATAAGTTCTAAACGGTGTGTACTGGATAAGCTTCACCGACCCGTGTTGTCCGCGACATGGCCTGATACACAGCTCAGACTACACGGCGTGTTCTAGATAGAAATGGTGTGTACTACTTAGATTCCAACTACCCATGTTGTTAGTGACATGGCCGACTACTCAGCTGACTCTACACGGCGTGTTACACCAGCACACAACGTGTACACCACCCCATTTTTCCAGCCACACAACTGAGTCCACACGACCTCTCACCGGTCAAGACTATACGGCGTGTCCCTCAGGTACATGGCGTGTTTAAGAAGAGGTAACACCGAACCATGTTTGTGAGTTACATTTCCAGATCCCCAGGTCAAGCTACACGGCATGTTCGTCCTTGACACGACATGTATAAGCTCAGATTTCTCTGCCTGTGTTGTTAGTTACATGGTGGACACAAGTTCAACACAACATGGTGTGTATAATAACTACATGACATGTGCCTTCAAGTTACACTATCCCATGTTTCTGCCTACACGGCCTATGACATGTGTAGAAACTACAAGGCATTTACATACAGTACACGATGTGTACTAATTTCTTTTATTTTCATCCTAAACAGAAGAGTAAACAACATGTAATCATAACTACACGGTGTGTCTTCTGGTTTTTTCCAGACAGTAAGCCTCAGAAACTATTTCGGAGCCCATAAAACACTGAAACCAACATCAAAGTGGAAAATTCCAATCCGTGAGGGCCCATACTCCCAGTGAACCAAATCTTGGAATCTTATGCATGTTATAATAAGGTAAAAAAGTCAATGATCCACCAAATTCCGGTTGATGAGGGCCCATACTCCTCAAAAACCAAAGTTTGGCATTCATTCATAGAACCTTACATAACAATACTCTATCAAATAACATGTATTTATCAAGAAATCTATCACAAAAACATGCATTTTCTAGAACGAAATCTATCACAACAACATGCAATTTCTAATGCGCCTATATGGCATGGAAACTATGCATGGAATGTGATTATAACATGTTCCTAAATGATGTATGATATTTCATACCCTCATCTCATCGAGTTTCAACTAAATAGAACCCTGTTATAAAAATAGAAACAACACACAACAAGTGCGTCACCCAACAGTGAAAATCAAATCAACTGTAAAATTGGAAAATCAGAAAAATTGAAACACGAGGTAAATTGGATTTTCCTTGTACACGGGTTAGCTACTCCCAAGCACAGCTTATCACCAAGTAACTATTCCATCCTATCTCTAACTATAGGCTCCAAATAGTAAGTCAAAGAAAAGAATCCCTCTGATACCACTTTGTAACGTCTCGGATCCGGGTGCCACTCAATGGGTGCCCCGAACCCAGTTGGTCACATGACCTCAAGTGCATTTCCCCAAATGCCAGAGGCTGCTAACTAGTAGCGAGGGCCTAGGTCTGATAGTGTGGAAACTATTCCATCATTTGACAAAGTGTAGCATTGTAGAAATAGATATAACCATATAAAATGTGGAAGTAGTAAACAATACCAAAGCTGAAATAGACAGAGCACTAAAGTAAAGAAAAGAACAACAATCATATATAATGATGCAATATGTCCCTAAATCTAAGAAATCATCCAAAATAGGATACACTACAATACATGGGACAATACAACCAAGAAAAATAAAAGAATAGACTAGGAACTCAGCAGCATAACAAGCCTAAGCTCGGTCCCATGCTCTCCTACTCCTCTGCAACAATCAAGTACCTGTATAGGGACCCTTTCCCTTATCCACACCTGCAAAAATATAATCTGTTTAGGCCCAAGACATTACCCAAACAGGGTGTGAGAAATAAATCCTAGTAGGCAACCACTAAAGGCTCGTGCCCAACTGTCAGTGAATTTGTGCAACAACAGTGTGCAGTAATGGAAAAGCAGTAAACTAGGAAGTACTCAAAACAGCTACTCCTGCTAGTTCCACTTCTATTTAATTATAATTTAACAATTCAAGGTAATTGAATTATAAGTTTCCAAGACTCAGCCTTAGCCAACAATATCCAAAATAGTTTCGTAACAAAACTACAACAAGCTATCTAACAAGTATAAGTCAAAAGAATACAGAGCCTGTGCTTTAGCTTGGTAGGTATAACATGAAAAATCACCACAGTGAATATGAAAAGTAAACAGAGTCCTCAGACATGAAAAAAATTACCCTCAGGTAATCAGAACCTTTCCCTCAGGCTAATTTAGAACCTTTCCCTCAGGACAAATAGAAACAAAACCCTCAAGTATCTACCTTCAGGCATAACAAATAGTGCCCTCAGGTGTACGATATATTTCCCTCAGGCACGGAAGTAACTTCCCTCAGGCATATGAAATTTTTTTCTCTAGCTAAATGAAACACTTTCCCTTAGGCTAAACAAGTAACCGGGCCGATCCCAACACATATCAAGCAGTTCATATATATTTTCTCTCAAGAAAACTCAGAGCTTGCTAAAAACACGGTATACCCTTGGGTAACCTGGAAAAATGGATAAATAGGGGGAACACATCCACAGGGTGGCCCTGGATCTAAACAATGATCCCAAAAAGTAGTTGTAAATATTCATTAAATTACCTATGTTATTCTAGGTATTTAATTAATCAAGGCCTCATCCATACGACACCCCAATCATGGGCACATAGCACAATGGTACACAAAAACAACATGACAGTTGGAATTAAATATCAGACCACCTACCTTGATCTCCTCTGATCAAAATACGTGAACGCTGCCTCCCGAAACACCCGAGAACGACACATATCTGGGATAATAGATTTCCCATTCAAACGTAAATAACATCCCCTCAGGAAAAAATTGGTAAGAACAACTCAAGGAGAAGGAAGGTCTTACCAACATGGTTCAAACAAGATCAACGACGGAAGAATATGATTCCTGGTGTGCAGTCAGGAGCTATTCGAGGATCCGATCTCTCTCACAAGCTCCAAATGACCATTTCTGCCTCCTCTGCCAAAAGAGGAGGCTACTGCCCATTTTAAGAGAAAAAAACAAACTACACGGCATGTACTCTCAAGTACACAGTGTGTACTTTTCATCATTTAACTGTTCCTCTAGTGGATATTTTTCATCACCATAATGTTAATTTTTCAACATGAGTACATGGCGTGTATTTCTAAATACACAGCGTGTACTGTCACTCAGCTGGCGGCTACTCCCACCACCTTAATGTTCACCTGCTGACTGAGTACACAACGCGTAAATACCAAGTACACAGCCTGTAGTCAGTTTTTACACCCTTCATCTCCGGTAGGCCTACACGCCCTGTGTACTCTTCCCACATGGCCAAAGTACACGGTGTGTGGAAAAGTACACGGTGTGTACCCACAAAATTTGGGATCCCCCCCACTTTCCTTATTTTCTCAAAAACACTTAAGGAAAGAGGAAAATAAGAAACCCATACCTCAAGAATAAGAACCAGGTTCTTACATTATGTAATTATTATATAATAACCTAAGTATCATAAATATACTTAAATGTTGTTTTGAAAAGTTAAATACCTATAATCACACATAATTCCATAAAATGGGATATGAAATCATTATTTGTGTGTATGGTGGACTATTGCCTTACGAACCGATGTCGTTCATTTTTCCATTACCACCTCTTAAGTTTGGGAATAATGATGGGAATGATATTTATATATGATATATATTATATTTACTTTTTATTTATTCTTATTGAATTATTAAATAATGTATTCCTTTATGATTTCAATTTTTTGGGAATATGATAATGTCAGTCATGTGTACGGTGGACTACCACCTCGTGAAGCGATATGATTCCTTCACACTTTACATGGAATGTATTAAGGATAGGATAAATAAACATATTATATATATAACATAAAAATTATAATGTAATTACAATATATATATATATCATTTAATTTTCTTTCTTTCGATACGATAAGAAAATGGAAACAGTGTTCATGCTTACCTACGACCCACCGTCTCCATGAAAAATATATCTAATTTATGATTTATATATTTTATAGATTATTATAAATACATATATAATGAATATATATGATATTTATATCATGGTTTAAATTATGGAAATCCATAAATCCTGATCAAATTAGGAGGACCCAAAATAATAAGTCGAAACATATACGAGAAACAAAATGATTATTACCCGAATCATGACTGTAACATGAAATTGTTAATTAATGGGTAATAAAAGGTCATAAAAGCATATATGGAATTATATATATGAATATGGTTATATAATATATTTATAATATACTAATATTTATTATAAAGAAGGTTTGAACATGTACGAAGGAATTCAATACTTAAGGTAAGGGGATTTCTAGTCTCACTTTTATTTCTGAGAGACTTATGTCATATTCACCACTCATTTCTTTTGTGTGGTGTATATACCGACCTATGAAATGATATATCATGAATATTAATAATTTAATGATAATTAATTTTTCCATTTATGTTATTATTTCAATGGGATAATTATTTAAAAGTTACTCAAGTTGTAAGGGATTTCCATCTCACTTTTTACTTTTGTGAGACACATGCTATATTCACCATATCTTTCTATTATATGGTGTATAAAATTCCCATGAATATATTTTATGATGATTATTATAAAATTTAGTACTATTAAAATATTTATTTGAGTATCTCTCTTTCATAAGGTTTATGGTTTAAAGTTACCATATTTGTAAGGAATTTTGTCTCGATTTTCCTTCTTTGGGATAAATGTTATGATATGAACCTATATACGTTAATGAGGTGTATATACAGACATATTGACATGTAATATCATGATTTTATCTATACTCCTGATATTTTAAGTTCTATTTTATGTTATTCCTTCATGGGGATAATGATTCAAGGTTACCAAAGTGGTAATAATTTTATGTTAAAATCTCATCGTTTATTAGAATTGATTATGATTATGCTTATAATGATAACATGTTATGATATATCTCTAAAATATTATCATAAATTATATTATAATATGGTTATTAATGATATATTAAATTAATGAAACCATTTTTACACTCTTTTCAATTAATATAATTAAAAAAATGTTTTTATGAAAATCCAACTTTATTTTTCTCTTCGGTCAGAAATATGTTTTCTTTAAAAATAATGTTTTATAAAAATGTTTCAAAAAATGTTTTTAAATGAAATTATAATACCAATTTCATATAAAATGATAAATAATTTTTTAATTATTTTAAATTATTTTCAAATCTTCCTTTATAAGTTTTCAGGGTTAATTTTAAGGAAAAAGGTTTTCAAAATGTTTTATGATTTTAAAGGAATTTTCTAAAGAGGAAATGATATTTTCCTCAAGAAATGTTTTAAATTATCCTTTAAAAATTATTTTCCATACAAGATGAATTTTTGGGGTTAAATATTTCTTATGGAGGTTAGGATCTAAGGATTCCATTCATATTATTTATCTGAATGGTTTATGTTTTAGTGGCATGATGTTTATGGAACCCATTTCTTTTCCACATATTAATCATGTTTCAAATATATTTTTATGGAACCCATTTATTTTACAAACGATAACCATGTTTCAAAGATATTTTAATGGAAAACATTTATTTTCTATGGTTAAATAATGTTTAAAATATATTTACATGAAACTCATTTTTTTCCATGGGTTAATCAAGTTATTAAGGGAATAATGTCTATTTTATGAGTTTTATGATGAAATGAAATTTATTTATACTTTAGTCATGTTTTTGTTCATGGAAATTACTTATAAAATGTATAATACTAGATATCATTAGTTAACCCCATTATATATTATATGATGGGGCATCCCAGATAGCACTGGGTAAGCCCGTTACACTTATACAATGGGAAAGCCTAGATAGCGTCGAGTGAGCTTGTTTTAACTAACATGTTGGGTGAACCCAAATAACACTTAAATGAATTGGTTAATGATAAATTATATATTATCTTTTAGGGTACATGACTTCTTATCCCAAGACCAAAGATGAGGGTGCATGAGTACTTAGTCCAAGCCTAAAGATGCGGGTACACAGGTGCTTATTCCAAGCCCAAAGGTGAGGGTTCATGGGTGGTAATACCAAGACCAAAGATAAGGGTATACGGGTGGTAATACCAAACATGAAAATGAAGGTACATAGGTGGTTATACCAAGATCAAAGTAAGTACACATGTGGTTATAAAAAGTTTAACATGTCATGATTTTTTTTGGTGGGTAGCCTTTACATAAGTCTTCATATGCTTTTGTGTGTGCCAAAAATTCCATTTATTATGACAATGATATGATCTAATGGATCATGTTCTTCGATTATATTTTGATTAGTGACTTATGAACTATCAATATTTGTCCTATGAATCATGATTACTATCCTTGATATGTAGGGTGTGGGTTCCAAATGGCATGCTCATGTTATCATACCCATATATTCATGTTATGTTTATGTATCTATTATGTTCTCTTTTACTAAGCATCTAAGCTCACTCTTTGTTATGTTTTATTTCCCTAGGTTATGAATAAAGGTTTTATGTAGGGTATTTCAAGGAAGATTACTAAATGGGAATATCTTTATGGGAAACATTGAAGATCTTTCATCCGATTAAAATATTGTGTTCCAAGTTTCCAATAGAAATAAACTATTAAGGTCCTTGGGTGTGAACTTTTTTAATGTATTAAATATTAATATAAAAAGATTAAATATCCATTCATGAAAATCCTAGGTTGTTATAGTTTGTATCAGATAAATTTTTAGTTAACCTTTGGAAACTAGGATGAGAAACTTTCATGAGACCCCTAGGGATATTTCTAAGGATATATCTAGGAATATATCTAGGTATAAATATAAGGATGAGTTAAAGTATAGGAAAATAACTTGGAATTTTGGTAGGGTATATATAGAGTGTTTTCCTAGTAACAAATCCCTTTCTAGGTACTACAAGTGGACGTGGCTCCAGAATAAATGTACGTATGGGGAACAACCTCAAAAACAACGTATTGATCTAGACTTGATTCAGAATTGGTGCATGACAACAAGCCTTACTGCACACTATGTTTGACACTCCTAGAGGATATGATTTGGAAAAGAACAAACTCTTTATGAACCATCATGAAGGATTTAAATAGAAGATGACTAAGAATAACTGAGGATAATCCTAATGTTTCATATATTAAAGAAGAAGGTGTCATGATTTAGACCTCCTATAAGTGATTTTTCATGATTATGTGGTTTCCTATTATGATTAGTATTTCAAAAACTACGATTTTGGTTTTATTTAATGACTAGAACCAGAAGGAATCATGTTAGCATGAAATCTGATGGACAATTTAGTGACTATGGGCAACCAAATTGGATGATGTATGGAGAGAAATATATTGTGATTATGTCTAATCCTCTATCATGATATAAGATTAAAAATGTAAAATTTTGAGATATTAATAACACATAGAATAAGGTGAATATGTGGTTTTATAAAATTTCATATGAGAATGAACATCGAGGAAAAAATATTTGTCTTCCTACATGTCAAGATGGTGGGAAGAATAACCTGTAAGAACATCTCAAATGGAGGGGAAGATGTTATTTATGTGGAAAAGAAATTCATGAAGTGAAAAATTATCAAGGATTTCAATGTATTATGTTTTGGGAACATGAGAATTATCCAAATCGATTTTTTTCCCTATAATTAACTTCTAGAAAAAGGAAGGATGTATTTAATGTGAATCATTAAAGTGGAAGGATTAAAGTATTGATTTATTGGGATTCAAGGATTATGTTTAAGAAGTATTTTCCCAATGGAATTTGGATTGAAGGAATCATGAGACATCTAAGGATTTTGTTATTTTTGGAAGAATATATATCTCCATGTAATATTAAATTAATATTTAAGGATTCAATCATGGGATTATAAGATTTAGGTTGATAATAAGTTCAACGTATTAGACATCCCTTGTGAGGTTTTACATGATGAGAGTTTATCATGATTAAGGATATTTTAAGAATAAAAACCTTTTGATTTTATTATGTTTTAATGAAAAAGTTATTTAATGAAGAGTGCATTCACACATTGTGGACATAAGATTAAAGGTACTAGTATACATTAGGGTTTACCTTATCTTTTATGTTGAGGTAATTATGGCTTGTATTCGATCACCTTACAATGTTTTCACACTTACTCGATATCAAAGAAGTATTCTCTTTGGATATTATTTCTAGAATATAAATTAATGAATTTGTAATATTTCATGGTGTACCACATTAAATTTTATCTAATAAAGATATGAATTTTACCTCAATTTTTTGGAAAAGTTTTTAGGAAGCTCTTGATACCGAGTTTAGTTCTAGCATTGAGTATCATCCTTAGACCAATACTTAGACTAAGAGAACAAATCAAACCCTAGTGGATATGATAAGATCTTATTAAATGTATTTAAAAGGTGGTTATTATCATTCCTTATTTTAGTTGATATTTCCTGAAGAAATAGATCTTATTATAGCAATCATGTTGATCCTTATAAAACCCTTTATATAAAGAAGTATAGAACTCCAATGCACTTGAATAAAGTTACAGAAAGAAATCTATTGAGACCTAAACAATATGATGTGATGGTAGAGAAGGTTAGAGAATTTTAGAAACATATAGGTACTGAAAAAAAGTTTATTGAAATATTATTTTGATAATCATTAATGCAATCGAGAATTTGATGTTGGTGATAAATTCTTTCTATTAATTTTCTCTGTAGAATAAATAAGGTAAAACTAATCCCTAGGTATATCAGTCCCATTAAAATACATGATCATATCTGGATAATAGCTTAAAATTTGGTGATTTCACCGAACCTCTTCCTAGTTCATGATGTGTTCCATGTATAACTCTCAAGTAAGTACATAATTCACCCATCACATGTACTAAATATAGAGGTTGTACCACTAGAGCATGATCTTTCTTAAGAGGAATGCTCAGTGGAGATTTTATATTATATCGGGAAAATTATAAAAAAATACCACTATCATGGTAAAAGTTTTGTGAAAAGAATAACTTTTTTGGGGAAGCTACATGGAAAATTAAGGATATTAAGAGGTAGAATTATCCTAATTTTTTATATCATAATGATGAATTTCAATGGAAAAATTCATTTTAAGGGGGTAGAATGTAACCCCCCGAGTTTTTATGGATTATTATTATTTCATATAAATTAAACTTCTTTGATTTATTGTGCTACATTAAGAACTAAGTTTATCTTTATTTACATTAAACATTGAGTTTTTTTCATTACACACAACACTAGGCTTATTTTTCTTTACATGCAGTACTGAGTTTAAATGAAACATGACATATTATTAAAATATTATTTTTAATATGATAGTTTTCACCAAGAAATTAGAATTGAAGTTATGAATAATATTAACTAAATTATAAAATTATTTTCTAGACATGTCTATAAAATTAATTCTTTGGTTACCAATTAACTATAACTTATTATAAAACCCTTTTGAAAATAATAGGAAATATTTTTCTAAAAAACTATATTTATGAACACTAGTGCATTTTAAATCAATAAATTAAACAAATAAATTTAATGAATTATGTTATTTATATTTATATATTATATATTAAATTTAATTCTTAATATTCACCTTTTTTGTTTTCTAGACAAGAGATAAGAATAAATCCAATTTTACACTCAAAAATTGTATTTTCTAAAAAACAGTTTCATCACTTTTTATCAGCACACTCTTTTTAAAAATGATTTTTGAAACTTTTAGAAAACTAATTTGATAAAACAAATTTGATTTTTGAAATTTTAATTTAAAAATTATCTCAGGATGATTTTTTTGTTTTTTTATGAAAAGTCTCAATTTTTGATGAATAATAAAAAATATTGAATTATAATTAAAGACTACATTTTCAATTAATTTATATTATAAATTTAATTTATATATTAAATTAGGTTTAAATTATAATTAGTTCAATTATACATAAATTTAACTAGAATAGTTCATTGGAATCAATTTCATGCTGAAATTGAAAATAAAAACATTTCAAACTTCTGAAATTTTCACTTTAAAAACCCACTTTCTCGTCGAGTCTGCGGTATTAATTTAAAATTAAATTCTGGAACTTATGCAAGATGAATTTGAAAAAATGGATTCTATATTTTGAATCATAATAATTTATAATTTATAATAAGTCCAACTTAATTTTTACCAAAGTTATTAGTGAAAGCGATTAAAATTAATCACTACAATTAAGAGAAAACAAGTTTACCATGGGACTAAAATTTAAACATAAGGGGAATAATGACCTATAAACTTGTAAAAAACCATTTTTGGGCATTATTATACCTTAAACCTTATATTATAGATATTGGGGCATTATTGTAGCTTTTTGGTAGGTATAAACATGGGTTCACCTAACTTTCTTTTGAAAAATACCAAGTGTGTCCTCTCCCCCACTTAAAAGGCCACCCCTCCTCATCTATTAACACATTAAAAAAATAATTGGTTAGTAAAATACATAAACAAATAAATTATCCAATTCCTTAACCTATTCCTATAATCCTTACTTTTGGAGAAAACCCAACCATGGATGACCTTTCGTGAAAACAGAAATGAGAAACCCGAAGAAGAGGTAACGTTCATCAATGAGAATTTTTGTTTTATTTCTTCCTAAAACCCATTAAATTATATTTATAACATGATTATATAATAAATTAATTATATTAAATATAATTATATTTTTTATGTTATATTTATGACCTAAAATCACGCACACTTCCATCAAATGGGCTATGAAATGATCGTTTGTGTGTACATTAGACTACCACCTTACGAAGCCTTGTCATTTGTTCACACTTTACATGGAATATATTAAGGAAGTGTTTAATATTTATATGTGTTATATATAACATATAAATTATACTATAATTAATATATATATATTTTAATTACTTTTGTTTCTTTCAATATGTTATGAAAATGGAAACAACGTTCATGCATACGTACAACCTACCGTATCAATGAATGGTGTAATTCATTTACCATTTATATAATTTATAGATTATTATAAATACATATATAATGATTATATTTTATATTTATATCCTGGTTTAAAATATTTAAATGATAAAATCATGATCAAATTAATAGAACAAAAAATAAAAAGTCAAAAGATATATGAAAAACAATGCAGTTATTACTCGAAACATGACTTTAACATGAAATTGTTAATAAATTGGTAATAAAAGGTCATAAGAAAACCATATATGTTATGATATATATGAAAAAGTTTCTATGTTATATGTATAATAAACTTATATTTATTATACAATAGGTTTGAATGTGTATGAAGGAAGTCAAAGCATAAGGTAAGGGGATTTCTAGTCTCACTTTTATTTCTAAGAGACTTATGCCATATTCACCCCTCATTTATTTTATTTTGTGTATATAATAAAATATGACATGATATATCATGAATATATCTAATTTAATTTTAATTAATTTTTCATTTATTTTATTCTTTCATGGGTATTAAGATTCAAAAGTTACTCAAATAGTATGGAATTTTCGTCTCAATTTTTACTTTTTTTGTGACACATGCTATATTCACAGCGTATTTATTCTATGCAGTGTATATACTGAAAATGAATGTATTTTATGATGAATATAATAAAATTTATTTCTATTTATATATCAATTTTAGGATATCTCTTTCATGGGGTTTATGGTTTAAAAGTTACTAAATTGGTAAAGGATTTTTGTCTCAATTATCCTTCTTTGGGACATATGTTATAATATGCACCTATATTCTTTCATGAGGTGTATATAAAGATCTTTTGACATGTAATATAATGAATTTGTCTATAATTATGATATTTTAAGTTCCATTTCATGTTACTCCTTCATGGGTATTATGATTCAAGGTTACCAAAGTGGTAATAATTTTATATTATAAACTCATCATTTATCAGGATTGTTTTTGGTTAGGCTTCCAATGAAAAATTTTTATGATATAAATCTAAATAATTCTCATGAATTTTATTATCCTATAGTTATTAATTATAAATTCAGTTAATGTTATCATTTTTATACTCTTTTAAACTTAATATAATTAATGAAATATTTTTATGAAAATCCAACTTTGTTTCTCTCTTATATCAGAAATCAGTTTTCTTCCAAAATCATGTTTTCAAAAAATATCTTAAATTTTTTTTTAATTTATAATTTAAGATCAATTTTAAGGAAAATGATTTATAAATTATTTTAAGTATTTTAAATGTTCTTTTAATATTCCTTTATAAATTTTCGGGTTTACTTTCAAAGAAAAAGGTTTTCAAAATGTTTTTTGTTTTAAAAAGATTTTTTCAAAGAGGAAAGGATATTTTACTCAAGAAATGTTTTAAATGATCTATTAAAAATTATTTTCAATATAATATTACATCCATTGGTGTTAAATTTTACTTATGGGGATATGATACAAGGACACCATTAATATTCTTTCTATGAATGGTTTATGTTTTGGTGGCATTATGTTTTTTGAACTCTTTAATTTTCAATGGATAAATCCAGGTTCAAAAATACTATTATGGAACCTATTTATTTTAAATGGGTGAATCATTTTTCAAATATATTGGTATGGAACCCATTTCTTTTCCACAATTAAATCATGTGTAAAAGTGATTTACTTGAAACCCATTTATTTTCCATGGGTTAATCAAGTTTTAAAGGGAATAATTGATGTTTTTATGTGTTTTATATAGAACTAAAAGATATTTTTACTTTAGTCATGTTGTGGATCATGGAAATTAATTATACGATGGGGTATCCTAGATAGTTCTAGGTAATATTGTTATAGATTATATTATGGGGTGGTCCAGATATCATCGGGTAAGCCAGTTACAACTTATACGATGGGATGACCCAAATAACACTAGGTGAGCTCATTATAGATTACGTGATGGGTGTGCCCAGATTGAGATTCAATGAATTAGTTAATGATAAATGATATATGAGCTCATAGGGTAAATTGGAGATAAGACCAAGATCAAAGATGAGGGTACACAGGTGCTTAACCCAATCCCAAAGATAAGGGTACATGGGTGGTTAGCCCAAGCCCAATGATGAGGGTATATAGGTGGTTAGCCCATGACTGAAAATGAGGTTATATGGGTGGTCAGACCAAGCCTAAACCAAGAACACAGATGGCCATCCCAATCATAACATGTCATGAATGTATTGGTGGGTAACCATGAAATAAGATTTTATATGATTGTTTATATTCCACAAATTCCATGTATTATGATAATATTATATACTCATGGATTAAGTTCTTTGATTATATTATGATTCATGTTTTATCAACCACCAATATTTATCCCACGACTCATTATTATGATCCTTGATATGTTGGGTATGATTTTCAAATGTTATGCTCATTTTCTCATACCCTTATATTAATGTTATGTTTATGTATCTCTTATGTTCATCCTTATCAAGCATCTAAGATCACCCTTTCTTATGTTTCCTTTCCCTAGGTTATGAAGATGGTTTTATGTAGGGTATATCTATGAAGAGTACTAAATAATAATATATTTGTGTGAAACATTGAAGATATTTCACCATATTTGAATATTGTGCTATAATTTTCCAAAGGTGATAAACTATTACCATCCTTGGGTGTGTACTTTTGTAATGTATTGAATATTAATCTAAAAGATACAATATCCATGGATGAAAATACTAGATTGTTATAGGTTTAGTCCAAATGATAAACCAAGGAATTTCTAACCTAAATTTTTTTATCATCAACATAGGTACAATTAAAATTAATATAGAGACCAAGCGGGAGGGGGGGGGGGGATTTCACAAATTTTCAAAATCAAGAAAAACGAAGACAATATGGTAACCAAAGAAATGAATCACACCTTGAAGATAAGTTTAAAAATATAAAGGTATTACTCAACAAGAAAAAGTGTTACTAGAAAACATGGTTACTCAAATGGGTCATATGGAAACTAAAATTAGTGGATTGAAAAATCAAAGGAGTGGTAATTTTTCATCACAATTTGAAGTTGACCCGAGAGGGAGATAGAATGTAAGTGCTCTAATTTTGATAAGTGGAAATAAAATTAAAAAATCCCAAGTTGAAGGAAACGAACATGAACCTAAAAAGATAGTTTTACCTTTGAAACCCATGGAAAATCACTAGAATAAGTCATTAAATCACATACTAAAACTATTTGTCACCCTTCTAAACCTATTAAAGAACATGTTATACACACACCAGTAAAAAAATAAAAAAGAAAGAAAATAAGAAATCCATATTTAAATAACCTATACAGATTTTATAAATATGAAGAAATCTAAAAAGGAAAAAATAATGTTTAAGATGACCTGAAAATGTATATAGATCAACCACCTTATCTTTTGGATAGTCATCTTGTAAAAAAAACTGTTGTAAATAAAATGGGAAAAGAAGTTCTTGAAACTTTTAGGAAAGTATAGGTTGATATCCATTTGTTAGATGTCATGAAATAGATCCCTTGGTATGATAAATTTATTAGGGAAATGTACAACCAAAATAGGAAGTTCAAGGGAGGTTAGAAAGTTAATTTTTGAAGAAACATTTCTTCCATGATTCAATATTCCATCCTTATGAAATGAAAAATACCCAGGTACATTTTCTATCACCTATGTTATTGGAAATTATGGGTTTGAAGATTCTATGTTATATTTAGGAGACTGAATAAATTTTATTCCTTACTCTATCTTTTTTATCTATGAATGTTGTTGATATTAATGAATTTGGTATTATCATCTATATAGATAATAATGTTTTATCTAAGAAAGATGGAGTCATTGAATATGTGTTGGAAAGGGTAAGATATCTTGTTTTCCTTACTGATTTATATGTTTTAGACATGTAGGATGATAGATTTAGTTCAAATTTACCCTTAATATTTGGGATACCACTCTTGAAAGCTGCTAATGTAATTATCAATAATCATAAAGGGACTCTATTTAGAATTTGGAGTTAATATGGTTTATTTTCATATATTTGATTCAATGAAATACCCTATGTAAGAACATTTCACACAAAATAAACATTATTGACTAGTTTTATATAGAGTTGTTTTCATTTATTATTCAAGAAAAAAAAACTCTGAATTCTTTAAGGAATAATTTTTTTTAACAATAAAGTTTCTGAAACTGAAAATTCTTAAATTTTTTATAGTGATAATTCTGAAACTGAATCCATTTTTAGAAAAATTGCATGCTATTTTGGGATTTATAAACATGATAAAGTTAAAACATATTCTAAAAATGTTAGTGACATGGATGAGTTTTTTTGAGTTGCTTGGAACATGTATTGTTATTGGAAATACTGAATTTCTTTGAGATATTGAACATAAAATAGATAAAATTGATTTAGAATCTACTTAACATGAAAAAACTATAGATAATTATTTTTTCTATAAGAATATTTCTTATGAATCCTTTGTTTATAAATTAAAGTGTTCTAAAAATTCAATTTTAGAGTAACCTCATGTTTATGAACTAGAATATCAAATTTATTTTGAGGATTAAATTGACTCACTGCTTGAAAATAATTGTACCACTAGTCTAGAAGTTGTAATTATTCTATTCTTGAGGATGATTTAGTAGCAAACAATTAAGTCCAAGAACCCATAAAACCTATTCTGTCCAAAGGGGATATCCCACCCACACTTGAACTTAAAAATTTTATGAAAAATTTAAAATATTCCTACTTGGAATACAAAAAAAATATATATTACAATTGAAATTGGTCTATCCAGTGAGAAAGAGAATCAAATTTCAGAGGTCCTTAAGTAGAATATCAAGGAAATAAGTTTCTATTTAGATAATTTACTTGGGATAAGTCTTTTAGTGTGAATTCATATGATACTATTAGAGTAAAATTCAAAAACTATTATGTAATATCATAGGATATTGAATCGTACCCTTATAGATGTTTCTAAAAAGGAAGTGACTACCTTATTGATTGTCAGAATAATTTAACCAATTTTCGATAGAAGATGGGTAAGTTCAATTGAGATTATTACTAAATAGGGGCAATTAAAAGTTTTTAAGAATTAATTTTGAGAGTTAGTTTCTGATAGGTTACCCAATAAATAAAAGTTATTCATTGATTATAGGAGGCTAAACTTAGTGACTAGGAAAGAACACTTTCCCTTTCCTTTTCTTGATTAAATCATTGAATGGTTAGTCGGTCAATCCCATTATTTATTCCTGTATGGTTTATTGGTTATTTAAATATTTATATAGATCCAAAGGACTAGGATAAAATTAACATTACATTCACTTTTGGTACATTTTATTATCGGATAATTCCATTTGGAGTATATAATTCCCCTACCACCTTCCAACGATGCATGCTTAGATTTTTTTTTGAATTTCTTATGGAATTCATGGAGGTTTTTATGAATGAGTTTACAATACACAAAACATATTTTGAGGACTATTTAAGAAGTTTAGCGGTTATTGTTATATTTTTTATTGATAAAAACCTTGTTATGAAATTTTAGAAATTTCATTTTATTGTCGAAGTTGGAATTGGGATTGGTCACGATGTGTATAAGAATAGAATTATAGAAGATAAGTATAAGGTTGAAATCATCTCTTTACTACTATTTCCTAATATTGTGAATGATATTAGATCATTCCTTGTACATTCTAGGTATTATAGGAGTTTCATAAATATTTCAACTAGATTTTTTTTCCTTTTACATGACTACTTTATAAAAGAAACTACTTTTTTTGTGGGAATTATAAACAAGATTTTAATAGACACAAATTGAATCAAGTGTCCCCACTAATAGTTAAACAATATAATTGGGACATTTATTTTGAGATGATTACAGATGATTCTGAATTATATTTTTGGATTGTATTTGGGAAAAGAGTGGAGAGGAAATCACATGTCATTGCCTATGCTTCTAGGACTCTAGATTCTACCCAGTCCAATTACTCTATAATAAAAAAGGTATTTTTAGAAATTTTTTCCATTGAAAATTTTAGAAGCTATATTTTTTGATCCAATTTTTTAGTTTTCCCTAATAATTATTCCATTTGATATCTAATGAAAAAGAAATAATCAAAACCGAGACTGGGTAAATGGATCTTATTGATTCAGTAATTTAACATAGAGATACTTTTAGGTCCACCAGGCTGAATACCCTGAGAGGGGGGTGAATCAGAGTATGAAAAATTTAAAATTAAAGCCCGTTCTGATTTTTTTTTTATGTTAAGAAAAAAACTCTTCTCTCTCCTTCCCATTGCACAATATAAACAGAAAGTAAAGCATGCACAGGACACAATGATTTTTACTTAGTTCACCCTCACTAGGCTACATCCAAGGAGCATACACCGGAAATGTACCGACGTACCAAATCCACTAAAAGCGCACTACTGTTTACAAAGTTCAGGATAGATCACTTCTATTCCCAGGATCACTTCCTTTACAAATTTTAGGGTCAGCTCACTGCTTTCCCATGGGTTACTCCCTGTTTCTCTCTCTCTGGATCACTTCCAGTGGATAGGATCATATTCTTCCTCTTCCTTTGCTCACTACTCTAGAAGGAATCCACTCACATTTTATAGACTTGTAGGTCTCTTCATTATCACTAATTAATGCATCCTCTTTTGTATGTAGATGCTCTGTTGAAGTTAAACTTTCACCCGTAGATGAATTTCTCTTTCCACTGAAGGTATTGGGCAATCTTCCAGCTTTTGCGCAGCCCAGAAAAGATGGGTGTGCTCTAACAACACCTAGTGATCTTATCCAAACATAGAACACAAGTCCCAAGACTACACGCAAGTCTTTGGCGCATAAGTCAAAATGGGCGCGCAATTCCACCTCAACCACTTGTGCGACACAACTTTATTCAACTAAAAACTTGCACGACACACCTCCTTTTATGCCGAAACTGATTTTGGAATGCAACTAACAACTAACGCGCAACTAACCACCTAGCGCACAACCTTCACTTCTGCGACCACACACCACTTGCACGACCACCACACCTGTGTGACAGGATCTCTAAATTTCTCCAAGTGTTGAGCTCGTACATAATGATGGGGAGTTGACCTGTATTTATAGGCATTTGGACACCCTGTGCGACGATGCACAAGTCTCCCCTCAGAGCTCAAGTTTCGGTGCACAAGTCTCTGCACCTGCAAGTCACTTGCGTGACCCACTTCCAAAATTCGGCGCCCTTCTACCTTAGCCATATTTTCATGTTCTGATCTTGAAAAACAACAGGCGCGCAAGTTTCCAATCCTCCTAGGCACAGGCGTGCAAGTCCTTTCTCGGCGCGCAAGTCACTTGCACGACCAACCCAATACTTGCATGACCCTTATCCCTTTTCCCTATTTCGGTGTTCTAATATTGAAAAACATATGGTGCCCAAGTTTCCAAGACTTAAAGTACACAACACGAAAGTCCCTTTTCCAAAAACCACTTTTCTTCATTTGTTGATTTTCAGGCCCAAAAATTTGGCAAACATTGGAAAACGGTGCCACCTTGTATCTGTTCTTTTTATACCGCCTCCAAATCATCCATTCTTTTGTCGACGTTATTGAATCAAACATTTATTGTTAACCAAAACTCTTTAAATTTACATGCCACCATGAAATACCCTTTGTCAACAAATTTGTATGTCATGGTTTGCTTTGTCAAGAATCACAACATAGATATCCACATTGTCAACAAACACAATCACTTAAAAAATGATTCAATGATACCTTGGGGGATTTTTTCCCAACAATCTACCCTTTGGGTTTGTTGACAACTCTTCCATAAAAAGATACATCGTTAATTATTCATCCACCATTCGCCCATTGCGATTCCTTATAGTGATCAAGGATTTACTCAATTCATACTCTAAGCTCACATGAGCAATGCTCGGTGTGAGAAACATGAGTAAATGAAAATTTCATCAATGAATCAATTCATCACTAACATCCACTGTTGACACCAAACTGATACAAATTTTTGGAAATATTCTTACCGCATTCCAAAACCACTCTTTGGATTTTATCACGATCCCCACCTGTTGTGATATCTATTCTTTTATCGATCACTTCTATAATCGTCAGATTTAATACGCTCCCCCTTTCTCATTGCTCTCCCCCTATCTTGCCCCTCAACCTGTAAGCTTCTCCCCATATCATTCATGATTTTTCAAATTGCCATCCCGTCTCCCCCATGAATAATCACTATTCCCCCCCCTTTTTCAATGAACCCAAAGGTCACTCCTTTGCAGTCTGTAACAGAGTAGAGAACACATATCAGCACATTAGGGAAAAACACATCATACCTTGGGGAGAGGGGGGGGGGGTACCACATCCACACTCTTTTAAGTGCGGGGAGTCGACTGAACTCCCAGAGCCAGTCGATGCCTCTCAAAAAGCTTCCTTGGGTAAGGCCTTTGTCAGAATGTCTGCAACATGTAGCTCTTTAGGAACATAATCCAACTTCACGATTCCCTGTTCAACCTTCTCCTTGATAAAATGATACTTTATCTCAATGTGCTTTGTCCTTGAGTGATGGACGAGATTTTTTCGGAGATTTATAGCACTTGAGTTATCACACTAGATTCCGATCGGAGACTTCACTTCAACTCTCATGTCTTCAAGCTACTGCTTCATCCATAATAATTGTGTGCATGCTTGAGTGGCCACAATATACTCAGCTTCTGTGGCGCTCAATGAAATGCAATCTTTCTTCTTTCTTAGCTAAGAAATACACAATACATCAAGATATAATGCATCTCCTGAGGTTGATTTTCTGTCATCTGCTGATCCGGACCAATCTGCATCTGTGTAACCCAATAACACTGATTGAGATTTGTCATTATACATCAGACCGAAATCCACGGTGACTTTGATATACCAAAGTATTCTTTTCACTAAAATCATGTGGATTTCCTTAGGATTACTCCGATATCTCATTGCTTGGCATGTGGAAAAACAATATCAGGCCTTGTTGCGGTCAAGTACAACAAACTTCCAAGAATTTTCCTGTATTATGTGATATTAACAACCTTGTCATCCTCATATTTTGATAATTTCAACCGGCTAGCAACCAGAGTCTTCATATCCTTGGAATTTTATATTCCAAAACTTCTTAAAACCTCCTTGGAATATTTGGATTGAGAAATTAATGTTCCATTCCTTATTTGTGTCACCTGTAGACCAAGGAAAAACGTTAGCTCTCCAATCATTGACATTTCAAACTCATTTTTCATGAATTCAGAAAACTGTCTGCACAAAGCTTCATCTGATCCCCCAAATATTATGTCATCGACATAAACCAACACCATCATCCTTTGATTACTATCGTTGCTGAAATAGATATTGTAATCAACTCCCCCACACTGGAAACCAAGATTCTTCAAGTAATGATCAAGACTTGAGTACCATGCTCTTGGTGCTTGTTTTAGCCCATACAATGCCTTCTTTAACCTATAAACTTTTTTCTCATCCTCATGAATGAGAAAACCATCTGGATAATTAATATATACCTCCTCTTCCAGAACTCCATTCAAGAATGCAGATTTGACATCCCTATGGAACACTTTGAACTTTCTTTACACTGCTACAACAAAAAATAATTTGATTGTCTCCAGCCTAGCAACTTGTGAAAATGTCTAATCAACATATATTCCCTCTATCTGGGAGTATCCCTTGAACACTAGTCATGATTTGTTCCAAATCACTATGCCATATTCATTCATCTTTTTGTGATAGACCCATTTAGTCCCGATGACATTCTTATCTGCTGGCCTTGAAACAATCTCCCATATCTGGTTCTTCTCAATCTGATCAAGCTCTTTATTTATATCCTGAACCCATTTTTCATCTTCAGTTGCATTGGAAAAAAATTTCGGCTCCACCTGAGATAAAAATGATGTTTGCTGTAATGATTTCATTCTTAGAGTCTGAACTGGAGCTGTCTGATCTCCAATGATATTCTGCCTATCAATTTCAGCTCGACTCTTTGGCTTCATTGCAGACACATACTTGACACTTTATTGTTCATCATCAGTATCTTTTTCTGTGTCAGCCTCTACCACTTCTACTCCCCCTATGTTTCTTACCTCATCATAACTTTCATCCATAAACTGTTCACTGGGTCGTTGAGTATTCTGTTCATTTTCAACTATAGTGACATCATTGCTCTCAACAATTTTCCCAGCCTTTTGTTGAAGCATTTATATGCTTTTCTTTTCCCTGAGTAGCCAAGGAATATTCCCTCATCTCCTCATGACTCAAACTTCCTATGATTTTCTTTGTTGAGAATGAAACACTTACTCCCAAAGATTCGAAAGTATTTCAACATTTGATTCTTTCTGTACCACATTTCATACAGAGTCTTCCCTTCCTTCAGACACAATAGAGACATGTTTGAAATATAGACCAATGTCAAAACTGCTTCCTTCCAAAATTTCTCTGGTAGGTCCTTTTCAATAAGCATCATTCTGGTCGTGTTGTTCATGATCCGATTTCTCCTCTCAACCACTCCATTCTGTTGGGGAGTTCTCACTAATGAAACTTGATGCCTTATCCCATGTTTGTCAAGATAGTATTCGACTTGACTATTTGTGAATTCTGTACCGTTATCAGTATGAAACTTCAGAATTTTCTGCCCAAGCATTATTTATTATTCCCTCCTATACTTCTTTATACAATTGAACACCTCTGTCTTATAGGTAATGACAAATACCCAGACCATTCTGCTATAACCATCAATGAAAAAAAACATAGTACCTTTTCCCATTTATGGATCGTGGTGAGATCGGTCCACAAACATCAACATGAACCAATTCAAGCACTCTAGTTGATTTCCGTTCCTTTGGCTTGTATTTCATTCTGATGATCTTCCCTTGTTGGAACATATCGCACGTATGAGTGCGACCACGTGATAATTTGGGAAGGTCTCTAGAAGCATCACACTTTACAAGATCTTCCGTAGATGGTTGGAATAGATGACCAAGTCGCTTATGCCACAACTTTTTTATTCCTCTCTGGATAAAAGACATATATATTCTTCCCCACTTACAAGGTAAAGATTTACCTTTGTCCTTTTTCCCTATAGAATGACTACTCCATCTTTTTCTTTCACAACACACATCTTCTTTGTAAATCGGATAGAGTTCCCATAGGCACATAGTTTACTGACACTAAGCAAGTTATGACTAAGATCCTATACTACCAAGACATTAGCACGTCTCATTTATTTTTCCCCAAAAATTGGGTTTTCCTAAGCCAAAAATCTTCAGGCCTTCATCGTTTCCAAATTTGACAACTCCTTTGTCATATTTTATGCCTGTAACAAGATCCTTATTACCTATCATGTGAGAAGTGAAACCACTATCAAGGATCCATACACCAGAGCGATCTGATACCTTAAGGGAAATTTTTTCCACCACAGACTTCTCATTTTCCTTCTTCTTGGTCCATAATTTTGCCTTCACACTCGGCATGGATTGAGACTTCTGTTCTTTCTCAGAGTATGATGGACAAGCTTCATCTTGCAAAGACGCAAATCTGTTCTGCATTTTTAACTCACTTGTTGGTTTATTGATCTGCTTCTTGTGAACATTTTGATTCTGCTTTGGAACATTTCTTTGTATGGTCGAAGTTCATTACCTAGCCATGTTCCCAAATCCTCCGCACCAAAAATAGTGTCCTTCGAAATATGTTCTAGAAAACCATTCTCTATTTGGCTGCCACCTCTGTTCTTATTCCCTTCGGTATCTCTTGGATATGGAACATGCATACTGTGAATGTGCCATATTTCCACAACAATAACATCTGATATAAGGTGAATTCCTTCGTGTTACTTCATTAGTATGAGTTCCCCCTTGGGATCTCTGAATATTCTGATTCTTCTTTGTGCCCAAATCAACTTTAAATCTTGGGACGGGTTCTTGCGGTCTGACCTCACCCGCCACAAATTTATGCTTCTGATCAAGTACTGAATTAGCCTTGACATCTGAGCTCAATTACTGCTTCTTTCCTGCTGAACTACTAGGCTCCTCTTCTATCTTTTCAGTCTTCAGAATGAATTGCTTTCCTAATAATGTGTTGGGAATCAAGGGATTTTCCCAGTCTTTAACTTTTCTCCACAGACCGACAACTTCTTCTTCAAGCTCTTCGATACGCTTGAAGCGATCTTTCACTTTTTTATCCAAGCCATCGATCTCCCTTTTCTATTCTTAAATCTTGAGCTTATACTCACTAACTGATTCTGAGTTCTCTTGTGAAGATAACTTGAGTTTCTCAATTTCTTCAATTAACTCAGACTTCTCTTCTTCCTGCTGCTACATATAGATTTTGGCATCATGAACAACTTTTTAAGTTTTATGTGTTTTGGCTCTCCAAACATCTATCTCCTCAAGAGAAGCCTCTAACTCAGCTTGCATATCAACTCTTCCCTCAACTTATTCTTCTTCATCATCACTTTCAGTTATGTTCTTCTCTTGAGAACTACTGATGACTGCCACCATAGCTTTTTCTCCACGATCTTTGCAATTTTCAATCTCCTCTACCTCTTCAACCACAGACTCGTCTGAATTCTCTATTTCTGGTGAAAGAAGATTCTTCTTCTTGAAGAAATTTCTCTTGAACTTCTTCTTCCCTTTCACATAGGCCGAAGATCTCTTCTTGAGAATTTCAACTTCATCTTCATCATTTTCTTCTTGAAACTTTTTAGGGCACCTTGCTGCAAGATGTCCAACCTTTCCACATCGAAAAAGGCAAGTGGAAGCTTCCCTTTAAACTTCCCTTTTTCTCTTTGAAGGCTTGAGGAGAGGAATGAAATCACCTCATCTGTCTCTTCTTCTTCCTAAGAGTCTTCAATGGTGAGTTTCTTCATGGACTTAAAATTCCACCTCTTTGGATTTACCTATTTCCACAGCGTCATTATCATCATTTCTCATTTCATATGCAACAAGGGTGTTGTGCAGGTTATCCAACGTCATCTCTTTTGGGTCTTTATCTTCCAAGACTGAGACTTTCAGATTAAAACAAGGTGGAAGTTTCCTCAAGATACACTTCAAAATCTTTATATCTTCAATAAATTCTCCAAGACCTCGCATGTCGTCCACTAGAAGATTTACCCTATTGAAGAACTCATCAATAGACTCATTCGGGTTCATTCTCAGATCTTCATACTTGTTCCAAAATACTTGTAGCTTTGCCTCTCTGACCTTTGTATCCCCTTCATAGATATTCAATAACTTTTCTCACATGGCATGTGATGTTTTGAAAGACATCACCTTTGTATATATATGATTGGATAGGGCACCTCCTAAGTCATTGATTGCTTTGGCATCAACATCCAACTCTCTACACTTAGCTTCTTATGATGCAACACTATTAATATCAGCTGTTATTCCATGCATTGCTGCTGTGAACATATCCATTCCTAATGATCAGAAGTAGTGTTTAATCCTATCATTACATAGCTGAAAATTTTTCCTGTCGAAGATCGGAATCCCTTTATGATTGGTAACCTCTATTAGAGAGTTAATCACAGATAATAAACATTCCCTCTGATACCAATTGTTAGGTCCACTAGGCTGAATACCCTGAGAGGGGGGGGGGGGGTGAATCAAGGTATGAAAAATTTAAAATTAAAGCCTGTTCTGATCTTGTTTCACTATTAAGAAAACAATCTTCTCTCTCCTTCCCATTGCACAATATAAACAGAAAGTAAATCATGCACACGACACATCAATTTTTGCTTGGTTCACACTCACTAGGCTACATCCAAGGAGAATACACCGACAATGTGCTGATGTACCAAATATACTAAAAGCGCACTTCTGTTTACAAAGTTTGGGATAGATCACTTATATTCTCAGGCTAACTGCCTTTACAAAGTTTAGGGTTAGCTCTCTGCTTTCCCAAGGGTCACTCCCTGTTTCTCTCTCTCTAGCTCACTGTTGGTGGAGAGGATCACCTTCTTCCTCTTCCTTTGCTCCCTGCTCTGGAAGGAATCCACTCACAGTTTATAGACTTGTAGGTCTCTTCATTATCACTAATGAATGCATCCTCTATTGTATTTAGATGCTCTGTTGAAGTTCAACTTTCACCCATAGATGAATTTCTCTTTACACTGAAGGTATCAGGCAATCTTCCAGCTTTTACGCTACCCCGAAAAGATGGGCGTCCTCCAACAACACCTGGCACTCTTCTCCAAACCCAGTGCGCATGTCCCAAGATGGAGCAAAAGTCTTTGGCGTTCAAGTCAAAACAGGTGCACAAGTCCACCTCAACCACTTGCACGACACAACCTTCTTCAACTCCAAACTTGCACGATACACCTCATTTTACACCCAAACTGATTTTGGCGCGCAACTAACAACCAGCGTAAAAATAACCACCTAATGTGCAACCTTCACTTGCGTGACCACATACTACTTGCGCGATCACCAAACCTGCGCGATAGGAGCTCTGAATTTCTCCAAGTGTTGAGCTCATACAGAATGAGGAGGGATCGACCTGTATTTATAGGAATTTGGACACCCTACGCGAAGGCGCGCAAGTCTCCCCTCGATGCACATGTTTTGGGGCACAATTATCTTCCCCTGCAAGTCACTTGCATGACCCACTTCCAAAATTGGGCACCCTTCTCCCTTATCCATATTTTCATGTTCTGATCTTGAAAAACAACAGGTGCGCAAGTTTCCAATCCTCCTAGGCACAGACGCGGAAGTCCTTTCTCGGCGCGCAAGTCACTTGCGCGAACAACCAAATACTTGCGAGACCCTTATCCCTTTTCCATATTTTGGTGTTATGATCTTGAAAAACACATGGAACGAAAGTTTCCAATCCTTCAAATACACCGTGTTCAATCCCCTTTGCCAAAAACCACTTTTCTTCATTTGTCAATTTTCAGGCCCAAAAATTTGTCAATCACTGGAAAACAGCGCCACCTTGTATCTGTTCTTTTTATACCTCCTCCAGATCATCCATTCCTTTGTCAACGTTCTTTAATAAAACATTGATCGTTATCCACAGCTCTTGAACTCGACATGCCACCATGAAATCCCCCTTTTCAACAAATTTTTCTATCATGGTTTTCTTTGTCAACAATCACAACACATATGTCCACATTGTCAACAAACACAATCACCTAAAAAATGCTTCAATGATACCTTGATGGATTTTTTCCCAACATATACAATATAGGAAAGGAATTGAGAACACTATGGTTGATAATTTGAGTAGGATACATTATGAATTTTTCCTAAAAATTCCTTTTTTTAATCTGTTATAGTGTTTTTCCTTGGGGAGAAGTTATATACTTCTTCCATTTACAAGAGACCATGATTTCCAAATATTGTGAATTACTTAGCTACTAAATTTTTTCCTCATTAGTCTTTAGAATATAAGGATAATAAACTAATTTATGTTTAATAAAAATATGTGTGGGATGACCCTTACTTATGGAATATGGAAAGTGATCTAATTTTTAGGATATATATCCTAAATTCTAATATTTCTTAATTTCTGAAATTTTTCTATAGTCTGAGTTGTGGTGGTCACTTTATTCCTCAAAGAAATACTAAGAAAGTGTTATATTTTTGTCTTTTACCCCTATATTTTAAAATATTCTCATGAGTTTTGTATGACTTGTAAAATTTTAAATTCTAAGGAAACATTTATCGAAGGCATGAGATGCCAAAAAATTCATTTTTTTACGATTTCTTTGATGTTTGTGGAATATATTTTATATTAACTTTTCTGAATTCCTTTGGATATTTTTACATCCTGATTATTGTAGACTATGTGTTGAAGTGTATTCATGCCCACTAGGACTGATGATGCTAGAGTGGTGTCCCTATTTTCCAAGTGTTATATGTTTTATATATTTAGGATTCCAAGGCTTATTATCATAGACCAATGTAATAACTTTTGTAATAGGAATTTTTAATCTTTTCTGAAATGATATAGGGTTAGTAATAAAGTGTCTACACCCTTTAATACTCAAACTAATAGAAAGGATGAAGTGTCAAATATAGATATTAATCCCATTCTTTAGAAAAAAGTTAACCTGAATATGAAATATTGGAGATTAAGGCATGCTGATGCTTTATTGTTGTATAGTAATTCCTATAAGATTAAAATATGGATTTCACCTTATAGGATTGTTTTTAAAAGATCTCTTTATTTTCCTATTGAATTAGAGAATAATTATTTTTGGTCTGTCAAATCATGCAATTTGAATTTTTTTGAAGCTGTGAAATAAAGGAAGCTTTGTTTTTAAGAGTTATAAAAAAATACGGAACAATTACTATGAAAATGATCGGATTTTTAAAGATAAATATGTCAATTCTTGAAAAATAAATTTTTAATAAATATTTTTATATTAGATATAAATTGCTACTATACAACTTCAAGATGAATCTTTTCATAGATAAATTTCATTACTAATGGGTTGGCCCTTTTATTGTAACTGAAGTTTTCCATTTTAGTTATATGCATATTAGAGATTCCGTGATGGGTATTCCATTCATTATTAATGGAAATAGGCTCAAATATTTTTGGTAAGGTAATAAGAAATCTCCAAAGGAGGAGTTCCTATTTTTAAAAGTTATATATCATTTAATAATCTAGGTTGTTTCTTACCTTTCTTTTTCTTTGATTTTTTGGAATAAATTTGGGGGAAGGTACTAACCTTTTGTAGTATTAGGTTTTTATTTTTATTTATTAATGTTTATTTATAGTAAATAAAGTGATCTTGATGAGAAGATATTGTTCCTATTTTTCAGATAAGTAATTGACTTGGGGATTCTCTCCATTTTATCTTCCTATTAGAGTGAAAGTTTTACGATATAAAATACTTAAGGGAAGCTAAAAGTTGAAGAAACTTGAATAATCCCCTTTAATTTCTAAACTATGGTAACATTTTACTTGATTTGATATTTTATAAATATAATGTTAACATTTTTTCATTTTTAGAAACATTGAAGCTAACTAGAGGGTCTTTTTCAAAGTAATGAGGGGGGAATATTAATAAATTTAAATGAGTAAATAGTGATTCTATTTCTAGGAATTCATTATTTTTTAATTCTTCTTATTTTTATACTTTTTAAATTATTTTTGTTGTTTTTTTCTCTTTATACCATGTTTTTAGAAAAGAGAAAAAATTGAAACGAAATAATTTTTACATACTAGATTTTGTGAAGGAAATTTATGGTTATTGTTATTAAGTTAGTTATTTTTGATTTTTTTAGTGATAAATATTATCTACTTTATTGTAAATTATTTTACAATATTACTTAAATATAAAATTGTATAAAAGTATAACTTTTTATCATATTTGTTAAAATTTTTACTAGTAGGGAACAATTTTTTCTTGTTATGAGTTGATAATGTTTTTTTTGTGTGCGGAAAAATACTTTAAAATTTATTATAACCCTTCATTAATGATTCTAATCTACTTAATTTCTAAAAAAATCCAAAAATAAAATTAAATTTACATGTTTCTCCACCTTGAATCAATATTTGGGACAATGTTATTTTTTAGTGTGGGGGAAATAGTTTTCAATGATTTGAACTTCAATTAACTAATTACCCATTAAAACCCATTAAAAATTTTCAAAATTTTTATTTTTTTAAATATCAATTAGAAATGTTTATGTGGGTGATAATTTTTATATAAAATAAAGGATATGACTCTACTTCTTAGAAGATTAATTTTTAGTACCTTTTGGATTTAATTGGAAAAATATTTATCTTACCCTGTTAAAAAATTATCTCTTGTTAACATTTTGGGAAAATTTTATGCCAAAATTATTGTCTTTGAAATTTATTTAAAATTTTATTTTACTCATAAGATATGGATCCAAATGTATTAAAAAAAATAAAAATCCTATTCCAGGTTCAGTTTATCTTTTTCTTAATCTTTGGATTCTTTCTTCATTATCCGTTGGATAAGTTATTTATCCAACCAATAAATTTTTACTCCACACCATTAAATAGTGAGTCATTTTATTATGAATTATTAAACTATGTGAGTTTTTTATTCTAGAGGGAAAGATATTTTTTGAATTCTAGTTGAATTCATATTAATGTTTGTTAAATTCAATTTTAAATTTTCAATTTATAATATTTTTTTGTAAAATAGTAACCAATTTCACACTAGGATCATTAAATTCGATAGAGAATTCACATTTTACTATTTGAGAGGATTTATGAGGGAAAATATTTATGAAAATTAATTCTTATTGATATTTCAATTTTTTATTTTTAAGATTCATTTTCTTCTAATGAGTTAGTCTGGGTTATTGTTTGAAAACAATCAAAGTCTTGGTATTTGAGAATTTGATGTGGTATTGTTTTATAATTTTTTTGAAAAAGGTTATGGTATATTAATATGTTTTTATGGTGAGATGTGATTATAAGTAATATTTTTTAATTTTTTGATGAATTATTGTTGAAATTTTAATATTATTAAATAATCATTGGAAATGTTTCTTTTTTGCATTCACTATTTTAATATTTTAATATTTGATTTTTTTTTATTTTATTATTTTTCTATTTGAATTACTTATTATTTCATTCTTTGAATATTTTATTCTAAATTCTCATTTGGAATTTTCATTTTATGTTTTTAAATTTATTATAGGTGCATTATAATCTTAATATTTTCATATTTATGTTTCCACATTTTTCTTTAATATATATTATTTTAATTTGACTTATAATTGTTTAATTGTTTATTTATTTTAAAATATTAATTTAATATGTTAATATATTTATTCTTGAATTTATTTATTTTATTTTAACTTACTAAAATACTTATTTTTAAAGCTCCAACATAAAATCTATGTAAGTGAATTTTTCGGTGCATGAAATATAACTTTGGTGTAGGATTATTTTTGGAATTTTGGAAGCGATGTTGCATAATTGATTTTTGAGAAATAACCATGTAAGTTAATAATATGTAATAAAATTCCAAAAACCCCATAAAATATTTTATTTAGGTTTCCACCTAAGATAATTTTATTATGCATGTAATAATTTTTTTTGAAGTGCTTCTTAAGATAAAAATCATGTAAGATACATTATCTTACTCATTGTTGGAGAAAAATTACTGAACCAATTCTGGTGCTTTGAGTTTTTAGATGAAAGAGAGGATTTTGGCTGTGTTTTATTGGATTTTGGGATTCATTGATTCAAATTTGTATTGAATGTTAAGGAATATCAAAGATGAGATCCAATCGATTAAGGGAGAGTTTGAACATTGAATTTCTAAGGCACTAAGAGTGAACCTCAACCTAATGGATCTGGAAAAATTAGTTTTGAGATGAAACTATGTCGAAGAAACCAAAGAATATGGGGAAGATAAAGATTTAAATAATTTATGGTTATCCTAGTGATATTTTGGAATAGAGGAAATCAAAGATGGAGAAATTGAATTTTTTGGAAACAGTGCTCACATAGGATTTTGAATTTAGATGAATCAAATTTCTAGTGCTTCAGATAACCTAATGTGATTGTACAAAGAGAGACTACATTACACCTGAGTTTCACTATGAAACATCATGTTGAAGTCAAGGATGATGACCGAGCAGAGCCTGTTAAATGTAGTTCAACCATAGAGGATAATATTTGTAGATGAAAAACCACTATTATGAATCAAATGAGTCCGAGATGTGGAAATATGAATCTTGGTTTGACATGAGGAGATATAAAATAAATAGATTTATTATAAAAAATCACCCTTGAAAGTTGATTTATCTATGTCAAGTGGGATCCCTAGCTTCCATTGATGATCTTTAGAACAAATGTGAACAAAGATTGAAAGATAAAGATGAGAGCAGATATGAGTTTGTCTACTTTGTAGGTTTTGAAGATGAATATTGTGATCGATGCTTGAGCAATGCATCATTTATCTAAAAATATGGATGGGTTCATCTGAGTGTTTGTGGAATAATTTATATTGTAGGAGATATCAAAAAAATTTCTTAACTCTCTAGTGTTGTTTAATTTCTAAGTTTGATTTTCAAAATTTTCTTGAGTTGTTTATGGTATGATCCTTATTTTAGGTATATTGATGAAGATTATGTGGTGTCATACTTTTTATTGTTATGGCAGAGAAACTATTGAATATTTCATGTTAGGTGTTCAAATGAATGTCTCAAGGGAAGTTCTGGTCATTTTGAATTTATATTAATGTTGTTTGAATAGAAATTTAAGTTTAAAAATTATGCGAGAAAGGATGTTCTGAGGAGATCTTTGTTTTGTGATAAATAATATAGAATTGGTGGCTTTACTTATTAGTACATGTCAGAACCTTGTGTCATAGTTTGGATCAAGTGAAGTAGATTATGATAGACATGTGGATTAAAGGATATTGGAAATAAAATAAATTAATTTAAGATATAAGTAAAAGTATTGGTGAATTATTTTTAGTTTTTTAGATATTTTAATTCTCATATGTATGAGGAATGAATATATTACAAAGTCTTTCTAAAGGAATAGATGTATTAAGTTAAGGTAAGGGAATTAATCTGCGTAGGTGGATATCTTGAAAGAAAGAAGGTGTTTTTGGAGTCTCTAATGCTGGTTAAAAATTAAAAATTAGCCCTACGGATTTTGGAAAGGGAGAGACAGACTCATAGAGAATAGAGATGTTGGAAATAGAGAGAAATAGGGTAATTCATTGGATGATCTTCTAGATAACTATTTATACTACTGATGCTAATGAAGATATAGATTAGATATTAATCTTACACCTCACTGATGTCTGGATAAATTTGTAGTGGATGAAGCAAGGGTATTATCATAGTAAATTATTTATGAGTTTTCATCTCTTTTATTTCATAATTTTAATTTTTTCCAAAATTTTGGATCCTGAAATTTGATCACCTATTGAAGTTTAATTATTCTATCACTTTGTTAATTCTTTTTCTTCCATTTTGAGAAATTCACATTCCTTATTAAGGTGTGATGATATTTGAATATGGATTGTTAGTTCAAAATGAGTATGAGTTTTAAGCTGATCATATTTGTTTAAATTTATTAAACATTGATCAAAGATTATGAGTATGGAGGGAGTTGACTATTTCATTACTCATGGTGCTTATTCTGTGTATTGATCAAATCTTACAAAGAGGGAATCTATAGCTGAGATTTTGGTTGTAGACTTTAATTTAATTAAATAAATGAGATGAATTTTTATTGATTTAAATCTATGCATTGAGAGAGTTATAGTTGTTAAATATTTTTAAAATTATGAAGAAATATTGATACATAAAAATTTATAGTTAGTTTTCTTCTTATTCATTATATTTAATTCACTTCTAATTTTTTTCTTCTTCTTTTATCTTCAACAAACATAATTAATAAAATTAGTTTAGTTTCTTTATTTCTTTCAATTTACAATTAAAAATATTAGAAACTTAAAATAATACTAATAATAAATCATTACATTGAAACTACTATAGGGAAGTCTCATTGGGATACAACCTTGGGTTCTGCTTTATTACAGTTTTTAGGTAAAAAACTTGAAGTAGGTTTAACTTGACTATAAAAAATAGTACTTCAGTTAGCAACATATTTCTCAAAGCATCAACTAATTCATTCCCTTTCTAGGTGTATATGCAATATAAAAATTGAATGTATAAATATACTCAACACCACATCACTATGACAAGTTGAGATACCTCTGAGTTAAAAATATACTTGAGTCTCTTATTATATGAATATGCTATAAATTACTCCCCCAAGAGATAGAAGTACCAAGTTTTGAGAGTGTGTATCAAAAATTCCAAATCAAGGTCATGGGTAGGATATTTCTTCTCATGTTTTCATAGTTTTCTAGATCCATAGGCCACAACATATTTCACCAATATCAAAAAAACATCCCAATATTGTACCTGAGGTGTCTTAAAAGAAATCATACCCCAAACTAGTTCCAGAATAATTTTAACTGAATACAAATAAAAACACACATTAAGTTACTAAAAAGATACCTAAAATTTATCATTCCATTCAAAAATTACTCCGTTATGGTTTAATTATTTCATAAGAGATGTAAGATTGGATAAATCATGAAAAAACCACTTGTAATAACCAGTAGATCCCAAGAATCTATGAATCTAAAATAAATTTCAAGGTTTCTCTAAATACATTACTACTTATAACTTTTTAGGATTCATTAAGGCACTCCTATCAGATGCAACATGGCTTAAAAACTCTACTTCTTAGATCTAAAACTCACATCTAGAAAGATTTCCTTACAAAATACATCTTTTCATATTTTTGATAACAAAATGCAGATGAAAACTATGTTAATCCTCTAACTTGGAATACCCAAAAACACCATCCACTAAAACACCTTCCACAGAGTCTAAGAACTGATGAAATATATGATTCATCAATGCCATGAACACTACATGATCATTAATAATACCAAATGGTATAACTGAATATTCATAATTCCCATACCTACTCCTAAATATAATTTCAGTAATACCCTCATATCAAACTCTTAAATGATAGTATCCCAATCATAGGATAATTTTAGAAATCCATTAGTCCATTCTGATTTGTTTTAATAGATCATCAATCCTAGGAAAGGGATTCTTATTATTAATAGTCACTTTAGTTTTTTAAATAGATAATGGAAAAACCCCTTTTTTATTCATGAAAGAAACCATTTTTTCAATAGGGATGAGAGGTAACCATTGATATGACTGAAAATCATAGCATATAGGCAAAGAAAATGACCTGAAGACCCTGTGCTACAATGCACCTACAACACCCCAACATCGACTCTCTAAAAACCCACCAAGATTTCTCCATGAGTGACCCCCTTGAAAGAACATGGGTTGTTATCACCATATCCCACTGTGTCTCCACTGTAGAAGAGGTCTCCACCACCAGGACTGCTATGTCACCCAATTCAGCTTTCGGTAATCAACACAAAGATAGATTCTTCCATATACCTTCTTTGTAAAGAGAACTGGTGAATCCTAAGATGACATGATTAGATGAATAGAACCTTTAACCTCAAGATACTCAAGCTAAAATTTAATTTTCTTTAACATAGTAGGTAATATATAATAAAATGGAATGGAAATGGCATTCTTCCTCAAAAGTAAGTCAATAGAAAAATCAACTTATCTTTATGGTAGTAAACTAGAAAAATCAATAGGAAAAACCTCAGGGTACTCATCCACTATAGTTGGAATATAACCTCTTAAACATTGGTAAATGACATCAAGAAACATTTTTGATAACTGACACAAGATCATTCCATACTCAGGAACAACATGACCCACTCTCCCAGATCTAGGATCCTAGTCAACCTGAAAGATGTGAGTAACCCCATTGGGAAATAATAACTAAACTCGATGATTGTAAAAATTGATTTATAATTTAAATTTAACTATATAATCATGCCAATTTTGAATTCAAAGATATCAATATCAAGAACTAGAAAGTCCCACAAAAACCCAAATTCAGAAATCACAATTGGGCACTCAGAATATTGAAAACCCTAATCATTTCTTCTTCCCAAGTGAGCTTAAAGATCCATCACGAATGACATAAGTTTAGAGAGTAATATAAACATTTCTATCAACTTAAATGATATAAAATAATGAGATTCAATATATTAATCAACTCTAGAACCATAAATAGTTAAATGAAAACTATAACACTCACATTAGTCGACCCTGAATAAAATTCTTATGGTGTATAATCTACTATATAAATAAATCTAGTATCAAATCCTCTCTGAGATTTATTCTTAGTGTGAGCATCCCTATTTGTATGAGAATAAAATTCACCAGATTTTGATACATCAAAATAATATCGAGAGTATTTGGAAAGACTAGAAAGAAGTCTTCTTAATTTTTTTACATTCTTCTATAAAAATGATTAAGATGAATATATTATCCACAATGATCACATACCATAGGTGATTCTGTGCAGTTAGGCTTAGTATGACTAGGTATCCCACACTGATATCAAACTACCTGATGTTGTCATAAAGAATCCCCTAAAAATGGTCACAATGTAAACCAATCACCCTACTTTGCTTCCTTTTCTAGATAAACAACACACCAAGAATACCCCCTATTATAACTAAAACTCCACCTAAACCCATATTCCTAGCTATGTACTCCTCAACCATAACTTCTTTATCAACCACCTTAGTAAATGTTGGCATGAACAAGAGAATAATCATTGAATGAATATCAACCCTCAAACCCATATCAAACCTCTATGATTTAAAGTAGTCATTAGAAAAAAATATCAGGTGATAGGTGAACAAAATCAGTGAAATAAGTATAATTCTCTATAACTAAACATTCCCCTTCCTCCAAGGTCAAAAATAACTAGTATTTTCTACTCAAAACATCTTAGGATAAAACTATTTACTGGAATCATTTTTGAAAGTGGTAATATTAGATCCTAATATCACCTATTTTTCATAATGGATTATAACCATTTTCTTTTCTATCAATAAATAGGTGGAAAACCACCTTTTAGTCTCCTATATTTTCTATAAGTGGAAAATCCTCTCAATCCTTTCAATGCACTCTTCAAATTCTTGAGGTCCCTTATCACTATGGAAGATTAGAGAATTATTCTTGGTAAAATTCAAACCATGATACGCCATTCATCCCTAGTTTCCAAAACCGTCTTGACCCAAAGTTTGAATAATGTAGACAATGAATTCCACCTACCTACAAAACTTGTCTCATAAATTCCAATAATAAATTTGGAAGAGATATTCTAGGAGGGATTTCCAATAAATACAAATGGAAACATCCAATTATTTTAAGATAAAATATACAAATCAAATGAAAGAAATTATAGAATCCAAATTAAATCATATAAATAATAAGAATTTAGAGTAACCATAGATTTAATTAATAAAAGACAAAAAAAATTAGAAAATAATAGGTTCATCTAAATAAAATTAAAAATTATGTTCATCTAAATAAACCTAAAGATCAAGCCCAAAACTTGATGAAAATAAATGAACACCCATGGTAACACAATATCCGACACATAATTTGGCTTATCCACCCTTATTAACTTATTACAAAATTCCAATTCTCTTAACTCCCATCTACTAAAAACCTTGAACCAAACCCAGGAAGTTACTCTATAGCTCTGGTTGGGTATTTCCCTTGCTATCATTTTTTAACAAACCAACCTGGTTCGACATGACACATCACCCAAGATGGATCTCCATATGGTGGATATCAATTTAAAATCCAAAACATGTCCCAAGTATAACAGAAGGTAGATACAAAAATAGAGTACAAAACAAAAGAAAGTAAAACCTAACCATGATATATACAAAGTCTAGAAAAAATGGATAAAACTAAAAAAACCAAAAAAGGGTAAAACTAATTCTCCATGTGACCACTCATCACCATCAACCCATATCACTATAAATATGACATAAAAAAAGGGGATCTAGTGAGCTACATTATGTCCTTACCTTTATCTGTGTCCTACAAAACCAAAATTTTCATATGCCCCAAGGCATATAATGGGTGTGAGTAAAATTCCTAGTAGGATACCAACCCGAATCTATAAAAAGTCTATTAGCATGAAACTATTCGTTTTATCTTTAAAACAAAACAATTTTATAAAAAAATTTAAAATTATTTTTTTAAATAATCCTTTGGGTTTATTTAAATAATTTCTTATTTATATATACCATGAATATGAGAAGTACATGAGAGATAGTATAGACAATATAATCAGAATCATCCATGGAAACAGAAAAAGTTAAATATGTGAGAAATTAAAAATGAAACAATTCCATTATGTATAAAACCAAACACAAGTTGGGATCTAGCCTATAGGGATACATACTAGAACACATGAAGGAATGATAATACAGTCATAATGTGTATCCTACCGATATTGAGTTCTACCATAATCCATCAATATCACACTCATAACCCCTAGTGGTTCCACAATCACCAAGGTTTGAATATATCCATAACCCAATGCAACTAAGGTTACAAATATTTTATGTTTTCCAAAACAATTAATTAAACCATGGTCACAATTTTATAAAAATATTTCCACAAGTAAAGAATAAAAACTTACATACTTGAGAATACCTTTTAGAATAAAAATATTCTATAAGGAATTTTATTAAAGACATGATGTGTGTAAAAATAATTTTAAAGAAAAACCCTTTCAAAATAATTTCTCATTCTAAAAATGACACAATTTCCTAAAATAAACCTAATTCCTTTCAAATCAATAAAATTATTAATCCAAATTAAATGAATTTAAAAGAACATCAAGTAAATTAGGATTTATCACCATTTTATAAAGAAACCTACATCATCTAAGAATAAAATCTAGTCAACTTTGAAAATGAATATTGGAATTTAAGTGATCATGTCCTCAAAATCCTAAATCCACAATAAACTTAATCAATTCCCCAAAAAACCAACTAGGTCTAGAAATCATAGCCCAACTAGGTTTCAATGAAATAAGGGGAAGATATATCAAGAGAATATATTTGAAGAGAAGGATAAATAAGGTGTAAATCAAAACATACTTTGAATATATCCACAAAGAAATAAATATAAATTCGAAATATCCATGGATTGAATCCTCTAGAGAGCCAAGGAGGGGTTAGTCCGAGATAATGACAGAGAAGTGCCCACTCTGTGTATTAGTAGTATTTTTTTTGTAAATGGATGTCCATGGATGTTAATGATGGTCATGAAAATAGAAATATTTAATTAAATTCAATATGTTAAGGAATTTATAAAGAAGGATCTATTGGAATGTTTAGTTGAAGTATCTAATATAGGTAACAAAGTTGATGTAACAAATCTTTTCTTTGAAGGATTTGAGTTCACTTATGATTATTGATGATCTATTATTATTATCTATAACATGTGATATGTTTTATGAAGAATCATATTTTTCTATCAACATTATGGTAGTTTAATTATAGAGTTTCCTTATGATGTTTGATAAGAATAATGGATGAAGTTTATTTAAGGAGGTTCCTTAAGAAGTTTTTGAAGTTTAATGGATGGAGGTAGAGAATACTATCAGATAGATTACAGTGGACCAAGGTGATCAGATGGAGTTGATTATATAAAATTGATCGAACGAAGTTGATTGGACCAAGAAAATCAGGCAAGGGTTTCCAAGTTATGTAAATGTCATGTTTGGACCTATGAAAAGGAACCACAATGCTTAAAATGGAGTTGCATAAGTGTAAAATCTATTCTCTCATAAGGGTAAACCCATGAATCGTGTAAGTGTCACTCACCCAATACGTAAGCTACGTAAGGGTCAACCTGAAATAATGAAAATTCATCATAGATATTTCAGTTAATTCTAAGTGATTTTCTCTTTATTGATCAAATATCACAATTACATGTGGATTTGATCCAAAGCTGTTGAAGTTGTGTTGGTATAAGGTCTATATGAATTCCATTAGACAAAATTGTAAAAAGATCAATATTAAAAGTAAAAATTCTCTAATTTTTTTTATAAGTTTTTATGAGGTTTAATATGATGAATGGAAGTAAGAACTCTATTATATGAGTTTGTTGATTCATCAAAAAAACTCAACTAGCTAGAATTTATCAAATTATCAATCATAGGGTTCTTAAAAAAGTTAAAAGAAACATGTGATGATCATCGAATGAAGAGAATAAAAAATGATCATGAATAAGTTTCTGAATCCTCAGATAGAGAATAAATTTATGAATTAGGTTATTAGAAGAAATAATGGTTCTGATTTTTTTAGATAAAATTTTCCAAATGGTCAGACCAATGATTCCTAACAATGTTTGAGGAAACATATAAAGATCATCAAATAAAGGTTCCTGAAGAAGTTTCCAAGCTAATGTGTTAGACTAGAGTCTCTATATAAAGTAACCAAATAGAGGTTTTTGAGTGATTATCATCAAAATAAATCTTCTATGCATGATAATCGAATAATAGCTACTGAGGTTTATAAACATATTGCATCAGATAGAAGTTTATGAGTGATTTCATAAAAAATTTTAGAAAGATATCATGATGTGATTTACAAATTCATGTGACAGAGTTCTATGATGAAATTAGATAAAATGAGTAGAATAAATATCTAAGGGATCAATATATGGATGAAAAATAACAAACATTTGTGAACCCATTGAATAGGCTAAGTTCCCCATCAATTTTTTCTGAATAGACTGAGATATGAAAGGAAGTTGTTCTCGGTATAATTCTCAAAGGTCTCTATGATTTTTTTTAAAGATTTTAACTATGATGATGTTGAGTTGAATAATCAAATTTTCAATAATAACATTGGGATATTGAAATTATAGTGAAATTTTAGGAGGATTTAAAAAGATTCATGATTCAAATATTTAATAAAGTACCTATGAATATTTATTAACTTCAATCTTTTAGGAAGATTGAATATAGTTAACATGTGAAATTTTTTAAGAAAGTTACTGAAAATATTGAATGGGAAATTTAAATTTTAAGTAAAAACCACAATCTAAAAATGAGGACAACCACTACCTATATAAATTTGTACTATTGTATTGAGAAATGTGGAAGAGTATCATGAATGTGCATTATGCTGACAAATTGAAGAGCTATAAGAAAGTTTTGGCCACCATGCTTGAGAGTAATTCTCATTTAAGGATGCAGTTTCGTGTGAAGAAGTACTGAATAAAGTAAAAGGAAATGGATAGATAAAAATAACTATATGAATATGTAAATATTATGATGAAGAAAAGAAGAAGTAATGATCAGACGTACAAGTACTAGAATGAAGAAGACATCTAATGGATATTTAGCATCATACGAATAGGTAAAAATTGAAAAGGAATAATAAGAGATCTACTAGATATAAAATGAATTTTCCTTATAAATTGGTGATTATAATATGTATAAAAAAGGTTTAACCAAATGCTATACAGAGATCTTATCATTTGGTATTAGATGTAGGTTGAAGAAGGATTGGATAAACTTTCACTAGATGAATTAGCATCATAATTATAAGATCATACGAAGAAATCAAATGGATAATGTCATAAAAAAGAAATCAATTAAGAAAAAATGTTTCTTTACCACTTATATACAAGTTAAAAAGTGAATAAGTGGATTAATAAAATAATTAAACACTATGACATATAATAAAAGTATCATCTAGTGGAAGACTTTATTGGTGTTACAAAGTTCCATAAGAATAAGGTTATGACTTTTTTAGTGGAAGTATTAAGAATCAGTGAGAGGATATAAGTTAGATCAGGTAATCACTAGTCTAGGGAAGAAGGATTGTTTTCTTATCCCCCTTCTAAAGTTTAGGGACTCACACATAGGATAAGGATTGTTTTCTATCCAAAACACTATCCTTGGAATCTCTTTATCGTGGATAATCCATGTACCATTCATCAACATATGTGACAAGGACTAGATACTCTTATTTAGTAGTGAACCCTATAAAAATATCACGTGCCATATTTTACTTGATTTCAAATACTTGTAGAAGATAGGGAAAATAGAATAATAGAATCAAGATCCAAATAGGTCCAAGGGGGTAAAGGGATAAAAATTATAATTGGATAAAATGTTTCTAACCCTGATTCACCCCCTCTATGTGTTTATTATATCCTAAAGTGGTCCTCTTAATTGGTATCAACGAGGGGTTCACCTCTATTGGATTCTCTACAATTTAGTTATTATGTATTGAATATTTGAGATTCTATCCTGTATTCACAATGATTTAAAATTTTAGAAAAGACTTAGTTATCTCTAAGAATAATTCTATTTCTACTAAGACTATGATGAACAATATAAATAAAGAGAAAAGAAATATGAGGAAGTTATCCCTCTTACCTGTAGAATATAAAGATTAGTTTCTCCATACCATGATAAAAAACATGATAACCCTATCTTGGAAAGTAAAGAAAATGTAACTAAATTTTTCATCAAAGATAAAAACAATATACCTACCTTATGTGATAATGATTTATGTGAAAATTCCTATATAAATTTTCCCCAATAAGAAGATCTTAGCATAATTGGTGAAGATGATAAATCTAAAATTTCTGAAGATATATCAATTGATAGATTAATATATATTTTTCATTGTTTTCCCATATAAATAGTCTCTCTTGTTTGTAGAGTCATTCAAATTATATAGGAATAAATCACCTAGCTGGAAGAAGAAGAAGATAACATAGAAAAATATTTATAAGGAAAAGTTATAGAATGTATAAATCTCTCCAAAAAATTTGGAGCATTTAAAGAAATACAATGGAGGAAATTGAAATAATTTCATTATATTTTTAATAAAAATGGTTCAATTTAGTTGAAGAAAAATAAGGATTCAAGACGAATCTTAAAGAAAAGAAGCTTTCATTTGAAGAAATGTTGAAAAGTAAAATTGATGTCAAAGATTTTCAATTGGAAGTAAAATAAAAATAATAAAAGAACATGAATATTTTTTATAGAATAATGTTAATTTACATTAATAGGATTTTTAATGAATTAAGAGAAGATTATTATGATTTAATATTAGAAAAACACACTAAACATGAAATGTATTTAATTGGAACTTAATTTTGTCATTCTTGAGAAGTCACATATTGAGACTTCACAAAATATTGAGAAAGTTACTTCTATTATGCATTTTTCAATAGATGATTCTAAGGTTAAAATACATCCAACATATAATAATAGGATCATGAATTCATTTTATGATATATCTCGAGTATATGTGAAGAAATATGTAGCATCAACATCATATTGTAATAATGTTTCTCAAACTATTTTTACGTATAGTGTAGGATTGAAAACAAAATATTTATATGTAGGGATATGGAAAGAAGATAACAAATTTACCACCATTTTCAGAGTGTATAAGAAAAAGAGTGTGTAAGTTGGTTCCCCTTGTAGATCCCAACATGTTGTAAAGAAGACCTAAAAACAACATATAGAAGAAATACAAAGATATGGTTTGTGGTTTGATGTTGGTACTACAATAGATTTGGTCATTGTGATTCATATTGTTGGAACAATCCTTTAAAATATAAAACCCAAAGAATACCTATACCAAGGTGGAGTAAGCTAGAGATAAGGAAAGAATATCCACAATGTAAGAAAAAAATTAAAACATCCAATGGTTTTGGAATGTTTGAAAATACCTATGATGTTGGAAAATATTTTGGTCATATGGTTGGTTCATTTTCAAATTAACATGTATCCAAATAAGTTAGGAAAAGAATACCATATAAGTAGGATAATATATAATAAGAAACTTCGGTAATTATGCAGAGTAATTTTGTAAAAAAAAGTTCCTGAAAGTAAATTTTAATTAATAAAGATGAGAAGTTCTTGGATTATAAATACAAGAAGTTAAAGAAAAGTGCTACATGGAAAAAAATAAGGATGAAACTTAGAAGAATCCATGTGGAAAATCCAAACTTTATTAAAAAATTCATAATATTTTTTTTGTAATCAGTTCTTAAGATTCAAAGATAATAAAGAAAAAGGAAGAAACATAAGAAAATGATAGTGTAAAAGTAAAATAAAATATTCCATATAAAGATGAAGAAGTTATCTATGTGAGGTATAATATGTATGGACATACGTTTTAATATTGTTCCATAACAATTCCAACATAAGAAGAATTTTTTAAGAATATGTAATTAAAACCAAGTGAAACAAGTTCCCTAAAAAATATTAAATAAATAAGTTTCACAAAAAAGGAAATTGAAGAAGTGATAAGATCTATAGATACTTATTCAAAATTGATGTTCAGATATACAATCATAAATAGTGGAGTAAATTTAGAAACCTGGTTGATAAAATCATCTCAAACTTTATGTTCACTTTAATATTCATAAATAATCCACCTTATTCACTTACCCTTTGTATTTTATATTTTCTATCTCAAAATAGAAAATTGAAGTTGAGGCATGTACTTTGGGAGAGAACCTGAGTAGGAGGTCTGATTTCCAACTTTGGATAGAAAATCTAATTAGGTTACTATCCTTGAATTATTTCTCAATTGGTATTCAAATACAAATTTGATAGAGGATCATCCTTGGCGAAGCTGTGGAAGTTTAAAAATATGGACAACCACAATTTGAAGATCCATTTGTAGTATTCTCTACATTAGAATATCATGAAATATATTCTTGAAGATAATCCCCATTATGAATATGTTTAATTGTGTTTCCCTTGAATAGGATATAAATAAATAAAGATAAATAACCGATCGGTGTGTCACCGATGGTTGACACCACGATGACGTGCTTCCACCAAGACGCCACCCTTAGGATCTAGACCTGATGGGTCCAGGGCGTGCCAAACACTAAAAATTTGGCAAAGGGATAGACCAGGAGGGTCTGGGCCATTACATTAGATACCTCTCGAACTATGATCATCCTCGAGAATCAAAGATAGACCCGAAGAGAAGAGAGGGGTCCTAAAAAACACCTCTAAAGATACCTCTCAGGGATAAACTACCCCAAACAGCCATACCAAACCCAAGGATCACATTGTCCCAACACATAGATCAGGGGGTTCTTTCCTCCATGTCAAGATACTATCTGCTTTGGGAGGCACTGACTCACCCACATGGATTTAATTACATGCACCTTAATGCATCTTGATTAGGGATCAGATCCTCCCTTCCCCACATATCAGGTCTTTTCATAAACATTCACTAGGTACTAAGAGCACATCTATGCATCCCGTTCCTAGGTACTCTCTTTGAGGCCACTTTGCCTCCACAACACACGAACCAAAGGGATGGTTTTTCCATGAAGCACTTTCCCCATTCAATATTTGATCCTCATTAGTCGCTCTATGAATGTAGCATCATCCCCTATATCTAACTCTCCCCAGTCAATGACATGGGAGTCATCGCATTGATATTGAAGAATATGGGAGACATGGAAAATGTCATGGATCCTTTCCAATTTAGGTGGAAATGATAGACGATATTCCACCTCATCGACTTTCCCCAACACTTCAAAAGGCCCGATGAACCAAGGAGAGAGATTACTCCCCTTTCCAAACCATTTCTACCCATGTCGAGGGGAAACCTTCAACAACACATGGTCTCCAACCTCGAGCTCCAAGGGCCTCCTCCTATGATCGGTATACAACTTTTGCCGGTCCTAGGCTACCTTCATCCTCTCACACACAAGTTGAACCTTATATGTTGTGCTCTGCACCACCTTTGGGCCAAGAGAACCTGCCTATCCAACCTCGGTCTAGCACACGGGCGAATGAAACAGACTCCCATAAAAGGCTTAAAATGGTGCCATTGAAATATTAGAGTGATAGATATTATTGTAGGAAAACTCTACTATGGGAAAATGTTGTTCCCATGATCCTCCGAAGTCCAAAATACATGCACGTAGAATATCCTCCATGGTCTGGATGGTTCGCTCTGTCTGCCCATATGTCTGGGGGTGGAAAGTTGTGATAAGGCATATTTGGGTGCCAAAAGCATGCTGAAATCCCCTCTAGACTCCTAAGGTAAACTGTGCATCCCTATCCAAGAATATGGACCTCATTACTCCATGCAACCACACCACCTCATCTATGTATCTCCGTGATAAGGCATCCACCAAACTTGACTCCTTTATCGCTAGGAAGTGAGCTGATTTCGTCAATATGTCTACCACAACCCAGATAGCATCACAACCTCCTTGAACCCTGGGTAGTCCTATGATGAAATCCATCGATATGTCATCCCACTTCCACTCGGGGAAATCTAATGGCTTCAAAAAACCTCCTGGGACACGGTGTTCAGCCTTCACCTGCTAACACACCAAACACCTTGCCACAAAATACACCACTACCTGTTTCACCCCAGGCCACCAAAACTATTACCTCAAGACTTAGTAAATCTTGGAAACTCTAGGGTGTATATCTATGAGTTAGTTATGAAACTCACAGAGAAATCCCTCACGCATCTCCTCTGGTACAAACAACTTCCCTCAGAAAAGAATCTGATTCTGACCATCCTCCACCCACCCTTCCTGAGCATTGCCTTGGTTAACCCGAGTGCGCATCACTTCACTAACTAAGTCTCCCCACTGAGACTCATCCACCTGCCACAACATAGAGGACTGAACTTTAATCTAAAATAGACAACCTCTACCACCATCCACCCTTGCATCTGGGTGTAGGGCAGCCAACTCCTCCATTGCCTTCCAAGAATCCACAGATTCCTGAACAGCTTCCCTCTATGACTTCCTACTCAAGGCATTAGCCACAACATTCCCCTTACCTTCAATGTAAGATATCTAGAAGTTGTAGTCCTAAAGAAACTCCACCCAAATTCTTTTTTTTCATGTTCAGGTCCCGTTGGGTAAAGATATGCCTCAAACTCTTATGATCCGTGAATACCACAATGTGCTCCCCAATGAGGTAATTCTGCCACAACATCAACGTGAACACTACCGCTTGAAGATCTATGTAATGGGTGGCATAGTTATGCTCATGAGGATGTAACTACCTAGACCCATAAGACATCACTCCCCGCTACTGCATCCGAACACACCCCAGGTCAAGTCCAGAAGCATTGCAAAATACCTCATACAACACCCCTTCCTCTGGAAACATGAGAACTGGAGCATTGACCAACCTTTAATTTAGATACCTGAACACTGCCTGAAACTGCTCACTCCATACGAGGGCTTGGTCCTTTCTAGTCAAAGCTGTCAAAAGAGCTATAACTTGAGAGAAGTAGGGCACAAACCTCCGATAATAGCCTGCCAGACCCAAAAAACTGTGAACCTCCATCACATTATTGGGTGTTTTCCAAGAAATAACTGCTTCAACCTTTGATTGGTCAACTGATACCCCTTTCTAAGAAACCACATGTCAAGGAAATGCACTTCTCGTGTCATGAACATACACTTAGACAATTTCCCATAGAAACAGTGGTGTCGAAGGATTTCCAAGACCATATTGAGGTGATTAGTATGCTCCTCCTCTGATCTTAAGTAGATAAAAATTTCATCGATGAAAACAATGATGAACCATTATAGAAACTCACAAAAAACAGAGTTCATGAGCCCCAGGAACACAACATGTACGTTTGTAACACCGAACGACATGACTACGAACTCAAAGTGCCCATAACTACACCTGAAAGCAGTCTTCGAAATATCACTATCCTTCACCCATAACTAGTGATACCCAGACTGTAGATCGATATTAGAGAACCAAACTGCTCCCCTCAGCTGGTCAAAGAGATAATCTATCCTCATGAGAGGGTAATGGTTCTTGACTGTTACCCGATTCAGTCTCCGGTAGTCTATGCATAGACTGAGACCACCATCTTCCTTCTTTACGAACAAGACCGGAGCACCCCATGGTGACATGCTAGGTCAAACAAAACACTTATTCATCAATTATTCAATCTGAATCTGCAACTCCCGCAACTCAAAAGGCGCTGTCTGATAAGGATCCATCAAAATCAGATGAGCGCCGAGTTTCAAGTCTATCCCGAACTCAACATCACGTCGAGGGGGTAGCATCAAAACTTTATTAGGGAAGACATACATGAATTCACTGATGATACCCCAGACTTCCACCATCTTTGTATCAGCTAACTTCCCTGACAGCTTAGCTAACAAGGAAAGGAGGGGATCCACTCACCAGCTACCTTCATAGAAATCCTACTCACCAGCGAAAGTCACACGCTGGCCATCCTCGTCGGAGAACATGACTCTTCTTCAGAAACATTTGATAACAGGGTGTACAAAAAACAACCAGTTGATTCCTAGGATGACATCATATGGATGTATCTGCAATAGTAGAATATCCCTGCTAGAATTATGTGGCCCTATCATCAGTTTACACCCTCACAAAACATAAAATAAGTCAGTTTGACCTTCGATTAGTGTAATAAACACCAAGGGAACTGGAAGTCTCTCAACATCTAAACCCCAAGCATGAGCCAAAATGGGTGCAACAAAGGATTGTGAAACTCCAGTATCAAACAAGGCATATAAAAGAGTACTAAAAAAGCTTATCATACCTCGAACGAATTTCAGCCCTACCGGAACTGCTGCCTCTATGGCGTGTAACTGCCCATGCTGAGTTCCTCTTCCCCTCGGCTAAAAACCGCCTCCCAAACCATGCCCTGGTTGAGGTCACTGAGGAGTGCCCTGAGGATGGACTCCTCCTATAACATCTTCTCTTAGAGGATCGGGAGATCGCTCTCCCTACTACTGCTACTGCTGATATGACTTGGTTGAAAGCAGCTGCTGCTGAGGTGGGCGTTGAACCTGCCCACCCCCAATGTACTATGCTCGGTCCGGGTAATAATTTCAAAGGTTCCCATGGATGTTACAGATGAAGCACCTTAGTCCTGGGCCTACAAGGAAAGGGTGATGACTGGGAGATCGAAACTGGATGTGCTGGGGCCTGCACCCCACTGGTCGAAACCTAGAAGGCCCTAACGTTGGAGGCCTGCTACTAACTGCCTTCCCCTTTGATGATCCCAGTTGGCTTCCCTCTTGTGGAATACCACCCAGCGTGTGAATCTTCTCTACCACTTCATCCTTGTTTTGGACCTCCAAGTACGTCGGTAGGGTGAAGGGGGTAACAACATACTGAAGAGATGGTTGGAGTGCCTCCTCTAAACATATCACCCGAGAATCATCATTCGAAAAAAGTTCTGGAGAAAAACAAAGGAGATCTTTGAACTTGATCCTCAATTCCCTCACTAACATGATTCCATACTGGAGAGAGAACAACTCCTGCCTATTCTCACCCTTAATCATGGAAGAGAGGAATTCTACCCAGAACTCATTCTCGAAGTCAGTCCACGCAACCTCAGCCTCCCTCTTCTCCCTAAGGTAGAGAGTCCACCATTGACATGTTGCTCCCCAAATCTAGATTACAGCCAAAGGAACCCAGTTCTCTGTCAGAGCCCAGATCAAGCTGAAAGCTATCCCCAGATCCTCGAGCCAACTCTCTATCTCCATGTCCGAGATGCTGCCCTCGTACTTCCCGAGGGTCTACCACTGAAAGGCATGAAGAATCCTCTACCACTGATCATCCTCCTCCTCTCGATCAACCCTCTAATGGTAATCCAAAATAGCCTCTTGGGCCTCGATCATCCTCACTACTCATGGTCGTCGTCCAGACGCCATAGCTGCAATGTAAAAAAGGAATGCCTAATCTTGAGTAGTGTAGAAGATTGCTTTTAAATTTTTCTAGACTTATTCATTTTAAATCCCAAAAATACCCAAGAAACACAAGAACACAAGTCATTATGATTCATGTACCTTTCCTAGGGTCTCTATCCTATAATCATTATAGCATCACTCAGTCATTCAGTAGGCCCAGAGTCCTTGCATCAGATCACAAGGGGCCCTAAAATCCCATGTCCTTTCAAGTCTTCCGTGACCTATTTCACGCACCAAGATTTCCTAACGCTGTTGCCCTAATTTACCATTCTATCCTCAATGTGCCTAACTCCGGAATCTATCCTATCCCTCGACATGCCTCTGATACCATTCTCTCACGACCCGCCTTCACCAAGATGAGGTAAGGGATAATAGATTGCCAAACCCTTCCTTCCTCAAGCTGAAGGAGAGATAATGACCCCCAAAACCTGCCTTCAATAGGTCCTGGAGTGGTGACTAGCACCAAGGGTATAGAATCACACACAAAATTGAAGGCATTTACCTTTTTATTTATTAAGATTGGGAGATAAGATAGTAAATCCCAAACAACACCAAAACTGGGGGTAGTGGTAAATCCAAAACAAACCATTCCCATATGCATGTTCCAAAAGTAAGTGCTACAAAGTAAAAGGAAACTCCAAAGGAATGTACCCAAGAAAGGAAAAACAACAATAAAAACTGTCCCAACATCTGGACAAGTAGGGTCCAACATGGTCCTCGAAGTCCTCCTGGAAACCTGAAAGAAGTTTTATATACGTAGAGTGAGTATACTGGTATACTCAATAAGGAAAAACAAAATCTCTTGTGCACAAGTGGGGAGACATACTAATGTGTTGTGAGAAAGATATAACCAAAGAACCTAATAATAAATCTATCCACCCAAACCTCACTAAGGCACACTACCCAAATAACACAATTCAAGTAAATTAATAATAAAACACATCGATGTTTGGGTACCCAACACCACTTTCCCCCTGGTTATTGAAGATATCATACACATCAGACTTCTCCTGACATTCTCACTGCAGTCCCATTGCCTCACCCCACCCGCACACACCTAGGCTATCACAACTACACATCATGCCCATAAACACCTGGACCACAACAACCAAACGTAACCACACATGCACACACTTGGGCCTCATCCTGAAGGCACTTGAGAAACCACCTGCCCACACACACCTGGGAAAACCACCACCATGTACCTTGCCAAAAGAATCTAGGGCTATAATGGACCTCAGGCTATCATATCCTACCTGAAGAATCTTGGGATACTTGTGAAAGGGGGCATAAAAGGAGCTAATAACCATCCACTCATAAGAGTGTGGAAAAAAACAACCCCCCCATGAAATTGGGGTGTTAGGCATGAAGTTCTCAACTTGGGTGGGGCACGAATATAAAACATAAGCACTAAACAAGCACTCATCCCAACCACAAACACCCTCATTACTATTCATTCATAAGAAGTAGATCAACCACAAACATTTCATAACTCATCCTGGAAAACAAATATCCATTTAACCCATTCTTGTTTTTATATTCGAGTAACTCCATTTAGATAAGTTATTCACTACAGGGCAACTAACACGTATATCCATAAGCTAAGGAAGGAAAAACAACCAAACAATAATTTAAGCATTCAAACCCGATTCTCTTGTAAAGTCACAACAACAAAATGGATCCATGAGATCCCTCAAAGTACTAGATCCAAACCAAGCCCCAACATATGGGCATAAGATAATAAGACAACAACTAAAGTACAACAGGGGATCCCATCCCCATCGATGTCACTTCACAAGCATCAATCGTAAATATCACCAGAACAGAGAAAGGGAATTTTCAAATTTGAATATGCAATTCATTTAGTTCCGTATTTTTGTTTGGATAACTAGGGGGATCACACAAGAATTCTTATTCATTGGGCATCCATTTAATCAAACGAGTTTACATGATATAACAGTTTCTATGTTACATCCATTTAATCACATAATTATCCAGAAAAACAGAGGATCATTAGTGTATAAGAAAAGAACACCAACAGACATGATTTTCAGTGGACATAATCCCATAAAATCCACAACATATAAAGAGGGGTAAAAGAGTACCCTGGAAACATCAAACACACCCCTTCATCCCTTAAAAGTCCATTTATTATCTTCATTAAGGCCTGGTTTCATCCATCCTCATAGGAATCATTTTCATACCCACCCTGCATGATACACAGTAAAGAGAGACTAAGGAAAAACCCTACTTGGATGATCAACGATCAAAGTTTCTCTCCACGCACCAAGAACTGTGATGCTTTACTTAATGGGGAGGAACTCCGAGGACTCCAAAAATGAACAGGAAAGGCTCTAGCATAGGCACACCACTCACCTCGGGAAGGGGAATCCAAACACACCAATGGGGAAAACGAAACCAACCAAGAAGAAGAAGAAAATAATTCCAGTGCGATGTAAAGAGGAGAGATCTCAGAGTTATGGGATAAGAATTTTTAACGGATTTAAAGGCGTATCATGGTTTCACCACGTGGTTGGGTGGTTACACACGATGGGATTAATTGTTATATAATTTCTCATTGGGGAGGTGTCCGTAAAAGCTGTGGGTTAAAAGATTTTATTTAAAACTGGTAACACTGACACACAGTATGGGTCCATGAGGGTCTCCCCCCTCTTAGGGGACTTTAGATATCGTTTATGGGATTTAAAAATGACCTTGAACCACTTTAAAAGAGTTTTAAAAAAACTTAAAAGTGAAATTACTGGAAAAAATGGGGATGAAAAACCCGACAAGCCCCCATGTGGCACAGATCGATGTCACACCAATCATCGAAACACCAATTGAAAAAACACCGATCAGTGACACACCAATCGGTGACACACTGATGGTTAACACCGCGATGACATCCTGCCACTGAGATGCCACCCTTATGATCCGGACCTGATGGGTCCAGGGTGTGCCAAACTCCAAAAATTTGGAAAAAGGGATGAACCCGGAGGGTATGTGCCATTACATAGGTAACCAATAAAACGTCTATTTATAATGATTTTTCACCATAATAGTGTAGTAAAATCTTATCTTTATGATTTTATTTTCCTCATAATGTTTTTATCATTCATTCTATTTTGTATATTATTTTTTATTAACATATATATTTATTTTTTAGATCATCACATCGACCTCTATATATTCATCATCCCAGTATTTTTTTCTTTAAAGTTCATAGATCTATATAAAATTTATGCATATAAACAATTTTTATATTTCAAAAAATTTTAAACCTATATTTCTTCTTGAAGTGTTGAAAACTTTTTTTAAACTCCCAAATCATATATATTTTCAAAACTGGTATGGATTTTTATTTTTATATGAATGTTTTATTTTTTTATTATCTGAAATTAAATTATGAAATAAGTGATTCAATAATTCATAATGTTATATTTTATATTATATTCTTCATACCGATAAATTTTTTGATGGTATATTAAAACCCTCAAATACATAATTTTTCTCTATGTTTTTAGAAAAATAAGTATTGATCATTAAAAGAACAACCTGTATGAAAATTATATGAATTAATTTTATCATAACTTGGTTTAATATGAAGGTAATCATACCTTCGTTCATATAATTTTAAGTCACATATTTTGTTACAAAGCCCATCATTATGTTTTAATAAAAGGTGAAGGTATTCATATAATATAAATGTATGTATATAATATAAAGGTATGCATATAATATATATTCTGGTGTTTAGTATGTTCATTATGGTAGGTTAGTCTATGATGGTATTCATATAAATATAATGTTTTGTCTATGAAGTTTCAGTAAACATTTCAGAAAAATTTTAAAAAATAAACTAATTGTACATATTAATATGAATATTCTTTGTTCGTCTTCGATTATCAAGTCATTTATAATTTATAATTTATATTTGGTTTATTGAATATTTGGTGATATTTGTTTCATTTTCATTACATTTTTTTGGAAAAACCTTTTACATTTTAATTCCCTTTTACATAATATTATGTACATACTTGTTTCTGTTTGATTATAGTGCATACCTTTTCAAATTATAGTACTTTGAAATGGTCAAAAATAAGTACCTATAATTTCAGTACCATTCAAATGAAAAAATAGGACCCTTTTAAAATTTCAATAATTTATGTACCTTTTTTTTCATATAGGTACCTATTTTTTATTCATACATGTACATATTAACCTCTTTGGTTCTTTTTTATCATAAAAACTTTAAATTTTATATCAAACTACCTTTTAAAATTTTTACTGTTTATTATTTAACATGTATTACAGGATGCAGATAGTTTCTTCTATCCTTTTTATTATATATTTTGTTAATTTTTTTTAAAATTTATACCAAATGTATATCTCTATGATGTTGGAAAATGATGAGTTTTGTTTTCCAAACAAGATTATTGTCTTCATAGAAAAAATATTATAGATCAATGTTGAAATTTTAAAATATAACATTTGAAGCCAATACCAATCATGTGAAAAAAATACTTTCAAGGTTCTCTTCATTACAATTTTTTTTCAACAAATCAGAGATTTTAACAATTCCACAAACCAAATACTCTATAAATATTTAAAAAATTATATAGTAGAAATAATCAATTTCTATTAACTTCCATTGAAACATTGACCATATACATATAATAAGCTATTATATCTCACTTATTTTCCCATTATTTCTTTACATGTGGTTTTATAAGATGAAATATCAGGGACAATTGATTTATTCAATATAAAAATGATGTCTTTTTCTTAATGGTACATATTTCATTACCCACTATTTTATAAACTGTTAAACTGCATACATGTTTATTGAACTATATTTATTTTTATTAATTTATTTAATTATTATTAACCCACATATCAGTTTTTTATAATTATAAAATAACTAGATTATATTTTATAATTCACAAATGAAAACCATATCTGTTAAATGCACAGTCTTTATCGATCAATGGCCATAATAGTGTATAGATTCACAATGTTATATACTAAATTCATATCATTTAGTGTAAGAATAATAGTGTGTAAGTGTACCTTATTATATACTAACTCTATATCATTGTTTGTTTCAAATACTCTTTTAGTATTTCCAATTCACTTTGTAATAATTTCACATGTGAATGTTGTAATACCATGATAGCATACAATTGTGTAGTTGTAAATGATAGTGTGCAAGTAAATTCACCTCACCCAAAAAACTAATAGCGTGAAGCTGTAAAATGCATCTCACCCAATTTTTTTCTAGTTTTAAATGATATAATATCCTGATAGTTTGTAATTTTTAATTTGTAAGTGGTAGTGTTTGGTTGTAAATGATAGTGTATAGTTGTGTATATTCATTTTCATTTTCAATGTGAATGATAGTGTACGATTGTGCTGTTGTATAATAATTACCATTATATAAAGGTACTATAAAAAATAAAATAATTTATAAAGAATAAAAAATTAATTTTCTATGGATTATTCTTATACTTTATCATTTTCATACATATACTTATGTTTATGGTCATTATTACACTAATGTTTATACCGAAACATAAACAATACATATTTTCATGTTTTCAGTGATTTTTATTTCTTATACTTACATATATACTATAATATATATACATTTTAATGTTTTTAGTGTTTATTTTTTTGATTATGTTTCTATAAATAATAAAATACATACATATTATCATATAATGTAATATAAATAATTTAACATTATGCCTATGTGTTGTATTATATTACAGTTTCTCATACTAAAATTCAATATAAATTATACCAAAATTCTTAACATGAAAAATATAGATATTTGTTTATGAAACAATCACATATACATATAAGAATATTTTATGAAATTGAATCACATTTCATCTATTAATGACATTATTTTTTTCTTACTGAGAAATTTATTACTAGACTTTGATGAAGAATATTCACTTCAAGTTACTCATCAGAGTAATTTATTTTTAACATGTCTAACATGTTCTTAATATTTTTTTAGGTATGATACATGTATGGAATTATATATTTATCCCAAATCTTAATCATTATTGACCAATTATTAAAAAATAGGATCCATTCATCATGGAATCTTTTTAATCAATTAAATTTTCTAAATTCACTATGTGCACATTTAATAAAAAATTTCATTTACATATTTACTTTTAATAATAGATGTTAATGAAGTTTAGGAATAAATTTTTAATTCAATGAAACTATTAATAATTATTGACATTTTTTCCTTTGTAATTATGGATTTTTTTTATTTTTAAAATGATTTACTGTAGTTCTATTATTTTCATTTGGATTTTCCTCATGTATTTCCACTTAAAGTATGTATCTTTGATCTTCGGTCTAGATACTTTGTATTTTAACATCCTATATTATCAACCATATTTCAAAGAATTATAAACTTGATGTTTTGGTTTGTGATTTAATTTCATGTAGAAAATAGTGTTTTGTGAACCTTGGTTCCTTCACCTCTTGATAGGAATGAGTCTCCTCCGTATCTTCGGCTTGTTTGGTTTTTATTTCCCAATTATTCACAACTATTTTGGCTAACTTTTTAGTAATAAATTTTATTATAAAGCTTGTTCAAACTTAATGATCTAATTTTATGCTCCATTAAAGCATACAAACAAGGGTCCAAAATATTCCATCTAATTCTTACGATTTCCACATCATTAAAACCTCTTTTCCTTTGTTTTTTAGATTTTAACCCTACCTAAATTTCAATTTTAGATTATTGCATCATTTATATAATTTCAAATCCTCTTCCTTAATTTTATTCTTTAAGAGTAGTTATTCAAAAATTTGGAAATTAAATATCCATTTCCTCACTTTTCTCTTTACTGAAAGTTTTCCCAACATCTATAATTTCTATTTGTTTTCCTCCCAAAAATAGCTTCCCATGAAGTTCTTATGGTTTGAATTTCATAAACCCTTTTCCTAGTGTATATTCTTTTATTCATGATGTTTTAGTATATTTTTCATTAAAAGAATCTCATAAACACCATCTAATGGATTTCAAATTTCAATATCCTTTACACTTCTTATTGTGATTTCTATGACACACTCCATAAAATGGATTTATTTTGGATCAACATAAATTCTTTCTCCCTTTACCAATTTCATTTCTTATGTATATCTACTTGAGATTTAAAACTATTTAAATATGATTGGGTTTTATTAGAGATCTCGGTAACCATAGTTCTCATACTTGAGAAGTTGTATTGAATTCCCATGATGTGGTCCTCAGTGATTTAGAAATTTTTTCTAAACTTTAATCATTATATAATAACTTGTATTGAATTCCTTGAATATTTTCCACAATCATCTCATTATTAAGGTTATTATTAGTTGAAATTGGGAATTTATTATTATTTATCACTTAAAATCAATTCCATAAGTACATATTTAATTAAGAACTTTTATTATGAATAAGTAACTCTTGTGACTTAATAGGCATATCAAATTGATTCCTTTGAATTTGAGAAAACAACAAACTAAAAATGTTCCCAAAGCTGTAAAACCCTAAATTTCCCATGAATCTTGATAATTCTAAATGTTTTTCCCTTTTAGATGTAGAAGTTAGTGTCTAAGGGGGATAAACATGTTAATACTACTTTGGATAATTAACCTAAATAATGAAATATTTATAGTAATTATTTGGATATTTTCACTTGTTTATAAAAAGCTAGGAATAATATTTTAAGGGTTGAGTGTACTTATAGAAAGAACATAGAGTGCTTGGGGTTTTGAACATATTCTTGAGCATACTAAAGTTTGATATTTTTATTCTTTAAATGGTATTCTAAATGTTAGGATAAATGTTTAAGAGGAATATGGGGTTGATTTTAAGGGGTAAAGAATGTCCAATTCATGTTAAAATAGAATTTGTAGTGATGTTCCTTAACTAGTTTTGTTAATGTGTGAGTTATATGCAAAATTTATATGTAATGAAGTTGTAAATAAATTCTTAAATGGTTACATAGTAGGAATAACTGTGTAATTTTTGGGTAATTAACCTTGACATGAAATATGAGATATTGATACCTTGTTAGAGGTTCTTTATGAGTATCAGGTTGCAAAAATTGTGATATTTAATATAGAAAATGGATTTATATTTCCGTATTGATTTCACATGCTATGTAGTGGGGGATAATTTGACTACATGAATTTTAATTGGTAATAAATGATGTAATATTTTTTGTTTTTAGTGAAGTATGAGATTTTTATCACTAATCATGTTTTTCTATGCTTGATCTATGGTAATGGTCACTTACAAGTGGTTTATGGTGGGTTGAGTTATGAAGTTCCATAGTATGGAATAATTATACCTGAAGGTAATTTTACATTTTTGGAATTACAATATTATTTATATATTCACATACAAACTCATTGAGTTAAAAGAGGGTTTTGTGGTTTTTACTAAGGATTATGTTCTCACTCACTATACATATCACCTTTTTTGCATAAAAAATTTAATACATGATATTTCAGGTAATTGAAAGTGGAATTTATAGTTGGGTGTTAATTTCTAGCTATAGTTTGAAGCTTAATACACAATATTATATATTATTAAAGAGTGAAATATCAACACTTCTATTTTATATTTTAGTTTCATTGCTTATATGTTGGCATGTATGGATTTCCATTGGGTTTAGTTTTACTATTTTTCATTTGTGTGTGTGTCAATATATTATGTAATTCTTATAACATGAAAAGTGATACAAGTGCATAATGATTTGTGGAATGACTTGGAATAATTGATATTGTGCAGAATCATTTCATTTCATCCATTTTAAGTTATCATAAAACAATTGAAAAATATTTGATGATTCATTAAAGGTATTTCTAATGGTTATAAAAATCATTTAAATTCTAAATTATTTTCTTTCAAAGAAGCTTGATGATGTGAGTGGTGTTGTATACTACTATAACTTACAGCATCTAGAGGATATGAGCTTGATCTTATAATATTTTTATTGAAGAAAACCTTAGGTTGGAACTTTCTATTTTAATATCTTTATATCATAGAGGTTTAATCTATGTAATTATTATTACTAGATTAAGTTATTGATCCTTTTCATAAACAACCACATAATGTTCCAGCAACAATACTAAAAATTTATCATAAGTGTTAAGTATTATTAATATTTATTTTAGATGTTTTTAAATGGATTCCTAACATGATGTCATCTTTATTAATTGATAATATTCTATTCAACTATCTTTGAGTCATGTAAAACTTATTTTCTTAAACATTTTCTTATTCTTTTTTTAGGTTCTTGGTATAGTTCAATGTTATATACTTAAAAATTATATAAAATGGATGTTTCATATTTCTATATGTCATCACTATCCCCTTCATATGAAATTTTCCTCTTGAATTGATGATAAATTTTCCATTTGAAATAAAGTTTTGTAGACTTTATTAATTACCATTTCACTATTTATATTTGTATTTCAACCATATTTTTTTGATACATCTGGTAAAACCATTAATCATTAATGAAGGATTGACTTTTGGACATAGGGTTTATGAGATGTGCTACTGAACTATTATCCCTTTTCTCATTCTCTCAAAGATTCCTTTCTTTAAATTTATTAATTTCCATGGGCCAACAATAAAAATTTTATTTTTAACAAAAAGTATTGATTTATAAAGAATTCATGTTTCAGTCACCCCCAAAAAGAGAATGATATTTATAATATGTAATGGTTTTTTGGTAGATAAAAAAATTCTATCTTAGAAAAGTTATTTTTATTTTAAAATATACCATTATCTACATGCTCAATCATTGGATTTTTTTGATCCAATATTTTTAGGTGATCTGGAACACACACATCCAATCAAAGGGTTGAAATTGTTTATACTCCATAAAATTAGAAGTGATATTGTTAATAATCCAAAATAAGAAGATGATATTGATGGGAAGGATAGGTACTTGAATCTAGCTACGAGTTACAAAGTTACATGGAACTTTAAATTTTTGGTGTCATGCTTGGGTTTGAATTCTAGGTTAGTATTACATTCATAAAATTTCTTTTTAATATGTTTGACATGATTAGATATGTTTTTAATCCGCAACTTGGATTACATAGAGGGTGATTAGGTGTAAGTAAATCTTTGGTTTTCTATATTTGTATTTTTTTTATCACAATTAGAATCACATATCAATTTTATCATGGTTTGATTATTCAAGCCTGAACTCAAATTAAGGGCATACACATTTTTTTGGTATGGATTCTCTTTTTTCGATTCCATGGTTTCTCATTCTTTAAAGTTATCTAAATTTTTATATTATTCCCATTATGAAAATAAAAAACACATTTTCCCTCCAATTGTTCTATTACAACTATGTTTAGCTATAACCTATAGTAGTATATTTTTTATTTCATATAGAGTATATATCCATGATTATAACTGTGGAAATAACATCCAATTTCCTTGGTTAAACTGCGATTATAGATTTCAATAACCATGGTTCAAAACATGTATTATATTACCAAATTACATGGTTTTAATTATGGTCATAGGGTGTAATTTCCATAGTTAAACGAAGGATATATCTTTTAATTTTCATGCTTTGAACCATGTATATATATTACCTATTTCTACACATTAAACCATGGTATTAGGATCCAATTTTCCTAGTTAAACCATGATTGTAGTTAGGAATTTAGATGGTTTAAACTGTGTCTATACTTGACCTATTTCCATGGTTTAAACAATTGAAATTTGGAAGACCTATTTCAATGGATTTAGCTACCACGATTTTGTAAACCGTGGTAATAATCTATTGCTATGATTTTTCCTAATGGCCGTGGTTCCAAACCATGGGCATAGGTGAATTTTCTAGTTGTGAAACCCACTTATTTTTAATGGTTTATGATATGATGAAATAATGGAATTATTATAAAATATATTTATTTTCCATAGGTTATGATATGATGAAATGTTTATAAAATCCATTTATTTTCATGGTATCTGATATAAGGAATATTTTATGATCTTGTGGAACACATATATATATATATATGATTTTAATTATTTTATGGGTGGGAAATATATCTCCCCTGAATTCAATGCATAAATCTTGATATATCACGAGATAAATAGAATTGGAATGAGGATTAAACCTAGTTCAGTACGGTACAATGTCCACTATTATAGTCTTGAGAGTAAGCACTGACTAATATAATGGTTTGGGGAGTAAACTTATTCAACTTTGATAGGTTTGGTAATGAACCACAACCACTATGGAAATTATTTTATTTTATTATTTTTATATCACAATTACATTTCTTATTCCAATGTTATGCTCTTATGAATCATGTTCTTTGATTTAATTATGATTAAAATCTTATTAAGTTTCAAACTTTATGCCATGACTCAAGATTTTGAACTTTGATATGTAGGGTATGGTTTTCATATGTTATGATTATGTTCCAAAAACATTATTGGAATGTTATGTTTATATATTTAAAATTTTTAACCTTATATATCATATGATCTCACCATTTATATTGTTTCTTTTAACCAGGTTGTGATGATATGTATTACCCATGATATCTCATAAAAGGTTTCTAGTTATGAGGAATTAAGTGGGAGATGACATAGAAATCTTATGAAAAAATTGTTTATGTTTTAAAGTTTCCAAAGACACTATATATTTACAATCATCAAGCATGTCTTTGTGTAATGAAATTAATATTCCTTTAAAAAGATGTAATATATATGTATGAAACTCCTAGGTCGCTATAGCCATCACTTATGGTTGTAAAAGTAGAGATATTCATGGTAGCTGGTCCCATTCATATGTATTTGAATTTTTATCAATGATTGCATGATATTTAAAATGGATTATTTTGAATTTTAGAAATTTTGTTATGTTTATCTAGTGGGTTCTATAAAAAGACATTCATTTCTATTTATTTTTCAAATACAAAATCTGTTTTGGAAATCCTTACACACAAAGTGTTTGTATAAATTCCTAGTTGGATCTTTGACATCATTCCTGAGTTATTAAGTGTGTTTTGGATTATAAAATGGACCAAAATTGTTATCTGATATTTTTTTGGTGTTCTTAGAATTTAAAAAGGGGGAAAACCCCACAAGTTTTTTAAGTTTTTAATGATATTACACATATGGTTTTAAAATTATTATTTAAAAATGATTTGGTAAATAATTTTTAAGAGTCCCATTTATAATTTTTAAAATGAATCTCTATATATAAACCCCCCTTGAAAAATTCCCTATGTATTTTAGAAATAAATGTTTGAATTTTTTTTGTAAGTGTTGGCGATCAAAGAAGGATGTTTTATGTAATTATGTATACACTTGATGGAATTGGGGGTGTTTCTTAAGAAGGAATCGAAGTTGAGGATGTGATTTTTTGTACTCTTTATTTTGAATATTGATATTTATTTTTTATACAAACATATAATTTAATGTCATGTTAATCCAAGGGTAGTTAGGCATGAAAGTTATTAACACCTAATACACTAGTTCATGATCATTATTTTTCTAGTGGCCCAAAGATGGATTTCATTATACTTATGAGATTATACCCTTTGGTTAGACAAGTTCGGGTAATATTAGGTGCTAGGTAATATTATTGTTTTCTGAAATTGACCTTATTTAGTAGTTAGTATATATCTCTCATATAATATTCCCCATGCTCCTAGGTTCCCATGATGTGATGTTTTCATGTTATATATGTTAAAATATTTTAATATTAGAAATATAAATGTTTCTTTTTTAAAATTAGAGACCTAGATTCATCACCCATTTATATATAAAAAAATCATGTTTTAGTTAACTCATTTTCTTTCCCAAAATCTTGGTTTTAAATGTGAAAATCACTATTTTCTTACTTTATAAAGTTAAACCCTATTTTATTTATATAATTACACTTATTTTTAAATTGCATGAAATTGATATATATTTAAAGGGTATTCATGGATTAGAAATTGGTTTCCTTTTAGTATTTTTATCTCATGATTATCATCATTATAGATTTATTAGGATTTTTTGAGATGCAGGGAATAATATTTGTGTTTCAGTTTGGGCTTGGATGGCGTCCAATGAAGGTGATTCACTTAGCTTATAGAGATAGTAGTTGAGGATTTGATTATTGTTTTTATACTTTGGTTTCTTTTTTGTATCATCATTTAAGACTTCACACTCTATAATCTATATCATATTTAGTTTTGGTTATTTGGTTGATGTTGCCTTGCACTACTCATTTTTTTAGATTCAATTATTTTCATGTTATATGTTTATTATTTTATTCCTTTATTTGATTTTCCTATGTTTGTGATTTCTTATTTGAAAAAAAACCATCCCAAATATGGAATGGTCACATTGGGTTTCTTGGTGGAATCATTATATATATATTTATTATTTGGGTGAAATTATTCCCTTCAGTACTCTTTTGATTCCCTTAGTGCTTCTCATCGGTCTGGTAGGATCAAAAACACCTCTTGAGTAAGTCATGAACTGGATCAAGAACTGAGTAAAGGGGTGTACTAGGTTAGTTAATGAAAAAAATGGCATTCGAACCCAATTTCTTGTGATAAACTGGATTCTTGAGTCACCCATGATAATTTGAGATGTCCAGTAGACTTGAGGTTGGTTTATCAGAATTCAAGTGGTTAGTCACAAGTAGGTTCTTGATCACCACCTATTTATAACAACTCCTAAGTTACAAGGGTGACCTAGGGTATATATTTTTCAAATAAAATATCATATCATAGATGTTTTTTATTTTATTATTCCTTATTTGAGTGATTCTTTATATTATTGAGAATTTATGGGTAATTTGGAGAATATCTAATGATTATAGAATAATTTGGATGGAAATACATGGGGGAATGGTTTATAAAACCACGAATAGACCATGAAAATCCATTTAGATAGCTTTTTATGAGTCACATGGTCAACACATAACCTACTAACCTATGTGGTCAAACTACATGTAGTTATTAATTCTCTTAAATTTTTGTGATTTTTATTCCTTATGATTTGGGTTTTATTTGTTTATTATTTTTATTTCTTTTGTATGAATTTATATGTTTATTATGTATTATAAATTATACATTGGTTTATTGAAATTTTATTTAAAAAATAAAAACATTGTGTTATTTTGAGAAATTATTTCAAATTTTTAAAAGGTTATGAGATTTTGAGAAATATTTTATGAATTAAAATGAATTTGGCATTTATAAATGTTCTTATTTGACAAAGAAAAGTTATTTTAAATTATTTAAATTTTTATAAGAATATTTGATGAAAATATATAAGAAATTTTTATATTTGTTTTAGGAAAACCTTATGAAATGATTTTTTTTAAGAATATGTCGTGAAAGATATTATAGAAGGTTATAAGGGACATTTTATAATTTAAATTGGATATTTTTTTTGAAATAAATGATTAAATTTATTTCCTAGTAAAGCTAAAGAATTTCCTCAAGTCTTTATGATTTGATAGATGGGTGTTATCTTGATACTTATTTTTATGCTTGTAATTTAACATCATTTTGAATTTGGTTTTGAGGCATTATTGGATTTTATGGTTTATAAAATGGAATTTTGATATTGACATGTTATTATATTCTTATTTTTTTTTGAATTGGAATTGAGGGGTTGTTTTGATAATTATTTGTGTTTATTGCTTTTAAAGTAAATCCCAAAAAAGTTATAATGGATTGATTTGAGGGAGATATGGGTGGTTCACCATAAGTAAAATCTATGGTTGATCATGATTTATTTGAGTCTTTACTTACATATAACCAAGTTATGAAGCATAGATACATTTCTCTTTTATCCGAACAACATGATTTCTTTTGAGATTTCCAAGATTTTAATCCTTATATTTTACTTTAGAAAATAAATTAATATAAAATATAGGAATGGTTATGTTGCATTATATATATCTTCATCCATTTTGAGCTTCATGAGTCTCTTAATCCCAAGTTTATAACCTCCATGTTTGAGGGTTTGAGTTGGTAGTGTTTTTAAAATCCACTATTAAAAAAAATAAACATATTTACTTTTCCTATGAATTCTTTAATGAATCATTCATCTAATATTTTTCCCTAATTCTCTAAGAATGAAAAAGGTGATGTAATTGTATTTACTCTATAAAGGTGATGGTATGGTATTAGAATATTCTTGTCAATTTGTTGAGTTGGTTCCATGCCTTCCAAACCTGGTCCTGGATGAATCCCTGAAAGCACATTATTTTGAAAAGGGTATTCGACCATATTTTCTATCAGTAGTGTTTCCTATCATCCTTGAAACTTATAAATTTATAGTGGATCAAGACATGAGGATTGAAGCTATCTTTTTAGGGATACTATAATAAATTGATGTTTCCCCTATCCATGGGATTTTGAGGAAGCTCTAGTAAAGGGAAGGTGAAGTAAACCAAGTTTAAGTGGTATTGAAATAACATAAAGTGAATTTCTAGTTTATTACCACTAGACTATTCTAGGTTCAAGGCCTGGGTGTGTCACTAGTGTGGGAAGGACACAATAAGTATTATTATTAGGAAGAACCAATGAAATGTTATACTTTTGTCTATCTCAGTCACCTGAAATGGTTTTTTTTAAGAATCACTCATAAGAAAGGTAGATCAAGATTAACTAGTTCTAAAGATCCATATGTTAAAGATGTTGGGACTGATATTTATATATCAAATATCCAAGATAAATTTAAATATTTTGGTATTTTCTATCATTTTATCCTTTTGGATGATTATTTTGATCGTGGTTTTGTGGGAATCCATTTTTAATGTAAATTTCTTATAGTGAACTATGATTCTTGAGATTGGTTTATGGTGATTCTCAAATTTCATCCCAGTTATCTCTAAATTATTGGGGTTTTTATGGATTTTTAAATTGTTATTATTTATAATGTTTGGGATTCAATGGGAATTTATAATTTGGTGGGGAAACCACTATAGAAGAATCTCTTTCCAAACACGATGAAAAACCCTCCTTATATTTTTTTACTGTTGTTTCTAGTCGTTGGGTTAACCCTTTAACCCTTACCATACATGACCCTTATTTTAACCATTTAGATACAATTATATCATGGATCATATTTTTGATACTCTTAGAGATATTTAGTGGTCCATAACATTTTTATTTAATTTTGGTGGTTCTCCAGTTAGGGTTCTCTTTGTTTTGGGGGCCTCTTGTGAGAAAGTTGGATTTTCCTTTTCCCGACTCTTTGTTTTTCTCATCATGAGACCTAAGGTGGTTTGATATTATATATTATAAATTTTTTATGCCTGGTACACTCAATTTTATCCTGGTGATTTATCCAGGTCTATGAGGATGACCCCTTTAGTTATGTCTTTATTTATATCTTGAATCTTATCTTTTTTAGGTAAGATGAAACTCAAGTCATCGTCTTGAACAACTAGTACTTCTAGTAATTTATGGGTAAAAAGGAATTATGGGGGAAGAATTGTGACACTATAACCAATACTAACTCTTTTATTTTTTTTTTATTTTTGGGAATATTTTGTTTATTTATCTTTCTGGGTGGATTTGTTTTTGAAATTTTGAGTTATTGGGAATGTAGTGCATGTCACATGATTTAAATTTGACTAGTAAAAACCATGTGGAAACCATAAAATAGGCCTAAAATTTTTAATATAGATAAATAAAATGGTTGTAACATGGTTTTTCTGACCATGCAGACTTCCAATGAATATTTCTCCAAAGTCCATGTAGAAGGTGCACAACTGGCTCGCGATTTAGACAATAATGTGTTAAAACTATGCACAATGGTCGGTTTCATTAAATATGGGAATTATACCTTATTGTATTCTTGAATTAATGTCCTTGGGGGATCCCTTTATACCCTATTCAACTCCATCCATCCATGCACACCTTCTCCCTTATTTCCTCCTTCCCCTTTGATGATTCCCAGGTTGTTCTTCAAGGATTTTAGATGATTATTCATGGTAATTACTATAGTCCCCCTTCATTCTTCACCTTCTTTCTCTTTATCTCTTGTTATTATCCTACCATGGTTTTATTGACTTAGGGATACTTTTCACTCTATTATTTGGTTTTTTGTGGTCTTAGGGTTTATGAAAGTTCTTCTTGATCCGATATACCTTCTTGGGTCACATTGATGTGAGTCATCATCTCATATTGTAAAAGTAGTGAGATTAAAGGTTGGTAATTCCTTAAAATACTCTTTGAATTTAGAAATATGATTTCTTGAGATTTTAAATTTTTTATTTAGGTGGTATAAAATTATTTTCTATGTATCTAGTAGGTTTTATAAAAATGAAGTTGTTTCTATTTTTTTGAAATACATAATCTTTTATGGAAATCCTTGCACACCTAGTGTTTTTTATAAATGAATGGTTGGTTATTTTATATAATTAATAAATTATAAAGAGTTTTTTGGATACTAAAATTACTTGAGATTTTTTATCCTAAAAAATGTAGGGGTTATTGGTATTTATAAAGGAGGGTAAACCCCCTGATGTGTTGTAAATTTTTACTGACATAATACATTTTTTTAAAGTATAGTTTAAATATCATTTTTATAAAGGATGTTTGGGAGGAAATTTTTTAATTTTTTTAATGAATTTATAAAGATAAAACCCCTTTAAACACACCCTAATTATTTTATAATTCAATGTTTGAATTTTGTGTGTACATGTTGGTTCCCAAATAAGGGTATTATATGTAATTATGTTCACTCTTGATATAACTACAACTGTTATTCTAAGGGTGTTGGAGGTGAGTATGTGAATTATTTTAATTTTTACTATGATAATTGATTTTTATTATTATTTTTACTAAAATTCATTTAAATTTCATGGTAATAAAAGGTTATCTTGGTGGTATATCTATAGAAACATACTGTAATAGTTTATATTAGTACTCTAGAGAGTGTCTCAGAGATGGAATTCATTCTACTTATGGTATTGTACCCCTCAGTTAGAACAATTGGGGTATAACCAGGTGTTAAATTTTTATTATTATTATTGGGTACCCGTCTTGTTTAGTTTTTCATATATATATATATATATATATATTTGTAAGAGATTATTCCCCGTGGTCTTGTGTTCCTATGATGTGATGTTTTCAAGTTATCTATGTTAAATTATTTCAAGTTTAGGAATTTATATGCTTTATTTTAAAAATTAAAGAACCTAGATTCCTTACAAATTTATATAGAAATAAATAATGTTTTCACTAACTCATTTTTATTTCCAAAAATATTTTTTTTAAAGGAGTAATTCAAAATTTTATTTCTTTGAAAAATTAAAACCTACTTTATCTATATACTCAAACCTGTTTTCAAACTAGCATGAAATAGATCTATCTTAAAAGGGTATGCATAGATAAGTAGGTGGTTTTATAATGGACGATTTAGCTAATTACTATAATAATTCCATGTTTATGAGGTTCTATTAATATATAATCAGTGATATTTGGGTTCCAGTTTGAGTTTGGTTGGAAACCAATTATTGTGATTCATTTAGTGTATAAAGGTAGAAGTTGAGGATTTGTTTCTTTATTAATTTTAGTTTCCTTATTATATTATCATTTTTGACTTCCCACTTCATATTTCATATCTTTTTTAGCTTCCTTTATATGGTTGAATTTTCCTTGTTTTTTTTCTTTCTTTGTATTAGATTATTGTCATGTGTGATGTTTATACTTTTATTACTTCATTTGGTTTTTCCTATGTTTGTGGATGATTATTTAGTAATGTTTCCATATGACATCTGGAATGATCACCTTGGGTTTCATGGTGGAATCACATTCTTTATATTTATTTTCCATGAAAAATCACTCTCTTTATTTCTCTTTTGATACACTTTGTGCTTGTTTCTAGCCCAAGAGGATTTGGATGGTGTCTTAGGTATGTTAGGATGGATTAGATACACGGTCCATGGGTGGCCTACATAGGTTTTTGACACATATTAAGGATCTACTCGCACAACTAGTACAAGATTCAAACCCTCAGACCAAGGAATATTTTCATGATGGAAAATTTAATACCTTTGTCCATATATTTTATTCTTTTAAAAAAATAACTATATTTCCATCAAATATCTCAATTCAGTATGTCCTTAAAATTTCAATGGATCTTCTATAAGCACTCAATAAAGATTTTTTAAGAATTCAAGAATTCAATCTTGGAGTTGCTGCAAAAAAGGTGTATCATGTAAATGAGGAACCCACTGATTTTTATATGGTCATTTAATTTATAGAACACGACCAAGAAGTTTCCAAACAAGGACACATCAGAACCTTTTACATATCAAAAAAACTAGACCACATCAATTTCCATCAGGATCTTATTAATAATAGCTCCAAAACCAATATCATATTAGTAAACACCCACCATTGTTTGGGATATAGTGAAGATGACTTATCAACTTCCAATCTAACAATCTAGGGGAATGATAAGTGGGAGAAAAATAATCTTGGCTATATTAAGATAAAATACCAATTTGAGGATCTCATTTATAAATAAGAGTTCACGGTTGTTTTCCAAGATACCTATTTCAATTCACTATTAGGAATATAATGGCTCTATTTTCATATGGTAGAAACTTTTTTATACTGTCATTGCCTCAAGTACTATATAAATATAAAAATTAGAGTTATATATGGTGATAATACCCCTTTTTAATCTTGTGAAAATGAATTTATTAATTAAATATTATATAATAGGGAGGGAAAGTAGCTGGTGGTTGAAAATTACATTTGGATCACTACTACCAATGGTCTTAAAATTACCAATATCAACCAATTTGTGGAGATTATGTTATTACCAACAATCATATTGAGGGAATCTATCCCAATTTGGAAACTCAAAGGGTTTTGAAAATATTTTTTCAAAAGATAAGAATCTAATTACCTTATTGTTATATAGGTGCATGTCCACTGAGAATCTACCACTAGAAGAGGAAAAAACCAAAACTTATATACATATAAATCTTGAATCTGAGTGTATATATGTGAGGTATTTTATAAATAATATTTTTTCCACACATCTTATGCTCTTCATTAAAATCAACTTCAACCCTCAGAGATGGATACAGGCAAGAGGATTTGGAAAATTTTCTCCCATTCTTATGAATTCAATTGTGGTAGATAAATCTAGTAATATGTAATAAGGATATGTTCTTAATAAATATATTTATTCCCTCGATGATAAAAATACCTTAGTGTCTTTTTGGATCCAAAGAAATTCTCACATCATCACTTTAATGACCCAATTATGCCTTTTCATCATCAAAATGAGTTGACAATGTCCCCACATCATCCCATGAATCTCAATATATCGGCACATCGTTGGCCTCTAATGATAGTGGGGAGGAAAGATAAAATTTCCAAGATACCCATGATAATAATTACCCTATATCTATACCAATAGGGTCTAAAGGCACTTCCTCATAATTTAAAATAGTTGATAATGTCTCCATATTGTTTTTAGGATCACAATATACCCCTTCATTACCCGATTCTAATGATATTAGAGAAGAGTAAGGTGAAGAAGAAGATATTAGATATTCCCCTATAGTATTTGAGGAAGGCATCACTGCCACTATTAACGAGATCTAAAAAGTAAATTTGTGTATAAAGGAGGATCCATAGGTAATGAACCAGGATTTCAGATCATTTAAAATACACACTATGTTTTATAACATTTGTCATATGCTACATGCAATGTAAAAAACCCACAATTTAATAACATAAAATTATTTATAAATCAATAATAAAGACTAATATAGTAGACCATTTAATATTTATATGGTAAATAATTAATAGGATTTAATATTGAAAATGTTTATTTTCAATAAAATCCATTTTCTTTGTTTTATATATATTATTTTGAGCCCTATAATTGGTAGTAATATTTGTAAAAGTGGAAGGGAAGAACCTCATTCAGTGGAGGAATATGATGATTATAATGGTAGAAATCCACTTAAGCATGGAAGTCTGACCATCACTTCAGTTCATAAAGAACTTGAAAGATATCTAACTACTTAGATCAATTTTCAAGAAGGAGTTTAAGTATATCATCCGAGACCATCTACTGACCAAGGGCATGATGAAATGTTTGGTCCAACTTATACTAAATGTGTTGATGAAAAAATAGACAACAATGTGATATCTTCTCTTAGATACACCCATACAAATCTTCTTGGAAATAATGAGGAATATAATGTTGAACCATAGGTTTAGTCTTTGATATGAGAGCAAGTATAGACTGAAGGTGAGATGGATAGTTGGTAGTCTTTTTATGACCCCTCTTCCAACACACTTGTGTTTCTTTTATATCCTTAATTAATAATGAATATTTGAATGAGTTCAAATTATTTTTGATCCGTGTTTTGAAATAATTATTTTTTCTTTGGAAACACTGTGGAATAATTTAGAGAAGATAACATCTCAATGATAGTCACTCCTGTTATCTCTAATTTTGAACCAAAACTTCATCTTAATATAGATCTTATAAAAAATGAGATTAATTATTTAAGAGCCTATGTTCATTATTTTTAGAAAGATCTTTAGGTCATGATATTGAAGTTATACAAAATATTTATAATTTTTGTTTTTCTATCATCAATATCAGTTGCTCCTACTATATCTTCTTTTGTTCCACCTCATTCTCTAATACAATTTGCTATTGGTGAATATTGAATCAAACTAATTATCATATATTAGTTTAAAGTAATCATGTATTACTTTTATGAGACCAATAAAATAGAACGTTAGTGATTTCAAAATAAATTAAAGACCTTGTAACTATTAAGAATAAATGTGATGAAATATAGAAAAGGTATATACACAATTAAAAGGTCCATTTATTTTTATCTCTATAGGATATTTACTATATATGGCCTAAAGAAAATTATTATATCTTTGGATAGTGATCTCATAATACCACCTTTGACCCAAGAAATTAAATATCAAGTGAAGAAGTTAATGTTAATTAGTCAAGTTCTGGAATCCTTTTTGAAGAATAAGGAAGTTTATTTTTAGGCCATGGAGTATGGTTCAAGAGAAGTAAAGGACTTAACTAGGTTACTCGACCCATACCATACTAATACTTCTATTATTGTTCTTAACACCTTACCCATTTCATCATCCCATACTTCTACCACCTCTCGTGTTAACCCTTTTAGATTGTATCCAAGACAATATATACAATATCTTTTACCTATTTCTAGGTTTTTGGTTATTTAAGAACTCTCCTCTACCAATTCACCATAATTAACCTTCCTACCATATCATATATAATAAAAGTAAAGTATCCAATTCTTCCTTTTGAAATTAGAGATAATGTGTCTAATTTTGATTCTGATTGGAGTACCTGATATGATCTATTTTTAATCCTTTTTATATTAGAAATGAAATAATTTGTTTCCATCCATTTCTTGAATTTTTATTAATTTAATATATTTATTATATTATTTACTAGAAAACATTTTTATAATCTGAAAATGGTGTGAAATTTATGATATTTCAATATATCTATCATAATTTCTATTCATACAAAGGGGAATATTATAGTCTCTGTCCAGAAACTCATTGTTTTAATGATATAAAATAATTTTTCATTTATCTTCAATTTTATTTTACCTTTATAAAAATCTTATAGGTTTTATGTTACCTTTATTTATGTAAAAATTTTCCATTATGTGAGATTCAACATATTTTTTTTATCTTTTTGAATGATCTTATATACCCTTATGTAAGTGTTATAGTTTGTTATTTACACTTACACAACATTGTTTTACCCCTACAAAACATTTATTTAACCCTATGTAACTTATTTTCTACCCATACGCAAGATTTAATTTTTTTCATTATATTTACATAGTTTCATTTTACTCTTATGAAAGTATCTTCTTACCCTTACACAAGGTATAATTTTTTTATTTAAATAGATCGTAGATTTCCTTTAGGAATGTGAAAGGTATTACTTCCAATAATTCAATTATGTTACTAAAATGAATAACAAAGTAACCCTATGTCTGATGTGAAAATATTCTCTAATTCTTGAACTAAGAAATTGTATATTGAACCTAACACATGAAGGATTCAACGTACCACATGAATAAATGAAGTGATCACATGTATAAATCAAGTAACCATTAGTAAGTGACTAGAAATTAAGTAATCATAATGTGAGATACTTTAAAGAATATGAACAAAAGAGCATGTGACTGCAACAGAAAGTGACTAAAAGTGTAAGTGAATGCAAAGTCAAGTGACCATAATGAACTAGACTCATTCCATATTAACCATTATTAAGTAAAGTATATGTGATCATGTATAACTTAAGTAGTGAGGAATATTTAAATCTCCAATGAAAATATTTTGAATAATTTTCTGAATATTCTTAGAATTTATGGTTGATAAAACAAAATAATGAGTATACATATTAATTTATGAATATCCTCCAATATATAATTAGATAAGGTTTTCTCTTTAAGAATTATAGATATTCATGTAAAAAGGGAAAAAATATAATAATATAGAGACATAGATGACTTACTCTGACATAATACTTCACTGTGCAATTCCATGACACTCTATTTTTCTAACCTCTCTAGGAAATACTCAATTGTTGTTTTTTCAAGGATAGATTTTAAGGCAATTGATCAAATAAATCTAATCAGATTGAGTTTCATCAAACTACCCCTCTTCCTATATATTGGTCTCTTTGTTTTCAGCTTACTTTTGAGTTGTTTTTTCTTTACTCTTTATATTCTTTAACACATGCTACTATACTATATTAGAGACTGCTATATAATCTATCTTTCATTATTTTACACCTATTGTCCCATTCATAATTATATAAGTGGATTATTGTAGCCTATAATTCCTATGTGTAGTTGTTGTATGTAAAAACACGATCCAGGTAATGGATCAAGTTTATTAGTTAATAAAGTGATTGGTAGAGGGTGATTAATAAGTGGAGAGGACTAGGTCTTATCTTAAGACCAAACATATTGTTTTTAATATGATATGTGATTCTTTATTTTGTTTTATTTTGTTTTTTTGAAAAAAATGTGTTTTTGTTTTAAAAACGTTTTTTACAAAACAATACCATGATTATTATATTTAATTAGTGTTTTAAATAGAGTGTTTAAATTTATTTGATTTATTTAAAAAGTTAAAGTGATTTTGAAATTATTTTAACAAGACTACGATTAAGTATTTGAGAAAAATTTCAAAAATTTTAATTATATATTTATTCAATTTTAGTTTACTTGGATATTTTATTAATTGGGGTAATTTATTCAAACATGTTTTTTAAATTGAAAATATAATTGGAAACTCAATAAACCCATTTTTGAGTTTCCCACACCAAAAAACAACCATAATATATGATTTATTCAGTTTCATTAGTATATTGAGATGTTTTTATATTAATGGAACAAGCCTTAGTTATTAATTACCATACAAATAGAAAAATAAAAGAACATTATTAGTGTGTTGTGGGAATACAACCATCACAAAGTGATGTTTTTTTTTGGTTATCACCCTTGAAAACTGCTCCTAATGGTGGTATTGATGAGTAAATATGATATATATCATACAATTATGATTCAATAATTTAAATTTAATATACACCTTCACCCCTCTCAATAATTGAGAAATTATAATGCTAAACGTGTATATTTGAGGACTCCCTCTACAATGGTTTTTTTTGTTTTTTATATAGATTATACTAGATTATCTAAAAATATTAATTTTTTTGACCATGATAAATAAATTTAAATAATATCATTATAATTTTTATAATGATATTATTTCAAAAGAAATACCCCTTTAACCACACTCTTCAATCGAGTTAAAGAATGTTTATGTTTGGGTTGACTTAACCATCTTCATGAAAAAATGATTTAAAATACGACTATGGATGTCTTTGGGAACATGAAAAATATTTTTATTATAATATATTAATAAAATTATGAATATTATTTGGTTATATAAATATTACATTAAGTATATGAATTATTATTAGGGTAACATTTTCATCCGTTAAGATTACCAAAATAAGCCAACACTAATTCAATTTTTACACAAACAGAAGAAGGAAATATATAATAAATATATAGAATATTATAATAAATGGTATATATTAAATTAATAATATAAGTATAAGTTTCATAAGAATACATATAATGAAATTAATTTGGTTATTCCTGAAGTTAATAATGTGCACATAACGAATATGGAACAAGGTAAGTGAATTCATCTCAATTTCACTTTATTGAGACATATTTCATATTTATGTACCAATTATTATTTAAAAATAATTTATAATTCATAATTGATATATAATTTTGTGAATGATATTTAATTCATGGTATTTGGATTTTAATTCCATTATTTTCCTATTATGGGATTTTCAATTAAATGTTTCCCAGGTTGTAATAGTTTCATCTAGTTTTTTTTCTTTGAGACATATTTTCTTTTACACACCCAATTCCATTTATGTGGGGAATTTAATACTTATTTGAGATATTATATAATGAATTAACTTTTATTTATGATAAAATAATCAATTTTAATCTTTATCTTTCATGAAGATTTGATTTAAATGCTCCTTAAATTTCAAGAGGTTTTCATGACTCAAATATCTTATTTGGGTTATAATTTACTCTTCTTTAACTATAATATTTTAGGATTGATCTATTATAACCATTGATGAATTTATGTTGTACTTTAACCATCTATTTTTGGTAAATAATGTTTCCGAAAAAATTATTATTCCTTTATGATTCTATTGTTTCATGAAAATTCATTTCTGTTAAGAATAATTCTATATCCTTTTAATTGATTTTTAATCCATATCCATGTGTTTTACTTCAAAAAAAATCTATAATTTCTAGAATATAATATTTTTTTACTTATAATGATTCTTTTTCATGAATTTAGTAATTTCAAGACAAAGGTTTATCATTATTTTAATTATGTGGGTTTTCAATAAGGTCTTTTAAAAATGTTCAAAATATTTTTCTATCCTTTCCAATAAAAAATGTTATCATCCATTGCACATTTTATTTTGATAACATTAATATATTTTTCTATATTTGATTATTAAAGGTTATTTTAAAAAATATCTAATTACTTTCACTTCCATTATTGATTTTTTTTTCATGTTTCCATTATTAAATATTCTTTTAAAAATTAAAAGTTTTCAAATTATTTTAACTTCCATTTCTTGAAAAAATTATGTAATTTTCAACTCTCAATGGTTAAAAACTATTTCAAATGTAATTTATTTTTCATATTGTTTTCACTTATATTTATTTGAAACCATTATTTATTTTCAAGGATATTTTATTGAGATCTCTTTCCATTATGGTTTTAAAAATTATTCTCTTTCTATTCAAAAAAATATTATTTGAATGTAAATTATACTTTAATGTTTTAAAAGGATTTTTTGAAAACTTTTTTATTTTCAGTTCTATTTACCTTCAAATTTTTATCTTTTATGAAGTGATGTTTTGATAACCCTATATATGTTTTTTGATGTGATTTATTTTAAAAAATGATAGAGTTGATATCCTATGATTTATTTAGTTCATGTTATATGATTATTTTTTGTGATCAAGATTTTGGTTTCAAATGATTTAATCTATGATGTTATTTTATACCATTTATATATTTTATGAAACTGATTTTATATATATGGTTTCTTTTTTAAAAGGGAATTATTTCCTTATAAATTTTTAACAATACTCTTATTTTTCTATGGGTTCTTTAAGATATGTTCATGATTGATTTTTTTTGGCACATGTACGTGTGGGTGATGATGGATGGGGTCCTATATCACCATCCGATGCATTTTTTTAAGTTTATGTCTCATGAGAATAAAAGTGTACATAATAATATTTGTCCAAATACAAATGACATATTAGAGGATTTATCATAATCCAATGAGGTACACATGAGGATTTATCCCAATCCAATGAGGAACATGGAAGGATTTATCCTTATCCAAAGGGTACACTAGTGAGTTTAACACAATCCATTGAGGAATACATGAGGATTCATCCCAAGATAGCAAGGTATATGGGAGGATTTATCCCAATCTAATTGCTGAAAGGGATGATTTATCTCAAAGAAAAATGGGTACCTGGGAGGTTTTATCCCAATCCCATGGGTACACAGGAGGATTATCCCAATCATAAGAAGGTACATAGATTTTTTTATTATAATTTTATTTTTCTTATGGTAGTTCCACATTTCCAAGATGGTCATAAAATTATGTAAATTTTTTAAAATTCATTTCATTTTCATGAAATTCCATGTTTTCATGAATATTCATTACTTTTAAATTATTCCACACATTTTTATCATGATCACATGTAATATGATTAGTGATATGTGCTTGAGGAATTTCATATTTTACTATGCTTCCTTAATTATGTTTTTATGATCTTAATTTACTGTAACATCTTCTATGTTTTTCATATAAGGAATTTTGATCTTATATTATGACATTTATATCTTCCTTATGTTATCGTCCTTGTTTACAACCTATTAATATATTATATTTTTTTCCCTTACTAAGCATTTGAGATCACCCCTTTCTTATGTTTATAATCCCTAGGTTATGAAGATGATTATTTCATATGATATTTTTAGAAAAGGTTCTATAGGAGCATGATTATTGAGAAATTATTGCATGTTTTTTAAAATAATAACTTTATGTAGCTATTATACAAGACATTAAACCGACCAATCTTTAATTTATGTGACTATTTGTGATATGTACTAATTAAATCATGGTATCAATGTAAAATTTATGTGTGTTTAGCTTGGGTGGCTATACTGTGTCCTACACTGGTTAGCACCACCATGTACTCTAAAGAGAAAGAAACATTCCTCCTTTCAAAAGAAAAACTGGGATTTATTGGACTAAAAATATTCAAAAATTCCAATTTTGGATCTCAATGAAGCTTCCCATCATTTGGGTCTGTCAAAAAATTACCATAAGTTTAAACAGGTAGCCAGTAGTATGTATCATACCCATGTTACTAAAGAGGAACCTAATGTTTACAAATTTATCAAATATTAATTTATTTTGTAAGTTCAACAATCTAAATAGACAACCAATATCATCATTATAATTAAGATGAATTGGTAGATCAAGGTTTTCATTTACTTTAGGGATATCCATTGGAACTACTCGAAGAATGATTGCATAGTTCTGATCAAAGAGCATCTTATTAACAAAATTTCTTGTTTCCAAGCCTTCTCTTTTACAGATTATTATAAATGATTCAAAATTATCTAGATTTCCCCCAAAATATCACACCAAGGGGTATAATACTATCATGTAAATCTCTTTGTCTTGAATACCATCTATACCAAATATTAATGTTCCATGAATCGTATCTTTAATACCAACATAGGTAGAACTATGGGATAATACATTAAAGATTTAGTTGTCAAGTATCAATAGTGTTGTAACCATCTAGATGATCTAGAGATACTTTTCAATAAACTTTAGTAAGATAACTTGAATATGAAACCCTTGAAGTATGATTTTGGCGAAACACCAGGAAAATTTATTGGATTCATGGTGTATCATATTGAAATAAAATTCAACCCCAAAAGGCCAAGGAAACCTTGATATTCCACCTTTAGGAATCCTTAAAGAGTTGAGAGGACTCTAGGTATGTATCTCCTACATTAGTGTTTTTATAGGTAACCTCTACAAAAAGTTATTACCCTTTAAAAAGTTGATAAAAAGGGAGTAACCAACCAATGACACAAGGATTGTCAGATATATTTTGATAATCTTAAAAAATATCTCTATAGAATTAAAGTATTAATTCTTCCCATAGGAGGAAATACAATCATTTTTTATGTGATTAATTTAAAATGATATCTTTGTTATATTATCACTATAAGAAATGAAGCATAAAAAATAGTCTCTATTATCTTAGTAGGAATATGATGGATACTGAGACCTGACACTTAAATATTGATAATAATTTCCTTGCAATAATATTTTTAGTGCAGAGCATGAGAAACTATCTATAACATCATGGGGTCTACCTGGTCCCTTATATTGACCCACTCTAATAAATTGTTAATCGTCTAATGATTTTTGGATGTCTGGTATGGTGGGAGGTCATCCTATGATAGTTTTTATTTTAGTTTATAACATATAAGGTAGTTAAATGACGTGTTTTTAGTCTTACTAATGGTGCACCCTAGGTGAGAAAGTATTCCAGTGAATAAAAAGATCCCTAAAAAATATTTCTTCTCTATTCTAGATGATCTCCTAATATGAGAGATTTATTTTTATGTTTCATCGAGGAGTATTACAGTAAAGGAATAAAAATTTTAAGCTCAAATATTTTTCGAAGGGATTGTTCTCATCCCTCCAATGAAGGTGGTTCTACCCTATCCATTCTTATTGATGGTAGGTAGAATCAACATTGAACCATAATACCAATATTTTATTGAAATCATGAAGTTGGATATTAAAATAAAAATATACCATATAAAAATTAATGGTGACTTAGAGTTTCTGATCAAGTAGAATAATAGAGAATATTACATTAAGAAGGAATTGATCCTTCAACTAGATTATGTATGAGAGTTGTTGGTATAATACCTCTATGAGAAAATGTTGTCTCACATCCTAAGAATGAAAAATTATCATTCCCATGAATTGCATATTGTATCTATAACCTTGCAATGTAAAAAGAGATATGAAATAGTAATTTTCATCATGCAATGTATGGTGGTCTCACATTTCATTAAAAATGAAATAGAAGAAATCAATCTGATCAAAACCATCCATGCTCAAGGTGATCCAAAATACTCTATGGATAATACTACCATTAAATAAATGTACCCAATAATAGATAGTCTCTAAAGTGGAATTATTTTGTTGGACCAAGCCAAGAGGGAAAATATACGACATAATTTAGTAAACATCATCCTCTATAATGGCCTGAATTCTAAAAAATACCTATATAAATGGGATTTATTGGATTCCACATTATATGAATTAAAGGTGGAGATACCCTTTATATTATATAAGAAGTTCATGTAGGAACCTACGGTAATCATCAATCATGATAAAAAATTTCTCATCAAATCAAGAGGCTTGGATACCTCTGGAATGAATGACACAATACTATGGGAATTTCACTAGAAAATTTCATGATTTCTAGATACACAAACTTTTCATCAATTATACCTTGTTTATATTGCATACCACCAAATATTATTGTACATATTGGGGATAGATGTTATGAGGCCAAATCTTCCAAATATAACCAACTAGTTAAAGTACATCCTTACTTCAACATACTTCTTATCCAAATAGGCTGAGGCTCTATCCCTCAACAAAGTTTTTATAGAGGAAATAATAAATTTCATGAAGTCAAATATCATCATCAGAGTTGTTATCCCTCACACAATATTTTTAGACAACAAAACCAATTTATTCTCTCTAAAATTTTAATGGTTGTATTAGGAACACAACATTCTGTCTAATCTCTCATCTTGCTACCATGAAGTTGTGAATGAATAGACAGATTATTTCAATATTACCCTCTCTAATATCCTTCCAAATGTGGTGTACAAAGACAAGAATTCCTATCGAGATAAACTATTAGATGATTTATGGTCTCATAAAACCATAATTTATATTTATACACAATATATACCATGTTCTCTTATATATGGGATAAAGGAATTTATTCCTATCAAGTTCCAACTATCATTACTTCACATCACTATCTTCAATTTTCTATATAAAGGTAAATAATATTAAAAGTGATCTATTGAGTTTGAATAAATATACAAGAAATGTTCATTCATTATGCATAACCTAGAAATACATTAAAACTAGATAGTGCGAGTATTCAATAAGAAATGTCACTTATTTTTCTCTATAAATAGAGAATTGTATCTATCTCTTAGAACTCTAATGATATTAGGATAGAAGCCCCCAAAACTCAAAATAAATTAGGAGGGACCTTATTCCATATAGAAGGTTAACATGAATTGATTCTAATCCCCAATGAAAATGGATAGAGAGAACATATTGCAAATAATTAATGGAAGATTTTTTGAGAAGTATTTTTCATAACTTTACAATGGGTTCACTATGTCTTAGCAGTATTACATTAAACTGTATCGCATAAAGTTCAAGATGCATGACTTTAAACTATAAAAAACTTACATCCTTGTTACATGAAATAAAACTACATGTCAATATCCTTATGACATGATGTAGAACTACATGTCATGTGTTAGAAATCCACCACTAACATATTATCTCAAGCAACACGAATAACCTTATAATGGCATCTTGTTTCTCACATTGAGTATAAATCACACGAGCTTAGTAGTTTTGGTTGATTGCTCGAATTAGTATAATTTAGATGAATCATGTTTAAAAGTAAGAAGACCAGTTTTAGTCTCATGAAATAAAAATAAACAATATAATTTCCTCTATACATAACCTCATATGATATTTTGGAGGATATGTGAGACCTATTCTAATTTCACATGATCCTAATCCATATAAGAGTACTTAGTGAGTGTTTCCATCATCCATATATTGAATTAAACTGAGGTGAAATAATGATAAATAAGAACTATGTATGGATTTATTTCTATTATTACATGATATATAGTGACATTTAAATAGATAAACCCATATATGAGATCGATCCCAATTATATCCCCCAATTTGTCTGGGTTCCAGAACCCTCAATCTAATTATGTAAGGTTCCTCTCCTCACTCAACTATAAGAAAAGGTGGTCCTATATTTTCTCAACATATAAGGACTATGTGTGGTTTTATTCATACTAATATAGGATAAGTTGTGATACTTGGAAATATTATCATGGACCCAATTAAAAATTTAAACCAAACCCCCTATTTCACCTCATTTATTAGACCACTTCACCCACACTAAGTTTTTATAAACAGACCCAACATTGGGGTTTTGATATACCATTTTTTTCATATGATTCAGATTGATAGGAAATACTCCTCTATTTTCCACCCCTCATAGAAAAAAAACTGTTTATAACATCTTATTTCATTAAACCTTGATCTCCCATATACGTGAAAAATATTCCAAAGAGTCCCCCCTTCAATATTGGGTTCTCAATCCATAAACCCATGATATGTTAAAATGGACCCCATATCCATCATGTATGTTGGGTCTTCTCATGTGCATCATATTCCCTATTGACCTTGAATTTGTGTGGAACAACATAAAAATATGACTACTATAACTATAAATCATGTTATACCCAAGTCCTTATCACATGACTTTATACTGTATGACATATGGTATTTCTTGTATGACCTTAAAATAATTAAAGGAGCCTACTCTACATGTCTTGATCTCATAGTATGAGATATATAACCTTATAGGATTCCCCAATGCATGGATTGTTTGTACCCATCAGTTTTTTTCTAAGAATAAAATGCCCCTTTAGACAATGAAACTACGTGTGTCTTGATTATCATATTATGGGATACGTAATGGCACTTGAAATTTCTATTACATGTCCAATTTAAAATCCCCTAGTATTCAATCACATCTCAGTATATAGTCTCATCATTTACCTTTTGTCTTGTTTCATTAGACTCTACACTGAGATTACACATCCCTTATATATCAAAACTCCATATAGATTGATTCTTATTACTTAGTATATATAGTGACACCGAGATCACTTAGCCAAGGCCCAAAACAAGATTAGTTAAATATCTATTTTATCTTGATGATTAGATCATCAATATTCATATTGATTTTTTTCATAATGAGTTTAGTACTGAGACATATCCATCTTTTTCTAACACATGATCTCTATCTATGTAATAACTTTAGCATGTAATTGTACATATACAAACCTATGATTATATCAAAATGTCCCTATTTTTTAAGTCATAGTCATAAAAAATAGTCCATGTTATGTGATGTTAACCTTTATGATCAGTGGTCCATCCTATAAGACCTTAAACCTCATAGATTTACCTATCTTACATGTAACGACCTGAACCTGAACACCCACCCGAACAATGCTAAATGGGTTGGGTGTTACTACCTTAGGTGAACCTACCTGAATGCCAAAGGCGTCCAACTAGCAACGAGGGTCTTATAGGTATAGTGGGGAGGCTATACCCTCTCAGAGGATAATAATGGTACTTTCCCAAGTATAATAATAAATATGCACTAGAATAAACAACTCAATAGACTCGAACCAGACCTACAGAGCAGAAGGACGATCAATATTGATAAACATCGGAAGTAATTAATATAAAAAACATCAGCGAAAATAAAAACAACTGCATGCTGATCACTTGTAACTACTACTGAACATCAAACATGCATCCAAGGAAGGTCATACATATCCATATGTAAAAGGGATCCAATGACTAACCAACTGTAGCTAAAAAATAAGTAATCATGATGATATAAGATTGAAAGAAAAACAAAGTAAACTCTAGCTAGGTAAGACCTCAAGGTCCATACCATCTCCATGCAATAGCTAATGCTGTCCAGCTCCTGAAGCTGACCTCTTTCCTGCTCGTAAATCCGTAAAGTCAGTACGCATCCCGAAGCTCCTGTGAAGGGTGTGAGACTATTAGGATATAACCAATAGTGCATACCTAGTATAAGTGTTTGAACATGCATGTATTTATAAGAAAAACAGTAAACAATACGATGCACAAGTATGCATAAACTTCACTAGTGCTCTGCATCCACCATGAAGTGTCACCTGCTTCGACCAACGCTGGAATCTCTGTCCTGTAACCCGGCACCTTGTTCCCCCTGACACAACATGTCCCAAGTACCTACGTCACGAAGGCACACCCAAGAGATAGTAACCCAATAGAACGTCTATGCATGTCCTAAAATAAGTAACCGGATGGAAAATAATATTTTCCCTTAAATAAAGTAACTAGAGGGACATCGATGTCTGCCCTCAAATAATGTAACTGGGGGGACAACAATGTCTGCTCTCAAATAATAGCGAGCCTCTGCCCCCAACCCAATAGACTCAATTATATACTCTAAAGACTCCTCACCATCCATGTGGCTTCCAACGACAAGCACCCCCAAACCAAAAGTACCTAAACCGGAACTAATGTGGGCCTCCACCCACATGAGGGGTTAAAACCACCTCATCACAGAGTCTTTCTGTGTGCACACTATGCAAAGTTCTGGGTGAGCGGTAATCACAAAAGTAAGTTCCCAAGCCACAAACTCTCTGAAACCTCGTGCCTCTATGACCATGCTGCTCAAGTCTGATGTCCTTTCCATCCAAGTAACCTGGGCCATGCCCAACCTGACAGTCACACTGCCTCAAGCCGACGCCTATGATGCCCAATCCCGTGGTCAGAACTACCCAATGTAACCAGGGTCAAGCCCAACCTGTGATCATCATCACTCAATAATATCTGAACCACACCCAACACAACCATAATGGTTATAGCATATGTAATTTATAAATTCCATATATAATCTAAAGAATCACTTCTAAACAGTTTAAATTCACTAACCAAGTGTTGTCCCATACCAGCACTGAGAAGCCTCTAACAATTCATATCTAGGTTTATTAAACTAAACTCAATAGTTTAAAACAATACAATTCAATTATAACCATTTTAGCAATCCCCGACCAAAATTCCTAATGAGCAACGACCACTTGCGCAGCCCCTCTCAAGAAAAATAGGTAACAGGTCATACCCAAAGGCATCCCATAGGTCTAATAAACAATTAAACATGCAATAGAAGGTAAAACATGGTCACACTCAAAATACCCAAAAATGCGCCAAAGGTCACGCCACCCAAAAGTCTATGAAAACACAAAAAGAGGTATACACCACCTACCTGAGACTCGTAGACATAGGAACGTCCAATATCAAGCTCCAATTTGAAGCCGATCTTTATAGATCTACGTTTCCGTCAAATCCGGGCAATTTCACTTGGATGGAAACTACGACATGTGAGGTAACAGATCAAGAATGGAGTAGGGTGTGTGGGTTTATCCTCACTATTGGAATCTCACACCCACCAACAGATTGAAGAATGGACTCCGAATGAAGAATCTAGGGCAAGGGACGTTCTTCAGGTTTTTGGAGTGGAACTGCTCTGAAGTCGAGGAAGAAGAAGGTATTTTATGAAATAAGATGTGATGCTCTTTCATTTAAGGGAATAAAAATAAAATTACATGGCATGTATTTAAGGACAACACGTTGTGTAGTGTCCTTTTCCATACTCCAACTTAAGTGGGGTAGCCACACAGCTTGGACACGCCACACAATTTGACATATGGCTTGAACCCAGCTGATACACAGAAAGGAAGATACACACTATGTCGAGTAACACTACACACCATGTAGTAGGAAATTCCTACATGGTCATCACACATCATGTACTCGATGAGCACACAGCCGATACTCACCTAACCCATACACAACATGTACTTTATAGTACATAGTGTTTAGTCTAAAAATTTCCAGAACTTCCTAGATTTTCCCAGTTTTCTCAAAAATAAGTCAAAAATTCAAATAGGGTAGGGATTTTGACCCGTTCTAAAAACTCAGGTTCTTACAATCTCCCCACCTTAAAATAGCTCGTCCCCGAGATATCAAATGAATCCCAAAGATGGAAACGAACATACCACCATGGTTTAAGTAACTTGAACTCCCCTGGTCTCAAAGGTTTTGGATAAATTCCACAAGGGGATCCCCACCTTAGGAATCGTCTAACTTAGTCTCAACCCAACAAAATTCAAAAAAAGCAAAGGTTCACTAAACTGTTTTCCAGATGCATAGTCCTCTCATGATGCATCATCACCTATGCGCCTCATTGGTGCTCCCACATCGTTTCTGACACCCAAATGTATCCCACACTTCATCAGTGTCTTCCTCTAAAAGGTCTTGCATCCCTTGGATGCTCAAAATAAAACCTGATTCCATGCACCTCAAGTAACCTGCATCCTTGATGCCCCAATTCCCATAACACCTCATGTAACCCACATCCTCAATGCCACAAGGCCCACGACACCTCAAGTAACTCGCATTCTCAATTCCCATGATTCTACGCATCTTATACATATATATAAATATATCACGCACCTGATATGGTTCCAATCCCACTGACGAGCATCTATTCAGTCCACATAGTTCTTGTGCATCACGTGCACTCAAAACGGACAAGCCTCTACAGGTCATGCCAAATCTAAAACATGGAAATCACGACCACACCCATGGTGTACCTCTAACCATCATCGGCTCACCAGCCTTCTCAGCCTTTGGCAGCTCCACAGCATGCTCCTGGCTTGATGTATGACTATCGAATGCCTAACCTCCCTACGGTGCTTCTCCAGCCACCGGCCTCTTACCCCTCAGCTAGATCCCGTTGTCTCTGTCACATCATCTACGTGAAGATGAACCTTGACTACCCTTTCCTAGTACCAAACCTGAACCAAATCCAGATGCCAACATCTTTCCTGGTCCCTGCTTTCCGGCTGTTTGAGAAGGCTGCCTGTAAAACCTATCAAGATGCCCGACCTGTCCACATGCCCTACACTCCTTTGGAGGCATATTGAACTGAGTCTGAACAAGTCCCGACTGTCCACACTAAAAGAAAACCACTGAATAACTGCTACGAGGTGGTCCAGCTAAGTCCTTGGCCTAACTTCCCTCATGGAACTCATCCTATCCTCGCTTCTTGCAGTCCGAACCATCACCTGAAGCCATCATCCGGCCAACCTGGGGCCTATCCCTCTGGTTTCCCTCCGCTATAAGTGCCTGATTCACCATATCTGAGAATGAACCTAGCCTGAAGATATTCACCTAGATACTAATAGCGTGTCGAAAGCCATCCTCGAAGCGCCTCAACCTTTCTGCGTCATCGATTACCATATCAGGTGACAACCGAGACAACTTAGTGAAAGTAGCTTCATAGTCCATGACGAACATGTATCCCTACTAAAGACTCAAGAACTCCTGAGCTCTCTCTGCTCTCAGTGTCTTTGGGTAAAAGTTCTCAAAGAACCTGTCCTCGAAGTCCTTCCATGCTAGCCCTTCGTTCCTGTGAGCCTGAACCTACACATGCCACCAATTCTTTTCCGATACTCACAGCATGTACGTCGCCAACATGACCCTCTGCCTTGGAGGAATCTCGAGCTACTCGAAGATCATCTGCTTGCTCTCTATCCAGTTCTCAACCGCCTGTGGACCACCCTCACCTTAAAAAAGTGGCAGGTACTACGACTATAACTTCTGCATCAGATATTCTATAGATGGCTCTGTACCCTTCACACCTCCGTCGATCCCCTGAAAGACACATATCAGGCTAGCCCGAACCTGCTCATCAAGCCATGGTCCGAATGCTGCCAACCCCAATTATTGTCCTGCCTGCATAGGATCCTGGACTTGTTCCTATCCCTGAGCCAGTACTTGTGGCTCATGCTCTGCCTACACCGGATCCTGAACCTAATCCTGTACCTGTGGCACTATATCATCACCCACCTGACACTCCATCTAGACGTATAAGAGGAACACGCTGAATACCATAAATGGACATACAACCCACATATATAAAAATATATATATAATGCTGATAAAAAAAGTAGTAAAAGGATGTGCATAACTACTACCCTTACTCTCCCCCACTGCAACCCATGCCTATGGCATCCCAACCTTATGGCCTCCTTAACCACCCTTAACAGAGCCAAGTATCAAAGTACCTCATGACATTCCTTCCCTAACAACCAATTTTGCCTCAAACTGATGACCGAGTTGCCCAATCCTGGTGATCAAAATCACCTCACTCATATTACCTGCCTACTCATATAAGAGCCAGAATCAAAATCTCCTACCACAAGAAATTCTCAATATATATAATAACCATGGCATAACTCATTGCGATTAATAATCAATTTGATCAGAAATTTAATCTATTCACATTCCAGAAGAATACAAAGCATGGAAATTGACATTTTTCACATGGAATTATCACTTCACAAAGCATACATGCAGTTATGAAATTGAAATAACCTAAAAATGTGCTTATAAAAAGAAAAATAAACAAGACTTTCCATACCCAACCAAGGTCCAATTATCCCTTACCATACCAGGTCAAAGGTCACATATCACAACCAATAACATCACACACCAAGTGATCCACCGAGGTGGAAATTGTATAAATTGTAATCTGAGCAAAAAGAAAATAGTAATTCCCACCCATGGAAACTTGGTCCATACCTCGTACCTGGGGCTGTAGGCACCCAAACACATGCTAGAAACCCAGTTCCAGTCACAACCTATCTCCAATCTACCATATCACAAATAGTAAAACCCACAAAAAATAAAAAGCGAATCCTCAATCGCATTAGTAGCAAACAAAACAATTCTACTAAATCCCAGTCAAGAACTCCTCTGATACCACTTTGTAACAACCCAGACCTGAACAACCACCCGAACAGTGCTAAATGGGTTGGGTGTTACTACCTTAGGCACACCTCCTCGAACTCTAAAGGCTTCTAACTAGAAGCGAGGTTCTTATAGGTATAGTGGGGAGGCTATACCCTCTCAAAGGATAAAAATGGTACTAGCATGAGTATAATAGTAAATATGCAGAAGAAAAAACAGATTGGAATACTCGAACCATACCCATAGAGAAGAAGCACATTCAATATGTTTAAACATCGGAAGAAATTAATATAAACAACAACAACAAAAATAAACACAACAGAATGCTAATCACTTGTAACTACTACTGAACAACAAACATGAATCCAAGGTAGGTCATACATATACATATGTAAAAGGATGCTAAGGGATAAAAGATTGTATCTAAAAAACAAATAATCATGCTGATACATTATAGAAAGAGAAACAAAGTAAAATCCATCTAGGAAAGACCTGAAGGCCCATAAAATCTTCATGCAATAGCTAATGCAGTCCATCTCCTAAAGCTAACCTATTTCCTGCACGTAAATCCATAAAGTTTGCACGCATCCCAAAGGGCCTGTGCAAGGTGTGAGAATAATCTCAGTAAGATACCACCCAACAGTGAGTACCTAATATAAGTGTTTGAATAGGCATACATTTATAAGAATAACAATAAACAATAAAATGCACAAGTAATCATAAACTCCACTGGTACTCTGCAGCCACCAAGAAGTGTCACCTACTTCGGTCAACCCCATAATCTCTGTCATGTAACCCGAAACCATGTGCCCCCTAAAACCGCATGTCCCAAGTACCTATGTCCTGAAGGCGTACCCAAGAGATAGTAACCCGGAGAAACATAGATGTCTGTCCTCAAATATGCAACCGGAGGGACAAAAATGTCTTCCCTCAAATAAAGTAACCAGAGGGACATTGATTTCTACCCTCAAATAAAGTAACTGGAGGGACAGTGATGTCTGCCCTCAAATAATGTAACCGTTGGGACAATGATGTTTTCCCTCAAATAACTACAAGTCTCTGACCCCAACCCGATAGCCTCAATGCTATCAATTGAAGGCTTCTCTCCTTCCATGTGGCTTCCTACGACAAAAACAACCAAACCAAAAGTACCTAAACTACATCTAATGGGTGCCTCTACCCACACAAGTGGTCAAAACCACCTCATCATAGAGTCTCTATGTGTGCACAATACTCAAAGTTCCGGGTGAGTGGTAATCACCACTGTAAGTTCCCAAGCCACAACCTCTCTGACACCTCGTTCCCCAGTGACCATGCCACTCTTGTTTGATGGCCTTTCCATCCAAGTAACCCAGGCCATGCCCAAGCTGATAGTCACACTACTTCAAGCCGATGCCCATGACACCCAATCCCATGGTTAGAACCACCCAATGTAACCCAGGTCAAGCCCAACCTGTGATCAGCATCACTCAAGAATATCCAGGCCATGCCCAACACAAACATAAGGTTTCTAACATATGAAATTCAGAAATTACATATATAATCAAAATAATCACTTCTAAATAGTTGAAATGCACTAACGAAGTGTTGTCCCATACTAGCCCTAAACACCCTCTAACAATTCATATCAAGGTTTAATAAGCTAAACTCAATAGTTTAAAACAATACAATTCAATTATAACCATTTTTTCATAACCCGACCAAAATGCCTAATGAAAAATGACCACTATCCTGGCCCTACTCAAGAAAAACATGTATCAGGGCATACCCAAAGGCATCCCATAGGTCAAATAAACAATTAAAAATGCAATAGAATGTAAAATAGGGTCACACTCAAAATACCAAAAAATGATCCAAAGGTCACACCCCCAAAAGTCTACGAAAACAAAAAAATTGATATGCACCACCTACCTGAGACTTGTAGACATAGTCACATCCAATATCAATCTCCAATTCGAATTCAATCTTCGTATATCTACGTTTCCATCAAATCCCGACAATTCAACTCGAATGGAAACTGCGATGCGTGAGGTAACGGATCAAGAACAGAAAAGGGTGTGTGGGTTTTTCCTCACTATTGCGATCCCACAACCATTAATGGATTGAAGAATGAACTTTTGATGAAGAATCTAGGGTAAGGGACATTCTTCGGGTTTTTGGAGTGGAACTACTCCAAAGTCGAGGAAGAAGAAGGTCTTTTACAAAATAAGACACGAAACTCTTTCATTTAAGCGACTAAAAATAAAATTACACGACATGTATTTAAGGACTACACATCGTGTAGTGGCCTTGTCTATACTTCGACTTATGCAGGGTAGCCACATGGCTTGGATGCGCCACACGTGTTGACACACGGCTTGAACCCAGCTGGTATACAAAAAGGAAGATACACAGTGTGTCGAGTAACACTACACACCGTGTAGTAGGAAATTCCTACACGGTCATCACATGACATGTACTCAGTGAGCACATGACTGATACTCACCTAACCCATACACAGTGTGTACTTTGGAGTACACGACGTGTAGTCTGGAAATTTCTAGAACTTCCAAGATTTTCCCAGTTTTCTCAGAAATAAGTCAAAAAATTCAAACAGGGTTGGGATTTTGAATCGTTCTAAAAACTCATGTTCTTACAATACGTGAAAAAACCTCCTTAAATGAGAGAAAAATCCATGAAATATCTTCACCAACACATGTATCTCTATCAATGATTCCAAAATAAATTAAAATAATACCTCTTCTATACAAGAACAAAATATATATACAATCTTTCAGCATATATATCTTTATATATAAATCTGTGATAGAAAATTATATCTTATATAAGAGACCTATTTATTTAGAAATGTTTTGGATATGGAAACATCTACCACTATAAATATCACAATTCACCTAACATACGACCTTAATGTCACCCCCATTTACAAGAACTATGTGTGGATTGATTTATATTACCCAAGGATATGTAGTAATGCCTATATCCTCTATATTAAGCCCAAAATCAAATCTCCATCAACTTTAACCCCTTCTCATCCAATTATTTAGGGTTTAATTTCTTCACATTGGGTATCCCACCGACCCTCTTACCCCAAGAGCTTATAAGAACTATGTGTATCTTCATTCCTACTGTTTTAGGATACATAATGACATGTAGAACATATATTTTAGAATCGTCTACAAATCATCATCCATATCTATTATATTGTCATCTTCTCTAAATAGCCCAATCTTGGTTAATTTGGGACTAGGACATTCTAACCACCTCATAGATGACTTCTTCCTTCAGTATATCACACTTATTACTTAAGAATTTTAATCACTATAATCCTTTCATGGATATCAGAATTGAGTGAATTCATATCCAAGGTATACCTCTGTTTGTTAATGATATGAAATGAAACTATATTCAGCCCTTTAAACAAGAGGTATCTTCATCTCAATGAGAAGATCCTCTAATTTCTATATTCCTTGGATGCCATTTTTGGGTAACCCATCATTAAAATCCAAGTTTGTGGTCATCCTCAACATACTTGTTCCATATCATGTTTTTGATTAAAATACTTCATATCATGATTTGTGTCTTTTTTATTTTCCATTTAAAGGTATTGGGATTCCCTTATCTTTTGGGTCCCATGTGGGTTATCATTTCACACCCCTATTGCGGGTTCAAGCACCATGACCTTAAACTATGAGAATCAATTTTCTATATGGATTATACATGAATTAGAAACATGAAAATTAATATTAAGATTCACTATACTCTCTTCAATTAGACTATCCTATACTTTTTAGTCAAATATAAATAACCTTAAACCCCAACAATATCTAGTAAAATTTGTATGACTTTAAACCACAACAACTTCTGGTCAATGTTTTCTGTACCTTATACCCTAAAAATATCTTGTCAAATCAATACAAATTTAACCCTAGTAACATCTAGTCAAACCAATGTAACCTTAAAATATATCCTCCAATGGTCCAAATAGTATGTCCCTTAAACTATATATATATATATATATATAAAATACATAAAACTAGTTTGGTTGATAACCTATAAAGGGTGGCATAAGAAAAATTTAAGTTCCCACTCATTAGGTCATTATCTCTCTTAGATTATAAAATATTAGGGGTTTAAACTATAAATAATCTATATATATTATAAGGTCAACTATATGAACTGATCCGAATTCTAGCCATTCTCAGTAGACCCACTAACCTAGTTAAAAGTTAGAGTAATTTCATTTCATGACCCTTCTCCCCGATATGTTTTCAATACATGGTGGTGTAACTTATTGTGTTCCTAAAACCTTATTGATTACCATTACCTAAATAGACTTAATTTATTCCTCAGGTGTTTAAATCCTCACAAACCTTTCAAATCTAACAGTATTGAGTATTTCTTTCTCTAAAGAACAAATTTTCTTGGTAATGATAATCAATTCCACTATATTATACCCTAAAAACTAGAGGCATATTCATCCCAAGGAAACTATCCTATAATGATTCTATAACCCAAAAACATTTCAATAAAACCCACCATTTTAATTTGGATTTTATTTTCCCTTGTGTACCTATTCTGCATCATTATACCAGAATTAAAATGTATTAATTTATGATTTACACAACTCAAAATCTAACCATTAATGTGAATATGAATACCATTGATGTCACACATTCATGAATCATACTTATATTAAAATAAGGAACAAAAAATTAAATTCTTGAAACTTTAATGGTCCTTATCACATGAACCTAAACCATATAACACAATGGTTTGAGCACTGTGACCTTAAACTACGTGCATCTATCAATGGGATCACTAGCACTAGCATTGGTATTTAGTTTACATTGGGGTTTTACTTACCATTTATATATAAATTATTGAAAATTTTGGTTAAATCCATATTACCTTAAACACTCTATATATTTGTATGGATTACAAGACATTAAACGTTCCATAGGAAGAGAAAAGTCAATTACCTAGTCGAAAACCTTCAAAGGGTGGCTTAAAAAAGTTGATTATTTTCTAGTGAAATATGCACCTTTAATGATCTGGGAAAAATTTATACTTGAAAAATAAATGTATAAAACTTGTTAGGGTAAGAAACCATGAAGGGAGGCATGAGAAAACCTAATGTTCTTTTCTGCTAAGTCTCCCCCAAATAAGATTTAAGAAAAATTTTATGATATAAAAATTGATGAAATAGATAAAATGCTTGTGGGGTATACCATAAGACCTTGTAAAAATTAAATACCTTATTACTAGGTCTCTTAGACTAGAAAAAATTATATAATTACTCATTCTAGGTATATTGGTTTAGTTATTAATGAAAATCTCATGAAATTGTGATTCTTGGGTGTTTGAGCCCATATGAACATTGGAATAGTCATTCTAAAATCTCACTTTATGTTTTTAATATTTCCAAGTCACCTATACCTCATATATAAATGGAGTAACTCAATTGTATAGTGATGGAAACTAATATTATAACCATCTGTGAGAACATTCTCTAGATAAAACCATTATCTATATCTAAATTGACTAACTCTATTATACAATGATGATATATATATCTATACCAATCCATGAGAAGACACCCAAGAGAAGATTATTTTATATATCCAAATGGACCAAATATAGTGTATGGTGATGGTTCAAATGTAAATACCCATCGATGATCACATTCCATAGAAGATATTCTCATTGGAAAAATTAGTTTGAGATCAATATTAAACTCATTTAATTCAAATTCATTTTTTATAAGGATTAAATAATCTTATTATTACTATACAATATTTTCATGGATTACGGTGAATTGATGATCAAGGTGGAACTAGAATTAAACAATTGATAATGATAAGAAATAGTGATGTTAATTTATTGATCAATATTAGAGTATCTATCATACACATATACAAATACAGAATGAATAAAAGTATTATTATAGGATGTTCTTGATTGACTCTCGAATATGGATCAATATTTTCTCCAAGCCATTAACTTCTTGGTGCAACTCGACCAATATGGAAGCTTCAAATTCTATATCAAACCACATTTCATTAAAACATGAAACCTCATCTATATATACCTTTTTAGCCTCCCCATATTGATATTGTTTCTTCTATACTACCTTCCTGGTGGTAGCTTGTTCTTGACTGAGATAGTCAAACGCTTGGTGGAAATAGTCAAAATATAAGTAGAGCCTCTCTTCCTAGTCACTTCCCTTCATATAATGATATTTAAAATCTAATTATACTACTGTATGTTGTAAACATTCATTAAGTAATAAAATTATAATATTGATAATTTAGGCCCTATATTCTGTAGTGTATTTCAATGATATAATCACATCGGTTCACTCCTGAGTATCGATCATCCTTTTCACCCTAGTATGGACTTTGTGATAATCAAATATGATGAATCCCAATATAATAAACATGAGGTGAATTATATATATTTGATCTAAAATCTCATTAATATGGAACCCATATACTGGAACTAATATCGTCTTCCAAATTTTTTTTCGTATCTATTGTTGGAATGGGATCTCATTTTGGTCATAACCAAATATGTTTACAGGGATAAAATCATTATCTAGAACCAGATCACTTAGTGGGTCTAGTATACAAACCTCTAGGGTGTGTTATACCCATATCAATATATATCCTTATGAATTATATTGATTTAGTCACCATAATAGGAACACTCTGAGGTTCTGTGGCATATGACGAGGTTTCTAGTTTTTTCATTAGAATAGTTTAGTCAATAAGCATGAGAAAGATTCATATGATAAGAGGTTTGAGTATTCACCTTTATTCATTGGAACATCGATCCCCTTGACTTTTTTCGCCACATTAGTAGGTGAAATTGTGGGTATTCCTTGGTAAACACCATGCTAGGATTTGGGATACTATATACACTTCTAGGTACATCACATCCTCTATTTTAAAAATAGTCCCAAAGGGAATCTCTAGCATGTACCTCCATAATTCATCACCATTGAAGGATTTACATAGAGATCATCATGGGGCAACATAGTTAAAAAAAGTCCAAGGGTTACTCACCTTTTTTCATAAAAAATTATATTACAACAATATCATAGTCTAAATAATTGGTTTACTCTGGGTTTTACATGATTTTTTTCACTAGAAATGGATGCACAAGGATGATGGAAAATGAATTTTGGTAAAAGGACATTTTTTATTCCTCTTATACTTCAAACATAATATCCACTCCCATAGTGTTAGATTTTAGAAGAATAGAGGATATTTTTTATTTGTAAGTAAATTACATTGAATCCATATCCCTATATAATAATACATTATGTTGGGATTCATAGGGGTGATGGATGATACAAACAGGTCCTGAGTTGGATTAGACCTTCCTTGAACTTCCCCCATCACGACTTCCATGGATTCCTATTACAATATCATATGAGTTGTATGATTTTAGGTAGTTTATTTATTTAGTTTTTTTAACACTTAGAACAACACCTAAATAGACCAATATGTCATTATGTGGTTATATGACTAACCCTAAAGATGAGTAAAAATTATAGTATTTACTAATTAGTCTTTATAAAAGGTGTATCATCAATGATCTTTCCAAATTATTCTTGTCGATTTTTCCTATAGACAACGCCATTGGAGGAACCCCTATAGTAGAATGAAAGTACTACAAGAGGATTATATATAACTATCTATATATTTTATATCAAGGATGAAGACCCTTCCTCCTTAACTCTCTCACCAGTATAGTCATGTTTTCCAATTTCTGTTCTCCCAATAGAATATTCTAGAGACAGAATATGCGATTCATTCACTTCTACCTCCTATAGGAGTTGCAGAAGATGGTTAAAATAATTTGAATAAGTTAGAATAACTATAGTGACCCAGGCTTATCGTAGATGGATATTACATAATTCTAGATGAATATTCAACACATTATAATAGCACATGTCTATGTTCTATAATGGTTTTGTGTATTTAGGAACTTGGAATACAATATTCTAACATTTTGAAAGATCTTCAATGTTTCCCACAAATACCTTCCCATTTAGTACTCCTTATTAAAATTGTTCTTCATAACTTGGGGAAAAGAAATATAAGAAAGCATGAACTCTGATGCCTAGTATGGGTAAATAAAGAAGACATGTAAGCATAACAAGAACATAATGGTATGATAACACGATCATAACATTTAAAGATCATACCGTTTATATCAAATATAATTCACATGAGCCATGTCATAAATATTGGAAGATCATAAGACATGAATCATAAGGGAATCAAGAGCATAATCCATGAGATAAAAACATTGTAATATGAAATAGAGTTTGTGGCATACAAATAAGCATATAAAACCATTTCTATATTTGTCAAGGCTCGCTTCCAAGGCCATCATAGAGGACAAATTCCTTTCCTGAACCAGGTTCACATCCCATTCTAGCCCTATATCACTGAAATTAATTCACTTCTATTTCCATAAATATATTACTAAATCAATTTTACTCCCTATTATAATCATGCCTATATCATGATATATAAGTATTTACCTAATGAATTTGAGTGATATCTAGGCTACCCAATCATATAATATTTAATGGGATTACCCAGTGCTATCTAGGACACCCAATCATATAAGATATAATGGGATTATGCAGAACTATCTGGATCAACCCATCATATAGGATATAATGAGATTAATAGGCTCTATATGGGACAACCCATTATATAAACTATAACGGGCTTACATAACACTATCTATGACACCCCATCGTATAAGAAATGCCCAAGAAGCACAACATGAATAAAGTAAAAAGTGATTGCATATCATCATAAAAACTCATAAAATAATTTTTATTCATAACATAATTAAAAGATGGAAAATAAATTAGTTTTATGTCAACATATTTGGAACAATATTGACCCATGTCAAAGAAATAGGTTCCATAAACAAAATTCCATCAAAACATAGACCATTCAGAGGAAGAATATGAATGCTATCTTTGGATCCTATCCCCAGTAAAACATAAATTATATTAAAGGATGTAATATTATATGGAAAATAATTTTTAAATATAAACTGAAACATTTATTGAGGAAATATCATTTCCACTTTGAAAAATTCTTTTTAAACAATAAAAAAGTTTGAAAACCTTTTTATTTAAAAATAACCTCGAAAACTTATCAATGAAGATTTGAAAACCATTTTGATTTTTTTTAAAAATATATAAAAATTTGAAAATCCCTTTCCATGAAAATGATCTTAAAATATCCTTCCAAACAATTAGAATTTTTTTTTATAAAACATTTTTTTTCAAAGAACATAGATTTCCATCCAAATAGAGAGATAAAGTTAGATTCCCTTAAAAAATTTTACAAAATTATACTAAGTAACAAAGAGTGGAAAAATTGTTCCATTAAATTAATATATCATGAATAAACACAGGATAAGAAAATTCATGAGTATTCATGAGATATGTATCATAATATTTTATCAATGGAAGCATAATTCTAACCAATGATAATAAATTTTGATATTATAATAATAAACTATTACCAATTTGGTAACTTTGAATCCCAATACCTAGGAAAAATAAAATTAAATGAAGAATAAAATACAATTAAATTAATTATATTCATGATATAACATTTAAAAGGGGAAATATATATATCAATTAAATGAATTGTGTATAACATAACATGTGTCTCGAAGAAAGAAAATTTAGATAAAACCCCATTGTGGATTTGGTAACTTTTGAATCGTAAAACCAATAAAAGAGATATAATAAAATGGATATGTAAATAAGAATAATTTTTTGTATAAGCATCATAAAATAAATCATGGGAATTATTTACACCATATAGAATAAATAGGTTGTGAATATATCATGTGTATCACAAAAGTAAAAAGTGAGGCAAAAATCCATAACTACTTGAGTAAATTTTACATCATGATCCCTGTGATAGAATAAAATAAATTGAAACTTATAATATCATGAAATAAATGAAATAAATTATATAAAATTTCATATGTAAGTATATACACAAAAAAAAAGAAACGAGTGGTGAATAAGGCATTAGTCTAGCAGAAATAAAAGTGAGACTAGAAATCCCAAAAACTTATGTCTTGACTTCCTTCGTACAAGTTAAAACATCTTGTTTAATAAATTAAAGTATATTTTAAATATTTTAAATAACTATATTCATATATATAATACCATATATTATTTTATTATGACTTTATATTACCCATTTAGTAATAATTCAATGTTTAAGTTATATTTGGAGTTATAATTGCTTTGTTTTTATTATATGTCATGACTTGTTATTTTTGGTCCTTTTACTTTCATCATGATTTAATAATATAGGGAATGCAAAACATGATATAAATATAATATATATTAATTATATCTAATTTCAATGTGAATTTGATTAAAATTACCTAAATTGTAATTATTGATGTAAAATTTATCTAATTATACTTTAAAACCAAATTGAAATATAATTTAACAATATAAATAAATTATATGGAAAGATAGTTTTAATTAAAATTCAGTATTTTCACTATTCATCAAAAAACAAAACTTCTCAGAAAAAACCAAAAATTCACCCTAATATAATTTTGAAATAAAACTTTAAGATATAAATTTTATTTTTTTAAAACAATTTATTAAATATTCCATATTTAGTTTTAAAATTAATTGTGACATTAAAAGGCGGTAAAACTTTATTTTAGAAAAATACTTCTTTTTATGCATAAAATTTGATTTATTCTTATATATTTTCTATAAAACACAAAAGATAAATGTTAAATAGTTGATGTAATATATAATATATAAATTTAAATAAATTCATTCATAAAAACTAGGCTTTTAATTTATTGAAAAAAGACATGTTTGTGCATAGAAAAATTGTTTTTAAAAAAAGGAATCTCTCTATTTTCAAATAATTCTTACTTTAATTTATAACTAATTGGTTATCAAAGAGTGAATTATATAAAAATGAATAAAACATAGATTAATAACTTATTTAATCCATTTAATACCCTCTATTATTATGATTATGTGATAACTATAATAATATTTTTATAATATGTCATATTTCATTGAAACTAAATTTTGACAATAACACAAGCTAAGCTCGGTGTTGCGTGTAACGAAAGATTAAATTGGAATTGTATGTAACACAATCCAAAATCAGTGTTTCATATACCTCAATCTAAACTCAGTATTTTAAGTGTAATATTAACATTGTATTGTGTATAAATAAAGCTGAACTTGGTGTAGCGTGTAATTAAAGCCATCCAAGAATTTAAATTTATTCAAAAATAATAATTCATAAAACTCGAGGTGTTACATTATACCCCATTAAAATGCATTTCACTTTTTAAATTAGTCTGGGCCTCAATTATTTTACATTTGAAAATTCCTTTATAAAAAACCACATCATATAAAAATTAAAACTAAAAATTACATTAGATAAGGAATGTTGAAAAAATAATGGTTACCCAATGTAACTCATAACTTGGTTTCCAACTAGGAGAACATAAGTGGAAAGTGAAGATTTGTACATAGAATAAAATTAAAAATAATCATAGAGAGTGATAAATATCACTTAATACAATAAAGTGGGTGATCTATATTAGGTTAGTGCCTATAACACCATAAATCAATTTTGTGTGAAGATGTCATTAATATCATAAAACATTATGATAAAATAACAAAATTTTATTTCAAGATACATTTCCTAAAGTTGAATTATTTTTACACGGAGATATACTTACTTGATTTTATTCTATTTCCTATGGAAAATATCACCCTTTGGTTGTGTGTTGACTAATTTTCACTTCATCTATTACTCCAAAAAATAAAGGTGAATTTGTTATGTTGGAGGCACTAGTGGATAATAATATTCATAAATAGAATGATTATCCATTCCATATATCAAAGTAAAAATGTAATAATAGTTTATCTAATATGTTTAAATTTTCATTAACTAGATCGAATACCCTAGTACCCTATCACCCGAGCCGATCCTAACATAGCCTGAAGGGCATCCCTGATCCCAACAGGTTGGTGACTTGCACCTAGAACCACACAATATGAAAGTGAGAACTAATTTTCCACAAACATAATGAAAGAAATAGATTCAAGTCAGTTTACATACAATAAAAACCCCATAAGTAGAACTATGACATAAATTAAACAGGTCTAAAAAACCCAAAGTACAACCCCAAAGTACCAGAACATTGGATTACCGGCCAAGACCCAAAAACACGACAACACAAGAACGAAGAACAAAAGTGACTACCTCCTCCAAGTGGTGCTTTCCCCTTGATCATTCCTAGAAGGAGTAAATAAAAAATGAACAAAGGTATAAGTAGGGTTTGAGATAAAATCCCAGTAGGGTCTAACCAAAGATTCCATAATAAGACACCATAATTAATTAACCAAATAAATATTTCAATTTTAAATAAACTGTCATGGAAGTTAAAAATAATATTTAAAACAAATAATGCTTTACATTTCCATTTATAGTAATACTTTAAACAAATATATTAATAAAAATTTTATATAATTTTTTTTTATAAATTCGTAAGGAATGTGTAATTTTTTTTTGCGAATAATGGAATATATATCAAAACATTAACAACATGTAACATGGTCATATTCCAAGTGGTAGGATAGTTTCATGTTATGGGATACTCACACACTCATATGATGATCATGACAATGTTAACAGACATTCCTATAACACTAGCCAAATAAGACTATCCAATATACCATTGAAGATGATATCTATCTATAATTTTATGTTAGAGTTGTAAAGCATCAATAAATTTCTCGGGAAATTTTAACCTATCATTTTTGTCCATAATAACTCACTAACTACCTAGGATTACATATGCTTAAATAATAATAAATAATGGGAAATTTATTTCAAAACTATTTAAAATAAAATTCAACCTATTTTCCCATTTTAATATGCCAATTTTAATTTAAAAATAAAAATGGGTTTTTAATAAAATTGTTAATTTTTATAGGATAAAACCAATGTGTTTATATCAAAAAAATTTATTCAATTACTCTCAAATATTAATTTGATATCAATTTCACAAATTAATATCAAAATTCAATTTTACAATTTAAATTCCATAATTTAAACTTTCACAATTTTCCAACAAATATAAATTACACCAAAATTCAAGGGAATTGTGGGTTTTTCCCAATTTCATGCCAAAACTAATTCAAATCCCCAATTCAATGGAATTGGGTTAAAAAAAACGAATTTAATGAAATTAAATTTAAATCTAGAAATTTAATTTAAATCAAACAATTTAGGTTCAATAAAATGGGAAATATTAAATGGAACCACCTAACTTGGGATCATGGGATCATGAATCATAAATCCCTAAACAGGAAACTCCAATAAAGAATTTTGGAAAGAAAGATTAAAGAATCAAACCTAGATTCAAGATATTGGATAACATAGATTATATCCTCTAATAACACATAAATCTAACAAACCCTAAATAATAGAAGAGAAGAGAGTTGGAGATAAGGAGTATGGAGAAGAAAATTACTCAGAAAGGACTGAATAAAGATCACATAGCTTCGATCCACCATGGAAGGGTTTTGGATGATAAATATTTTTCCCTTGAGACCCCTCTTAACCCAATAAATCTTAATAGAGTCAGGTATGGTTGAAAGGGGGTAAAAAAATGGGGTTTTGGGAATTTTTAATGAATATTCAGATTGATTAAAAGTTTCATGCATGGTTTCCTGGGTAGGGCCAAACAGTTAGACAAACCATGAACCCTAGTTGTGCACCCTTACTGGTGGGGTTTCATGGTTTATCTTTGGTGGGAAAACAGTTTTTCAAATTGTAATCTAACCTTAAAAACCCTCACTACTTGGGTTTGTACGATTTTTTCTAGCATGGTGCATGGTTTGGGTAAACCTTGCACAACCATGAACAACCCAATATCCATTAAAAATTTCAAAAATTTCACTTGAAGCACCCCTAAATGAGACCCAACCAAAGAATGTAAAAAATAGGGGTTTAGTAGCACCTTAAAACAATAACAGGATGTTACAAAATCCCCAACATATAAAATTTTTTCCCCAGAATGATTATTAATAAGCTTCCACATCAAAAATATGAGGACACTAATCTATCATTAGTACCTCCCTCTCCCATGTTTCATGAGTATCGGATCCGTGTTTCCATAGAACTCGAAAAAAAGGAATCAACCTCACATGAAGTACCTTGGTTTTAAAATCAACTATCTTTACTGGATGCTTAGTCACAGATAAATCTGGTTCAACATCAATATCACTCCAACTCAGCACATGAGATAGATCAGAAAGATAATTTTATAGCTAAGATATAGGAAAAAAATTATGTATCAATATCAACTGTGGAGGAAGTGATAAATAGTAATACACTTTACCCACATGCTCAACTACCTAAAAAGGTCCCACAAAATGCGGAGAATGTTTCCCTTTCCTCCCAAGGAATTGATTATACAGACAAGGTGAAAATTTGAAGAACACCTGGTCACCAACTGAGAATTAAAATGTTCTATGTTGATGATAAACATAAGACTTATAGTGGCTCCATTCCATCAACATTATGTGATTAATACATCGAATCTTTCCTATCATATATTGAACCATGCTTAGTCCAACCATGGAACTTTCACCAATATCTGAAAAACACAACAGATATTTACAAGTTCGGCCATACAAGGCCTCAAAAAGAGCCATTATGATCACGTATTGGTAACTATTATTATAATAAAACGCAATAATCCCTAAATTTTCATCCCCAAATCCACTAAATTCAAGAACACATGTGTGAAGCATATCCTTAAGAATTTATATATCTTTTTCTACATGGACATATGACTGCAGATGATATGCCATACTCAAATGAACTTGAGATCCCAGTTCCTCTTGAAGGCCTCTCCAAAAACTATAAGTGAACCAGGGATCCCTATAAGAGACTATATTAGTTTGGAATCCAAAAAAATGATCAATTTATTTTACATAGATATTTCCCAAATCTTGAACTTTTGTTTTATCATGAATGGGTATAAAGTGATATGATTTGGTCAGCATATCAATCACAAACCATATGACATTATTCTTTCTTTGGGTATACAGAAACCCAACCAAAAATTTCATAGAGATCTCATCCCACTTTCAAGTTGGCACTAGAAGTGGCTAAAATAAACTTAAAGTTACATGGTTATATAGACCCATACTTTACATACATATATATTAATTCAAAATTGAATAATAATCATTAAAAAAGATAAAAAATACAAGATAAGACCATATAGGTGTAGTTTATTTAGAAACTGGGAAACATAAACAACTTGTTCATAAGACATCTATATTGTCTCATACTTATTACTTCATTACTAGACCCCATTTTTACATATCTTACTTAATACACTTCTTCATGTCCAAGGGAAAATAAACATGATAAAAGGGTGATCTTATTTTCTTAGTAAGGTAAAATAGGGATATATCAATCATATCTTAATCATAACACTTAATAGCAAAAAATTTTAAAATCTTATCCTGCATATGAAAGATCATAATATCATACCATGAGACATATCATAAAAATTCATAAGAATAAATGAATGCAATCCCAAAATTCATAACATAAGACATGAAATTTTTTGGTATACACATAATCATATAAAATAATTTCATATTTGTCAAGGATCATTTCCAAGACCATCATAGCAGATAAAGTCTGTAACTGAATTGAGCTCACTCTTTATTCCAATCCCATATTACTGAACCGAGATCATTTCCCATTCCCGCTCTATCTATATAATTAGATATAAATATTTAACCTATGTATTGGAGGGAGATATAGGTCCCCCCATCTCAGAATAAAATCATTATTATGTGTTCCAGAAAAATATAAATCATTCATCATAGCATAATCTAAGGAATAAAATGGGTTTCTTAAGCATCATTCCATCATAACATAATCCATGTAAAACAAATGGATTTTATAAATATCATTCCATAAAAATAAAATAAAACCATAATAATAATAGTGATGATATACTTGAAACCTAACCCTATAGAATAATTCCATGTTATATGGAAAATAATTTTGATTTAATACTTGAAATTAATTCTTGAGGAAAATATCCATTATACTTCAATTTTTTTTTTCTCAGATTGCCACACAATTTTAAAAGAAAATAATTTCTTTGAAAGTAACCTTGAAATATTGTAAATTAAGCTTCATTTAAATACTATGTTATAAAAAAAAACAAAAACATGTCATGTCGTATAAGTTGAAAGAAATCATTCTTCTCGTACTTTTGTCGGATAAGTCAAAAATTACCTCGTATCAAAAAATGAAAAATATTCCTTTCATACCATTTTAAAAAAATAACCAATTCAGTAAAACCAAATTTAAACAATTATATAGGGATAGAAATAATATTTTTAAATACATATTTAGGAATCATGGGAATGGATGATAAATATATCCCAGTATATACTTACATATAAACAATATCAAATAATAACGAGATTGGGAAATTATACCTTACCTTAGGTCTGATATCCTTTGTATGTAACCAAAACTCCTTTATAATGATTTGAATAATTTTATTAAATTATTCCAGAATCATATTAATTTTTATTATTTCATATATTATCATATTATCATCCGTTTGTTAGTAACATTATTACTCATCCACCAGGTCTTGACTTCTTTATTTTCTTACGCATGTTTTGTTGATTAAGTTATTTTTCCTACTATTAGGATATAGTTATATAATTTACAAAATTATATTGGTAGATAATAATTATTCATTAAATTCATTTATATAATAATTCTTTAATTAACATCATTTATAATTAATAACATCTAATCATGGATATGGTTGGTTTTATGTACGCACGTGCGACAATATCATTCCCATAATTATTGAATGGTATTGAACTGGATGGTGAATAATATTTAATAACAAATATAATGTTATAATAATAATATATCGTTATTATTTCCATCATTATACCCATCAAAGTAAGGTGGCGGTGAAAAATATATTACACCATGACATGGAGATGATAAGCCATACATACGCACATGTGGTGATTTCATTTTTCATAGGATGGATAGAAGGTGGAATATGGTTGTTTCATAATCATAATAACATATTAGTATATTAGTGATACTGTAGTGATTACTTTATAATAAAAAAATCATGGAGAGTAAGTAGAATAAGAAATAAGTTTCAAAGAATTGGTAGAGGAGATTACCTCTTCTTCAACGTGCTCTCTCTAAATATCCTCTTAAAGAACAAAGGTTGGTCCTTTAAGAATACCAAAACCTCTAGAATGTTACTATAATATTTTATAATGGAAATGTTTAGGAGATATTCAAGATTTAAGGATAATATAGTTGTGAATAAATGAGAAAGGAGGTTCCCTTTTATAATTGTGGTGAGGGGAACTTTTGGAAACTCCAAAAAATATTAATTTATAATAAAGTCAAACAACATCCAATAACCTCCAAATTTCCCCAATTTAAAATATTATTTGATATAGGGATATAATATCATCAAACAATAAATTTTAGATAGTTTTTCTATCAATTGAAACATTATCATTTTTATTAGCACTTATTTATTCTAGTTAATTTTCAATCAGGGTAACAAATATTTCAATATTAAAAGGGTGAAATAATTAATTATTTGATTTAAATTAGACCATAAATAAATAAAATTGAAAATTTTAGAGAATATAATAATTATTTTATATTTTAAAAAATTTATTATGATTTTTAAATAATTTAATAAAACATTATTTTGATAAACAATCAATAGTGTCAATTCTGACACTATTCAATTCATTGATTTTTAAAAATATTAAAATAAAAAGTTAATTTTAAATCATCTATTTTATTATATTACTAAGAGGTAAATTTAATATATAAAATTCATTTTATATATTAATTATTCAAAATTATATTTAGTTTAATATTTTTACTAATATTTATTTGATATTTTCCTTAATAAAATACTTCAAAAGTTTTGTGTAATTATTTAATATGATTATTTATTGAATAAAAATTAAAAATAAAATACTATCATGAAGATAAATCCTATTTATTTTATAAAAATACTTATTATTGAATATATCTTCTAGAAAATCCATCATTAAAAATATTATAATTAATAATACAAGAATGTGAAAACTCTAACATCACATTAAATAAAATAATATAAGTGTCATAATATCATATATAAGGCTCAAAATGATCAATAAACCGACATTTGGATGATTATGGTCGAGATATACTTGAACAATAAGATTCCATCAAGTTTATGTGTCTTTTATTAGTTATTATTATTTTAATATAAATTAGTTTATTGATTTTTCATCAATTAAATAATTTCTACATCATCAATTTATAAACCTTTAAGGTAATTATTTATTTACTAAAAATTTAAAATAAATTACCATGATAAATAAAAAAATTATCTTTTAAATAATAATTTATAATATAATTTATCTTCTGTAAAACCTTATATTAAAAATGATTTAGTTATTAAAATTTGAGTGAGAGATATTTAATATTTCTTTAAATAAAATAAATTAAATCTCATAATCTCATCCAATTGGATTCCAAATGATACCATTTATATCCAAGAATATATTAGGTTGAAAACAAATCATCCAATTATAGTCAGAAAAGTGTTAGGGTAATTTTGTAGCCTTAGTTTTACCCTTAATTACATGATTTAACCTTTTACCGTATTACTAAAAATTACCGAAGTTACTATTCAAAAATCCCAAAAAAAATATATATATAAAATTATCAACTAATGATTCCAAATATGGAATTCGTTTTTAAAAATTAAAAACATATAAGTTTCAGTAATTAATTTATAATTAATTTAATTTTTGGAAAGAGAGAATGAGTTCTAAATGTTAAAACACTATAAAAGATTGAAATGTATTTGCATCTAAAATAAATGTAAAATTAATGAAAATGACCTAAATTATATTAAATATAAAATATATATTCTATCTATACTTTAAAACCATTCAATAATATAATTTTACCATATAAATTATTTTGATGAAAAAATTTGTTTTTAATTAAATTTTAGTGTACTTTTACTATTCATCAAAACATGAATGTTATGAGAAAAATATCAAAAATTAAACCAAATTAATTTTTTATATCCCTATTCTAAAGAATAGTTTTATGTTTTCATATAAAAATTATTAATGTTTCAAAATTTTACATTAAAAATGGTTCTCCATTAAAAGGCGGTGAAACTACTCTTTTGAAAAATACGGGTTTTAGCCATAAAATATGGTTTATTCATATCCAATGAAAAAAATATCTATTGGATGAATTTGAAACATATATTATTAATTATATAAATTATATATTTCATTAATTTCATTTACTAATAGTAATTCACTCAATTTGTTCATACAAAAATACATATATATAATTGATTTATATTTTTCATAAATAATTGGTTTCCAAAGAATTCACCATACATTTTAATAAGTTAGTCATATTTATTCCTTCTAATATAACAGATAGGTTATAATGGTCATTTTATACTAATGTTGTCTCTCTGTTCATTTGAACTCATGATTGTGTGCAATGTACGCTATTGAAGAATTAAAAATGTTTAAATAAAATATTTTATAAAAACATTTGGGTGTTACATTATACACCCCTTAAAAAGAATTTCACCCTATAAATTCATCCATTGGATACAAACAATTGAGGATACCTCTTCCTCATCCTCAAGTTACCATATACGTTCCTCAAATTACTTGTTCCTCCAGAAAATGTCCATCAAATGAGTGGAATTGTTTCACATAAATTTTTTTCAACGATCTAGAATCTCTATCAGTTATTCTTCATAACAAATAATTTTATCCAACGGTATGAATTTTGAGTTTAGTATATGTGAAGGACTAGGTATGTACTTTCTTAGTAGAGATAATGGAACACATCATGAACTTGAGAGGGATACGGTGTAAGTGCCAATCAGTGAGCTACCTTCCAAACATGATCTAGAATTTTAAAAGGACTGATATAACTGGGGATCAGATTTCCCTTATTTCTAAATATCATTACTCTATTCCTGAGAGATATTTCTAGAAACACCTTGTCACCCACCTAAAAATATAGGTCTTTTAATTGGTTGTTAGCATTACTTTTTTTTCAACTCTGAGATGCTCTTAAGTGTTGTTGAATAGATCTGACCTTTTCTGCTATTTCATCAACAAGATCAGACCCTAATTGATTTCTTTCACCAACTTTAACCTATTAAGTTGGAGATCTACAATTCTTTACATATAGGGCTTCATACGTAGCCCTATGAATACTAGAGTGAAATCCATTATTGTATGCAAATCCCACCAAATGTAGGTGTTGATCCCAATGATGTTTGAAATCCGCAGTGCAAGATCTCAAAATATCTTTTCAAGTTTGAATTTTTCTCTCATATTGATCATCTATCTAAGGATGATAAGAAGCACTGAAACAAAACACTATACACAGAGCTTGCTGAAGACTTCTCTTGAACTTCAAGGTAAACCTTGGATACTGATCATATATAATGGATAGTGGTACTACATAAAATCTTACCACTTACTTTACATATATCCTAGAAATATGATCAATAAATAAATTATCCATAATAGGAATGAAATGTGCCAACTTCATAAGGCGATCAAATATTACTCATATAGAATTATGACATTTTTATTTTTTGGGATGACCGATGACAATGTCCATAGTGATGTTTTCTAATTTCCATTCTGGTATGGGTAATGTTTGTAAAATTCCATTAGAATTCTATCTCCTAACCTTAACTTTCTGATAAACAAAGCACCAAAAGACATATTCAGAAACATCTATTTTCATGCCATCCCACCAGAAATACTCTTTCAAGTCTCTGTACATCTTTGTGCTTGAATGATAAATAGAGAATTAAGAAATATGAGCCTCATCCAATATCTCATTTGTTGATTCTCGTGTGGGAGTAATACAATCCTTGTTTCTGAACCTGATTATTCCATCACAATAAAGGTTGAATTCAAAAACATTTCTCGTATTCTTTTGTATATCTACATCTTCCTTATATGCCTCCTTAATATTCACTTGTATAAATGGTTGAACATTCATTTGATAAAGATAACATTTCTCCCCTTCATTTTTAAATCCATTTATATTATATCTTTTGTGATCCTATCACAGATAGGCTAGCATACTCCTTTTGACTCAAAGCATCTGCCACCTTATTCACTTTCCCAGGGTCGTAATATATTGAGTAGTCATAATATTTAATCAATTATAACTAACTTATTTGATTCATATTTATCTATTTTTGTGTAAAAATATAAAAATTTTATGATCAATATAAATATCAAACCTTTCAGCATAAAGATAATGAATCCATATCTTTAAGGAAAATCTTATCGCAGTTAATTCCAAATCACGAGTAGGGTATTTTTTCTCATGGATTTTCAATTTTTGTGAGGCATAATTTATCACCATATCATTTTTCATGAGAACACAATCCAAACCCTTATTTGATGTATCACTATAGATGATAAACCTTTATCCACTACAAAGATGTGTGAACATAGGTGCACTGGCTAAAATTCTTTTTATATCTTTGAAATTCTCTTCACATTCCTCCATCACCACAAACGTATCTCCTTTCCAAGTCAACTTGGTGAGTGGATTAGATAATCATGAAAGTTATTCCACAAAACTTCAATAATATCCAACCAAACCAAGAAAACATCATATCTCAGTTACTATTGTTGGTCTCAACTAACTATCAATAACTTCTATTTTTGAAGGATCTATATATATCCCCTATCTTGAGATTATGTGACCCAAAAATGAAACTTTTTGAAGAAAAAATTAACACTTGGGAAATTTTTCATAATGATTATCCTTTTTCAGGGTCTTTAGTTCAATTCTCAAGTGACCTTCATGCTCTTCATTACTCTTAGAATAGACAATAATATCATCCTTAAATAATATTGAAAACTAATCAAGATAGTCTCTAAAGACTCTATTATTTAAATCCATGAATATAGAGAGGAAGTTAGTAAAATCAAAAGTCTTCACTGTAAATTCATAGTGTCCATACCTTGTATTAAATGACATCTTTGGTATATCCTCCTTGTTGAACCTTAATTTATGATATCCTAAACAAAGATCAATCTTGGAAATGTATTGAGCTCCACATAGTTGGTCAAATAAGTCATAAATGCGGGGAATATGATATTTTTTCTCTATAGTGATCTTATTAAGTACTTGATAATTAATTAAAATTTTTATTGATCTATCTTTCTTCTTAACAAATTGAACAGGTGCTCCCCAAGGCAATACACTAGGGCATATTAATCCCTTGTCAAGATTATTTTTGATTTTATTCTTCAATTATTATAACTCAATTAGGTCCATTCTACAAGGTGTCGTTGAAATAGTAATATCACCCAGTATGTGTTCTAATGAAAACTCAACTTCATGATTCGGTGGAAAACCTAACAATTCTTTCATAAGGACATCAAAAAATTCCCGTACAATGGGTATATTCTTAATTGTGAGTTTCTCCCAAAAAATTTGAGATAGATAAAATTAATTTATATGAATCAATGCCCATAATATGAAAGAAAATTCTAATGGAAAGTCAAATTCATCCTTTTATAGATATATGATCATATATTGATCTAGAATAGGAAATGTGACATCCATTCATTGGAAATTGATTTGAGGTCTATATAGAGAAATTTGATCCACGCTAAGAATCACATCAAATTCAATTATAGGAAGGACCAAAAGATATTTATGAACCACTTTCCCACAAACTTGAAATGGAGAAGAATTATAAACTTTTCATGGGATCATTGTGCCATTAGGAGTTGTCACAGCTAACTCATGTTCTAATTATTTAGGTAATACAGATATACCCTTAAAAAATTCTTCAGAAATAAAGGAGTGGGTGGATCCATAATCAAATAAAACATTTTATACTTTATATTGAATGGTAAGTGTACATTTCAACACTTAATTATCATATTCCACATCACCGATAGTGATCAAATATTAGTTTCTCTTGTATTTGGCCTTAAGTGTTTGCTGACATTTATCATCATCAATAACCGATATATTAGGGCATTGATTGGCATAATGTCCCATTTCCTTGAACTTGTAACATTGAAGTGTATGTGGTGCATTATATGTATCCTTTTTCTTTATTTTCATTATTAGACATATTTTTCCCATAACTTCAACATTCAACTACCTGATGACCTTCTCTCCCACACTTAAAACATTTTATAGTCCCTTTATGATAATTTCATCCATGTTTCTTTCAACAATTTTAGCATAAGGAAAAAAGCATCTTCTTTTCAGTTTAGTCTTTATATTTTCTATTGAATTCCATTTTTATCTTCTTATCAAACCCATAGGACTGATGGGTTACTCCAATCTCAATATCAACCTTGATAGAATATTGAACTATTTCCTCATAGCTATTGAAGTCCCTTATGGATAATTCTCTTTAGATACATGGTTTTAAGCCACTAAATAATCAATAAATTTTACTATCAAGTTGGATAATAATTCTAGAAGCATACCTTTCAAGTCTTGTAAAAAAAATTTGTAGGTACCAATGGATTAATCATCCTTTGGATGAAGTTCAGGGAAATTATTCTCCATATTTGTTTGAAGAATACGAGGAAAGTACCTATTGAAAAATAATTTCTTGAACTCGTCCCATTTCATGGATTCAATTTCATCTTTTTGACTCATATTCTTGATAATATTCCACAATTGATCAACTTCACTATCCAAACGATATACTTCTAGGATGAATTTATCATGTTCCAAACATTAGAAACTGAAAATATCTTTTTAGTTTTACAAATGCATTGTTCATCCATTAATGGATCAGATGATCCACTAAAAGAAGGTGGATGCGACCTCATGAAGGAATCACCAGAATGTTGTTCCCTACATTGTTTGTTTGGAAGTACTACATGATTCATATCTTGAGAAAGTTGGGTGATAATAGAAATAATTTTTTTCATTCTATCTATAAAAACATTTAGTTTATTTGGAGGACAATCATTTCATTTCTCTTCAAATTTATAATTAAAATGCTTCCTTTGGGCTCGAGCCAGTGACTAAAACCAAGAAGCACAGTGTGAGGAACACTAACCATAATGGGAAAACCACATAGTAAATAATAAAATTTCAATTTAAGAAATTTTAGGTTTATCCTATGTTATTCATGATCATTTCTAAAACACTATAAATGTATCCTATACATGGACATATCCTTATGGATTTTACTAAGGTTTTCTCATCCTAGTTTCCAAAGGATAACTATACCTTTCCTCTGATAGCAACTATACATACTCATACTTTACATACATAGATATTACTTCAAAAAATAAATAATATTCATTAAAAATGATAAAAAATCCATGAGATGACCATATAGGTATAGTGTCTTTAGAAACTCAGAAACATAAACAACTGGTTCATAAGACATCTATATTGTCTCCCTCTTATTCCTTCATAACTAAACCCCCCTTTTACCTATCTTACTTAATACCCTTATTCATGACTCAGGGGTAAGAAACATAAAAAGGGTGAGATTAGATGCTCAGTAATGGTAAATGGGGAGACATAAATCATATCATAATAATAACACATGAGAATAAAAGATTTTAAAATATTACCATGCATATGGAATATTATGATATCATGCCATCGAATAAATCATAAACGTTAATAATAATCAATGAACATAATCCCAAAAGTCCTAACATAAGACATAAAATTTTATGGCATACATATAATAATATAAAATCATTTCATATTAGTCAAGGCTCATTTCCAAGACCATCATATCAGACAAAGTCCATTATTGAACTAAGCTCACTCCTTGTTCACCCTGTATTACTGAACTGAGATCATTTCCCATTCCATACCTATCTATCTCATAAGATATAAATATTTTCCTAATTCATTGGAGGGAGATATAGGTCCTATTAATCTCACAATGAAATGAGACTTACATGTTCCAAAAAACAAAAATCATTCATCCTAACATAACCCAAGTAATAAAATGGGTTTCTAAAACATTATTCCATCATAACATAATCCATGTAAAACAAATGGATTTTATAAATAACATTCCATAAAAAAATAATAAAACTAAAATAATAATAGGGATAGTATACTTAAAACATCACCCTATTAAATAATTTCATCTTAGATGGAAAATAATTTTGATTCAACACTTGAAATTTATTCTTGATAAAAACATCCTTTCTTATTAAAAAACATTTTCTTTTATCAAAATTCCACAAAATTTTGAAAGAAATTAATTTATTTGAAAATAAAATTTAAATATGGTAAATTAAAATTCATGGAAATACAGTGCTATGAAAATGAAAAAACCCATCATTCTGTACAAGTTAAAATAAACATTCTTCTCATACATTTTTCAGATAAGTCAGAAAGTACTTCATATCAAAAAATGACAAACGATTCCATTCATACCATTTAATAAAAATTCCCCAATTGGGTAAAATTGACTTTAAAAAATTGTATAAGGATAGAAAGAATATTTTTGAATACATATTTAGGAAACATGGACATGGATGATAAATATACACTAGTATATACTTATGTATAAAAAATCTCTGATAATAATAAGATTGTGAGATTATCCATTGACATAGGTCTGATATCCTTTGTATGTATCTAAAACAACTGCATAATGATTTAAATAATGTCTTTGAGTTATTATAGAATTATATTATTTTTTATGATATCATATATGATCATATTATCATCCATTTGTTAGTAACATTATTACTCATCCATCGGGTGTTAACTTCTTTATTTTCTTATGCATGTTTTTTCTAATAAGTTATTATTCCTAATATTAGGTTATATTTATATCATTTTAAAAATTATATTAATATATCATATTTATTCATTTATTTAATTTATATAATCACGATTTAATGAATATCATGTAGAATGAATCACATCGCATTGTGGAGATGGTAGACTGTATGTATGCACGAGCCATGATATCATTATCATAATTGTTAAATGGTATTTAAGTGGGTGGTATATAATATTTCAGAATAAATATCAGGTTATAATAATCATATATAGTTATTATTTCCATCATTATAATCTTCTAATTATGGTGGTGGTGAAAAATATATTACACCACATCGTGGAGATGGTAAGTTGTACGTACGCATGCATGATGATTTCATTTTTTATAGGTTGGATAGAAGGTGGATTCTGGATATTTCATAATAATAATAACATATTAGTATATAATTGATACTGATGTTATTACTTTACAATGAAACAACTCATTAATAGGAAGTAGAATAAGAATCATGTTTTAAAGAATCGATAGAGGAGGCTACCTCTTCTTCGACGCGCTCCCTCTAAATCCCCTCTTAAAGCACTAGAGTTGATCTTTTATGAAGACAAGAACCTCTATAATGTTACTATTAAATCTGATAATGTAAAATTTCATGTGATATCTAAGATTTAAGGCCTAAATAGTTGTGAAGAAATTAGGGAGGAGGTTCCCTTTTTTAATTGAGGTGAGGGGAACTTTTAGAAACTCAAAAATATATTAATTTATAATAAACTCAAACCACAACAAAACACCTCTAAAATATCCCAATTTATAATATGAAATGATATAGTGTTTTAATCCCATTAAAAAAATAAATTTTATACATGTTTTTATATCTATTTAAACCTCATTATTTTAATTAACACTTAGTTATTCTATTTAATTTTTAACTAGGGTAACAAATATTTCCATATTAAAACGGTGAAATATATACTTATATGATATCTATTAGACCATAAATAACTAATTTTGAACATTTTAGACTATATCATAATTATTATATATTTTTAAAATTTCTTTATGATTTTTAAATAATTTAATAACACATTATTTTTTATAAACCATCAATAGTGTCAATTTTGACATTATTCAATTAATTGATTTTTAAAAATATTATGATAACAAGTTAACTTCAAAAAAAATATTTTATTATATTACTAAGAGGTCAAAGTAAAATATAAAATTTATTAAACATCACAATTTTTCAAAATTATATTTATTTTAATATTTTTAATAATATTTACTTGATATTTCCCTTAATAAAATAATTACTACAATCGTTTTGTGTAGTTATTTAATATGCATATTTTTTGAATAAAATTTAAAAATAAAATACTATCACGGATATAAATCCTATATATTTTATAATAATACTTATAGTTGAATATATGTTTTGTAAAATAAAATATTAAAAATGTTATACTTATTTAAACATGAATGTGACAAATTTAACATCACTTTAAATAAAATAATATAAGTGTAATAATCTATTTTATAAGGATACAAATAGTCAATAACTCCCCACTTGGATGATAATGGTCTATATATACACGGAAAAAAATATTTAGTAAAGGTTTTGTGTCTTTTAAGGTTATTATCATTTTAATAAATATTATTTTATTGATTTTCCTCAATTAAATAATTTCTGCATCATCAATGTATAGAATTTTAAGATAATTATTTGTTTCCTAAAAACTAGAAATAAATTACCATGATAAATAAAAATATTCTATATTTCAAATGAGTATTTATAATCAAATTTATCTTATGTGTAAAATAATGTTAAAAATGTTTTAGTAATTAAAATTTGAGTGAGACATATTTAAATAATCTTTAAATAAAATAAATTAAATGTCCTAATATCATACAATTGGATAAAAAAATATACAATTTAGACCTAAGGATTATTTAGGTTGAAAAAAAATTATCCAATAATATTAGTACAAGTGTTAGGGTAATTTTATAACACTAATTTTACCCTCAAATACCCAATTTACCATTTTACCGTATTAATAAAAATCATCGAAGTTACTACTCAAAATGTAAAAAAAATAAAATAAATATATTTACATAACTTGGACCTAATTATTCAAAATATTGTGTGCATTTTTTAAAAATTAAAATATTTAAGTCGTAGTAATTAATTTAAAATTAATCCCATTATCAAAAACAGAGAAGAAATTTTAAAAGTTAAAACATTGCAACAGTTTGAAATGTTTTTACATATGAATTCAATATAAAATTAATGTAAATAACCTAAATTATATTAAATGATAAAAATATATTCTATTTATACTTTAAAACCATTTAATAATATAATTTAACCATATAAATTATTTTGATGAAAAAGTTGTTTTCATTTAAAATTTAGTGTATTTTTACTATTCATAAAAATTTAAATGTTATCAGAAAAATATCAAAAATTCATCCATAGCAAATTTTTATTTCTCAATTCTAAATAATAGTTTTATGTTTTCATATAAAAATTATTAATGTGTCAAAATTTTACTTTAAAAAGGGTTCTCAATTAAAAGGAGGTGAAATTACCCTTTTGAAAAATATATGTTTTTATACATAAAATAGGGGTTATTCGTACCGAATGACAAAAATATCTATTGGATGAATAATTTTTTTTAAGTATATAAAATATATATTTAATTAATTTCATTTACTAATAGTAATTTACTCAATTTATTCATACAAAAAATACAAAAATATAATTGATCTATATTTTTTTATAAATAATTGGAAGCCCCTGAATTCCCGATAAATTTTTATAAGTTAGTTATATTTATTCCCACTAGCCTAATGACTTGGTTATAATGGTAATTTTACACTAAGTGCATCTTACGGTTTGTTTAAACTCACAATTGCATTCAGTTCAAGCTATTGATGAATTTATATTATTTAAAAATAATATTTCATAAAAACATCTGGGTGTTACAATGGTGCTTGGTCTTAACATATTGGAATGTATAATAATTCGAAAAAAATTTATAAATGCACCGTCTCATACTTGGCCACCAAAAATTATAATGCATTTCATAGAACATATTTGTTGTTCCTTGGTGCACTGACCACTGAGAGTTTTGGAAATCCCACATCAAAACTTTCTTGACTAATAAAGGTTCTAAAGAATGATTCAAAAAAAAAAAGATTGACATCTATGGATAACGAACCTTCAATAATGGTATCCCTACCACAAAGAGAGTCTCTAATGTTATAAAAATAATCTTCAAACTACTGTTCCTGATGAATCAACTCAATAAGAGTGGATTTCAGTTGAACAAAAGAAAAGGAAACTTAGAGCCTTAATTCTCGGACTCCCATATGTAACTGTGATAATAGAGATATCAAGTTCCACTCTCTGATGATTCTTTTACATCTTGGGTCTGAAGTTTCATTCTCAAAGAATCTGTTATGACATTCCCTTTCCCTTGAGTATAGGAGATGTAAAATTCATAAGATTACAACAATTACCCCCAACACCTCTGGTGGTGTTTCAAATCATTTTGAGAGAAGACATAACTCAAGCTATTGTGGTCAGAATACCCTGTAATCCTTTCTCTATAAAGTAAATGCTTCTAACTTTTAGGAACATGCATCATAATAGTGATTTCAAGGTCATGATTTGGATAAATTTTATCATATAGAATCATCTTCCAAGATCCATAAATAATTGCTTGATAACCCTTCATAATAACAAAGACCAAATCTGAACCCAATGCATCATAGAGGACCACATAGCCCTACTCAGAAACTGGAAGAGTCAACACCAGTGCAGTAGTCAAAAGATGTTTCGGCTCAACATAAGAATTTTGAAATTTCTCATCCCAATAAAAATTTACTCTTTTCTGAGTAAGAGTTTCCATCAATGAATCCATATTTGATAAGTCCTTTACGTACTGATGATAATAGCTAGATAAAACCAAGAATCTCAAAATATTGATTTTTTTTGTGGTTTCTCCCAATTCATAACAAAAATTTCATTATCAGGATTAAATGATATACCATATTGTGACACCACATGTCTCAATAACTTCACTTCTTAAATATATAAATATCAATTAGATATCTTGGAATAAATTTGGTGATTTCTAAACAATTCCAGAACTTCACTCAAATTATGCGCATGATCCTCCTCAGACTTAGAGTGAATAAGGTTGTAATCTACAAAGACCACCAAAAAAGTATGAATATACTCATGGAAAATACTTTTTATTAAATCCAAAAATACTAAAAGATCATTGGTTAAACCAAATGACATAAAAAATTACTCATAATGGTTTTACTTGCTTTGAAAGATGGTTTGTTAATGTATGATTATTTTATTATCAAATGATGGTTTCCAGATTAAAGATAAATCTTTGAGAAACACTTCAGCACATTCAAATAAAAAAATATACCATAGATCCATGAAAATGGATATTTTTTGTTTACCATGAATTAATTTAGTTTCTAAAAATCAACAAAATGGAAAAGTGTCCCATCATCTTTCATAGAAAAGAGAACTGGTGCCAACCATGGTGATGCACTCGGGTGTAAAAATAATTTCTCTAAAATATCATCCAACTGAGACTTCAACTCTTTAATTTTAGCTGTTTCAAGGTGGTAATAATAAATAGAAACTATTTTTTTAACATTTACTAAATTTATAGAAAACTCTACCTCCCTTACCGATGAAAACCATAGAATTTAGAAGGGAAAATGTCAGGAAACATAACAAAAATTGGAGGGAGATCATCATTAAAAGATTCTCACTCTATATAAAAATTGAACACATATATTACCTTCCCCAACTTTGGATAATAAGGTCCTACTCTACTCGACCTCAATCTCCATTCTCATTAAACCATATGATAGACCCCATCGTGTTTAGTGAAAGAGACCCACCAAAGATAACTATCAATCTAGGGTTTATTGGTAACAATAAAATCCATCTCACAAATGGCATAAAGAGGTTCCATGTGAAGAACTTGAAAATTCCATGTAATCTTGATATCTGATAATGAGAAAACACAAGTAGGACTACGAAGACCTTTCCCTTTCTTTATTATTAATAGTGTAATAATATCCATCACATAAGATAAAATATCCATATGATGATTAATTAGATTCAAAATATAGTTTAAATGAATGGATGAGATGCACCAGTGTGAAATAATAAATTCACAAATGATGAAGCTATAGTGATGATACCTCTCACAGTCATTGTACCCATTTCTAATTCCTCTAGAGACTCTTCCACTAAATTAAGAAGCTTCATTTTGGATTAAGTGGTCCGAACCCTTTTTTCTTTGAATAATTTGATTGGTACACCAGTTTATTAGAAACTAATGATATTTTGACACTATGTGGAGTGGAATAGGCATGGAATAACTTCTTTATGTTACCTGAGTATCCACAAGAACAACATATCTTGGGTGTCTCAGTTCAGACCCGTTTTGAGCGCCCAATTTTTCCACATTGGTAAAAAATAAAAGGGAATCTTCCTTGAACTGTAGGAGGTCTAGAAAAACCTTAATTTTGAGAACCACTATGAGAATAATAACACTTTATATTTTATTTAGAGGAATTTAAATAACCTCCAATAGTAGAAAAATGGACTCCTGTTAAACATGACTTACAAGACTGGTCTATTTTTACCATCAACACTCTATCCATCACATCATCTTAAGAAGTCATATTAAATAGGAATATATGAGAATGAATATCAAAATGAAGTCCCATGCTGAACTATTGAGTCTTCATATTTTCATTTATTACAATCTCAGGTTTGAATTGAATAGGCTCAACAAAACAATTTTCGTATTTTTTCATGGTCATGTCATCATGTTTGATTTTGAAGAACTCTAATGCCTTAGCTAACACCATATACTTAGGATGTAGCTATTTGGAGAGAATAAATTTTAATTCTTTAAAATCTAATCCCTCTTGATTCTTCACCATCACCATTTCATAACACCATTTTCTACTAGGTCCCTCTAGCATGTAGGTGGCACATTTCACCTTGATTTCGTCCAGAGTCTCCAAGAACTCAAATAGAAGATCAATATCTTTCAACTAATCCTCCTAATTTTTTGGATCATTTGAGCCTTGGAACATTGGAGGATTATAGTGAAGTAAGTCCTGATCATGATTTCATAATACATCACTTTGAGGTTCCCCAACTAGAGCCTGAATGGGAATGAGTGCAGTTTTCTATCCCAGAGCTTGGACATCACACACAATAACCTCAACTAGATTTTGGTTCATGGGAGGATTCAATCATTGAGGTTTATAAATAGGTTTCTCCTAGATCTGGTTTTCATGTATTCTTAGAGGAATGATGCTACCCAACATCAGCCGACAACATTGAAGACATCATATTAACACTCAAACAAGAGAAGCAAAGAAATTAATCCTAAAAAATAGATAAATAAGATTTTGATTTCATCCAATCCAAATCAAAGGAATATAAAATAATAGAACTAATCCTTAATACTTCTTTCCCGAACCACACCTTGTGACTTAAGTCTCATTACAGTGATAGATTGCTAGACACTCAATCAAAACAACCTCCTAAGTCCTGACAAGATTACTTAAACTACATACAGACATCAAGTAAAGATCCTTAACCTATACCTTTGATACAACTTTGTCACGAACCGGACCAGATACCCTGGAACCCTAACACCCGAACTAATCCTGACATCACCTGAATGGTGTTCTCAATCCCCATGGGTTAGCGAATCTCACATGGAATCACACAATATGAAACTGGTAATGAATTTTCCATGAACACAATGGAATAAATATATACAAGTCAGTATGCATACAATAAGAACTATATATAGAGAAATTTACCAGAAGTCAATTGGTGTAAACAACCAAAATTACAACTGTAAAGTACTAGAAAATAGGATAACCACCCAAGTCCCAATGGATGCAATAACTCAAGCCCAAATTTCAATAGAAACTACCATCTCTAAGTGGTTATTTCCCCTTTCTCTAACCTAGCTGGAGGAAATCTACAAATTCCCAAAGGAATATATAGGGTGTGAGATAAAAGAAAAGTAGTGTCTCAATAAAAATTCTATAATAAGTTTCCATAATTAATTAATCAAATAAAGCATTCAATTTTAAATAAATAGGCTTGGAATCTTAAAATAATATTTAAAAAATATCATGATTTACATTTAAATTGATGAAAATAAATTAAAAAATGGATTAATTAACATTTTATATTAAAAATTTTATATAAATTCCTAATGAATATGTAAAATAGTTTATAAAAAATGGAATATATATGGAAATATTAACAATGATAAATGTGGTAATATTACAAAATGTATGATAGTTCTAGGTTATGGGATCCTCACACACTCATATGATGATAATGATAATGTACACACACATCCCTATGAAACTATCCAAAGAATAATAAACATCCTACTAGGGATAAAATCTACCTATTTGTTTAGCTTAGAGTTTTACTGTGTCAATACATTTCTAGGAAAATTACAACTTAACAAGTTTTTCCTTAATAAATCACTAACTACCTAGGGTTTCATGTTCTCAAACAATAATAAATAATGGGTAATTTATTTAAAAGAAAATTTAAATAAAATTCAATACATTCTTCCCATTTCAATAATCTAATTTCCATTTAAAATCCAAAATGGGTTTTTAATAAAATCATGTCATTTATAGTATAAAACCAATGGGTTTCTATCAAAACAATTTAAGCCATTTTTATCAAATGAAAATTTGAAATGAATTTCACAATTTATATTCGAAATTTAAATTACTCAATTTAAATTTCCATGATTTCCATAAAATACAAATTACACTGAAATTCAATGGAATTGGGGGGCTTTCCCAATTTCATTCGAAATAAAATTCAAATCCCCAATTCAATTGAATTGGGTTTTTAACAAACTAATTGAATGTAATTAAATTTAAATCAACAATTTTAATTTAAATAAATAAATTTAGGGTTAATTAAAGGTAATATATTAAATTTAACCACCTACCTTGAGACCACATGATCAAAAATCATAACCCCTAAATGGGAAACTCCAATGAAGAAAATCAATAAAAAATATCCAAGAATAAAACCTAGATTCAAGATCTTAAAAATCATAGAATAGATCCTCCAACAATATAGAGATAAAAAAACCTAATGAAGATGGGAGAAAGGAGTGGGAGAGACAGAACTATGAGAAGAAACTTACCAGGAAAGGACCAAATGAAGATCTCCTATCTTTAATTCACCTTGGAAGGGGTTTGGAGGAGCCAAAATTAGTCCTTATGAGCCCTCTAAAAATAATTAATCTTAATAAGGAGAGTTAGGATCGATTAGGGATCAAAAATAGGAGTTTGTGGATTTTTAAATATAGTTCTTATTAATTAAAATCTATGCACATTGTGTCTTGGGAAGAGACTCACTCTTTGAAAAATCTTGTACCGAAGCCGTGTGCCCTTAATAGTGGGGTTTCATAGTTTCTAATTGGTAGGTGAATGGTTTTTCAAAGAAATCACTAATCATGAAAACCCTCACTATTTGTATTTTCCTAGTTTTCTTAATAGAATGTATGATTTTTTAAAATCATGCACTAACCATGCACAGATCAAGATCCCTTAGAAATTTCCAAAATTTCACCAGAAGCACCCCTTAATGAGACCCAACCAATGTATTTTAAAAATAAGGGTTTAGGATTACCCGAAATAGCAATAGGATGTTATATAAATCTTCATTTGGTTAAGTAATATGTTAATCTCCAAAATATCATCCAAAGTTCAACTCAAACCATTCTATAAATGTTTAACTTATAACCCTTCAAAAATATAATCCAGCCTTTATTCATTAAATAAGCTTCTATCTTATACCAAAAACATTTTCATTGGAAACTCGTGTCCATACATTTACTAATAGAATATCAAATGTGATTTTATTATTCTAGAATCCATGTAGAAGGATATAATAACATGCAATTTCACTAAATGATTAACAATAAGATTTTTATAGGGATTATTCATACAAAATCAAACATGAAATCCCCCAACTAAAGAAGGGAGCAAAAGTGTTCCATAATTATCATGATTTACATAATTTGTTGTGATTTAATAATCCTATCATTTTTCTTTTTTCCTTAATGTTTTTTGTGTCTTCTCATCGATATTATCTCTTGGATTGGGGCATTGATTCACAAAATTCCCAAACTCCTTTCACATGAAACACCAGAGTGTGAGTGTTACATTAGTTTGATTTCTCTTATACTCCATTGTATTAACCCTCCCAATAATTTTATTTTGACTTTCAAGTAATTTATTACCTACCATTCTATATTTAAATGACCTCCTAGATCTATTAAAGTAATCGACTCTATACATCTCCCCACATTTCTGGCACATAGATTCCAAGAATTTATTTCCAACATTAATGATTTTATGAGTCTCAATATTCCATTTTCTTATCAAAACTAATGGAATGATGGGAATATCCAATTTCAATTTATACCTTTAGTGAACATTGAAATAATATTTCATAGTTACTAAATTATCTTATATACAAGGTCTTTTTAAGACTTGGTTTTTTTCCACAAAATAATAGATCAATTTTGATTTCCAGGATGATGATCAACCCGAAGCGTACCTTGAAAGTCTTGTAAAATTAGATTCATAGTTACCAATATATTCATCCTGTTTTTTCTTAAGCTCAAGGAATTACTTATTCATATTTTTTTTAGAATATGAGGGAAGTAATTATTGAAAAATATCCCCATGAACTCTTACCATTCCATTGATTCAATTTCTTCTTATTCCCTTGTGTTCTTAATAAAATTGCAATATTGATCTCCTTTACCTTCCAAATGATAAGAATATAAAATGAATTTTTCATGATCTAAGTACTAAAGAATAGAAAATATCTTTTTAGTGGTACTGATCCATTTCTCAACAACTAGTGGATTAGTTTAACCATTAAACGAAGGTGGGCATTGCCTCATGGAGGACCCAACAAGTCATTTTTTATTCCTTTTCACACTTGGATGTTCAACATGATTCATAGATTAGTGAAGTTTTCTAATAATATTAATAAGAATTTGAATTATAGATCCCATATCATTTTATTTATCAGGAGGAAAATAATCGTAAGGTCCATTGAATTCAACCATTATATCGTTCCTTCAAGTTCTATCCATTGACTCAAACCAAAAAGAGTAGTGTGAACAACACTAGTCATAGTGAAAAAACATATAAATATTAAAAGATACTTATAGGATATCTGAATCATGACACATTATTCTTTAATCTGTGACACCTTAGGTTTATCCTAGTTTATTCATAATTATCTTCTATTTAAATCATTCATGATGGATTGTAATGAGTTTGTGAATTTACAAATCGTATCCCCCAAGAGTTTCAAATTAGGCGTGCAAAAAGGCCCATTTTTATGTACCGGTTCCTGATCAAGTCTAGCTCAATATAGTTTTTACGTGGTTGTTACCCCAAGGTACATCTGTTCTAGTAACACATCTACATGTAGAATCTATATAGGGATGTATTTCTAGGAAACCCCTCATTCTATCCTTTACCAAAATTCTAGGATTTTTTCCTATTATTTGAATCATGCTTAAACTTATCCTTAGATACATCCCTAGACATATCCTTAGAAATAACCCTAGGAATTTCACAAAAGGTTTCTCATCATTGTTTAAAAATGTTATCTAAACCATTAATTTGATACTAGCTTTAGAAACCCAAGCTTCTCATACACAGATATTATATCATTTTAGATGAATATTTAGTACATTACAAAGGTACATGATTTAGAACCATAATATTTTAGTGTCTTTGAAAACCTGGAACATAATATTCTAACTTGGTGAAATATATTCAATGTTTTCCATGATGATCTTACCGTTTAGTACCCCTAGTTAAAACTTTTCTTCATAACCTAGGTAAAAAAATATAACAAAGGGTGAGCTCAGATACTCAGTATGGGAAAATAATAGAGATACATATGAATAAAATGAATGTAATTGTCCAAGAACATGAGAATAACATTTGAAGATCATACCCTCCATATCAGTGATCCTACACATGAATCAGGAAATAAATATGGGCAGATCATAAGACATGAATCATAAGGGAATATAGAGAAAAACACATGATATATGAATAATAAATGGAATTTTTGGTATACACATAATCATATAAAATTATTTCCATATTAGTCAAGGCTCACTGCCAAGAACATCATAGTGGAAAAATTCCTTTACTGAATCAGGTTCACATCCCATTCCATCCCTATATTTTTGAACTGGGTTCACTTCTCATTCCTACCCTATATTACCAAACCATGTTCTCTCCCCATTCTATTTGGTTATATCTCATGAGATATAAATATTTACCCAATGCATTTGATTTTGATTTAGGTCACCCCATCGTATAAGTTGTAACAAGCTTACTCTATGCTATTTGAGCCACTATATCATATGAGATATAATGGGATTACCTAACACTATATAGGCCAACATGTCCTATAATCTATCACTAGGTTACCTGAAGCTATCTGGGCCACCCCATCGTATAAGATATAATGGGATTACCTGATTCTATGTTGGTCACCCCATCGTATAAGCAATATACATGAACCACAATATTAATAAAGTACAAAGAGATTCTATATCATCATAAAAAATCAAAAAAAATAATTAATATTTCATAACATGATTAACCTAAGGAAAAAATGGGTTTCGTGTCGATCTCTTATGAACAAGATTGATTGATGAAAAAAAAACAGGTTCTATAAACATCATGCCATCAAAACATAGACTATTCTTCTTTGGAATTGTTTTTAAAACATAAAACAGTTTGAAAACCTTTTTCTTAAGAAATAACCTTGAAAAATTTTATTGGAACATCTGAAAACCATTTTAAGCACTTTTTTCAAAAAAAAATTAAAAATACTTTTCCGGGAAATTTATCTTAAAATATCATTTAAAAATATTTTTCAAACTTTTTTAGAAAACTTTTTTTGAAATAACATAAATTTTGACCAAAGAGAGAGATAAAGTCAGATTCCTATAAAAACAATTTCTTAATTATATTAAGTACCTAAGAGTGTATAAGTGGTTCCATTTCTTGAATTTATCATTAATAACCACATGATAATAAAATTCAAGAGTAATATTGAGTTATGGATCATAATATTTCACAATTGGCAACATAATCATAAATAATCCTGAATAATGATGAGATTGTAGCAATAAAATCTTACCAATTTGGTAACTTTGAATCCTAATAACCATGAAAGAATAAGAGTACATGAAGATTAAAATATCATTATAGTAATTATATTCATTATATAAAATTTAAAGGGGGAAATATAGATACCTCATAAAGTAATATAGGTGCATAACATAACATGTGTCTCAAAGAATGTAAATTGAGACAAAATTCCCATACCGATTTAGTAACTTTTGAACAATAAAACCCATGATATTTTTATCCTAAAATGGATTCTTAAATATTAATAATTTATATCATAAGAATAATAAAATACATTCATGAGAATTATATACACCATCTAGAAGATATAGGAAGTGAATATAGCATGTGTCTCACAAAAGTAAAGAGTGATACTAAAATCCTTTATTAATTGAGTAAATTTTGAATCGTGAGCCCCATGAAGGAATAAAATAAAATTAAACTTTTAATATAATTAAATAAATTAAAATAATTATATAAAATTTAATATGTAAGTATACACACCACACAAAATAAATGAGTGGGGAATACGTAATAAGTCTCACAGAAATAAAAGTGAGACTAGAAATCCCCTTAACTTAAGTATTAGCTTCTTTTGTACACCTTCAAAATTCCTACATATCAAATATAATTTTATTTTAAATCTTCCAAATAACCATATTCATATATATAATACCATATTTTTTATTATGACTCTATATTACCCATTTATTAACAATTCCACATTAAAGTTACATTTTGGATAATAACCACCTTTTTGTATATGTTCTGACATGTTATTGTTTGTCCTTTTAATTTGATAATAATTGAATAATTTATAGAAATTAAAACATGATATATATATATCATATATATTTATTTATTATAATCTATTAAATATATAAATAGGTAACAAAATACACTGTTCAAGGAGATGGTAGGTCGTACATATGCGTTAACATTGTTTCCATTTTCATTTCATATCGAAATAAAGAAAGGTAAATGATATATATATATATTATAATTACAGTATCATAATTATTTTATACATATCACATATGTATATTAAATACATCCATAACACATTCCATGTAAAGTGTGAATGAATCACATCTCTTCGCGAGGCGGTAGTCCACAGTACGCACGATTGAAGTAATCATGTTCCCAAAAAATGGAAAGGAAGAAGGTATGTGTTATATAAATATTAAAGAAGATTAATAACATAAAAAATATCATAAATATTATATAAAAACTCTAAATCTCTCATTATTCACAACTTTTAAAGTTGGTAATGGAAGAACAAACAATATCGGTTTGCAAGGCGGTAGTCCGTTGTACACATGAATAATGATTACATATCCCATTTGATGGAACCATGTGTGTGAAGTTTTAGTTAGTACCCCTAAAATAACAAAATATTATTATATTTAATATATTCATGATATTTAAATCATTTAATGGGTTTGAGTAGGAAATAAAACAAGAACCTTTGTTGATGAATGTTACATATTCTTCGGGTATCTCCTTTTGGTTTGCACCAAAGGAATTAATTGGTTAGATTTATAACAAAGTTAAATTTTCTATGATGATAGGAAGGAATTTAGGACATAGTTTGTTCAAGTTTTGGTTGATAAAAATGGCCTTATAGGTGTGAATAATTTAGGAGTGAGAGTTCCCTTTTATAGTGGAAGAAAAGTGATATTCTTTTTAATACCAAAAAGGTAAACACTATAAGGAGGTATCCCTCACCTTGTGTGGATCCAATAATGAACCATTTTAGATAAAATATGGGATATGGTTTAAATATTTAAATATAATGGGGTTTTTACATGTTTTTAGGTAATTTTTACCATATGTTTAAAGTCCAATCCCTTGGTAAACTCATTTTTCTCTTAATCATTGGGATTAATTTTAAATATTTTCAATAATAATTTTATTCAAAAATTAATTTTATATGATTATAAGTTATAAAATATTATTATTAAAAATATTGAATCAATTTTTTCAAATTCCAATAACATAATTTTTAGAAATAAATTTAAAATTAATCCTGTTGGTGGGACGAGGCAATGAGTTTTTAAAGAAAAAAGGTTCAAAAGTTTAAAATTTTTTTATTTCCAATTTCAATGTGAATTTTTATCCAATCACCTAAATTAGATTTATTTGTTTATAATTTAACTAATTATACTTAAAAAAAATTAAAATATTAGTTAACTATATAAATAAATTAGGTTAAAATATAGTTTTCAATTAAAATTCAGTGTTGTTTACTATTCATCAACAAATGAAACATCTCAGAAAAACCCAAAAATAACCCTAATATAATTTATAAATTTTTATTTCAAAAATAAATTTTATTTTTTAACATATAATTTTAAAAATATCATAATTTAGTTATAAGATAAGTGCACTATTAAAAGTCAGTAAAACTCCCTTTTAGAAAAATACATCTTTTTAATGTGTAAAATTGGATTTATTATTATCTCTTGTCTAGAAAAAATGTAAGATAAATTTTGAATAGTTGATTGAATATATAATATATAAATTTAATTAAGATCATTCATAAAAGTTGGTTTCTTTAATTTATTAAGACAAAACATGTTTGTTCATAGGAAAACAATTGTTCAGAAAAGGAATTTCATTGTTTTCAAATAGTTATTACTTTAATCTATAAAATTATAAAAATAATTAATTTTATAAGAATGAATAAAAAATATTTTAATAATTTAGTTAATACCTCTCATACCCACTATTCCAAGGGCTAGGTGATAACTATAATAATATTTTAATAATATGTAACATTTTGTTTAAACTCAATGTTGCGTGTAAGACAAGATAAGTTTGTTATTGTGTGTGACACAAACATAACATTGTATTTCATGTAACATAAGAAAAATTAATTTTTTTTACATTAATCTAAAATCATAATTTCTTGTAGCATGAGATTAACTTTGTGTTGCGTATAAACAAGCTTAACTTGGTGTATCATGCAGTAAAAGACATCAACTAATTTTAATTTATTCTAAAATAACAATTCATAAAAACATAGGGTGTTACAAAAACAATCATAAATTATAATTTATATTACCTATTACTAGGATATTCTTTGACTAGACCCTCTTTATTCATTTGTTCTTTCTTGAGGTGTCAGTATATCGAACAACCGATCCGTGTGAAATATTTTTCCATTGAGTAGATAGATTATAGTATTGAGGTCCTAAAGGTGCTATTCCACTTTACAAAGTTTATTTTACCAAGAAATACCCTTAGGTGTTGAAAAATTCTCAAACCAAATTATGAATATTTTTTCCATTTATAGAAAATCTCAAACCTATATATAAATTAATGTGTGTCTCTAAGTATCTCATTCCCTCCAGTCTAATAGAAATGTTTCTTTAGCAGGGGTAAATGGTTTGAACTTTTCCTCACTCATATATAGAAAATTATCCAAATTCCATATCTACAATAGCATCTTTGAATGTGGAATCTTCCTTGGGTAAAGCCTTTTATAAAGTCTTCCTTTCTCCATCAGGTCCTCCCTTTACTTCTCACCTATAGTAACTGGTGGTAATTTTGGTTACTGTGTTATATTATTCAACTATACATTAGAGTATGATTGAATCCATGTCTCAAAAAATATGTCAATGATCATGATGAAATTCTTTGCTGGAAAGATAACAACTAAAATCCACATCTCCAATCATGTAAGTATCAACTAGAACTAACCTGCTACCTTGGGATGTTGTTTAGCTTACAAACTATGGAGAGTGAGGCATTTCTCCAATACATAATGGAATTTTTAGCCAAATATATAGGTATTATACCACATAGATCAATTCCCATTCAATCTTAAAAAAAAACATACCATCCCTCAAAGATGATAGATACTCCAATTCTTCAAGACTATTGGTTAAATTAGGTTTAACAACACCTGTTGATGCCAAATATGGTTGGAAAATGAAATTTCCTTATTTTTTCTGCCCGAACTTTATCCCACATTCATTCAATATGAGGGGATTGACTCCACCTAGACATTAAATATAAGTTCCTAATGAGACATTGATAATGGGTTTGTCCATAATGAATGTGTATCTCCCATTATGAGTTGTGATATTACGCCATAATACACATAAGTGTTTGATGATTTTGAACGGGACCTTTACCATGTGGATGTGTATGAATAGGTAGTATAGATTCAACAAAAATGGTACTGTTAGATCAATCCAGCTCTAGTATTCTAATTGTGAAATCATAATGGATGCCCCAACTTTGAACCTAGTACAAAAATCACACACTAGAAGGAGATATCTATTATTGACAATTACAAGTAAAAATTCTAGAAGGTCCTATAAATCATTTTTAAGAGTGACCTACCAACCCTATGTGGCATAGTTTCCTTATTCTAATGCTTTCTAGAATGTATTAGTAGTCCCTCATGTCTTATGGGATGGGTAGGTCCATAAATCCTCACTTGGGGTTCTTGACCATTAAATGTGATAAATATATCAAACCAGGTATTGAAAGTAATGTCTATGTTTAATAAGAGATCTTCCCCCAAGTAATTCCATAACATATCAATAAAAACCCTTGAAATTGGAGGATTTATTTCTATATTAATCTAGTCTGATGTAGGAGGGAAAGAATTCATCATACATGTCTCCCATGATCAGGGATACACTAATCATGTGCACATCCTAGAGGCATATCACAACCTCTCTCAATAGTAGATGGAATATATTTGTGTCCAATATCTATCTAAAAATCAAATCTCGGAAGATGTGTTTTTTGGTGGAAATGGGCTATAAGACCCAGATATACTCATAAATCCCAAATTCCTTTAACTCTTCCTCAAATTCCATAAAACTCCATCACATTTAATCCATACCGAAGGTTTTCCCTAAGTGGAGATCCTAACTAGACTAATACTATAACACTCCAAGATTTCATAGTACGTTATTTCTTCAAAGTAATGCAATAACTTGCACTACACGCAACATTGAGTTTAAGTGCACCACGAATTACAAAAATAGCCGTTAAAAAGTGGTTATGAATAGTATTAACTGAATTTTAAACTTTATACAATCCTTATAATTTTATAATCCATATTATGAGTTTCTAAGACATAATGTAAGAACAAATTCATTTTTTTCAGACAAAATAATTTTTTTTCAAAAAATGAAATTTTACTACCCTTTAATGGAGAACCCTTATTAAATACAATATTTGAAAATTTTATATATTAAATTTTACAAAATAAAGTTCTTCTTTAGAATCGGGACATAAGAATTTAGTTTTAATAAATTTTTTGTGTTTTTCTGATAACTTTCATATTTGGGTGAATAGTGAAAAATACTAAATTTTAACTAAAAACAAATTTTTTAATCAAAATAATTTATATTGTTAAGTTATAAATTTTAATGTTTTGTAGGTATAATTAGATTTTATTTTTAACATTTAATCCAATGATGGTAATTTTAAGTAATTGCACTTTAAAATTGGACATAAACAAGTGTCAATCTTTTGATAGTTATTATTTCTTATAAATACGCTTTGTGGATTCGACAACGAGAATGAATTTTAAATTAATTAATGCAACTTATATGTTTTGAAATTGCTAAAATAGAATTCATTTTTGAATTCGGAATATCAAAATTATATTAGGGTGAATTTTTGGTATTTTTCTGAAAACTTTCAATTTTTGATGAATAGTGAAAAACACTGAGTTATAGTTTAGAAACAATTTTTTATTTAAATAATTCTTTACTTTATTTAAATATATTTTAGGTCAAAATATATACATAATACGTATATATTTTCAATTTATTTTATTAGAGTTATTTTATAATAATTTTAGATATATAAAAATTTTATTGAACTTTTTAACCGTCTTTTACCCACCTCCTAGGAGCATTTGAAAATTTGAATAAAACATAATTTTACCGCTTTTGTGAATTGAATTTCAAAAATCCTAGAGAAATGTTTATATAAGTAATTAAAATGTGGTTTAATAAGATAAAAATAATTTTCGGTGAATAGTAACTTTTGACTTTTATTTTCCACAGTTAAAAGTAAATAGGGTAATTAAGGGTAAAAATGATATTATTATTACCCTAACACATGTACTAATTCTATTGGATAAGTTTAATTGTACCAAAAACAACCTTAGGAATAAAATATTATCCTTTAGGTCCACTTGGATTAGATTAGGGCATTTATTATTATTTAATTCAAAGAAGAGTTAAAAGTCTTAAATTCAAAGTTTAATAACTAAACAATTTTTAATATAGGGATACACATAAGATAAATTCTACTATAAATATTCATTATAAAGCTAAAAATATTTCATATATAATGGTATTTGATTTATTTATTTTATACATTATATAATTTAATTTATTTATGACATAATGTTGATGCAGTAATTACCGTATTAATGAAAGATTAAAATAATTGATATTATAAATATATAAATAAATTTAATTTGAGACTTTTATTAATTAAACTAATTTTATAGGTTAATATGACATATTAGGGTTAGTTATATGAATTTATTTCGAATTAATAACGCTGTTATGAATTTAGAAAAAACAAAATACCAAATAGTGTCAAAATTGACATAAAAGAGTTTTTAAAAACATATTATATTATTAATTGATATTCTATTCCTAAAAATCTAAGTTTCCGAAAAAATACTTATTTAATGATAGGTGTATCATTAATGAACCACTTGGGGTTCTCTTGGAAGTATATAGTATGTTTATTAACCATATAATATAAAAATACAATGAGACATGGTAAATGTCAAACTATTTGACTAAGAGTTAAATATAAAAGATAAGGTTAATATAGTGACCCAAACCTATCTAAAACATATTGGTTGAGTGTTTTTAGACCCATACCCAACTTAGATTTTAAATAATTAATTTTGTATCCATTAGAAACCGAAAATGATTTTATTATAAAATAATATTTCTAGCTTTTCCTAAGATTCCCCTCACCCCTCTTATAAAAGGGCACTCCCCCTTATCTCTAATTCACACCATCAAAGCCTTTGGCTCGGCAAAACTCTGCAAAAATACCATCTCAAATGTCCTCCCTTAATCCTAGAGGCCTTCCTTTAGTCATAAATCTAACCTAAGGATCCCTTTTGATCAAATCAAAAGGAAGAACCCGAAGAAGATGTAAATATTTCATCACCTCTTTCAAGTTCCTTTTTTCTTACACTTCCTCTTTCTTTGTTGTTTCAATTCTAAAATAATAACTCCTGTATCTTTTATATACTATGATGTTATTATAAATATGATACAACCAAATTCATTATTCTATCCATCCTTTGAATGACATGTCGCCATATGTACGACTTTCCTTCTCCACATCATGGTGTAATTGTTATTCAATACATTATTATTTGAATGGGGATAATAATGATGTGTAATTGATGTAAATAATAAATATAACATGATAATGATTCTGTATATTTGATATACCATCCAATTTTATATTATTTTAATATCAAAATAATTATATTTTCACTCGTGCGTACGTACAGATTACCGTCTCAACGAACGCGATGAGATTCATTCCCCATCGTATCCATTCAAGACTAATTTTCATTAGATGATTAAAAATAATATCATTCTGAATATGAATAAGATAAATCCTATCCATAACAAACATTACTTACATTACAAATCATATAAAGGAGAACGAATCAGTTAACACCTGAAACGACGATAATACTAAAATATAATTAACAAAGTAATATTAAAAGATAATATATGATATCATATTAATGTATATGATTCTTGTATAATTTAATAACAATTATTTCACCATTATACATGAGTTTAACCTACCCTCAACCAAGTAAAATTTAGAGGTAAGGGTTAATTTCACAATCTCTTCATTATCCGAGGTTGTTTATACGTAATTATCTACTGGGACCTCTTCATCATCCACATCCATGCTTCTTAAAAATGTATTTCAAAACATTTTTACTATTTACTAAAAAATGGTATACAGTAATTTATACCCTTATTTGACCTTATATGTTTTGAAAGGAATCTTTCCGTCGTTTTCCAAACAAGGTATTTAATGGCCTTTTTGACAAAATTAAGGTAATAAGGTTTTTTTAACTTATACGACGGGTGCGGCTATTTTCTGCTGTTATAATATCGTCAAGGATTCCCTTACAAGATTATAAGAATATTTTCAAATATAAATGTTTTCTTTTATAATTATGTGACTTTTAAATGATTTCAAAATAGAAAGAGATATTTCTCTAAAAAGGTTTTGATTTCATCTATGTCAACATCCTTTGATGGATTTTAAGTTTGTTTGAAGTTGATTTATTATGATACAAAAATTCCATTTTGTATTAAAGGTTTTTTGATATGTTTTACTATAGATGTGTTATTTCATACCATTCATGGTTTATGGATAAAGTATTGTCATTTTTATGCCAGTTTTAATACAAATGTTTATTTTATGTTTAAACCTTTTCATATGAGGAATGCATTGGAATTAGTAAGTGACGAGTGGATCCCGCTATAGCTCCTCGATGCATCGGTAGGTCTCATGAGACAAACTAGTGTCTTGGCACAAGGTATTGACAAAATTTTATTTGTAGTCTTGGCACAAGGCCTTGATTATGTTGTTATGAATGTCTGGAATTATGCATTCCATCATTATGAAAGTGGCTATTGATATTGAATGTGATTATTACACTTGTAGAATATCCATGTGAATAACTAAATGGAATTATTTGATTTTATGTTTTCAATATTATGTTGAAGTTTATGTTTAAATGGATTTTTTTTAGTTTTATAAATTGCCTTATATTTTTATGCTTATTTATGAAAGTTTCCTCTATATTGTTATCCTTACTGAGCATCTGAGATCACACCTTTCTATGTTTTATTTCTCCCAGGATGCAAATAATTATATTATGACTAACCTGCAGGGATAGTCTATGGGATCTCAGTGTTGTTTATGGAAACAACGTTGTTGTAGTATTCCATTTTATGATGTAATGTAAACCTTATGAATGTATCTAGTACTTCCAAGGATACTAAACTAATCGATATTTCAAGATTTGATATTTTGTGATCATGCCAATGATACATAATAATGCACCGACTCTGGGCTTCTAGGGTCAGGGCATTACAACTAACTCAGTTTATTATTCACTATAGATTTATTTCGAATATATCCTTATATAAAGACATTTGGTTTTGGAATGCATATTTATCCTTCTATGTTCCAAGGGATTATATCCCAAGTTGTAGTCATCTGTGTTATAAACGGACCCAATAAAGCATCTATATCTGAAATTTTGGATCGATCAAATTCTTGATGGTAGTAGATATAGTTTAATGGATAGTTCCAAAGTCATAGTTTGGGAATAGACATGTCAAACAACTACCTAAAACCATATATAGTAAGCCTCTATGATATTGTGTTATATAGGAAGTCTACTCCCATTAATTTCAAAATAATAAAACCCTTTCGGAGAATGATATGACATCGACTAACATTAATACCATTTACCACCACTTCCATCATTATACCTAGCTCAAGTAATATAATATGGGGTAATTTTATGAATAAATTAAGATAATTAGGTTTTGAAATAAATCAGGTAGAATAAAATTTGAATAAATTATAAAATCTCACTTTTCGCATAACACTTTAGAAAATAATATTTATGTTATGCATTCCACATAGTGCTAACTGAATCAGTATTGAGTTATAAAATTATTCCTCGATAGTTTTCAAAGTGACTCCCATGAAGGGAATTTCTTATTTTCAGTAAAGTTGATTTCATGAGATCTTGATCATTCACAAGTTATTGATCATTTTTAAATTACTCTTGAATACATGTTACATAAATTAAGGGGACTAATAAACATTATATAAGTGGAATATCATCCTTAGAGACTGCAAAGAGTTCCTGTAAGACACATTACTTATTTAAAATAAAATTCATTTCATATTGATTGAACCTAATTCTAGGGGTCATTTATTAGGGCCTATAATGTTGTAAAGTCTTGATGAAAACTTAAATAGAGGTAAAAAAGTATAGGTGAGACAAAATTTGAGTGGAAACTAAAAAACGGAAAGTTTCTAAGAAGAAACTTGAAGGCTTCATAAAGCATCCCAAATTATTGATGAAGGGTCAACTGGTTCCTAAAGAAATCACCTATGAAGCTACCAAATCATTCACAAGGTTATTAAATAATTTATAAACATGTGTTATTTTTATCCTAAGATAGTGATTCTGGGCCCATCATGTAGTCTCTTTATAGCAATGTTTTCGTTCTCTACCCCATGGTGGTTATTTCATACCCAAATGATACTCTATTCACAAGCCTTTATCATTTATAATTATATTATACAACCCTCTACTCTCTTTGTGGATTAAAATTTTTTGGAGGCATTTATCCATAAGCACCTATAAATATCCCATACCTACCTTAGAATATGCACATAGTGGAATTATAGAGAAACAAATAAAGAGAGACTTATCACTTTGGTAAACATTGAGAAGATCCAAATATTTCATGTGTGAAAGAATACCTAGTAAACTAATGATTTAAAAGAAATAAATAAGGAAGGAAATATCTTGTAATTAACCATAAACAATGTGAGGTTTTTAAATCCCCAATGTGAATGTGGGGCCCATTAGCAAAACAAATTCTCTTTAGTAATGAGTGGCCCATGAGTCCCCCATCTATGAATGAGAGTCCCCTTAATAAAGAGCCTTTAAAAATTTCCCTACGGATACTAGACTGACTTCATGTAACACCCGAGACTTTTATGAGAAATATTTTGTTTTTATGTTATATAAATCATCAAAGGAATCTTTCACTACACACAACACTAGCTTGACTTGCTTTACACACAATCGCGACCTTCCTCGATAGCTTGCGTCGTACACAATACCGAGTTTCAATAAACAACGATATCCTATTAAAATATTATTACAACTAGCCGTTATGAATAGTAATACCCAATTTTTGAAATTCTGTAAATTTTATTTTCCAAAATTGACTTCATTTTTGGATTCAGAATATCGAAATTTGCCTAGGGTGAAATTTTGGTATTTTTTTGAATACTTTCAATTTTTGATGAATAGTGAAAACACTGGGTTACTATTTAAAAACCGACTTTTTATTTAAATAATTATTTATTTTAAATAAATTTATTTTAGGTAAAAATTGATACATAATACCTATATAATTTCAATGCAATTAATTGGAGTCATTTTATAATAATTTTAGATATATAAAAATTTTATTGAACTTTTGACCGTCTTTTACCCACCTCCTAGGAGAATTTTCAAATTTACATAAAACTTAATTTTACCACTTCTGTGAGTGGAATTTAAGAAATCTGAGAGACATGGTTGATTTCAGTAAGTAAAATGTGGTTCAATGAGATGAAAATAATTTTTGGTGAATAGTAACTTTTTACTTTTTTTACCACGATTAAAAGTAAATAGGGTAATTAAGGGTAGAAATGTTATTATTATTACCCTAACACATGTACTAATTCTATTGGATAAGTGTAATTCGACCAAAAAAAACCTTAGGAATAAAATATGACCATTTAGGCCCACTTGGATTAGATTAGGAAATTTATTATTAATTTATTTAAAGAAGGGTTAAAATAGTTAAAATCAAAGTTTAATAAGTAAATTATATTTAATATAGGGTTATACATAAGATAAATTCGACTATAAATATTAATTAGAAATATAAAATAAGTTACTACATAATGATATTTTATTTGTAATTTTTAGACATTAAATAATTTAATTTATATATAACACAATGATGATGCCGTAATTATCTTATTAATGAAATATTGACATAATTGATGTTATAAATACCCAAATAAATGTTATTTGAGACTTTTTATGAATTACAATAATTTTCTATGTTAATATGACATGTTAGTATTGATTTAATTTACTTTTTGCGAACTAATCTTTCGGTTATGATTTTCACAAAAATCAATTACTAAATAGTGTCAAAATTGACATAAAATAGTTTTTAAAATATATATTATATTATTAAATGTTATTTTATTCCTAAAAATATAAGGTTCGGAAAAATGACTTAGATAAGGTTATATATATTAATAATAAACAACTTGGGGTTCGTTTGGCTTGTTATAGTACGTTTATTAACCTTATAGTGTAAGAACACAAGAAGACACGGTAAAAGTAAAATTATTTAACTTACAGTTAAATCTAAATGATAAGTTTAAAATAGGTACCTAAACTTGTCTAAATTATATTTTATGAGAGGATTTCGACCCATCCCCACCTTAGCTTCGAAATAAATCAATTTGGAGATATTTAAAACCGAATATGACTTTATAAAAAAATAATATTTTTAGTTTTTCCAAAGGTGCCCTTCTCCTCTCTTATAAAAGGGCACCTCCTCCCTCTCTTCCTCACACCACTTTGAGCCTTCAAGATCGGCCAAACCCTAACAAATTCTCTTCTCCACTTCCCTATAAACATCCTAGAGGTCCTGATCTTCTTCAAAGACCAATTTTAGTGCCCTAAAAGGAGGTCTCAAAGAGGCGCTTCAAAGAAGAGGTAATGTCCGTTACCGATTCTTTCAACTTTATTTCTTCTTCCACTTCTTCTTCTTTAGTTGTTTAATTATGAAGTAATAACATCAGTATCACTAATATACTTATATGTTATTATAAGTATGAAACAACCCTATTTCACCATATATCCATCCTATGGAAAACGAAATCACCGCGCGTGCGTACGTATGGAATACCGTCTCCACGCCATGGTGTAATCTATTTTCCACCACCACCTTACTTGGATGAGTATAATGGTGTAAATAATAACTATAAATTATTATTGTAAATTGATATTAATTCTTAAATAGTATACATACACTCCATTACAATTTCACGATCATGGGAACGATATCATCGCTCGTGCGTACGTACGGAATACCGTCTCCACGATGTGATGCGACTCATTCTACATGATCTTCATTGCATAATGATTATATAAATTAATTTAATGAATGAATATGATATATATTACACTAATAACATTCTGTAAATAAGGCATCTATAACCCAAAAATAAGAATAAGAATTTATTTGACAAAACACGCATAAGAACAAAAAGTAATAAACACCCGAATAACAAGTAGTAATGAAATATTACTAATAAGAAGCTAAGAATATGACCATATATGATATCATAACAATGAGTATGATTCTGGAATAAGTAATGACATTATTTAAATCATTATACAGGAGGTTCGGACACTTACAAAGCAAATCGGACCTAAGGTAAGGGAAAATCTCGCAATCTCAATTTTTATCCGAGATTGTTTATACTTCTAAATTTACTGGGGAATATTTATCATCCACATCCATGTTTCCTCAATATGTAATATTTATATCCTTATACAATAGTTTATATCCAATTTTACCCTTCGGTGAGTTTTTAGTAAAAGATATGAAATGAATCTTTTTTCTTTTTTCGTACGAGGTACTTTTTGACTTTTCTGACAAAAGTACGAGAAGAATGTTTTTTTTAACTTATACGGAATGAATGGATTTTTAACAGATTATTTTCAAGAATCTTCCTTTACAAGTTTTCAAGTTTATATTTAATCAAATTCTTTTAGTTTAAAATTGTATGACAAGTTAAGAAAGGAAAAATGTTTTTGAAGTAGAAAGGATATTTTCCTCAAGAATGGAGTTCAAGTGTTTTATCAAAATTATTTTCCATCTAAGATAATATAGGGTTCTGTTTCTATCCCTATTTTTACATTGATTTGACTATGTTATTATGGAATTATTTTTATGATGTCCTTTTATCTTATATGGATTATGTTATGATGTCATTATGTTTAAGATTCCCATTTTTATTGCATGGGTTATGAAATGGTGTATGATTTTGATTTTGTGGCACACATAAGAATGGTATCATTATGAGATGGGTGGGACCTATATCTCCCTCCAATGAATTGGGTAAAGATTTTATATCTCATGAGATAGACATGGCTGGAACGACAGGTTAAACCAGTTCAGTGAAACAAGTCTGAAACGAGGAATGAACTCGGTTCAGAAATGGACTTTGTCCACTAAGATAGTCTTGGAAATGAGTCTTTACTAATAAGAAATTATTCTCTATGATTATGTGTGTATGCCACAAATCTTCATGTTTTAAGTTATGATTATTGTGATTACATTTCACTACCATGATTTATCCCATGTTATGAAATTATGATCTCTTTTGGAGGGTAAGATTTCCAAATTGTTATGTTCTTATGAATATGATGTGATTGATTTTTCTTTTGTTTACCCTTACTGAGCATTTGAGATCACCCTTTTGTATGTTTTTCCCCCTGGTCAGGAAGAAGGTTATTAAGTAGGATATGCCAAAAGGGACTCTAGATATGATGAAATTAATGGGAGAAAATGTATATGCTTTATGAACCAGTTGTTTATGTTTCCCAGTTTCTAAAGACACTATACCTATAAAGTCCTTTAATGGTTTTGTTATATGTTGTAATAAGTGTGCTTAAATTTTGAAGTATTAAAAATGTATGTAAAGTATGGGTCGTTATAGTTGGTATCAGAGGAAAGGTATAGTCAAACTTTGGAAACTAGGATGTGAAAGCCTTAGTAAGAATCATAAGGATAAGTCTAAGCATAGAACACAATCTTAGTGTTTTAGAAATGGCCATGAATAACCTAGGATAATACCTTAAGTGTCAAATTTTATTCTTGATTATGTGGTTTTCCTATTATAATTAGTGTTTCTCACACTATTCTTCTTGGTTTTAGTCAATGGCTGGAACCCGAAGGAACCATGTTAATGCGGAATGTGACGGGCAATGCAATGATTGTCCCCCTGAGCAACCAAACGTCATGGGAGATGGAATGAAAAATCTTGTATCCATGATCACACAACTTTCTCAAGCTATGAATCATGCAGGACTTCCAAACGAGTAAAGGAGCAACATTCTGTTGAATCCTTTATGAGGCAGCGTCCACCTTCATTCAGCGAGTCTACTGATCCATTAGTTTCTGAACAATGGATTAGTACTACTGAAAAGATATTTTCAGTTTTTCAATGTTCTGAACATGATAAAGCCATCTTGGCAGTGTATCGTTTAGAAGGTGATGCTGATCAATGGTGGAATCTTATCAAGAATACGAGGCAAAGAGATGAAATTGAGTCCATGGAATGGGACGAGTTCAAGAACTTATTTTTCAATAAGTACCTACCTTGTATTATTCAAACAAAGACGGAGAAGGAGTTTCTTGAACTAAAGCAAAAGGATGATGAATCTGTTGGTACCTACGAAGAAAATTTTACAAGACTTTCAAGGTATGATTCTGGTATTATTATCCAACCTGAGAGTAAGATCGATTGATTCTTTAGTGCCTTAAAACCAAGTCTTTGGAGGGCGTTATCCATAAGGGACTTCAATAGCTATGAGGAAATCGTTCGATGTGCTCTGAAAGTTGAGATGGATATTGGAGTAACCCATCAGTCATATGGGTTTGATAAGAAGAGGAAAATGGAATTCAAAGGAAAATATAAAGAGCACACTAAAAAGAAGATGAGTTTTCCCTTATGCTCAAAGTGTGGAAAGAAACATGGAGGGAGTTGTCTTAAAAATACAAGTAAATGTTTCAAATGTGGAAAGGAAGGTCATCAGGCATTTGAATGCTGCAATGATGAGAAGAAGATGTCTATTGATGCGAACAAATAAAAGGCTACACAGAGTGCACCTCCTACACTTCAATGTTAAAAGTGCAAGGAAATGGGGGCATTATGCCAATCAATGTCCTAATCCAAGGGTTTTTGATGATGATCGACGTCAACAAACTCTTAAGGCTAAAGAAAAAGGAAAGTCACATGAAATTTCTATCAGTGATGTGGAGTACGATAACGAAGTGGTGAAAGGTACACTTACCATCCACTCTAAAGTAGGAAATGTTTTATTTGATTCAGGATCCACACACTCTTTTATTTTTGAAGAATTTTCTATGGGTATCACCGTATTAACTCAACAATTAGATGTTGAGTTAGCTGTGACAACCCCTAATGGCACGACAGTCGCATCAAAAGTTTATAATTATTCTCTGATTGAAGTTTGTGGGAAAGTGCTTCCTGAAAATCTTGTGATCCTCCCTATAGTGGAATTTGATGTGATTCTTGGCATGGATTGGCTTTCTCTATATGGATCTCATATCAATTGCCAAAGAAGGGAAGTCACATTTCATATTCCAGATCAATCTATGATCGTCTATCGATGCAAGTATGAACATAACCTTCCAGTGGAAATTTCTTCCATATTATGGGTCTTGATTCCACAAAATGAAGGTTATTTATCTCAAATGGTTGGTGAGAAACTCACGATTAAGAATATACCCATTGTATGGGAGTTTGACGATGTCTTTCCGGAGGAATTGCCGGGTCTTCCACCAAATCGTGAAGTTGAGTTTTCAATAGAACTCATACTGGGTGCTTTACCTATTTCAAAGACACCTTATAGAATGGCCCCAATTGAGATGCAGGAATTGAAGAAGCAACTCCAAGTGAATCTTGATAAGGGGTTCATATTCCCTAGTGCATCACCTTGGGGAGCACTTGTTCTGTTTGTTAAGAAGAAATATGGATCAATGAGACTCTGCATTGATTATCGAGAACTTAACAAGGTCACTATCAAGAAAAAATATCCTCTCCCATGCATTGATGACCTATTTGACAAACTACGTGAAGCTCAATACTTTTCCAAGATTGATCTCTGTTCAGGGTATCATCAATTAAGGGTCAAAAGGGAGGATATACCAAAGAAGGCTTTCTGTACAAGGTATGGACTCTATGAATTTATAGTGATGCCATTTGGTCTTACTAATTCCCCTGCTATCTTCATTGATATGATGAATAGAGTCTTTAGAGACTATCTTGATCAGTTTGTGTTAGTCTTTATAGACGATATTCTTGTATATTCAAAGAGCAAGGAAGAACATGAAGATCACTTGAGAATTATATTCAAGACCCTGAGAAAGGAGAATCTTTATGCCAAATTTACCAAGTGTGAATTTTGGCTTCAAAAAGTTGCATTTTTGGGTCACATAATCTCAAAAGAGGGGATATTTGTGGATCTAGAAAAAACAGAGGTTATTGAAAGATTTTCGAGACCAACAATAGTAACTGAGATCCGAAGTTTTCTTGGTTTGGCTGGATATTATCGACGTTTTGTGAAAGATTTCTCATGATTATCTAATCCACTCACCAAGTTGACTCGGAAAGGAGTTAAGTTTGCTTGGACGAAGGAATGTGAAGAGAATTTGAAGGAGTTGAAAAGAAGGTTATCCAGTGCACCTGTACTCACACTTCCTTGTAGTGGAGAAAGGTTTGTGATCTACAGTGATGCATCCAAGAAGGGATTGGGGTGTGTTCTCATGCAAAATGATATGGTGATAGCTTATTCCTCACGATAGTTGAAAATCCATGAGAAAAATTACCCAACTCATGATTTGGAGTTAGCTTCGGTAATCTTTGCATTAAAGATTTGGAGGCATTATCTTTATAGAGAAAGGTCTGTTATTTTTACCGATCATAAAAAATTAAATTATATTTTCACACAAAAGGAGCTGAATATGTTCCAAATAAGATGGTTGGAGCTGATTAAGGATTACGACTTCTCAATCCATTACCACCCTGGGAAAGCAAACAAGGTGGAGGATGCATTAAGTCGACAAGACCATACCAGTTTATCCATGATGAGGATCACAAAAGATCCAATATTTATGGATTTACAAAGGATGGATCTTGGAATTATAATGGAAGGGGAAAAATCTTATCTTTCTCAAATGAATGTTCAACCATCTATACTTGTGAAGATTAAAGAGGCACAAAAAGAAGACGTAGAGTTACAAAATTAGTTGAGAAATGTTCCTGAATTCAACCTTGATTGTGATGGGATAATAAATTTAAGGAATCAGTTTTGTGTTCCTCCCATCCCCGAATTAAAGGAGCTGCTGGTTAAGGCTCATAGTTCTTCATTCTCTATTCATCCTAGAAGCACGAAGATGTATATGGACCTGAAAGAGTACTTCTGGTGGGATGAAATGAAAAGAGATGTTGCTGAATATGTCTCTCGATGCTTGGTTTGTCAACAAGTTAAAGCTGAGAGATAGAAGTCTAAGGGAATGTTACAACCATTACCCATACCCGAATGGAAATGGGAAAACATCACTATGGAATTTTTCACCGGACTTCCTAAAACATCCAAAGGAAATAATGCTATCTAGGTCATAGTTGATCGTCTTACAAAGTATGCACACTTCATTACTATTAGAGAGGATTTCTCTCTGGATCAGCTTTCCCGGATATATGTAAAGGAAGTGGTAAGATTGCATGGACTACCAATTTCTATTATATCTAATCGGGATCCGAGGTTTACCCCAATGTCATGGCGAAGTCTTCAGAATACTCTGGATACAGAGTTGAATTTCAGCACTTCTTATCATCCTCAGACAGATGGTCAGTCTGAGAGGACAATTCAAACTCAAGAAGATATGTTGAGAGCTTGCTCTATGGATTTAAAAAGTGGTTGGGATCAACACTTACATTTGGTGGAATTTTCTTATAATAATAGCTTTCACTCCAGTATTCAGATGGCTCCTTATGAAGCTCTCTATGGAAATAAATGCAGGACTCCAACTTGCTGGGATGAAGTTGGGGAAAGAAAGCTATTAGGACCTAATCTTGTTGATGAGATGGTAGAAAAGGTCTGATCTACTCAACAACACATAAGAGCATCTCATAGTCGAAAAAAAGTTATGTCGACAACCGAAGAAAAGACTTAGAGTTTGAAGTGGGTGATAAAGTTCTCTTACGAATATCTCCTTGGAAGAGAGTAATGAGATTTGGAAAGAAGGGAAAGTTGAGCCCTAGGTATATTGGTCCTTTCCAAACACTGGATCGTGTTGGGAAGGTAGCTTACCAATTGGCACTTCCACCGAATCTCTCTCAATTTCATGATGTGTTCCATGTATCTCTCCTGAGAAAGTACATACCTGATACTTCACATGTACTCATCTCAGAAGTTGTACCACTAGAACAAGATCTTTCTTATAAAGAACAACCGATAGAGATTCTCGATCCTAGTGAAAAATTCCTACAGAACAAGACCACTCGCTTGGTGAAAGTTTTATGGATGAACCACCAATTAGAATAAGCTACATGGGAGCTTGAGGATATGATGAGGGAGAGGTATCCTCATCTTTTTGTTACAAAGTGACGAATTTCGAGGGCGAAATTAATTTTAAGGGGGGGTAGAATGTAACACCCGAGACTTTTATGAGAAATATTTTGGTTTTATGTTATATAAATCATTAAAGGAATCTTTCAATACACACAACACTATCTTGGCTTTCTTTACATGCAATCGCGACCTTCCTTGATAGCTTGCGTCGTACGCAATACCGAGTTTCACTAAACAATGATATGCTATTAAAATATTATTAAAACTAGCCATTATGAATAGTAATACCCACTTTTTGAAATTTTGTAAATTTTGTTTTTCAAAATTGACTACATTTTTGGATTCGGAATATCGAAATTAGCCTAGGGTGAAATTTTGGTATTTTTCTGAAAACTTTCAATTTTTGATGAATAGTGAAAACACTGGGTTACTATTTAAAAACCAAATTTTTATTTAAATAATTATTTATTTTAATTAAATTTATTTTAGGTCAAAATTGATACATAATACCTATATAAGTTCAATGCAATTCATTGGAGTCATTTTATAATAATTTTAGATATATAAAAATTTTATTGAACTTTTGACCGTCTTTTACCCACCTCCTAGGAGAATTTGAAAATTTACATAAAACTTAATTTTACCACTTCTGTGAGTGGAATTTTAAAAATCCAACAGACACGGTTGATGTCAGTAAGTAAAATTTGGTTCAATGAGATGAAAATAATTTTTGGTGAATAGTAACTTTTTACTTTTTTTTACCACGGTTAAAAGTAAATAGGGTAATTAATGGTAAAAATGTTATTATTATTACCCTAACACATGTCCTAATTCTATTGGTTAAGTGTAATTCGACAAAAAACAGCCTTAGGAATAAAATATGACCATTTAGGCCCACTTGGATTAGATTAGGACATTTATTATTAATTTATTTAAAGAAGGGTTAAAATAATTAAAATCAATGTTTAATAAGTAAATAATTTTTTAATATAGGGTTATACATAAGAACAATTCGACTATAAATATTAATTATAAGGATAAAATGATTTCCTACATAATGATATTTTATTTTTAATTTTTAGACATTAAATAATTTAATTTATTTATAACACAATGATGATGTTGTAATTATCTTAATAATAAAATATTGGCATAATTGATGTTATAAATACCCAAATAAATGTACTTTGAGACTTTTTATTAATTACAATAATTTTAAATGTTAATATGACATGTTAGTATTGATCTAATTCACTTTTTTCGAACTAATATTTCTGTTATGATTTAAAAAAAATCAATTACTAAATAGTGTCAAAATTGACATAAAATAGTTTTTAAAACAAATATTATATTATTAATTGTTATTTTATTCCTAAAAATATAAGGTTTATCCAAATGACTTATATACGGTTATATATATTAATAATAAACAACTTGGGGTTCGTTTGGCTTTTTATAGTAAGTTTATTAACCTTATAGTGTAATAACACAAGAAGACACTGTAAAAGTAAAATTATTTAACTTAAAGTTAAATCTAAATGATAAGGTTAATATAGGAACCAAAACTTGTCTAAATTCTATTGGATGAGATTATTTCGACCCATCCCCACCTTAGATTAGAAATAAATCAATTTGGAGCTATTTAAAACCGAATATGACTTTATAATAAAATAATATTTTTAGTTTTTCCAAAGGTGCCCCTCTCCTCCCTTATAAAAGGGCACCTCCTCCCTCTCTTCCTAACACCACATTGAGCCTTCAAGCTCGGCCAAACCCTGCCAAATTATCTTCTCCACTTCCCTAGAAACATACTAGATGTTCTGGAATTCTTCGAAAACCAATTTTAGTGCTCTAAAAGGAGGTCTCAAAGAGGCACTTCAAAGAAGAGGTATTGTCCGTTACTGATTCTTTCAACTTTATTTCTTCTTCCAGTTCTTCTTATTTAGTTGTTTCATTATGAAGTAATAAAATAAGTATCTATAATGTACTGATATGTTATTATAAGTATTAAACAACCCTATTTCACCATATATCCATCCTACGGAAAACGAAATCACCGCAGATGCGTACGTACGGAATACCGTCTCCACGCCGTGGTGTAATCTATTTTCTACCACCACATTACTTGGATGTGTATAATGGTGTAAATAATAACTATAAATTATTATTGTAAAGTTATATTGATTATGAAATAGTATAAATACACTACATTACAATTTCATGATCATGGGAATGATATCATCGCTCGTGCGTACATACGGAATACCGTCTCCATGATGTGATGCAACTCGTTCTACATGATCTTCATTGCATAATGATTATATAAATGAATTGAATGAATTAATATGATATATATTACACTAATACCATTCTGGAAATGAGGTATCTATAACCCAAAAAGAAGAATAAGAATTTATTCGACAAAACACGCATAAGAACAAAAAGTAATAAACACCCGAATAACAAGTAGTAATGAAATATTACTAATAAGAAGCTAAGAATATGACCATATATGATATCATAACAATGAGTATGATTCTGGAATAAGTCAATGACATTATTTAAATCATTATACAGGAGGTTCAGACACTTACGAAGGAAATCGAACCTAAGATAAAGGAAAATCTCGCAATCTCAATTTTTATCCGAGATTGTTTATACTTCAGAATTTACTGGGGAATATTTATCATCCACATCCATGTTTCCTCAATATGTAATATTTATATCCTTATACAATAGTTTATATCCAATTTTACCCTTCGGTGAGTTTTTAGTAAATGATATGAAAGGAATCTTTTGTCATTTTTCATACGAGGTACTTTTTGACTTTTCCGACAAAAGTACGAGAAGAATGTTTGTTTAACTTATACGGAATGAATGGATTTTTAAAACATTATTTACAAGAAGATTCCTTTACAAGTATATTTTTATTCAACTTCTTTTAGTTTAAAATTGTATGACATGTTAAGAAAGGAAAAATGTTTTTGAAGTAGAAAGGATATTTTCCTCAAGAATGAAGTTCAAGTGTTTTATCAAAATTATTTTCCATCTAAGATAATATAGGGTTCTGTTTCTATCCCTATTTTTACATTGATTTGATTATGTTATGATGGAATTATTTTTTTGATGTCCTTTTATCTTATATGGATTATGTTACAATGGAATGATGTTTAAGATTCCCATTTTTATTACATGGGTTATGAAATGATGTATGATTTTTGATTTTGTGGCACACATAAGAATGGTATCATTATGAGATGGGTGGGACATATTTCTCCCTCCAATGAATTGGGTAAAGAGTTTATATCTCATGAGATAGACATGGATGGAACGACAGGTTAAACCGGTTCAGTGAAACAAGACTGAAACAAGGAATGAAATCGGTTCAGAAATGGACTTTGTCCACTAAGATAGTCTTGGAAATGAGTCTTGACTAATAAGAAATGATTCTCTATTATTATGTGTGTATTCCACAAAGATTCATGTTTTAAATTATGATTATTGTGATTAAATTTCACTACCATGATTTATCCCATGTTATGAAATTATGATCTCTTTTGCAGGGTAATATTTCCAAATTGTTATGTTCTTATGAATATGATGTGATTGATTTTTCTTTTGTTTACCCTTACTGGGCATTTGAGCTCACCCTTTTGTATGTTTTCTTTCCCCCAGGTCAGGGAGAAGGTTATTAAGTAGGATATACCAAAAGGGAATCTAGATATGATGAAATAAATGGGAGACAATGTAGATGCTTCATGAACTAGTTGTTTATGTTTCCCAGTTTCTAAAGACACTATACCAATACGGTCCTTTCATGGTTTTGTTATATCTTGTAAAAATTGTGCTTCAATTTTGAAGTATTAACAATGTATGTAAAGTATGGGTCGTTATACTTCATATAGAATCCATCCCTATGAAAAGTGAGTGAACTTAATGGTATTCTTCAACCTTTCCCTATTTCCCTTATCTCGCGTTGCATTTGGTCCTCCCATGAATAATTTGCAAAGAATTAAAATGGATGTAAATGGATATCTACCATATTCTGTGCATTCATTATGACTTATACTTGGAGCACTCTAATCCAAATGACCTCTATTACCTATTTTTTAAAAGGTTGAAACTTAAAAATTCTAAATAAATAACACTCCCAAAACCACTTCATATACATGATAAAATCATTAGGAATGCCATAATGACATAGTTTAATCATATATTCCCTTGATAAATGGAATCTAATAGGTTTTCCTCCAAGATAGATATGACCCTCAGGGTAATAATGATCATGAATTTCCTTAATAATAAGTTCCCTTTTCATGAGTATATTATTGTGAATTATCCTATCCTAGGTTACCCATATTTTCTAATAAAGTGTCGTGCTAACCAACCTAGACCACTAAATAATCCATGCATGTATAATCCTCCTTCAAAAGTGTGAGCCCCATCCACGACCAATTGATGATTTCATCATCATGAGTCATCAATGAGCTAGGAAGATCCACCCAAGGGATACTTACTAGGTGTAACCCATAAAATAAAACCTTCACCTAAAACACTAAAAATGCAAGTTACCTTTGAGCAGTATCCATTCCTATTGTGCTCAAGCATTGACTGAGTAGAATATACCTAATCCCTACCATGTATCATTCTTATCCCACCTACATGATAAGGGAATTATATATGTAAGTCCCAATAAATCAATCTATTGTTTAACCTTTCATGAAACAGATGTCCGAGTCACATATTATAGAATTATACAATAATGTATTTACCACATAACATTGAAATTAAGGGTACGATTGAGTAATACAACCTTAAAGTGAGTAAATCAAACTAAAAAGGCTTAGATTCTTATTTATAATGATACATAGGGTGACTATATAAGATTCAAACACAATACTCAAAACTATTATCCCTTCATGAGGGACATATTTCTTATGAACCCTCCTCACTAGCTCATATTTATTATGATCCATAACACTCATTGTTGAGTAATTTGTAACACACCTTGAAAGGTAAAACTTAAAAGGATAAATATTACTAATAATTTCAATAATTTGACCCTTTATTGTCAGGATTCTACATAATTAGACCTACATAGTTAATAAAGGACTACCCTTGAGTAGTCCTAGGATAGTTTAAATCTTAGGAAGCTTATTAGGGTGCATGTGAGTGATGAAATAAAAAACTGAAATAATATGTGTTTTCTTATGAGGATATTCATTAGTTTGATAAGCAACCATAGTGGGTAATGTCTTGTGGTGTGCTAGGAAGGAAACCAAGGTATTACCGGATACCCATGGGATTAGATGATTTGGTTTATATCCCAAGAAGGTTGTGTCATGAAAAATGGTATCATATCCAATACCCATTCAGAAGTGCAGTGGAACTATATGGTTTTGAGGTGTGGAGTCCAAAATGAGGATGTAATATTTTAAAGGGGTGAAAAGTATAACACAAATAAAAAATTGAGTCATAAAAGTTTAAATATTACTACCCATATTAACAAGGTATACCTTTATTTTTGGGATCCCGTCTAATTATAACTCTATGGTTAAGAGGGTCATCACCTAGAGTAGTGTTAGAATGGGTGAACTCCTAAATATTTTATTAGGGTGTTTGTGTGAGTGAGGACAAAGCACACCAGAAGAACATGTGTTGGCCTATGGGGATAATCATTAGTCTAATAATTAACCCTAGTGGGTAATATTTTGTAGTGTTATGGTAATTCAACCAAGGTATTATATGAGACCCATGGGGTCAAATGATTTGGTTCATCACTTGGGATATCATGTCATGACATTATATTCCACATGATTCATATGAACTTTCCTTAAAGGGACATATTCTTAATCATACAAACAAGAAATGGGGTTTTCATGCCTAAATACCATGTGAACCATTGATAGAAACCATTATCCTAGTATTCCACCACATATGACATTAAACTACTTAGAAGAAATCATGGATACATTATCTTCAAAGACACCAAGTTTTTTCTTGTCTTAAGACCTTAAAAGGTCTAACATGTCCTATAAAATGAAACCAAACTATGTGGGTTACAATTCCCTTCACAATGATACATATGAATCCCCTATTATGGGATTAATCACAACTCTATAACACATACCTCCCCCTTTTATGGAAATAAATTCTAGTATTCTCATATTTATAGATTTAAACAATAGCATGATCAATCCATACGAGAAATATGGACAGACTATGATAAATATAGATGGTCCCATAATTGGAGAACCTTTCATATATATAGATATTAACATCAATTCATGCAAAATATAGATCTCTAACATAGTGGTAACCAATCATGTATTGGTATTTGAGAAGGAATCATGAATATATCTTAAATCTACAAGATATTCTTTAAGTAAGAAATAATTTCAACCCAGAGGGTATAATGAGTGAAACCCCTACTTATCTCAACCAAAATATATTATAAGGTCTCATTGGTAGAGTCCTAGTGCCTTCCTACCTTTGGAAAGTAGGTCCATTATGACTTAAAATGCTTCATCCAGGAAGTGAATAAGTGTTTCTATTGGAAACAAAAACATAATACTAAGGAAAAATCACACACCCACTAAACTAATTTCATTCATAGGGATCACAATAATCATTTATAAACCCAAATTACATTATGGATTCATAAAAGAGAATGTTTTATGTTACATATTATTTCTTCAATCAATAAATAAACCTCTATAACTTTCATAACCTATTGAAATATCTTGGATTCACAAACCCCTATGACAGTGACATATAGACATCTTCTCAATGGTTTACATTAATAAATTTGACCTTTATATCCCAAAAAAAATATCATAATCATGGTAAGAGACTATGTAATGTATAACATTTATGCATTTCAGTAATAAAAAACTAGTGAAATGCGTTTTTATAGCCCATTATTTGATGTTTCTTAAACCCTTTATAAAACAGTCATCCCTTAAAGGAAATAGATTTTCCTTCCAAATATTGTTTGTTTTTGAATATCCATTTTCATAAAAAAAGATTTAAATTTATTATAGGATAAATCAAAACCATAAATTTGTTCTATTTAATTGAATATATCTTTAAACTCATGGATTATTAATACCATAAAACTATTAATCCTCTTATTATTTTCATGTAGGATAGAGGTTCATAATTACCAACTAATAACGAGTCACCATCCTTAGTGACTAGAAAACTAAATATCTCTTGTTCTATAATCTCTATAGTGGTCCTATAAAAATATTTGTGTCTCTAAAATAACCTATTACATGGGTTCATGTGGAATTTCTTCATATTTAAACTTCTTTGTATCTTGAGCATCAACTTCATCAAAGTCTTTATTCATCCTGATATTTTTTTTGAGATTCTCACCCTTTCAAGGAATATGGAATGTATTTATACTATTATATGTTTATCTGAAGTATCATATAGATAAGATTCCATCTTTTCCTTGTGATATCCTATAAATATGAATTTTATTCCATTATGTTCTATTTTTTCCCAAAGATATATATAGAAAAAGCTCTATAACCCCATACATGAGTATGACAAAAAGAAGGTTTCTTTACACTCTAAAACTTGAATAGAATCCTATTTTACACTTTATGTGAAATAATATTTAGTATATTTTCAATTTTCTATAATATATATCCCTAAAATGATAATAAAATAGCATGAATCATCATTGACCTCACTATATCTAACAAGGTCCATTTTATACTTTCACTAACACTATTCCACTATGGTGTATAAGGATGAGTGAGTTAACATATAATATAGTTTTTTTCAAATAATCAATGAAATATTTGTCAATATATTATCCACATCAATCCAATCAAAGATTCTTTATCCTATTACCAAGATGATTCTCAACTTTATTCTTGTACTCCTTAAATTTCTCAAAGGATTCTAACTTATACCTCATCAAGTATATATATCCATATATACTAAAGTTATTGGAAAAAGTTATGAAATAAGAGTATCCAAATCTAGATTTAGTAGAAAAATACCAAAAAAAATCTATAAAAACTAATTCAATAATATATATTACCATTTTATCCTTTCCACTAAATGGTGGTTTGGTTATTTTATGTTGAAAATAAGGTTTTATTTAAAAAGAATATAAACAAAAATATTGATATATATTTATTAATCACTTATCATTTATATGACCAAGTGAAAATTCTATAACTGGATATAAAATGATTTTTGTGAATTTTATTTTTTATTGATTTCAAACCCTTGGTTTTTATATTCTAGTATATAATGCTCATTATTATAATGTGCCATTCCATAAAAAAATCAATCTTTATAAAAGTAGTATCATTCACTCCCAAACTTGAATAAAAATCCAACCATGTCTAGAATGGATATGTATATATTGTTTTTTGTAACACTAGTCACATAATAGCAATTTTTCAGGACTATAGTCAATATTATTAGCAAAGTGATGTGTTAGTATTCTATAAAAATGTTGTCAGTTAAGTTCTATTAGAATCTTGAAGATCCACTTCACCTCTAGAAACCTTCCTGAATCTACTTAGTTCTTCTATTTGGAAAGAAATGTGAGCCCTAAATGATGTATATAACACCCAAATGGTACATATATATAGGTTACACTCATTAAAAAACAAAACTATAGATTCCCTATGATTATTTTCTATGACATAGTTCTTCCTCTAGTGGCCCATATTTCCACTTGTAAAAAATTATTCACCTTATTCATTAGCCCAACTATAGATATTACTATTCATAGTTGGGAAATATACAAGATCCTTATAAATGGATTTATTATTTGGGATTTTCTCCTTTCACTTCCTTTTTCCCTAGAAAAACTGTGGGTTTTTATACCTCATGGAATTTTACACTTATTGAATCTAATTGATGAGTTCTAGGAGTGACATATTAATTTTGATCATATTAAAATTCATATAAAAATATATAATCTCTATAAGAGTAAAGAAAGTATAAAATATATGCTTAATTCATTTGGTAAAATAAACTATAGAATATATATTAACTTAATATATCAAATAATTTTGAATACATGAGGCCCAACTAGTGTACCTTCTCCAAGTTTTCACATAAAGAGTTCCTTGGATATCTCACACCTCCCATACCTAGCATTTCCTAATAATGATCATAGAGGTGATACAACGTAGTGTATGATTCCATGTTTTTGTATAACTCTTTTATCTCACTAGACATGAATTATAACATTAATAAATGGGAATCAAGAACATTATCCAGGTGTCATTGGTTGATAATTCTCTCTTCCTCACTCACCTTTTTAGAAGGCTCATAAAAAATGAGAGACTTCAACAAGTAAGACTTACTCTCTTGACATAGTATACTTCACATGTGTTTTTACCAATCTTGGAAGTTATTAATGGTGAGAATATTATCTTTCTCTAATATGGATTATAGTCATAATGTCGAGGTTTTATTGATCTCCATTTTCTAAAAAAAATAAAAGTAATTTTTAGTACTATATATTGATTACTAAAATTTGATGTAATAAATATTATTTATTAGTCTCCTACTATATTATCTAATCTCAATTTCCCTCACCATTGGATTAAAAATATTCCATCACTTGGATATTTTGTTGGAAAAGATCCATATTTCATTTTTCATAATCCACTTTTGGAACTAAAAAATTATTCAAAGGTATTTAGGTAGTAAGGTATTTCTAAATGTATTAACTCATAGCTATTTGATCCATTAAGTAGACTACCAATATTGAAATACTATAATCATATTTCCACAATACTTTTATCCATGTTATGCCAATTATTTCTTTATAAATCAACCTTTTATGTTAACTGAGTTACGCTGACCCAACACCTTAGTTAAAATGCCCTAATAATTGAAATCACCATAACATAGGCCAAACATGGACTTTGAACTATAGTTACATTTTAATTAAATTAATTGAAATATTTTATAACATAATATTTCTTTCATTGGGTTTTATGCTTAAATATCATTTATTTTTCCTTTGAAATTCTTGTTAATATTATGTGGATTTATATATAATTAATTAGCCATTTCTTGATAAAATATTCTATGCATAATCTATTTATTTTATTACATATTTAATACTTGTTAATTCATTTAGTATATTTGGTATCCAATAGGCATTAATATCATAAAAAAATAATTAACCATTAATTAGACAGAAATAAATTAAATATATGTGTCATGATAATGAGATTTAATATAGGTAGGTTTATCGAGAAAAAAATAAACTTACCACTGACCTAAGGGAATTACTAATTGGACCAATCTTGGTTCAGGATATAGTATTCCACCTACTCCCCTATGTATATCCTTGGTTGGATTCACCTTGGATTCATATTGAATCACCTCCATTCACATGATAGATCTTTCCTTTATAAATTCTTACTCATATTCAGGAGAAGGGAACGAGGGGAATGCAGTTCCATATTTTTTTGGACATGAAAACACATAAATAATAAGATGAAGGTATGATTCATAGATCATAATTTTAATTTAATAATAATTATCCAAAAATCCATGAAATAATAATTAAATTTAAAAAAAATCCAACATGTATGTAGGTCTATGTAGAACATGATCATACACACATGAAATTAATTTATATTTAAAATAATACATCATTCATTTAAATTCATTATTTATTATAATAAAATTACTTTATTAATAAATATTTTTTATTAATTAATTAATTCATTTATCTTAAATAATAATCCAAACAATCCTTGAAATTCCAATCCACTGTAATTTTAAATAAATTAAATTTATTTATTTATGTAAAATTTAATATGTACACATTGTATAGTGAAAAGGGACGCATCATGTACAATTTTGACCAGTTATAAACCCTATATTTAATTTAACTCATCATGTACTAGAGGAAAGACAATGTGTAGTTTCACATGAAAGTTGTGTGTCTTTGATTTGTATAGTCCTTATCAAATTTCATATACTTACATTAAATGAATCATACTTGGTGTGTTTTTATATTATGTGGTGTGTAGTTCCATGATTCAATCCATATAGTTGGAACAATATTTATAATTAGATGACATACCATTAATATATGTGGTGTATACCACTAACAATGACCATGATGTATATGGAATTTATGCTGACCATACACATTATTTAGTTCAAAAAATAACATGAAAATAAATAATATAAGCATTTAATTCAATAATGTACGTTAAAATAACTCATTGGTATTTCATCTAGGAAAACCCTATCACATGACTAGTACACTAGCTAAAAATTTTGTAGATTGATTTAATTGATTTAATTAAAATTTATTTTTCATATTTAATGCACATGATACAACCTTGCTCGATGTGTATTTGGAGTTAGAGGGAATGAGTTGCATGATGTGTACATATATACACACGATATGTAACCTTTCTCTATCCAACCACACCCCATGCTTAGGTACTCGATGTGTATTCCACTTGGAAATTTAAGTGTTATAAAAAGTGTACACCAATTAAACACCATTAATCACATCTAGCCTATGTTTATCATTTATTAGTCAATATATGATATTCAATTAATTATTACTTAATACTTTGACCACATATATTGTAGAGACCTGAATATTGATGTACATGTACATTACATTACTTTTGCGTAATACTTAATACATAAAAAAACACACACACAAGGATCGTAATAGTTTAGTGTCTTTGGAAACTCGGAATATGATCTTCTAATCATGGTGAAAGATCTTCAACATCTCCCATAAAGATCTTCCTTTTTTTATACCTAAAACCTTTATTTATATCCTGGGGAAAAGATAACACAAAAGGGTGAGCTCAAATGCTCAGTAAGGGTAAACAAAAGAAATATCAATCACATCATATTCATAAGAACATAACATTTTGGAAATATTAACCTGCAAAAGAGAGCATAATTTCATAACATGGGATAAATCATAGTAGTGAAATGAAATCCCAATAATCATAACTTAAAACATGAAACTTTTTGGCAAACACAAATAATCATAGAGAATCATTTATTATTAGTCAAGACTCATTGCCAAGACTATCTTAGTGGAAAAAGTCCCTTTCTGAACCGAGTTCACTCCTCGTTTCAGTCCTGTTTCACTGAACCGGTATAAACTACCATTCTAGCCATGTCTATCTCATGAGATATAAAATCTTTACCCAATTAATTGGAGGGAGATATAGGTCCCACCCACTTCATAATGATACCATTCTTATATGTGCCACAAAATCATAAATCATACATCATTGCATAACCCGTGTAATAAAAATGGGATTCTTAAACAACATGACATCATAAAACAATTCATATAAGATAAAGGAATTCATAAAATAATTCCATCACAACATAATCAAATCAATGTAATAATAGGGATATAAATTGAATCCTTTATTATCTTAGATGGAAAATAATTTTGATAAAACACTTGAACTCCATTCTTGAGGAAAATATCCTTTCTACTTCAAAAACATTTTCCTTTCTTTACATGTCATACAATTCTAAACTAAAAGAATTTTATTAAAAATAAACTTGAAAACTTGTAAAGGAAGCTTCTTGGAAATAATGTTTTAAAAATCCATTCATCCCATATAAGTTTAAAAAAAACATTCTTCTCGTACTTTTGTCGGAAAAGTCAAAAAGTACCTTGTACGAAAAATGACGAAAGATTCCTTTCATATCTTTTACTGAAAACTCACCGAAGGGTAAAATTGGATTTAAAAAATTGTATATGGATGGAAATAATATTACATATTGAGGAAACATGGATGTGGATGATAAAATACACCCCAGTAAATACCAAAGTATAAACAATCTCGGATAAAAATGAGATTGTGATATTTCCCTTACCTTAGGTCCGATTTGCTTCGTAAGTGTACGAACCTCCTGTATAATGATTTAAATAATGTCATTTACTTATTACAGAATCATAATCATTGTTATTATATCATATATGGTTCACTTATGACTTTATATTACCCGTTCTTTTGTAAATTCCATGTTAAAGAGTGTTTTGGGTAAAATTGTTTCATTTGTCGTCCGTGTTTTGACTTGTAATTATTCATATGATTACGTAGATCATGATTAATTAATTACAGAATATAAAACATGATTTATATATAATATAAATTCAGAATATACATATATATAATAAATCAGTAAATGGAAAGAAATACACCGTTCATGGAGACGGTAGGCCGTACGTACGCATGAACGTTGTTTTCGTTTCCTTATTGAGTTGAATGGAATTAAGTAGATGACATACATATATATACACATAAATCTAGTATCATTATTATGTAATATATTACATTATTACTTATTATATATACTTTATAATCATTCATGAAAGTTTAAAGTGGAGAATGAATCTTATCGCGTCGTGGAGACGGTAATCCGTACGCACGCACGAGCGATGATATTGTTCTCATGATCTTGGGAATGTATTGGAGTGTATGTATACTATTTGAGAATCAATATCACTTTAAATTAATCATATATAGTTATTATTTACACCATTATACCCATCCAAGTAAGGTGGTGGTGGAAAATAGATTTCACCACGGCGTGGAGACGGTATTCCGTACGTACGCACGCGCGGTGATTTCGTTTTCCGTAGGATGGATAGATGGTGAAATAGGGTTGTTTAATACTTATAATAAAATATCAGTATATTAGTGATACTGATGTTATTACTTCATAAGGAAACAACCTAATAATAAGAAGTGGAAGAATAAATAAAGTTGAAAGAATCGGTAACAGACATTACCTCTTCTTTGAAGAGCCTCTTTGAGATCTCCTTTTAGGGAACTAAAATTGGTCTTTGAGGAAGACCAGAAACTCTAGGATGTTTCTAGGGAAGTGGAGAAGAGAATTTGGCATGGTTTGGCCGAGATTTAAGGCTCAAAGTGGTGTGAGGAAGAGAGGGAGGGGGTTCCCTTTTATAAGGGAGTAGAGGGGAAACTTTGGAATAACTAAATATATTATTTTATTATAAAGCCAAATTCGGTTTTAAATAGCTCAAAATTGATTTATTTCGAAGCTAAGGTGGGGATGGGTCCAAATCCTCTCATAAAATAGAATTTATACAAGTTTAGGTTCCTATTTTAACCTTATCATTTATATTTAACTTTAAGTTAGATAATTTTACTTTTACCGTGTCTTCTTGTTTTATTACACTATAAGGTGAATAAAATTACTATATCAAGACAAACGAACCCCAAGTTGTTTATTATTAATATATATAACCTTATCTAAGTCATTTGGCCGAACCTTAGATTTTTAGGAATAAAATAACAATTAATAATATAATATTTGTTTTAAAAACTATTTTATGTCAATTTTGACACTATTTAGTAATTGATTTTTTTTGAAAATCATAACAGAATGATTAGTTCAAAAAAAGTTAATTTAATCAATACTAAAATGTCATATTAACCTATAAAATTATTTTAATTCATAAAAAGTCTTAAATGACATTTATTTGGGTATTTATAATATAAATTATGTCAATATTTCATTAATAAGATAATTACTGCATCATCTTTGTGTCATAATAAATGATAATTATTTAATATCTAAAAATTCTAAATAAATTTATATGATGTATATAATTGTATTAGATTTCTGGATACTATTAATGTTATAATTTTCATGAAGTTTATCACTAAATTAAAATTATTATACTTATAAGATTTAAGAAAGTGACATGTTGTCACATTCTTTGGTTTTAATAATAATTAACTTATTTTCATGGAAAAAAGTCCATTAAATGAATCTAATCGGACCCTTAGGTGATATGGGTCTACTTTTAGTCATCCAATATGATTTTTCTAAGTATTAGGGTAATTTTATAATCTTATTTTTACCCTTAATTACCCGATTTACCTTTAACTATAGTAAATAAAATTTACCGTAGTTACTATTCACAATGCCCAAAAATAAAAAGTATCTTATTAACATAATTTGGACCCACTGATTCCAAATATGGAATCCATTTTTCCAAATTCAATACACAAAATTTTCAGAAATTAAATTAAAATTAATCCCGTTGTCGAAAGAAAACGGGGTTTTTCTTTAAAACATTGCAAAAGATTGAATTGATTTAACCTACGAATTCAAGGTAAAATCAATGATAATGACATAAATTATATTAAATGGTAAAAATATATTCTATTTATACTTTAATACCATTAAATATTATAATTTAACCACATAAGATATTACGATGAAAAAAGTTGTTTTTAATTAAAATATAGCGTGTTTTTACTATTCATTAAAATATGAAAGTCATCAGAATAAAATGAAAAATTTATCCAAATTAAATTTTTATTTCTTGATTCCAAAGAATAATTTTATTTTGTCAAATGGAACTTATAAATATTTCAAAAACTAGATTTAATGTGGGTGTTCCATCAAAAGGCGGCAAAACTGTATTTTTTGAAAAATACTTATTTTACCCGAAAAATTTATTTTGTTCTTATAACATGTTCTATAAAATGTGTAAGATGATTAATAATTTTATAAAATTCAAAATTTAGTTAATACTATTCATAACGGCTAGTTCATAGTAATATTATAATAATATATCGTTGTTTAGTAACACCCGGTATTGCGTACAACACACGCTATCGAGGAAGGTCGCGATTGCGTGTAATGCAAGCCAAGTCAGGGTTGCGTGTTGTGCAAGAATACTTCGCTGTTTTGTATAACAGAATCCAACCATATTCCATTTATACATTGAATATATATATATATATATATACTCAATGTTGCGTAGAATAACTATTATCAAAATTTTGTGTAACACGATCCAAGAATAGTGTTGCATATACTGCAAGCTAATACGGTGTTGCGTATAGCGCAAGGTAATCTTGGTGTAGAATTCAACACAAGACATTAATTAAAAGAATATTTTTCATAAAATATTGGGGTGTTACATTTTGCCCCCCTTAAAATGAATTTCGCCCTCGAAATTCATCGGGGTTATAAATGGTTTACTATTCAAAAGTTTGTTTAATAGAAACCCACATCGTAAAAAGGAATACCAAAACATGGCTTTAAAAACTAAAGTATGAAATGTAACAGTTACCCAAATTAACTCATCAATGGGTTTCCACATAGGAGAACATAGGTGAAAATATGGATATGGAAGAAAAATCTAACCATCAAGTTCTGATGGAGAGTGGTGGAGAACATGGCTATGGAAAAGCCAGCAATCACAAAGCCATAAATTTGTGACGATCTAAGGTACCATCTGATTCATCAGATATAAGAGCACTAGGACAACATTTTTGGTTTTCAAGATCATTTCCCTAAAGTTGATGAAATTGGAATTAGAAGAAATACTTTCGTGATTTTGGTATAGTCTCACCATTGGTCGTTATTTGGACAATTCCCACTTCATCTCTTAAAGAAATGAAGTTGAATTTGTCATTCGTGATATGTTAGTAGATCATGTGATAGAATGATGGTTCATTCCATCTGTCTCAAACAAAAGGTTAGAAAATTTATCAAAAAAAATACATAATTCCATATATAGTGAGATTAATCATATATGGTTCCTAAAATGGACTTATACTTCATATATCACACTGCTTAATATAATAAAACTAGTTTCTACTAAACAGGGACTTCCTGTAGGCCAGTGGTAGGCGATAAAGGCCAGTCGCACTTCGGTTGTGGGTTCGATTCCCACGGCCTTGTCCGACGCGATGGGCGGTCGCCCGTCCAGCAGGTTGTCCTTTTTCTAAAACTATATTACTATAACATCCCATCAATAATATCAAAAAAACTTCTATCCTTAAACAATACTAACTTATGTCCAACATAATCCATTCTAATCTTTAGGCTTATCTAAAATACTTCGGTCCAAGCTCATAGTATAAAGAAAACGATTACTTGAAATTTCATCAACCAAGCATGTGAATACCATCATTTATCCCCCATATATCTTGTTGGACACATTCCAATCATGTGAATACCTTAATCATGTATTCTCTTAAAAAAATGAACTCCCATTAAACCTTAGTGAAAACATGAATTCTGTAAAAAGTTAACTCTTTACACATACAAAAATCCAAAAATTCTATATACTCAAACCCTGATATAACCTTCTCCTTATATCAGTAATGAGCTCATGAATACTATCAAACATATTAGATTCTCTTTATCCCTTCATTATGTGCATATCATCTGCTTTCCAAAAATATTTCTATCACTTTTCATGGTTACCGATGCCATAAAATTATTGAAAACCACAATAGACCAAAACATAAATATTCCAATATTCCACGATCCTATATACAACATTATTCTGGAATCCCATTACATAAACACTTAATCATTCTACCACATCGTTGTCATATTCAACATCGCCAATGGTGATCGCATGTGACTTCCCTTTGTCCTTTGCCTTAAGTGGTTGCTCATGTCGATCATCACTAACCCTTGGATTAGGACATTTATTAGCATAATGCCTCATTTCCTTGCACTTGAAGCATTGAAGTGTAGTAGGTTCATTCTATGTATCCCTTCCTTTGTTTGCATCATTAAGCATCTTCTTCCCAATGACCTTCCTTTCCACATTTGAAACATTTACTTGTCCCTTTAAGACAATCTCCACCGTGCTTCTTTCCACACTTTGAGCATAAGGAAACATTCATCTTCTTTTCACCATTATTCTGAGATTTCTCCTTGAACTCCATCTTTCATTTCTTGTCAAAACTATGAGATGGATAAGTAACACCAACTTCCATTTCTACCTTGATAGAACAACACACAATTTCTTCATAGCTACTGAAGTCTCTTATAGCTAATTCCCTTCGAAGATTTGGTTTTAAGCCACTGAAGAATCGATCAACTTTACTTTCAGGTTGTATGATAAATCCAGATGCATACCTTGCAAGCCTTGTAAAATTCGCTTCGTATATACCAACAGATTCTTCATCCTTTTGCTTTAGTTCAAGAAACTCCTTCTCCATCTTTTTTAGAAGAATCCGAGGGAAGTACTTATTGAAAAATAAGTTCTTGAACTCGTCCCATTCCATGGACTCAATTTCATCTCTTTGCCTCGTATTCTTGATAAGATTCCACCATTGATCAGCTTCACCTTCCAAACGATATACTACTAGGATGACTTTATCATGTTCAGAACATTGAAGAACTGAAAATATCTTTTCAGTGGTACTGATCCATTGTTCAGCAACAAGTGGATCAGAAGACCCACTAAAAGAAGGTGGATGTTGCCTCATGAAGGACTCAATAGAATGTTGTTCCCTTCTCTGCTCATTTGGAAGTAAAAAATGATTCATAGCTTGTGTAAGTATAGCAATAAGATTTTTCACTCCATCTCCCATAACATTTGTTTGTTTGGGAGGAAAATCATTGCATTGTCCATTACATTGATCAACACGGTTCCTTCAGGTTCCAGCCATCGTCTAAAACCCAAAAAGAATAGTGTGAGAGGCGAAAATCATGCTAGGGAAAACAACATAATAAAGGGGGAGTATCCTCAACATATAACATCTTAGGTTAAATTCTATGATCGTTACCATAGTTCTAGGACTGTATCCTATACGTATACTTATCCTTAGGGTCATCCCTAGACATACCTTAGAAATATCTCTAGGGATCTCACTAACGTTTTCGCATCCTAGTTTCCAAGGGTTGACTAAACTTGTCCTCTAATACCAACTGTAGAGACCCGAAGCTTGACGTACATGGACATTACATTACTTTTTCAGAATACATAGTACATAACAAAAACACACACACAAGGATCATAATAGTTTAGTGTCTTTGGAAACTCGGAATATAATCTTCTAATCGTGGTGAAAGATCTTCAACATCTCCCATAAAGATCTTCCTTTTTTTACGTAAAACCTTTCTTTATATCTTAGGGAAAAGAAAACATAAAAGGGTGAGCTCAAATGCTCAATAAGGGTAAACAAAAGAAATATCAATCACATCATATTCATAAGAACATAACATTTTGGAAATCTTAGCCTGCAAAAGAGAGCATAATTTCATAACATGGGATAAATCATAGTAGTGAAATGAAATCCCAATAATCATAACTTAAAACATGAAACTTTGTGGAATACACACATAATCATAGAGAATCATTTCTTATTAGTCAAGACTCATTTCCAAGACTATCTTAGTGGACAAAGTCCCTTTCTGAACCGAGTTCACTCCTCGTTTCAGTCCTGTTTCACTGAACCGGTATAACCTACCGTTCCAGCCATGTCTATCTCATGAGATATAAAATCTTTACCCAATGCATTGGAGGGAGATATAGGTCCCACCCATCTCATAATGATACCATTCTTATGTGTTCCACAAAATCATAAATCATACATCATTGCATAACCCATGTAATAAAAATGGGATTCTTAAACAACATGAAATCATAAAACAATTCATATAAGATAAATGAATTCATAAAATAATTCCATCACAACATAATCAAATCAATGTAATAATATGGAGGGAAACAAAATATTTTATTATCTTAGATGGAAAATAATTTTGATAAAACACTTGAACTCCATTCTTGAGGAAAATATCCTTTGTACTTCAAAAACATTTTCCTTTCTTTACATGTCATACAATTCTAAACTAAAAGAAGTTTATTAAAAATAAACTTGAAAACTTGTAAAGGAAGCTTCTTGGAAATAATGTTTTAAAAATCCATTCATGCCGTATAAGTTAAAAAAACATTCTTCTCGTACTTTTGTCGGAAAAGTCAAAAAGTACCTCGTACGAAAAATGACAAAAGATTCCTTTCATATCTTTTACTAAAAACTCACCGAAGGGTAAAATTTGATTTAAAAAATTTTAGATGGATGTAAATAATATTAAATATTTATGAAACATGGATGTGTATGATAAAATACACCCCAGTAAATACCAAAGTATAAACAATCTCAGATAAAAATGAGATTGTGATATTTCCCTTACCTTAGGCTCGATTTGCTTTGTAAGTGTCCAAACCTCCTGTATAATGATTTAAATAATGTCATTGACTTATTCCAGAATCATACTCATTGTTATGATATCATATATGGTTCACTTATGACTTTATATTACCCGTTCTTTTGTAAATTCCATGTTAAAAAGCGTTTTGGGTAAAATTGTTTCATTTGTCGTCTGTGTTTTGACTTGTAATTATTCATATGATTACTTAGATCATGATTACTTAATTCCAGAATATAAAACATGATTTATATATAATATATATGCAGAATATACATATATATAATAAATCAGTAAATGGAAAGAAATACACCATTCATGGAGAGGGTAGGCCGTACGTACGCATGAACGCTGCTTTCATTTCCTTATTGAGTTGAATGGAATTAAGTTGATGACATACATATATATACACATAAATCCAGTATCATTATTATGTCATATATTTCATGATTACTTATTATATATACTTTATAATCATTCATGAATGGTTAAAGTGGAGAATGAATCTCATCGCGTCGTAGAGACGGTAGTCCGTACGTACGCATGAGCGATGATATCGTTCTCATGATCGTGGGACTGTATTGGAGTGTATGTATACTATTTCAGAATCAATATAACTTTAAATTAATCATATATAGTTATTCTTTACACCATTATACCCATCCAAGTAAGGTGGTGGTGGAAAATAGATTTCACCACGGCGTGGAGACGGTATTCCGTACGTACGCACGCGCGGTGATTTCGTTTTCCGTAGGATGGATAGATGCTGAAATAGGGATGTTTCATACTTATAATAACATATCAGTATATGAGTGATATTGATGTTATTACTTCATAATGAAACAATCTAAGAAGAAGAAGTTGAAGAAGAAATAAAGTTGAAAGAATCGGTAACGGACATTACCTCTTCTTGGAAGCGCCTCTTTGAGATCTCCTTTTAGGGCACTAAAATTGGTCTTTGAGGAAGACCAGAAACTCTATGATGTTTCTAGGGAAGTGGAGAAGATAATTTTTCAGGGTTTGGCCGAGATTTAAGGCTCAAAGTGGTGTGAGGAAGAGAGGGAGGGGGTGCCCTTTTATAAGTGAGGAGAGGGGCACCTTTGGAATAAGTAAAAATATTATTTTATTATAAAGACAAATTCGGTTTTAAATAGCTCCAAATTGAATTATTTCGACGCTAAGGTGGGGATGGGTCGAAATAATCTCATCAAATATAATTTAGACAAGTTTAGGTTCCTATTTTAACCTTATCATTTATATTTAACTTTAAGTTAGATAATTTTACTTTTACCATGTCTTCTTGTTTTCTTACACTATAAGGTTAATAAACTTACTATATCAAGCCAAAAGAACCCCAAGTTGTTTATTATTAATATATATAACTTTATCTAAGTCATTTGGACAAACTGTAGATTTTTAGGAATAAAATAAAAATTAATAATATAATATTTATTTTAAAAAATATTTTATGTCAATTTTGACACTATTTAGTAATTGATTTTTGTGAAAATCATAACAGAATGACTAGTTCGAAAAAAGTTAAGTAAATCAATAATAACATGTTATATTAACTTATAAAATTAGTTTAATTCATAAAAAGTCTTAAATTTCATTTATTTGGGTATTTATAACATCAATTATGTCAATATTTCATTAATAAGATAATTACTGCATCATCTTTGCGTCGTAATAAATGATAATTATTTAATCTCTAAAAATTCTAAATAAATTACTATGATGTAGATAATTGTATTAGATTTCTGGATACTATTCATGTTCGAATTTTCATGAAGTTTATCACTAAGTTAAAATTATTATACTTATAAGATTTAAGAAAGTGACATGTTGTCACATTCTTTGGTTTTAATAATAATTAACTTATTTCCATGGAAAAAAGTCCATTAAATGAATCTAATCCGACCCTTAGGTGATATGGGTCGAATTTTAGTCATCCAATAGGATTTTTACAATTGTTAGCGTAATTTTATAATCTTATTTTTACCCTTAATTACCCGATTTACCTTTAACTATAGTAAATAAAATTTATCGTAGTTACTATTCACAATGCCCAAAAATAAAAAGTAGCTTATTAACATAATTTGGACCCACTGATTCCAAAAATGGAATCCATTTTTCCAAATTCAATACATAAAATTTTCAGAAATTAAATTAAAATTAATCCCGTTGTCGAAAGAAAACGGGTTTTTTCTTTAAAACATTGCAAAAGATTGAATTGGTTTAACCTAAGAATTCAAGGTAAAATCAATGCTAATGACATAAATTATATTAATTGGTAAAAATATATTCTATTTATGCTTTAAAACCATTCAATATTATAATTTAACCACATAAGATATTACGACGAAAAAAGTTGTTTTTAATTAAAATATAGCGTGTTTTTACTATTCATTAAAATATGAAAGTCATCAGAATAAAATGAAAAATTTATCCAAAGTAAATTTTTATTTCTTGATTCCAAAGAATAATTTTATTTCATCAAATGGAACTTATAAACATTTCAAAAACTAGATTTAAAGTGGGTGCACCATCAAAAGGCGGCAAAACTGTATTTTTTGAAAAATACTTATTTTACCCGAAAAATTTATGTTGTTCTTATAACATGTTCTAGAAAATGTGTAAGATGAATAATAATGTTATAAAATTCAAAATTTAGTTAAAACTATTCATAACGGCTAGTTTATAATAAAATTATAATAATATATTGTTGTTTAGTAACACCCGGTATTGTGTACAACACACACTATCGAGGAATGTCACGATTGCGTGTATTGCAATCCAAGTCGGGGTTGCGTGTTGTACAAGAATCCTTCACTTTTTTGTATAACAAAATCCAACCATATTTCATTTATACATTGAATATATATATATATATACTCAATGTTGCGTAGAATAACTATTATCAAAATTGTGTATAACACGATCCAAGAATAATGTTGCGTATACTGCAAGCTAATACGGTGTTGCGTATAGCGCAAGGTAATCTTGGTGTAACATACAACACAAGACATTAATTAAAAGAATATTTTCCATAAAATCTTGGGGTGTTACATATATTTTGTGATTCATACATGGAGAAACCATGTGGGGTTTCATGATGTGTATAACAGTTGAGATCTATGTAACCCCTCAAAATAAATTCCATATATCTTGGTAAATACATGGTGTTTAATTATTCCACATACTATTCTCCCATAGGATGTGCCCTTATTTTTGAAACTCATCCTAGTTCTATAAACATGGGTACCTGATGTGTACTTTTTTATTTTCATGTTGTGAATTCATGTTACCTATATAGATTATATGAAACATCTAGATGGGATCTTTGAATATTATTCTTCTATTCTTACCATGTTATTGGTTTCATAAAACTGAAAAATAAAGTTATATATACTTTCATATTAATGAATGAAATCTAAAAATATAGAAATAAAATAAATAAATTCACAACTAGATCAAAAAATATTAATTAATTACAAATTAATATGTGCCCACTCTAATACCAATTGAAAATTATGGGGGTGTATTATAAGTGGATGATCCCTTGTTCAATAATGGGTTTGTATCAATATTTCTGATAAAAAATTCATCAATTAATGGAAATAATTATAAATAAAATGATTTTGAAGTTTACTTCATGTCACAATATTCAATTTGACTAGTCTTGGAGCCTAAAAAGACTTAAAAATGGCATGTTCTGGCCATTCAAATTTAGACTAATGAAAATGTCTAGAAGAGGTGATTCTGGAACAAATTACAGAATTTCAAAAAACTCAAATTTTCATGAAACTCAAATTTTTTCGATGCTCAATCTTTCTTAAAAATTAAACATCCATGAAGATGGAAAATTTGATCAATGTTCTTCTACTCATGAATGTGTTCATAGTGCCGTAGAAGTTTCTCTTATTCAAATATGGTAAATTTAAAAAAATGTATATCTTCACAACTATGTTACCTTTAAATAAATCCTCATGTCATCATTTGGATGATTACATTTTGACATGTGACATTGTGTTCTCAACTCTCAAAACTATAAAGAGTTTCATAAATTTTTATAACTCATTTCCCCTAAGGACTATTCTTTCACTAATTACCTCATGTGATCCCTTTCATTTACAGGTGAGTGTTTGAGGATTTTTCATGAAACTTCTATCCATGAATATCATCGTTCATTTAAGATGTCCATGCCATGAAAATCAAAAATTTTCATGAAACTACAAAGATTCATGAAAAATTGTTATCCATATACATTTGGATCTCTCCTTTCACTGAACATAATTTAAAAAAAGTTGAGCACCTATACGAAACCCTTATATTTTATGAAAAACCTTCACTTGGGACTCCTTCCTTTGATCTCACTAGTCCATATTGCAGGGGCTTCGCCCCAGGACACCCACACTCCCACTCAGGATGAGTGTCAGGATATGGGTCTGGGCCTCCAAACCCGTCCCTTCACTATTATCAATGACCATATGAAAATGGAGATCCACACAACTAGATTTTTAGTATCAGTTTAGGAAATTTAGGGTTGTTACCTATATAACCCCACATCCCATCCTAGATATTTCTATGAGTCTACATACTTTTTTGGTTCCCTGAAGCTCCTTGAGTTGACTTATTTCTCTTGGTATTTTCACTACTCCTTGTGTTGAAATATTCATCTGAGTTTCCCAAAATACCTTGACTCTAAATACTCCTCAATAAATTCTTAAAATCCCACCACCACACTCCTATACGAGGATGAACTAGAAAGGGATGCCTTGGTGTAGGTCCCACACTATCAATTTATAGTAATATTCCACCTTTTAGTTCTCACTATATCGCATTAAATTATAGGATACCATATGGGATGAGAATTGGATGCCTCCTACAAGAATCAAAATATACGTTATGTTTTAGGAATAAGTTTCCCCATGTAATTATCATGGGGAAACCACCAAGAAGTAATCATGGAAATCCTCCATAGGTGTAAGTCCTAATAATATTCCTCAACCCATCAGTAGGATGATATTACGTCATGAATCAAAATTAGGAGGAAACACTAGGTATACCTAGCATGCAATCCACACATGTATCCCTAGTACTCCCAAGCAACCCCTATAGACTTCCAACTCAGGTGTAAAACCAAATCATATTCTTAGACCCATCATCATGTTGTGATTCCATAATTACCCAATATGAGGAAGGAATGTTAGGAATCTCATTACATACCCCCCCACATAGATCATCCTTTCACATGACATTAAATTATGGACTTACCCTATGAATCAAACATGTGATGGTCTGTTTCATAATAACAAGATTTTTCCTGTGATGAAAATGATATGACTCATGTGATAAGCATATTATGATACCCCTATCACCTTGAATCTTCCACACATAATCCCTAATCACACCATCAATGCTTCTAGCTTCACCTGGAAAACTTCCACACATTTTTCCCAATAATACCATCACTGCTCCTCAGAAATAACTGGAAAGCTTCCATCTGTAAGCTCCAATATCACAATTTCGTCTCCAAAAATCACCTAGGTATCTTCCACATGTAAGATGTAATAAAATCATAAATAATCATAAAGGTACCAAGAAATATCCTACAAGTAATCCCTAACCATACGATCATGGATCTTCAACATCATCTAGGAATCTTTCTACATAATCTACAATAACATCGAAGCTCAAGTTGTAAGACTTTAATTTTCTTAGCACAATTTCATACTCACGGGCCATTGAACATTATGAAAATTCCCTCAGAACAGGTTATTAAATTATATCACCAACTCATGAAACAAACCTAGTATGACTCATGTATGGATCACATGTAATGACACATTCACCACTAGGAAACCCATATGTGTAATCCCCACACAATCATTGGACAATATTCTTATACTAGCCATCCATATGAATAATCCCTACACCATCATGGTTTGATAATAATATACTAGGAAACCCATATACATAAGATCGATACTATCATGGGGTGATCCTCCTATACCAGGAAACCCATATGCATAAGCCCCATGTCACAACCCATCCTTGGGGCCCATGCCGTGACTACCCCAAGCTCGCCTTCCATAGGCCAGGGGCTGGCGACTAGCACCATAGACGATTCCCCGATAAAAAGGGAAGGAATTTCCTTTAAACCTGTAACACACAAACAATCTGAACACAAGTAGTAGAAGAAACAAGTACTAATATAGAAAATAAAGTTGTGCTGAAAGTAAGTGGGCCAGTATACAAACCCAACTGAACAACAAGTACAAGTACAAGTAAAATGAGAAAAACAGCTCTTGGATCGTACACCAGGGAAATACAGCATGAAGGGTAAGTACAGATATCGATCAACTAGTCCCTGAGGTACGTCTTATCTAGTCCATCTCTGAGCAGCCTCCCGTCCGTCACCCTTAGCCTAGATCACTGCTGATCGTCATCTGCACAGAACACAACAAGGTGCAGGCGAAGTTCGTGCAGGGGTGAGTATAACAATACTCAGCAGGGGACCCCGAGACCCCGAAGGTCTCCCAGAATCCACTAAGGATAAACCACAATAGAAAGATACAATCATGAAGTATCAACCAACCCTACTTAGGTATATACCCATACATATACTTAAGTTACCAATCACAATCCGGCTTCAACTCTCGAGTCCAAGAACAACCCATTCCACAAAGGAAGTAAATTCAATCACCATAATGATAACGACTGAAAGACAAGACTCAGCTCACACAGGTATATAACTCATGTAGAGGGGTAGAGATGATTAGTAGTATCCACTGAATCATATCCTCTGTTGAACCCATGTAGGATCCCAGAACAGTATCAGTGCTGTCGAACCCACAGAGGATCCCAGTACAGAAGTCATTGCTGTCGAACCCACGAAGGATCCCGGTATAGAAGTCATCGATGTCGAACCCACGGAGGATCCTGGTACAATATCTTCACTATCGAACCCACGTAGGATCCTCGTACAGTAGTAGGTTCACATATAATCCTATATTCTTAGTCGCAGCCAGCCTTAGGTTTTCCACACATAGCAAGATCGATTCAGAGAGGGTCCGCTCCTCGAGCCAAGTGTTGATACATCAACTACCATGAAGTCTCGAGTTGATGTATCCCATAGTTCCGTCTCATCATAAAGAACCCAACGCGACAGACGGCGCATCAATCAGATGCCCAGTCTGTGAGTTATTGGTATTTCCGTTCCAGGGGCCCGGTTGGTTTTTCGGTTCAAACCAACCCGACCGTACCCCAACTATGTCCAAACCTCAAGTGGGGTATTCAAAAATAACCTTAAATCTATAAGATTTCCATCATCATATATGGTTTGTCGATAGGACATCCGTAGGCCGAGTTATGGGTGAATAGGTGTATTTGGGTATGACGGGTCCGTGTCTGGTCTGACCCAGTCGGACCGACCCGACCTGACCTGAGTCTGGTCTAGGGTCTGACCTGGTCCAAGAGTCTGACCTGGTCCAAAGGGGTAGCCTCGTCCGAAGGTACGACTTGTCTTGTGGGGGCGGCCCATCCCGAAGGTACGACCATACCCGTGGGGGCGGCCCTTCTCGAAGGGGTGGCCCGATCCGGCGACCCGCGTGGCCTGGTGGCGGCCCCCGTGGCCTAGCCCGGCGGGCAGTGTGGCCCAGACCGGCAGGCCATGTGGCCCGGCCCAACTGGCCGTGTGGCCAAAACCGCCTGGCTGTGGGGCCCAGCCCGACCAGCCGTGGGGCCTGGCCCGGCTGGCCGTGCGGCCTGGCGGCTAGCTGTGTGGCCTGACCGGCTAGACGACCCACATGGCCAGGCTAGCCATGCCACGAGGGGGTGCCACGCCCCACTACTTCAGAAATGGACGATGCATGGTGCGCCAGCCTGGTAGCCACAGGACCTGAAGGGTCCCACTTGTAGCATGCTCCTGTGGCCATCTCAGTCGGCCACCCTGGTTCCTCCACAGCGGTGCAACGACACCGCGGTTCTGTCAGGCTCCACACCACCTACACCACGACCCGACCTAGCCGCAGCCTCCAGCTCCTCTGTGTGGCATGACAGCACCACGCATCTTCGATCCGCTGCGGCCCTCCTAGCCGCGGTTCCTCTCCGGAGCGGTGCGACAGCACCGCGCCCTTTCAGCTCCGCCGCTGACTGCCTGACCGTGGCTCAGTTATTTGTGCAGCGCGACAGCGTCGCTCCCTTCTGGCAGTCCGGCGGCCCTTGCGCCGCTGGATTCTTGCATGGTCCACCTCCGTTGTCAACAAAAGAACAACTAAAGGGGGAGGGTTAGGCCGTGTTCGTACGGTCCGAACCCTCCTCTTCATGGAGATATCATTTGGAATAACAATCCAGAAATTTTTACGATGAAGAACGGAGGTTTAATCGCATATTTAAAATAACCCAAATCCCCCTACCTTTTTTTGATGAACGTTGTCAAAGGCGCGGGAAAAGAATTCAAAGATGTCGTTGTACGTTGCGCCTATCACACACCACCGATCCTGGGCTCGAGCATTGTCCTTGTTCTTTATTGGAGAGTAGTTATCCAAGCACTATCTTTCTCTTTCGCCAACCCAAATCCTCCAAAAAAGAAAAAGTATCCAAATTGTTGTGTCTCAATAATTTAATCGTTGGCTTGGCTTAATTAATTTACATAATTAATTAATGGGAGGTAGCACCATTAAAGTGGATAAGGAAGGTGAAGAGGCTCCCCATTATGGGGAAGTTCAAGAGTTTCCCCCATTTATGGGGAGTTCAAGGGGTTTAAAGGGGGGTTAGAAGAGATAATGGGATCGGGTGGGCCCCACCTAATAACATCCTCCCAAGGGAGGCTAGGGTGTGGTGGAACCTACCACTAACCTCCACTTTGAGGTTTTATCCACCCAACAAATAAAAATAAAGTAACACCTTTATTTTTATTTAATTTAATTAAAAACCCCATAAACTAACTTCCATTATCATTAAAACGCAACTACGGTGAGGGTCTCACTAAGCAATCACCAACGCTGCAAGTTCAACGGTGCCCTCAGATTTCAATTCCGAGAACTGGTTCAAAAGATATAAATCCCACTCGTACGTTTACTGAACGTACCTGATCAAAACATCAGAAATTGATTTCAGTCACACAGGGCCTCAAAATCAAGCACCGTCAGAAACTGCGGACTCGTAAAATTCCCATGTATTTAAAAAAAATCCACATAATTTTCGGGTCTTTACATTCTCCCCACCCCAGGGATTTACATACCCATAAGCTACAACTCACACTATGGAAACAAATGGGGGTACTAAGCACGCATCTGAGCCTCCCGCACCCATGTGCTCTCTTGGAGGTTCACGTGCTGCCAGCTAACGCACACAAGAGGTATCTACCATCCACGTAGGATCTTCTCCTATCTATCATAAATCTCCACTTGAACCTCCGTGAAAGTCATCCCATTTTCGATGTCCATTTCCCTAGTGTCGATGATGTGGGACGGGTCATGCACGTATCTCCTCAAGTGAGATACGTGGAATACATCGTGCACTTGGTGCAACTGAGGTGGAAGATCCAAAGAGTAAGCCACCTCGCCTACTCTGATGAGGACCTAGAATGGTCTGATGAATCAGAGAGATAAATTGTCGCCTCAGCCAAATCTCCGTAGACCTCTTCGAGGTGAGACCCGTAGAAAGATGTGGTCGCTATCCTCGAACTCCAGTGGTCTACATCTTCTATCAGCATAGGACTTCTACCTGCTCTGTGCAGTCTTCATCCCCTCCTGGATGATCTGCACCTTCTCCGTCATAGCCTATACCATCTCTAGTCTCATAAGTGTTGACACCCCATGGGTCAGTCCAGTACAGAGTCGATCTGCAAGGTTGGTCGTAAAGCTCCTCGAAAGGTGCCATCCCGATGGTGGAGTGGTAGCTGTTGTTGTACAAAAACTCTACCAAGGTTAAGTGATCCTCCAAGCTACGACAAAGTTGAGGACACATGCATGGATCATGTCCTCGAGAGTCTAAATGGTCCTCTCAGTCTGATCATCCTTCTGAGGATGGAAGGTGGTGCTCAAGTGAAGCTGCGTCCCGAAAGCCTCCTGCAACCCCTTCCATAGTTGGGAAGTGAAATGAGCATCTCTATCGGAGACGATCATCGATGGAACACCATGAAGACATGCGATCTCCTGTACGTAGAGGCATCCCAATCTCTCTACTAAACCCTTATCTCTGATCGGTAGGAAGTGATCCGACTTGGTGAGTCGGCCAGTAATCACCCATATAGAGTCGTGTCCTCTGGATGTATGTGGAAGTCCCGTCAATAAATCCATGGATATCCCATCCCACTTCCACTCTGGGACCTCTAAGGGATGAACCAAGCCTACTGGAACCTATTGCTCCGCCTTCACTTGCTGTCAAGTGAGGCATCCTAAGACAAACTCTGCAATTGCCTTCTTCATACCTGGCCACCTGTGCTGTCATCTACGGTCCTGATACATCTTCACCACTCTTGGATGTACCGTAAGATGAGATGTGTGAAACTCCCTCAATGATTCCTCCTAAAGTGCTACTGGTACCATGGTACGTCCTATGAAGAGAATGACATGCTCCCCACCTTCAAAAAATACATTAGGTGCCTGCCCTGTAGATATCTAAGCATGTCGCATCTCGCAGTCAGCGTCCCCATGCTGTGCCTCCCTGACTCTGAAGAAGTGGAGGTGTGACTGTAAGAGACTATATAAAGGCTAATCCATCTCGATCCACAAAGTATATCTGCAACGCGGCCAGGTGCTCCATCACCTCTCCTAGCAGCTGAATTTATGATCTCCTGCTAAGAGCATATTCTATAAAATTTCCCTTCCCAAGAGTATAGACTATCTCGAAGTCATAGTCTTAGAGGAACTCAATCCATCTCCACTGTCTCGGGTTTGGGTTCTTCTGCGAGAAGATGTACCAGAGACTCTGGTGGTGAAAGTAGACTATAAAACTCTCTCCCATCAGATAGTTATACCACATCTTCAAGGAGAAGGCCACTGCTGCTAACTCCAGGTCATGGGTAGCGTAGTTATACTCGTTTTGTCTTAACTACCGATAACCATACGTGATCACTGATCGCTCCTGCATCAAGACACACCCAAGTCTGGTCCCTAATGCGTCGCAGTAAACTTCATACCCAACACCCTCCTATAGAAGCCTCAAGATGGGGGCACTAGTCAACCTCTGCCTCAGCTCCTAAAAGCTCTGCTGGCATCTCTTCGACCACACGAAGGGTTTCCCCTTATTTTTCATGGCTGAAAGTGGTGCTGCAACTCTGGAGAAGTCTGGAACAAATCTCCGATAGTACCCAGCCAGTCCCAGGAAACTCCATACCTCCTTCACACTCCTGGATGGATCCCAAGCAAGTACTGCCTCGATCTTCATTTGATCCACTGCAACTCTAGCCTCTAAGATGAAGTGTCCAAGAAAGGGTACCTATTGGATCTAGAATTGGAACTTCGAGAGCTTACCATAAAGCTGGTGCTCTCAGAGTGTGTCCAGTACTACTCAAAAATGGTAGGCGTGCTCCTCCTCGGTATCTGAGTAGATCTGAATGTCATCGATGAGGACTACCACAAAGCAATCAAGGTATGGATGAAAGATCATTTTCATGAGTCCCATGAACACTACTGGTACATTGGTTACGCAAAATGGCATAACCAAGAACTCATAGTGTCCATATTGGCTTCTAAAGGCCGTCTTATGCACATCGTCATCCCGTACTCTGAGCTGGTGATAGCCTGACCAAAGATTTATCTTCAAGAACAAACACGCTCCCTTCAGCTGATCAAAGAGGTCGTCAATCCTCAAGAGTGGGTACCTGTTATTCACGTTCACCTGGTTTAGGCGACGATATCCAACACAGAGCCGCAATCTCCCATCTGCCTTCTTGGCGAACAAAATCGGGGATGCCCAGGGTGAAACACTAGGTTGGATAAATCCCTTCCTCTGCAAGTCCTCCAGCTGTACCCACACCTCATGAAGCTCAGCGGGAGCCATCCAATACGATGGTGTATATATCGATTCCATCCCAGGGTACAGGTCAATGTATAATTACACCTCTCTGTGAGGAGGTAGTCCTGTAACATCATCAAGGAAAACATCCGCATACTGATCCACCACAACAGGAATACTCGGACTCTGCACATCAATCACTCCAAGGATGAGACTAGCCAACTGATGTGTGATGAGCTTCCCACTCCTCTATGTAAGTCCATCCTGTGCTGCAAAGGCTCCCTTCTCACCAGTGATGGTGAACCTGGTCCCATCTGTGCGGACACACCACACTTTCTGGATAATACAGTCAATCTGAGCATGAACTGTGGATAACCAGTCCATACCAAAGATGACATCTTAAGGCCTTGACGTCGTAACGAGGAGATCCCAGCCGAAGCTCTCGCCTCCAAGAGTAAGCTCACACTTCCATCACCAGTGCATAATCATCATGTTTTCTCCTGTAGGAGTCTCTAGCCGTAAGGATCGAGCCAACGGCTCTGTCGGAATCTCTATGCTCCGAATGAGGGAAGTGGCAATAAAAGAATGACTCACACCTCTTTCTATAAGTACTGCAGAAAGGGTGGAGTAGACACATATACTATATCGAATCATCTCAGGTGTTCCATGGTCATAGGCCTCGACTGACTGGAGTTGAGCCCACCCCTGTCTTCTAGCTACCTCTGGTTGGGGTGGACCTCCTGGTGGAGGTGGTGGTAGGGCATCAAAACATCGTCCACCACCTGCTGCTCATCCAGCTCCTCTACCACGTCCGCCTACTCCCGGTGGACCACCATAGTTGAACCTCTACCTCCACTTGGGAGGTCCCTCTACTGTCTGCTTCTAATCTACAAGGCGGGTCAGGCAGTCACGAGCCATGTGTCCCTGCCCGCCGCATGCATAAAACTGCCTGCTTCTCGTATAGAAGACATTGCCTTTAAACTTGTAACACACACACACACACACACAGTTTGAACACAAGAAGTAGAAGAAACAAGTACTAATATAGAAAATAAAGGTGTGATGAATGTAAGTGGGCCAGTATACAAACCCAACAGAACAACAAGTACAAGTACAAGTAAAATGGGAAAAACAGCTCCTGGATCATCCATCGGGGAAATACTACCTAAAGGGTAGGTACATATCTCGATCAACTTGTCCCTAAGGTACGTCCTGCCTAGTCCAGCTCCAAGAAGCCTCCCGTCCGTCACCCTCAGCCTCGATCATTGCTGACCGTTGTCTGCACAGAACATAACAAGGTGCGGGCGAAGCCCGTGCATGGGTGAGTATAACAATACTCAGTAGGGGACCCCAAGACCCCGAAGGTATCCCAGAATCCACTAAGGATAAACCAAAATAGATAGATACAATCACGAAGTATCAACCAACCCTACTTAGGTATATGCCCATACATATACCAATGTTACCAATCACAGTCCCAATCCAATTCTCGAGCCCAAGCACAACCCATTCCACAAAGGAAGTAAATTCAATCACCATAATGATAATGACTAAAAGACAAGACTCATATCACATAGGTATATACCTCATGTAGAGGGGTAGAAATGATTAGTAGTAGCCACTGAAATTTTTCCTCTGTCGAACCCATGTAGGATCCTAGAACAATATCAGTGCTGTCAAACCCAGAGAGGATCCTAGTACAGAAGTTATTGCTGTCGAACCCACGGAGGATCCCGGTACAGAAGTCATCACTATTGAACCCACAGAGGATCCTGGTATAGTATCATCACTATCAAACCCACGTAGGATCCTCGTACAGTAGTAGGTCCATGTAGGACCCTATCTTCTTAGTCGCAGCCATCCTTAGGGTTTCCGCACACAACATGCTTGATTCTGAGAGGGTCCGCACCTTGAGCCAAGTTTTGATACATAAAATACCACTAAGTCTTGAGTTAATTTATCCCATAGTTCCGTCTCATCATAAATAACCCAACGCGATAGACGACATGTCAATCGGACGCCCGGTCTGTGAGTTATTGGCATTTCTGTTCCAGGGGCAAGGTTGGTTTTTAGGTTCAAACCAACCCAGCTATACCCCAACTACGTCCAAACCTCAAGTGGGGTATTCCAAAAGAACCGTCTCGCTCTTAGATTTCCATCATCGTAGATGGTTTTTCGATAGGACATCGGTAGCCCGAGTTATAGCTGAATAGCTGTATTTGGGTCTGACGGGTCCGTGTCCGGTGCGACCCAGTCGGACCGACACGACCTGACTTGAGTCTGGTCCAGGGTCTTACCCGGTCCGTGAGTCCGACCTGGTATGAAGGGGAGACCCTATCCGAAGGTACGACTTGGCTCGTGGGGGCGGCCCGTCCCGAAGGTACGACCAGGCCCGTGGGGGCGGCCCGTCTCGAAGGGGTGGTCCGACCCCGCGACTCACGTGGCCTGGTGGCAGCCCGCGTGACCTAGCCCGGCTAGCCGTGTGGCCCGGACCAACTGGCTAGGTGGCCCGGCCTGACTGGACGTATGGCCAGGCCCAACTGCCCGTGTGGCCCAGCCCGACCAGCTGTGGAGCCTTTCCCGGCTAGCCGCGCGCCTTGGCGGCTTGCTGTGTGACCTGACCGGCTGGACGACCCACATGGCCAGGCTAGCCACGATGCGAGGGGGTGTCCTGCCCCATGACACCCGAAATGGCCGGCGCATGGCGTGCCGGCCTGATAACCACGGGACCTAAAGGGTCCCGCTTGTAGTGCGCTCCGGCGGCCGGCTCAGTTGGCCACCCAAGTTCATCCACAGCGGCGCAACAATGCCGCGGTTCTTCCGGGCTCTGCACCACCACCGCCACGGCCCAACCTGGCCACAACCTCCAGCTCCTCCACGTGGCATGATGGCGTTGCGCCTCTTCGATCCGACGCGGCCCCCTAGCCACGGTTCCTCTCCGGTGCGGTGCGACGACGCCGTGCCCTTCCACCTCTGTTGCTGACCGCGTGGCCGTGGCTTGGTTATTTGTGCAGCGCGACAGCGCCGCTCCCTTCTGGCGGTCCGACGGCCCTTGCGCCACTGGCTTCTTGCATGGTCCACCTCCGTCGTCAACAAAAGAACAACCAAAGGGGGAGGGTCAGTTCATGTTCGTGTGGTCCAAACCCTCCTCGTCCTGGCTATATTGTTTGGCATAACAGTCCAGGAATTTGTACGATGAAGAATGGAGGTTTAATCTCATATTTAAAATAACTCAAATCCCCCTACCTCATTTCGATGAACGTTGTCGAAGGCATGGGAAAAGAATTTGAAGATGTCGTTGTACGTTGTGCCCATCACACACCGCCGATCCCGGGCTCAAGCGTTGTCCTCGTTCTTTATTAGAGAGTAGTTATCCAAGCACTATATTTCTCTTTCGCCAACCCAGATCCTCCCAAAAAGAAAAAGTAGCCAAATAGTTGTGTCTCAAAAATTTAATCGTTGGCTTGGATTAATTAATTTACAGAATTAATTAATGGGAGGTGGAACCATTAAAGTGGATAAGTATGGGGAAGTTCCAGAGTTTCCCCCATTTATGGGGAGTTTAAGGGGTTTAAAGGGGGGGGGGGTTAGAAGAGATAAAGGGATCGGGTGGGCCCCACCTAATAACATCCTCCCAAGGGAGGTTAGGGTGTGGTGGGCTCCACCTATAACCTCCACTTTGAGGTTTTGACCACCCAATAAATTAAAGTAAAGAAAAACCTCTATTTTTATTTAATTTAATGAAAAACCCCATAAACTAACTTCCATTCTTGTTAAAATGCAACTGCGGTGATGGTCTCACTAAGCAATCACCAATGCTGCAAGTTCAACGGTGCCCTCAGATTTCAATTCTGAGCACCAGTTCAAAAGATATAAATTCTTCTTTTATGTTTACTGAACATACCTGATCAAAACATCAGAAATTGATTCCGGACACACAGGGCCTCAAAATCAAGCGCCTTTAGAAACTGCGGACTCATAAAATTTCTATGTATTTTAAAAAAAAATACACAGAATTTTTGGGTCTTTACATTCTCCCCACCTCAGGGATTTACATCCTCGTAAGCTACAACTCACACTAAAGAAACAAATGGGGGTACTGAGCACGCATCTGAGCCTCCCGCTCCCAAGTGCTCTCCTAGAGGTTCCCGTGCTGCCTGCGAACACGCACCAGAGGTATCTACCATCCATGTAGGACCTGATCATTTCGATCCTCAATCTCCACATGAACCTCCGTGAGAGTCAGCCCATCATCGATGTCCTGCTTCCTGTGGTCGATGATGTGGGACGGTTCGTGCACGTATCTCATCAACTGAGATACGTGGAAGACGTAGTGCACTTGGTGCAACTGAGGTGGAATATTCAAACAGTAAGCCACCTCGTCTACTCTGATGAGGACCTGGAACGGTCCGATGAATCACAGAGATAACTTGCCACCTCGGCCAAATCTCCGTAGACCACTTCGAGGAGAGACCCGTAGAAAGATGTGGTCACTATCCTTGAACTCCAGTGGTCTACGTCTTCTATCAGCATAGGACTTCTACCTGCTCTGTGCAGTCTTCATCCCCTCCTAGATGATCTGCACCTTCTCCTTCATAGCCTACACCATCTCTGGCCCCATAAGTTCTGACTCCCCTGGGTCAGTCCAGCACAGAGCCGATCTGCAAGGTCGGCCATAAAGTGACTTGAAAGGTTTCATCCTGATGGTGGAGTAATAGCTGTTGTTGTACGAAAACTCTACCAAGGGTAAGTGATCCTCCCAGCTGCGACCGAAGTCGAGGAAAAATGCATGGATCATGTCCTCGAGAGTCTGAATGATCCTCTCAGTCTGACCATCCTTCTGAGGATGGAAGGTGGTTCTCAAGTGGAGCTACGTCCTGAAAGCCTCCTGCAACCCCTTCCATAGCCGGGAAGTGAAATGAGCATCTTGATTGGAGAAGATCGTCGATGGAACACCATGAAGCCGTATGATCTCCTGTACGTGAGGCATCCCAAGCTCTCTATTGAACCCTTATCTCTAATTGGTAGGAAGTGGGCCGACTTGGTGAGTCAGTCAACAATCAACCAGATAGAGTCATGCCCTTTGGATTTATGTGGAAGTCTCATAAATAAATCCATGGATATCCCATCCCACTTCCACTCTGGGACCTCTAAGGGATGAACCAAGCCTACTGGAACCTAGTGCTCTGCCTTCACATGATGACAAGTGAGGCATCGTGAGACAAACTCTGCTACTTCCTTCTTTATACCTGTCCACTAGTGATGTCATCTGAGGTCCTGATACATCTTCGCCACTCCTGGATGTACCGCAAGAGGAGAAGTGTGAAACTCCCTCAACGCTTCCTCCTAAAGTGCTACTGGTACCATGGTACGTCCTCTGAAGAGAATGACGTGCTCCCCACCTTTAGAAAATCCATTAGGTGCCTGCCCTATGGATATTTGAGCATGTTGCGTCTCGCAGTTAGCATCCCCACACTGCGCCTCCCTGACTCTCTGGAAAAGTGGAGGTGTGACTACAAAAGACTGTAGAAAGGCTGCTCCATCTCGATCCACAAAGGATATCTGCAACATGGTGAGCTGCTCCATCACCTCTCCTAGCAGCTGAATTCCTGATCTCCTACTGAGAGAATATACTAAAATATTTCCCTTCCCAGGAGTATAGACTATCTCGAAGTCATAGACTTGGAGGAACTCAAGACATCGCCACTGTCTCAGGTTCAGGTTCTTCTACGTGAAGATGTACCTGCGACTCTGGTGGTTAGAGTAGACTGTCAAACGCTCACCCATCAGATAGTTCCACCCCATCTTCAATTGGAAGACCACTGCTGCTAACTCCAGGTCATGGGTAGCATAGTTCTACTCATGTTTTCTTAGCTACCGAGAACCATATGCGATCACTTCTCGCTCCTGCATCAATACACACCCGAGTCCGGTCCCTGATGTGTCGCAGTAAACTACATACCCAACACCGTCCTCTGGAAGCCTCGTGATGGGGGAACTAGTCAACCTCTGCCTCAGCTCTTGAAAGATCTTCTGGCATCTCTCCAACCACACGAAGGGTTTCCCCATCTTCATCATGGCTGAAAGTGGCGCTGAAACTCTGGAGAAGTCTGGAAAAAATCTCTGATAGTACCCAACCTGTCCCAGAAACCTCCATACCTCCTTCACACTCCTGGGTGGCTCCCAAGAAGTACTACCTCGATATTCATTGGATCCACTTAAAATCCAGCCTCAGAGATGACATGTCCCAGAAAGTTTATCTATCAGATATAGAATTGGCACTTCGAGAGCTTTCCATAAAGCTGGTGCTCTCAGAGTGTGTCCAATACTACTCGAAAATGGCAGGCGTGCTCCTCCTCGGTAGCTGAGTAGATCTGAATGTCATCGATGAAGAATACCACAAAGCGATCAAGGTATGGCTGAAAGATTTTTTTAATGAGTCCCATGAACACTACTACTGTGTTGGTAAATCCAAATGACATAAACAAGAACAAATAGTGGCCATATTGGCTTCTGAAGGCCGTCTTATGCACATCGGCATCCCGTACTCTGAGCTGGTGATAGCCTGACCGAATATTTATCCTCAAGAACCAACGAGCTCCCTTCAGCTGATCAAAGAGGTCATAAATCCTCGGGAGTGGGTAATTGTTCTTCACGGTCACCTGGTTCAGGTGACGGTAGTCGGCACTGAGCCGCAATCTCTCATCCGCCTTCTTGGCGAAAAAAATCAGGGATGCCCAGGTTGAAACACTGGGTTGGATAAATCCATTCCCCTGCAAGTCCTCCAGCTGTACCCACACCTCATGAAGCTCAGCGGGAGCCATCCGATATGATGGTGTTGATATAGGTTCCATACTGGGGTATATTTCAATGTAGTAGTACACCTATCTGCGAGGAGGGAGTCATGGAACATCGTCAAGGAAAACATCCGCATACTGATCCACCACAATAGGAAAACTCGGACTCCGCACATCAACCGCTCCGAGGATGAGACTAGCCAACTGATGTGTGATCGGATGCCCCCTCCTCTGTGTAAGTCCATCCTGCGCTGCAAAGGCTCCGTTCTCACCGGTGAAGGTGAACCTGGTCCCATCCGTGTGGACACACCGCACTTTGCACTTAATACAGTCAATTTGAGCATGAAATGTGGATAACCAGTCCATACCCAAGATGACATCTTAAGGCCTCGACGATGCAACGAGGAGATCCAAGCCAAAGATCTCACCTCCTAGAGTAAGCTCACACTGCCAGCACCAGTGGGTAATCATCAAGTCTTCTCCCCGTAGGAGTCTCTAGCCGTAAGGATCGAGCCAACGGCTCCGTCAGAATCTCCAAGCTCTGAACGAGGGCAGTGGCAATAAAAGAATGACTCACACCTGTGTCTACAAGTACTGCAGTAAGGGTGGAGTAGACATAGATAATATCTCGAATCATCTCAGGTGTGACATGGTCGCAGGCCTCGACTACCTAGAGCTAAGCCCACACCTGTCTTCTAGATCCCTGTGGTTGGGGTGAACCTCCTGGTGGAGGTAGTGGTAGGGATTCAAAACATCATCCACCACCTGCTGCTCAGCCAGCTCCTTTGCCACGTCCGCCTTCTCCCGGAGGACCACCACAGTTGAACCTCTACCTATGCCTGGGAGGTCCCTATACTATCTTTTTATCATCTACAAGGTGGGTCAGGCAGTCATGGGCCACATGTCCCTGCCCGCCTCATGCATAACACTGCCTACTCCTCATATGGATGAATCTATCTCGTGTTCCCCACACAACTGAACCTGCATCCTGGGGTCACCCACCGGATGGCCTGGTCCACTTGGACCTCTGCAACATCTGTCTAATACTGGCTTCAGAAGTCTCCGCTACGTGTCACCCTATGGGGGGTCTCACTACTGGTGCCTGCTAAAAGAGAAAACTCTCCACTAGAAGGGCTTTCTCCAGCACCCATGCCTACGTCAGGATGCTGAGGGAGACCATCGAAGCCCTGATCTCGTGGCCGAGTCCCTGCTCGAAAGTCCGGGCCCTAAATAATGGGTCTCGTACCATATTTGTGGAGTAGCACGAGAGGTCGGTGAACCTCGCTGAGTACTAAGCTTCCATCATGCTACGCTGTTATAGATGTAGTAACTTTTGTATCTGCACCGCATGAAGGGTGGATGGAACAAACTCTGACAGGAAGAGACACTCAAAGTCTTCCTAGTGTAGTAATGCCTCATCATGAACCTGGAGAATTAGGCTCCACCATCTTCCTACTGCTGTATGTAGGAGACTTGTGACAAGGATCACCATGAGGTCGGCTGGTGTCCCTACCAATCTGAAAACTCTCACAACAGCCTCCAGTCAATCCCCAGCTGCCTGTGGGTCCATCTCTCCCCTGAACCTAGGTGGCCTCTGGCACTGGAACTCGTGCAATGCACTCAGACAGCGTGCACTCTCTCCTGCTGGAGTTGGTGATATCAGTGGCCCATCGGGTAGTGGTACCGCTGGTACCTCTGCTGTGATGGGGCCCTACACTAAGGCCTCATCGCTCGGTGGGATACAATCTCGTACTAAACTCAAAACCCTAGCTGGCTGCCTATGTGGGGACATACTGAAAAACAACAGGTGCACCATGGTCAAAAAAATATACCTGGTGAGATGACACAAAGTAATCATGAAGAAAACTTTTCAAAGGAAACACACATGAAATCAGTGTTTTTGTGCACTGAGTCGGAAATCATAAGGTAGAGTCCTAGTGTATGGATACATCGGCCGCCGCACCAACACTGGTTTCCCTAAACTGATAACCACACCCAAAACACTTAACATTATTGTTGTTATAAGAATCAGAGTCTAAGTTCTACGGTAGAACCGACTCCTCTGATACCAATTTGTCACGAACCATCCTCGGGGCCCATGTCGTGACTACCCCAAGCCCGCCTTCCATAGGCCAGGGGATGGAAACTAGTACCATAGGCAATTCCATGATAAAAAAGGAAGACATTGCCTTTAAACCTGTAAAACACACATAGTCTGAACACAAGAAGTAGAAGCAACAAGTACTAATATAGAAAAGAAAGGCGTGATGAATGTAAGTGGTCCAGTATACAAACTCAATAGAACAACAAGTACATGTACAAGTAAAATGGAAAAAATAGCTCATGGATCATCCATCAGGGAAATCCTACCTGAGGGGTAGGTACAGATCTCGATCAACTCGTCCCTAAGGTACGTCCTGTCTAGTCCAGCTCCAAGAAGACTCTCATCCGTCACCCTCATCCCCGATCACTGTTGACCGTTGTCTGCACAAAACACAACAAGGTGTGGGCGAAGCCCGTACAGGGGTGAGTATAACAATACTCATTAGGGGACCCCGAGACCCCGAAGGTCTCCCATAATCCACTAAGGATATACCACAATAGAAATATACAATCATGAAGTATCAACCAACCCTACTTAGGTATATGCCCATATATATACCTAATTTACCAATCACAGTCCGACTCCAACTCTCGAGCCCAAGAAAAACCCATTCCAAAAAGGAAATAAAGTCAATCACCTCGATGATAATGACTGAAATACAAGAATTAGATCATAAAAGTATACAACTCATGTAGAGAGGTAGATATGACTAGTAGTAGCCACTGAATCATCTCCTCTGTAGAACCAACGTAGGATCCTGGAATAGTATCAGTGCTGTCGAACCCACAGAGGATCCCGGTACAGAAGTCATCGTTGTTAAACCCATAGAGGATCCTGATACAGAAGTAAACACTGTCAAACCCACGGAGGATCCTAGTATAGTATCGTCGCTGTCGAACCCATGGAGGATCTTGGTATAGTAGTAGGTCCACATAGGATCATATATTCTCAGTCGCAGCCAGCCTTAGGGTTTCCGCACACAGCACGCTCAATTCCGGGAATGTCCGCTCCTAGAGCCAAGTGTCAATACATCAACTACCACGAAGTCTCAAGTTCATGTATCTTGTAGTTCAGTCTCATCATAAGGAACCCAATGTGATAGACGACGTGTCAATTGGACGCCCGATCTGTGAGTTATTGGCATTTCCATTCCAGGGACCTGGTTGGTTTTTAGGTTCAAACCAACCCAGCCATACCCCAACTACATCCAAACCTCAAGTGGGGTATGCCAAAAGAACCATCTTGCTCTAATCTTTCCGTCGTCGTAGACGGTTTTTCAAAAGGACACCTGTATCCCACGTTATGGGCGAATAAGTGTATTTGGGTATGACGGGTCCAGGTTCGGTCCGACCTAGTTTGACCAACCCGACCTGACCCGGGTCTGGTCCATGGTCCGAATCGGTCCGTGAGTCCAACCGGTCCGAAGGGGTGGCCTGGTACGATGGTATGGCCTGGCCCATGGGGGAGGCCCGTCCCGAAGGAATGTTCTGGCCCGTGGGGTCAGATCGTCCCGAAGGTGGCCTGACCCGAAGGGTGGCCTGACCCGAAGGGGTGGCCCGGCCCAATGAACCGCATGGCCCAACCTGGCTGGCTGTGTGGCCCAGCCTGGCTGGCCGTGTGGCCCGGTCCGGCTGGCCCTGTGGCCCGGCCCGGATGGCCATGTGGCCCTGCCCGCCGGGCCACCTGCCAGGCTGACCCGCGTGGCCAGGCTGGCCACACCGCGGTGGGGTGCCGTGCCCCCCGACTTCCTAAAAGGACGACTCAGCTGGCCGCCCTGGTTCCTCCACCACGGCGCAATGACATCGCGGTTCTGTTGGTCTCTGCACGGCGCGACACCGTCGCGCCGCCTCCTCCGCGGCCCGGCCTGGCCGCGACCTCCAGCTCCTCCGCGCGTCACGACAGCGCCATGCCTCTTCCATCCGCCGATACCCTCCTAGCCGCGGTTCCTCTCCGGTGCGGTGCGACGACACCACGCCCTTCTGGCTCCGTTGCGGCTCACCTGGCCGTATCTCAGTTCTTTGCGCAGCGTGACGGTGCCACGCCTTTCTGACGGTCCGGCGGCCCTTGCACCGCCGACTTATTCCGCGGTCCGCCTCCATCGTCCATAAAAGAACAACCAAATGGGGAGGGTCGGGCCATGTTCATGTGGTCTGAACCCTCCTCGTCATGGTGATATAATTTGGCATACCAATCCCGAAATTTGTACGGCGAAGAACAGAGGTTTAATCTCATATTTAAAATAACTCAAATCCCCCTACCTCGTTTCGATGAATGTTGTTGAAGACGCATGAAAAGAATTTGAAGATGTTGTCGTACATTGTTCTCGTCACACATCTCCGATCCCGGGCTCGAGCATTGTCCTCGTTCTTTGTTGGAGAGTAGTTCTCCAAGCACTACCTTTCTCTATCGCCAATCCAAATCCTCCCAAAAAGAAAAAGTATCCAAATTGTTTTGTCTCAACAATTTAATCGTTGGCTTAGATTAATTAATTTACAGAATTAATTAATGGGAGGTGGAACCATTAAAGTGGAGAAGGAAGGTGAAGAGGCTCCTCATTATGGGGAAGTTCAAGAGTTTCCCCCATTTATGGGGAGTTCAAGGGGTATAGAGGGGGGTTAGAAAAGATAAAGGGGCTCGGGTGGGCCCTACCTAATAACATCTTCCCAAGGGAGGTTAGCGTGTGGTGGGACCCACCTCTAACCTCAACTTGGAGGTTTTAACCACCCAACAAATAAAAATAAATTAACACCTTTATTTTTATTTAATTTAATTAAAAAACCCATAAACTAACTTCCATTCTCGTTAAAACGCAACTGCGGTGAAGGTATCACTAAGCAATCACCGACACTGCGAGTTCAATGGTGCCCTTAGATTTCAGTTCCGAGCACTGGTTGAAAAGATATAAAATCCCGCTCGTACGTTTTCTGAACGTACCTGAAAAAAACATCAGAAATTGATTTCGGGCACACCGGGCCTCGTAATCAAGCTCCGTCAGAAACAGTGGACTCGTAAAATTCCCATTTATTTAAAAAAAAAATCCACAGAATTTCCGAGTCATTACACCCCACACCATCCCTTTCCTTCACTCCTTCCATGATGCAAGTTTACTAACCACATGATGTTAAACTACATGGATTGGTCTTCCTACATGACCTTAAGATGTGCACTCAAACTACATGGATTTTGAGCCGTATCTACTAATAGGGTATGTAGGATTCCTCCCTAAGGTTCAATCTTAACATCCCAACACTACCATAATATGATTGTCTTCCCATTAGGAGGTGAAAAACCTAAAGTGTGATCATTCCCCCCATGGGGGTACACTCATCCCATCACCATAAAAAATCTATTTTTCTTCCCCCTAGGAGGTGAAGACCCTAAAGTGTGATCATCATCCCCAAAGGAACACACTGAAACAATATCATCCAAACTTAATATCCCCATAATATGTTAAATATATGACCAAAATGTCCCCACAATACATTAAACCTTGGACAAACCTGTATCCATAAGACGTTAAACCTATGACCGACCTATCCCCACAATACTTTAAAAATTCAATCAAACTATCCCTACAAGATATTAAAATTGTGACCAAACTATCCCCATAAGATATTAATCTTGACACCAACATGTCCCACATGACTTTAAAACTATGACCCCTATCAGATACATCATAATTCTAAACTAATGTGTTGAACATGGGATTCCCAAGGTAATGATTCTCATATTCCTTACACCCCAGGCACAAATTACCCCATGGTTTACATGTGATGCCTTTGGTTGTACACCTACGATTTGTCACACATGAAATTCCCTAGACATCAAAAGTGGAAAAATTTCTAGGTTCCCAAAACACCCAATGTCCAAAGATATATTGTTATGCACAACATCACCATGATCATTGACTGTAGGTAGATGCCTTTTCATGATAGAAGAAACATAATTAACCATCACTCACCTTGTGATGGCACAAGGAATAGGCATCACAAACATGAATCAAATCTATGAGGGAGTCACGAACTAGGAAGAAATCTACAAGGAATAATCTATAGAGGGAGGAACCAAAATCCCATAACTTTATTTCAATCAAGGATTTTACATCATTAAACACAGTGATACATGTTACCAACCTTTGGAAATAAGGAATGAATGACAACCAAACAACCACCCTAGAAGAGGCACAACCTATCAATAAAAGAAAATCACTTCAAGGGAGGAAAGGAGTAAAATATGAATCCCCACACCTGATGTACAACCCTAATGTAAAGAATTATCAAACAATTAGTTTCTTAGGATAAATCCTTATAAGTTGATAAAAAAACCTCAAAATATTCAAAGAGAGAATATTTTCACATATAATTTATAATTGTTTTATATAAATAAGAGTTAAATTCTCTTTTAATTCCTTATTAATTGTCTAATACATTGAACCCTTTTGTCATAACATCACTATGATGGGATGGTAAAGTGTAGAATCCCTCTAACAGTATTTATACATGCACCAGGACCCTCAAAACATTTCTAATTGATCTTTCTGTGACAATTATAAATATTGATCACATTTTTTCATTCCCATTGATGAAAAATATAATTACTTATAGAATGAAAGTAATATATCACATTCTACTATGGATTTGTGATGGAGTAGTGCAATTTATTCTCAATACTCTTGAGTTCATTATTGAGAAAGTTATCTTTGGTATTTTGAGAATTTTCTTGAAGGAAATGTTTTTGAAAACAAATTTTTTGACCCTATAATTGATATAATTTGATTTATGTACTTAGGTAAGAGAAGTAGTAATTTCATAAATGACTTGAAACATTCTATTAATCCTAAATAAGCCCCACTTCAAATGATAATAATAATATTATTTTCCTAATATATGATAAAATCTTGGATATTTAAATACCATTTAATAAATCAAAAATTAATATTTATTTTTAAATTATATTAAATATATCATTTCTTCCAAAATTATAAATTAACCCAGAAATAATATTTTTAATTTATCAAACCCTTAATAATAACTATTTATTTAAATAAAAAAATTAAATAATATTATTTGTTCAATAAATATTTAGGCACTCAACCTAACCTGAATAATTATTATTCATCATAAGTTGAAAATAATATTTATTACAATATTAAATTCACATATAATTTAACTAAGGTTCTAGATACACTTAATATGTAACCATATATTCCTATTTCTTAGTGGAATTAGGATAATTTTCTTAAAGTCCTAGATCAAAGTCTAGAAACTTATTATCGAACCCATAAAGTAAGACATTAGTGTCAAAATGAAAAAAAACCTCATACATAAACTCATTGTGTAATATAATCCATTTTTATTGATATCTCATCCAAAAAGTTTCATAATTATGTCATAAAAATATAATCTTGATATATATTTCTTTGAAATTCCAAAAATTATTTCATTGATAAACCACCTTGACAATAGAAAAAATCATACAGTTCTATTTCAATCAGAGGTCTTGAGATATCTAAATCTATTAACTTGGATGAGATAAATACTTTCATGAATTATTTATTAATATCATATCATTGAGGATGTACCCAACATAACCTTCCTCACCATGATAATATTTCACCAATTATTTCATCTATATATCTTAGTATGTGACTTAGGATATTTAGTAATAATAACATCAAGTATAAGGAAAAATATAAATGTTAGTATATAGGATTATCTAAGGACCAATAAACATATGGAGTTCCTCTGGTGGTTTTAATCTCATAAACTCATATCCAGGATATTTATAAGTGTGAACATCAAAATATGAATGATAAATGTCTTATGATCCCCCTACAACTGAGAGCCTACATAATTTAGGTTTCATTAGAAATATTTCATCTAGATATATAACATATATTTAATAATATTTTCATATCACTTAAAGGTTTTCATCATAGTGGGGAACTGCTATGACCTTTCCATATGTAATACATAATAATGGAATTATCACTATAATGTTATGTATAAGAATAATCATCATGTGATAAGATATTTATTAATATACTATACTTTTAATACATATGTAATTGTAAGTAAAAAGTAGTTTATTATAGGGCACCAAATCTAAGAGTGTTCTTTATCATAATGAAAAATTATCAAGGGGAATATTCATTCCACATGTAAATGATCTGTGGAAACAATGAAATATATTAGAATATACTTAGAACTAAAATCATATATTTGTTCCCAATGGTCAAATATAACACCCCGACTCCAGTGACCTATAGCCTGTGGTAATTTTACAACATTGGCATATGAAAGGGATTACATCATGAAATATAAAATAGGTTAGTTGTCTTAGGATATTAGATACATATAATACTCACACATTACATCTAAAAGAATGAAAAAAAAACTAAAAACATATTTTTAGAACTTAATTATTTCTTCTAGTAAAAAACTAAATTAATTAATAGACCCCTTCTTAGTATCTTGAGGAAAATAAAAAATAATAATGGGTGTGATTTGATTCTTAGTAAGGGAAAGTGTACAATAGAATCTATTTTAAAAGAAATAAATCACAAATTAAATGGAAGAGATAAAAAATAATAAAATATTCTATATAACTAAAACTATAAAATGGGTTAAATCCATGGATAACATAGAGATATGAATAATCCCATGGATAACAAAAAATGTTTTCATACTGATATATCTCATAATTTTAGAAATCATAATTTTACTATCAAGGCCTTTTGGAGAAAAAATCATACATAAATAGGTAAGTAATTCATCAAATATCCAAAACAAATTAGTCTCATAATACCTAATAATTCATCTAGGAGCTATAATGTTCCTCAACCATCACTTATTAAGTAGAATTTATTCATCATATGAAAGTGTTGATTAAAAATTTAGTACATAATCATTATAATCATTTGCATTGAAACAATATCCCATGAAATGTCAATATTTACCCAATAAATAAAAAAAGAAGATCATATTATATATAGAGTTTTATTGTTAATGGAGTATTTAGATAATATCCTCATTAAATCATAATATTCATCAATGTATGTTGACCTAGATATAAATACTTTAAAAATATCAATGGACGATTTATTTAGGAAGATAACATTTTAATTTTATAATAACTTATATTAAAATATAAAAATTTGAAGAATATTAGGAAAAAGAATTTATTTGAAAATAAACATGGAAAAAGACTCACTTCCAGATTTTAAACATAAACAATCCCAAATAAGGATGAGATTTTGAAATAAAACCTTACCTTAGGATTGACTTGCTTCATAAGTGATTTAAACCTCCTGTAAAATAAATTAAAATTTATTATAATTCAATACCAAACACATATAAATTATTATAATATCATATATTATCCACTTATAATATTTCAACATATTTTTTTAATAATTCCTTATTAAAATCTACATTTCCAAGTGTTAACTATTTCATTTTTCATGTATGTTTTGAATTTGTAGTTTCATTAATTACATATTTATAATAGTTATATTATATCCAGAATGTTAATAATGATATAAATATCCAATATAATAATTATATACATATTCAGAATCATTTTTTAAATGTGTATATGAAAAATTAATCACATTGGTTCGTGGAGGTGGTAGTCCACTTGTATGCACGAGCGTCACTGTCATTTTTCAACAGGAGGAAGTGTTAGTTGATAAATGATATATTATATTTATAGAATAATAATTATGTCATAAATATCATATATATTTATTAGTTCCATATTAATAACTATCCATGTAAAGTAGTGATGAAAAACAACTTAAATCACTACGTGGAGATGGTAAGCCGTATTTACACACAAGCGATGTTTTCGATTTCCATAGGATTGAAAGGAAATGGATAAGGGATGTTCCAACATCATAATAACATTTAATAATATGGAATATACTAATTTTATTATATGATCATGGTTATAGAATATTTGAAGGTGGTATAATATGAAAAGAATGAAAACCATTGGTAAATAACTATACCACTTATTAGGAAATCCTCCTTAGGTTTATATGTAAATACTTCATAGGATGGTATTCTGATCAAAATAGGTTTTATAGTAATAGAATATGTATGTTTTTAAATGATTTGGGTACGTATTTGATGAACTAAGAGGCTCTAAATGTATGAGGAAGATAGGATATATGGTTTCCTTTTATAAGTGAGGGAGATGACACACTTGGAATTTTCAAAACATTATAATATATTAATGTATTATTCATGTAATATGACTAAAATAAGATATATCTTTGATTAGGATAAAGTTTAGTTTTAAATAAAACTAAATAATGAGGTTTAATAATGTTTTTTGTTATATTGAATCTATATCCTTTTATTTTTACCCCTTTTAACCCATTTTACCACAAGTGAGGTGAAAAATATTTACCACATTTAGTATTCATTATGAAAAAAATTTAGTTGACCATTTTACCTAATATTAATTATTATGATTCTAAATATAAAATAATTTTTACATTATTCAAATCCTATAATTAGAATAATTTTTTTAATATTTTTTTGTAAAATGATATGATGAAATTTTGTCAAAAAAATGCATTTTCAGTATAAAAATATTTTTATTGGAAAATTAATAAAAATATAGATTATAATGAAATTAATTAGAATATTTTTAATAAAAGTAACTAATAAAATTTTAATTCAAAACAAATTGGGGTTGTATAAATACTTGAATGGGAAAACCATTTTATATAAAATCTGTATTTTTTATCTATTCATTAGAAAATTAATCGTATCAAATAATTAAAATTTCATCCTCCTACAATTTGATATAATGATTTTAAAAATTATATCCCTTTTATAAAATTAAATTTATAAAGATTAGTAATTTATGTTTTTGTGATATTCTTGAATAAATCTATGTGCATTATCTTATTTTTTATTCAGAAAGAAAAGCTTACTTATTATAATCAAATCTCAGATATTACATTGTTCCCACCTTAAAAATATTTCATCCTTGAAATTTATTGAATTATAACTCTTGAATAGATTTGAGAAATTATTCATATCAGAATCTTCTAGTTTCCACATCACCTCTTCTATCTTATGATTGGTACAAAGCACCTTTACCAATCAAGTCGTCCGATTCCTCAACACTTGTTATCTAGTGTTTAGAATCCTGAAATGATCTTTATAGTAAGATAAAAATGGATTCAATTATGATTCCTTATATTTTAGAACATAAATTGGGCCTTTAATGTCCTTATTTAATAAAGATATATGGAACACATCATGAAATTTAGAGAGGCTAGGTGGAATTTTCAAACATTAGCCACAACACCAATTCTCTCCATAATTTCAAAAGGTTCAATGTACCTAGGGTTTAGTTTCCCTTTATTTCCAAGACTCATTACACATTTACAATGATATACCTTCCATAAAACGTGATACCACACTATAAATTAAAAACCCATCCTTTGGTTATTGATATAACCTTTTTTTCTACTTTTAGATACCTTAATTTGATTATGAATAGTATTTAATTTCATTGTTTTCTATTTCATGAGATTTTGGCCTACTAGATTCCTTTTTGATACTTCATCCCAACATGTTAATTCCAGAAACCCATTTCCATAAAAAAAATTATATGGTTCCATTTGAATTATTGAATATAAACTATTATTATATGAAAATTACCCAAAAGATAAATAGAAATCCCACATACCTTGAATGTAAATCAAGAATAACCTCAAAATATATTCTAATATTTAAAAATTACTTTTAGTTTAATCAATTATTTAAGGATAATAGGTGGTTCTCAATCATATACCAATGTTATAAGACTTCTGAAAAATCATCCCATAATTTCTATGTTATATTTGGATCATGGTAAGATACAATTGAAAGAGGCACACCCTTAAGTCTCAGAAATCAATTAATATAGAGTTACACATGGTGATCAAGAGGTATAACTTACCTTTTATATAGGAAATTTGAGGAATTGGTAAGATGATAAATAATAATTTATATAAAATCATTCTTTATAGGAGTCTTCTGTATTAAATTGGAAAATTATATAGTAATATCATCTCATTCACACATAAGAATTGGTAGAGATTGCATGAATCCTTTATGATATTATGTTTAATCATTTATAAATTTAAAATAAAATAATATTAAAACATAGTATGAAATTTTTCCTTTCATATTATCCTAAATTTTTTTTTCTTTAAGATAAAAATACATTTTGGTGCAACTAGGGTCTATAAAGAAATTTTTATATGAGAATCATCTAAAAATTCTCTTTTCAACTCAAGCACAAATGAAAGAAAAAAAACTCTTTACAAATTTACAAATAAAATAGTCATAGATTAATTCTATCAAATTACCATCATTCATGAATTATATATTTTTTAATATTCACATCATCATGCTAAAAAAATTATTTTCTCTAATAAGGATGGGCTGAAAATAATTTTGAATATATATGATGTTTCCACTTCCTTAATGATTCCCATATCTAACTTTATTAAACCCATGAATATAGCATCTTTTTAGTCCTTATTTTATTCAAAACTCTATTATTTTTCCTACTCTATGAATATTTCATCTTATTTTTCATTCCAATGTGGTAGTGTTATTATAAATCATAATATTTGAGAAGTTCTAACCATCCCCTTTGACACATGTTGATAATTTTTTTATCAGATGTATTTCATGTTTTTGTTATCCATATATATTTCACATCATTCACCATAAATGTAACTCTTCCATATATTTAATGAAAAGAGTTTGAATATTTTCTCAAGATCATGGGTTTTATGATTTCGTTCATGAATCATTAACTATTGTGATATATAGTTAGAAACTCCATCATTATGCATTGAGGCACATCCAAGTCCCTACTTTGATGCATCACTAAATATACAAAATCCACACCATTCTAATGGTAAAGTGAATGTTAGTTCATTAAAAAATCCCTACATTAATTATTTAAATCATTCCTTATATTATTTTGACCATATGAAATTAACCCCTTTAGATGTAAAATTGGTTAACAAGTTAGCTAATTGATAAATATTTTTATCCCATAATCTATACTAACTCGATAATCCAAGGAAACTATATACCTCAGTTATGGTCTTTGGAATTAGACATTCCATAAATACTTTTATCTTTGAAGGATAAATTTATATTCAATTAGTTGAGATAATAGGGCCAAGAAAATAAACATCCAAGAGATAGAATTAAAGTTTTCTAAATTTTCTATATAGCTCATTTTCTCTAAGATCCTTAATAATTATTCTCAAATGAATCCTATATTTGGAATAGATTTTAAAGTATATAAATATTTTATCAATAAATAACATAAAGAAATTATCAAGATTATCCTTGAACAATCTGTTCATTAGATTCACAAAAATAGAGGGTGAATTAGTCTATACAAAGAGAATTACTCGAAATTCATAATTTCCATACCGCAAAAAAATCCATATTTAGAATATCCTCATTTACTCATAGTTGATGATACCCAGAATAGATATCAATATTTTTTAAAAAAAATTTATGTCCATGAAGTTGATCAAATATTTCACTAATGTTGGCCATAAGATACTTTTTATTTATAATAATGACATTTTTTACATGTAATTGATTCAAAACCTCATAAACCCATCTTTTTTTAAAAAAATGACATGGGATCCCCATGGTGAAACACTAGAGTGTATAAATCCATTATTACACAAATCCTATAGTTATTTATTTCGTTACACTAATTCCACTATATTGATATCATTGGGAGTCCTAACTATAGGTTTTCTATTTGTGATGAGATCAATAAAAAATCAACTTCACACTCAGGTGGTTGTCTAAGTATTTCTTCAGGAAACACATCACTCTATTCAGGAATAATAGGAACATACTCTATTAAAAGGATGAATTTTCCATTAATATTATGTGTTTGATCTTCTTATAGATGAATTTAATTAAGGGGAGATACTAGATTTGTATTCATAAATGATTCATTTGATTTCATCCCCCCTCTGAAGAAAAGGTCTTCTATATATCCATAAAAAATTGTAACCTTCTTCCCTTTGAAATAATTTTTTTCATTATTATTTTAAATCCAATCCAGAACAAATATTATATCAAATTCAATGATAGGTATAATAATAAAGTTTGTAATTAGGGTACATCTATGTGTCATAATGGGAACTGACTAACATATCTTTATTGTAGTAATACTTTAATTGGGAGTCTTGACTGATAATTACCTTATTAAAATGCTAAATAAATATATAATTTTCATGGAAAACATAGAAGATATAAAAGAGTATGAAGATATATAATCAAATATAGAATTATTTAAATTTTAGGCAATGATCAACGTACATACTACAACATATTTAGAAACTTTAACTTTAGTAGTAGTGATGAAACAAACTTAGACTTTCCCCCATAGTCTTTTATGAGTAAAATTTAATTAACACCTATGGAATTAATTCACATAGTGCCCCATATCCTTATAGTTTAATAATTAAACATAAAAATATTTTTTATTTCCTTTGTTATCACAATACTGATGGACTTCCTCTCCAAATATAATGAAAAATTATACTACCACCAAGCATGTTTTATGATATTTGTTTCCATAATTATTAAATGTTGGAATTTCCACCCTTCCCTTATTCCAATTTTCAATTTTTTTTAGAATGATGATCCACTTACTTATTTTATTACTTCCCTACAAAAAACAATACTTAGAGAATTATTTCCCTATATTGATGACACTTGATAATATATACTAATACAATTAAAATATCTGAGAGACTGATTCCCTTTTAAGTCTAGGTTTTTGTCTATTAAAAAATGACCAAACTTACTCCTTGGATTATGTTTATAATCCACAACCTGAGTTCCTAACCATATAAATTCAGCTTCATATTTATCAATATGTTATCCTCCATTTTTCTTTGATTGTGGAATTACATATCTATATCATCTCATAATTCACGAGTTAATTATTTTTTGAGTAAAATCACTTTAAATGTCTTCCAAACCATTTTATTTAATTCCTCCAAATTCTTAGTGTTCTAGATTAATGAACACAATTTTATCAGTTTCTCTATTAAGTTGATTATCATACATGATAAATTTCTCTCTTTTTATACTTACCATGTGGAGAAATATATTCTCCAAGAACTTGTTCCATTGCTCGTTTACTAATACATTAGTAGTCCCTTTGAATGATGGAGGTTTCTGACACATGAAGTTTTATAAAATTGTTGTACCATGTTGGGGTTCACCAGGTTTCTCTATATGATAACAGTTATTAGTTCAAAAATTAGGTATCTACCCCAATATAGTTATAATTTGTTCAACTCAAACTCTAGCACTTGCTCCAACTCCAGCTTCATTATCTTTTATAGCAGGAAAATCACAACATAGATTATGTGAATTGATATGATTTAAATTTATTCCACTAGAAACTATTTCGAAATATTTTCATATACTAAATTAATTTATAAAATTATGAATATTAAATCATAGTATATGATTTTAAACTTGGTATACAACTAAACATAAATTAAAAAATTATGTATAAAAAGTCCCAGAATCATAACATTAGTTTCATTGGGAATATCTTCAAATCATAAAAATATTTTTAAATATTTCATAATGGTTTGTAAATAGAATGGAAATCAACCAAATAATATCCCCTAGGAGTGTCTATCTAGGTGTATAGTCTTAGTCCCACTCTTTTTGTACTAGTGATGATCAAGTTAATACCCAATCTACCCCTTTTAGAGGTGTTACACTTAGGTGTATCTATGCCACAACTATATCCACTTTCCATTATCTAGACATGGATATATTTTCTATAAAATCCCCAATATCTCTACTTTACCAAAAATTCATGATATTATTCTATACTTAGATTTATCATTAGATCCTATCATATGGTTATGTTATCTATTCTATGTTTTCATAAATCAAGTTCCCAATGCTTATACTAAACTTCCTTTGTTTCCAACTGTAACACCCCAAATCTAGTAACATGGATACAATGGTTATTTTACTACATTTACACAATATACAATGTATTTCACCCTAAAGGATCAAATAGTTTAGTATTCTTGGGAGACTAGATATATTTACGATTATCACATTACATCTGAAAACATGAAATAAAACTTAAAAAATATTTTGATAAATTTATTATTTATTCTATTAAATATTTTAATTCATTCATAGATCCCTTCTTGGTATCCTAGGGAAAATAAAATATAATAATGTTTGATATTAGATTCTCATTAAGGGAAATTTCATAATAGTCTCTCATAAAATAAATAAATCATGAATAATATGATTAAGAAAATAATAAAAAATATTACATATAACTAAAACCATAAAAGGAAATAAATCCATAGATAATATAGAAACATAAATAATTACATGGATAAAAAACTATTTTTATAACGATATAATACATAATTCCAAACATTATAATATTACAGTCAAACCCTTATAAAAAGAAATTATATGTAAATATGTATGGCGTATGCCAAATAACCAAACTAGTTTTTTCATGGGACGTACTAATATATAAAGGGGTTATAACAGGCCATTTTATGAATTAGTAAGTCCAATTCATTCGTCATATGAAAGGGGTGAATAAAAATTTGACACATAATCAACATAAACATTCATATTGAAAAAAATGGTATAGAGAATGTTAATATTTTCCCTAATAAAGATAACAACATGATCATAATCCATACAGAGAAATAATTAGTATGATGAAATTATATTATATCCTTAGTAAAGCATAATATTCATAAAGGATGTCGAAATTAATATAAATACTTTAAAAATATTACTAGAATATATCTTGGGGAATACCCCTTTTCATTTTGAAATCACTTATATTAAAATATAATTTTTTCCAAAATATTCGGAAAAAGATTTTCATTTAAAATAACCATGTAAACTTGTAAAGTAATATTCAAGGAATAGAATAGTTAAGATATCGGGAAATATTTTTCAGGTGAAAATTAAGATTTTGTTCACACATTTAATAAAAATTACCTTGTTCAGAAAATGATAAGAATATTACTTTTATTTTTTTATAGAATTTAAAAAAAGGTAAAATTGACCTTAAAAAATAATTGGATAATATAAAAGATATTCATGATTTTTTTTTGAAATAAAATATGGATGTGGAAGAAAAATATTCCTAAATGAGTTGAATAACAAATTGAAATTCATTTTAAACATTCTTTTGGTTTTTTGAGTGCCAAAGAAGGTAAAATGGAACTAAAACTTGAAAATCCATGAAATAACTATAAGTGAAGAAAATATATTTGTTTAATATAGTAAATATCATATAATTTATGAAATGTAAACTTAAACATAAACAATACCAACTAAGGATGAGATTGTGAAGTAAACCCTTCCCTCAGATATGAATTGTCATGACCCATCCCTCGAAACCCATGATGTGACTATGATAAGACCACATCCCATGGGACAAGGGATGGAGACTAGTGCTAAGCAGGAATGTCCCATAAATGGGAGGCATTTTACCTAGTACCTGTATGCACACACCCACCTCTAAGAAGAAAATGAAACTGAAAAGACTAAGTAAACATGGATGCAAACCATAAAGGAAACCCACTTAGTGTAAGGTACAAAACTAAAATAAAAGGGGTTATAATACAAGACCAACTAAAAAGAAAAAGTACAATCTCCTAGATCTAATCTATAGAAACCCTACCTAAAGGGTAGGTAAAATAATTTTTCTCAATGTTGCTGAAGTGTACCTTGTCCGTCGGGTCACCCTGAAGCACCCCCTATCTCCAGTACCCCAAGGACTCCATTAAACTGTCTATCATCTGCATAAGACATGACACGTGCAGGCGATTACCATACAGGGGTGAGTAAAACAATACTCAGTAGGGACCCCAAAACCAAAAGTTATCACTATGAAATATACCAAAAAGGAATCACATAAAGTATACCATAATGGAATCACATGAAGAATACCAAAAAGGAATCAATAATAAATACACCCAACAGACTAAAAAAGTGGTACATCAAGTGTATCCTTTAATAAGTATAATCCAAAGAGTCACTAGTGTCAGCTCACACTAAGTATAGGTCTATGGTAAGTAAAAAATACTGTTGTAAGAATCTACATTACCTTCAAGTAGTAACACATAGAGTGTAGGTAACACACAATGTGTCGGTAACCCACAGAGTGTCGGTGAGACATGGAGTGTCAGTGACACACAGAGTGTCATCGAAGACTAGAGGACCCACACCCTAGTGGGATAGGGGATTACCGACTAATTCTAGGTAAGAAACATAGTATAATTAAGACAAAAAGTCTAGTTAAGACACATAGTCTAGGTAAGACACACAGTCTAGGTCCCAGCCAGTAGTAAGATTCCATCTTTAGTATGCTCTTCTAAGAGAAACTACTCCTCAAGCCAATAGGCCGTATTCTAACTTCGAAAAAAACTCACCTAGAGTATCTGGAAAGTACCATCTTATCGTGAGGGTCTCATTGCTAAAAAAATCTCATCAAACGAACACACAGTTTGAGAGTCATGGGTCTTTAAGTAAAAATGGGACAGTTGGGTTTGGGTCTGGTCCAACCTGGTCGGACCGACCTGACTGAATCCAACCCATCGGGCTAACCTAAACTTCAGGGCCAACCCATCTTACAGGGCTACTAGACCTGATCAATTTTCTTTAGCTCGACTCACCAAAGTCAACCGGTTTTCTCCACTCGGGATGCGGCCATCCATTGAGCCAAACGTTCCTCTTGCACATGGTCTGACGTGGGATGAAGCTGCATTGCCTTTCATCTTCACCGTGACTTTCCCTGGCCATGAACCATGTCACTGCCTATGGCCAGACCACTGTGGGCTCCTCCTTTATCATCTATTGAGCCAGCGGCCTACCCCTGGGTGGTTGTTCCTCCATGTGCCTCCACTGGCACTGTCGCACACTGCCTCCAACATCACCCTGATGGCATGTCATTCTACGATCCACCACTATCATTGTGCCTGTATGTTTTTAAAACTGAATTGTGCACCATGATCCTCATGTCACAAACTTGTCTTCTATGGGATTCAACCCTTCTTTGCGTCACTTCGAGGGTCCAGTCGCATTCAGAACCTCCCAGTAAAGCCTGACGTGACCACAAGGGTCCATCAGTGAAGAATGCAACAACATGGATATGAAAGGCACCAATAACAACCTTTATAATGGATCCCATCCTTTGTTCGTGTTGGCCTAAATTCTCTCTTGTTAGGAAGATAACAAAGAACTAATTAGAAATCACAAAGATCTAACTCCCACATTAATCCCACATTTTTAACCAGCTTGCATAAATAATCAAACTACGGATCAACCATTTCATAAGTGGGTCCGCATTCATTGTTGGAAATAATAACGGGGAATAAAAAATCACACAGATTATAACCCCTACCTTGAGGACTGGATCGATCATTGACAAATCATGAGTACTGTGTTCATCGTTCATATATCTGCCGATGCCTGCTCTGAATCTGATCGTCGATCCACCACCATTCTATGTTCATCAACGAGAGGATAAGCCAACACATTTTCCTTTTTTTAAAGATCCTCCAGGGATCATGAATCAGATATCATTTCCCTACCAAGTTATTAAATGAAGAAACACATTTCAACATCACTTTTTCCCTAGGATATAGTATCACCACATTGTTTCCTTTATAAAAGAAAACAACTTCCTTGTCATTGTGTCATCAAGACACGTTAAAAGAATAATAAAATAAATTTTTTAACTTTATTAGTATTCTTCTTTAAAATGTCCAAAAAATATTTTATGCCGTCAACCCACACCGGTCGAGGTTAGGTCCTGCTAAGAAAAACCCACTTCTCTGGACACAATGGTAACCTCAGATTTCAAATTTGAGAAATTGCTTAAAAGATACAAACACAGATCATGCGTTATATTTTTAATAAACTTAAAAAAGTTCAAACATTTATTCTTGGAACCCTGGGCCTCATAATCATGTTTCGTCTCAGTGCATGGTCTTGAAATAATCCCATATAATTTTTCAAAAAATTTACATAGAAAATCCAGGACATTACATGACTTTATTCATTAGTGATTTTAAAATTCTATAGAATAAATTTAAATTTATTATGATTATATAACATAAACGGATTCAATAATATTATAACAACCTTATTCTTTATTACACATTAATTCATGATTTATTAAATAAAATTACACCTCAGAAAACCTGAAATATTGAGAAGTCTAGTGTCTTTGGGAAATAGGTACATAACATAACATCTTGAACATGGGATAAAACGACATTATGTAAAAATTCATTAACATGATTCTAAAATTCCATGGCTTTTAAGACTACACTGGATAACCTAGAGACATACATAAAAAAGGGATGAGATATAAATCTCTTTAAGGGAATAAGAATGTCATAATGATACACCCTTTGGTGCAATTATATCCTTTCAAAAATGATTTTTGGTCTGTCGCATCCAAAATAATGCACTATATATGGATGGGAACGTCAAAAGAACCATCATCTACATGGATTCAAGATATCATTGCTCTAACAACCTATATGAAGAGTCCTCATGATACCTCTTGTTTAAAAGTGACTGGGAAGGCATGGTTTGGCTTAATTTTGGTGAGCTCACTGTCATTATGCCCCATTTTCCCTCTGACCACTCATTCTTTACTCTATGGTTCAAAGGGGGGGGGGGAGAAGAATGTCTAAAAAATGAATTTTGGAGCTATGATCATGGTGTTTGGCTACTGGTGCATCTAGTGGTCACAAAACTCAGTGTGTTATGAATGTGCCTCGTTCTCACTAATGGATCTTGTGGCCAAGGTCAAGTGTTTTATCCTTGATCTTACTTGTCTCACCCACATATGGTGTGAAACCCATTCACTAATTTTATTTATTCACAATAGGCTCCTATATACTTTTATCCCATATAGTCTCCAAGGGCACCGGGTTTCTTGGTATCCACATAGTTTGGGTCTCAGAATGAACTCTGGTGGAGCTTGTAGTATATGAATTATGCATGGGGGGGGTGTAGTTGTTAGGGAAACTAGGGGAAATGTGATTCTTAGATTCTCTCTAAACTATGGTTTAAGAGATTCCCTCTAGACAGAGGAGCGGGTGATACTTACTATCTTGGAGTTATGAACCCAATGCAACATTAGCCTAGCTATTATAGAGATGGACTCTATGATCATCCAGTATAGCCTTAGTAGCCATGATACTCACCCATGGAAAACATCTTATCCCATATGCTATTGAAAGAACCTAATAAACGTCATCAATTACCAAATGAAATCCTTCATGTATGGAACAAGGGAAAAAAAGGTTTTAGATTTTTTGGCTTCCATCTCCTGAGTTGATACTTCTATCAAATGATTTACAATCCTGTGAACCATTCCTTCTGAGTGAAATAACTTAGTCAAAGGGGATTCCCTTGGTGTCCACCATTTCAAACCACTGTATTCCCCTGTGCATTTGTGGTTTATGGTTTACAACCTCAACCTTCCCTATTTTCACTTCCTCTTCAATAAAATAAAATAATGATTGATATATTGAAAAATAAGTCACAATATAACATGATAACCATAAAATAGGAAATGAAGTAACAACTTAAAACACTGCATCATAAACATAGATCATGGATAACTACTAAGAAATAATGATAGAAAAAGTACCATAAAAGAATTAGGTTTACTTACTATCCCAACATGATATCTCATGAGACTAAACATTACCCAATTCATTGGAGCACTATATAATTCCAGGCACACCCGTCACTTTCATTTCATTCTCATTCTTAAGTGTTCCAGATAGATCATACAAGATGGATTCATTAATCATTATATTTTATTCCATGATCAGGGAGTGTGGAATAAATAAATGTATATACAAATTCAAATAAGTATAAGTGTATAAATTTGAATACCCTTGATAGAAAATGTGTATTGTATTCACTACACAATTTTTTTGGCATGGAAAAATCACGGTGAAATTTCATCTCCAAAATGACGTCATAAAAAAATTCATAAAATTGGATGTTGAGAGAGAAAGTGGTCTCTCATAATTTGGACATGAAATGGGTAGTAATAGATACATGTAAAGACATATCCAAATATTTGGATTTGTAAATATAAGGCATAATATATTAATGAATCTTTAATAAAGAAGAAAATATGAGGATCCCTTACTTGAGTGTGCGACTCCAAATGCTTTAAAGGAGCTTCTTGAGGTCATGGGGAAACCTTTGGAGGAATTTATAGAGGGTAAGGAAGAGTAAGTATGTCATATAAGTATTTATAGTTAATATAAATGGTATCTTGGGTGGGTTTATATAGGAAATCTTGAAGGATTTCTTTATTATTTCTCAAATTTTGGTTTTGGACTCTATATAGTAAAATACAAAAAAACCACAAACCTACCTATGGTTTTTGATTCTAGTTTCTGAAAAAAGGGAGTGTTCTTCATTATTTTATATTTTTAATAGACTAAATTAATAAAATAATACCCTTCTTATGTGGAATTATGTCATACTCTTGAAGAAATTATTTTAAAACCATAAAATATAGTAATGGTTTTGGATGATTCATAAAGGCATTATATAATTAATAAAATAAAAATAATATCACATTATTTTAAAGGTAAAAAATAATTTTGGTCATGTATACCTTTATAGAATTTATTTCATCACTTTTGGTTCATTATGATGTCATAATACACAGAGTATATTCATACGGTATTTAATTTTTAGCAAAATATTCGAATCTCTTAGAATAGTATGAAAAACTCACCATTGGATAATTTTAACATTTTAATTCTTAAAGTAATACCCCTTTTATAAAAATAATTTTCTAAATATTTTTATTTTCACTTTAAAAATAATAATAGATATTTATTGAGAAAATGTGGGTTTTTTTTGAAAATAACAATTTCCAAACCTTTATAAAAATTATATTTGACTTCATAAAAATTATGTGATCATTTATATTTAATAATAATAATTTAATAACTATATTTTATTAAAATATTATTTATTTAAAAATCCATTAATTCATCAAAATAAATTTCTTAATTAAAATTTAATATTAACCAAAAATACTCTTTACGGTTTATTGTATCAAAATAAAAATCATTTATAAAGTTACAATAATAGGATGAAAATATATTCATTATTATATAAAAAATAATGTAAAAACTTCTATTTCTAGGGTATTTATACATATCCCTTCAATACATCAGCAAACTCCCTAATGGTAAAGTGTGATGGTGAGACTGTCTTGGGGTGGTTCAACGAGCACAATTTGGGTCATGATCTCGAAAAGATTGAACTTCTCCCATAAATATTTTTTAATCATGATTAAGTTGTTGGATCTTAGATTGTTCTTGGTTGAGTGAAAATCCCAATGATTCAATATCCCTCATAATCTTAAATAAATGGGCTTCATAGGGTATGATCCTACTGATTGGGGCCATCACTTCCTTCGTCTATGTCAATTGGATTTTTTAAAACCCTATATTTATAATAATAATGTGATCACTGTTCAACAAATATATTATAAAAGGTAATGATACTTAAGGGTCTTTTAAATAAAATACAATAAAACCAAATAGATGAATGTGTTTTCTATAATTTTATTACATAATAAGACATTTAATTAAATCACAAGGGATGTTTTTTTATAACCATTCGGTTCATTACAATCTCCCCCACTTATGAAATTTTACCCTCAAAGTTTTCATTTACCAAACTAAAAAAGATGAGGGTAACTTTGTTTCATCACTTCCTCCAATTCCCACATCAATTCTTCAAACTTTTTTTTTCTCCACATCAATTTAACCATGTGCATTGACTTATTTCGTAGAACATTGTCTCTAAGATCTAATATCTTCACTAGATGCTATTCATATGAGATATCATTCTCTAATGGCACCACCTATGGATTTAGTACATGTGGGGTGTCTGGTATGTACTTTATCTATAGGGATACATGAAATACATCATTTACTTGAGATAGGTTTGGTTGGAGTTCTAGTTAATAAGACACCACTCTGATGCGATCAAGGATCTCAAAGTAGAAAATGTATCTGGGAATAAGATTTACCTTCTTCCAAAATCTCATCACTTTCTTCCATGGAGATATATAGGGGAATACCATGTCTACAACATCAAACTCTAGGTCTCGTCTATGATTTTCATCATATTTATTCTATAATCTATGAGAAACCTTGATGTGTTGCTAAATTGTCTTAACATTTGCACCATTTCTTAAACCATTTTAGGACCTCACAATTTTCATTCCCCAACTTCATCCCAACATGTAGGTGTTCTACAACTCTTCCCATAAAGGGCTTTATAGAAATCCATTTGGATGCTTCAGTGGAATCTATTATTGTATAAGAACTCGACTGGAGGAAGATATTGGTACCATCCTCCTTTAAAGTCAATTGAGCATGTTCTCAACATGTCTTCAAGTTTCTGGATAGTATCTTCAAGTTGGACATCAATTTGAGGATTATTGATAGTAATGAAGTTTAGCTTAGTGTTTAGAGCATGGTTTATAATTTTCCAAAACATAGAGGTGAATCTCATATCTCGATCAGATACAATCGATTATGGTACCCCATAGAGACTCACAACTTCTCTAATGTATATCCAGGAAATTTGATTAAGTGATAAATCCTCTAGAATCAAAATTAAGTGTTTATCCTTTGTAAGTTGTTCCACCACAACCCAGATAACATTATTCGTTTTTAATGTATTTAGAATACCAGTGACAAATTCCATGGTGATGTTTTCCTATTTCCATGTATGTATGGGTAATGATTGAATCATCACCTTAGATTTTTCCTTTCCTATTTCACATTCTAAAATACAAAACATATTGATGTATACTTTTTGTTCTAATTATTCATATTGTCCCACCAATAGTGTTCTCTTATATCTTGATACATCTTTGTGATTCTTCGGTTGATGGGGATGGTTGAGCCATGTGCATCATCCAACAGCTCATTATTTAACTCATGATTTCAAAGAACACAGATTCCTAACCTAAATATCACAACTCCATCTTCAATAACATTGAAATATTAGGATTTTTCTTTATTACAGTTTCCACTTTCTTCTAAATTACCACATCATCTCTCTGAGAATCCATTATCATCTCCATAAGGGATAGTTGAGAAATCATTTGTGAATGGATTGATGATGTTACTTTCTTTAGGATTCTAATGTCCATCATTTTCAAACCTAAGAAGATCATATCCCCATCAATTCTCATCAATGATAGAATTTTGGATCCTTTATAATTAGAGCATATGTCACATTATTCTCTTTCTCATGATGGTAGTGAATTGAGAAATCATATTCCTTGATCAGCTCTAACTATCTTCGTTGGTGCATATTCAACTCTTTCTATGTGAATATATACTTGAGACTTTCATGATCCGTATATATTTAATACTTATCTCCAAAGAGATAATGTCACCATATTTTGAAAGAGAAGATCACTACATCAAACTCCAGATCATGAATTGGGTAGTTCTATTCATAAAATTTTTATTTCCTTGAAGCATAGGTTATTAATTTACCATTATGCATTAACATACATCCCAAGAACTACTTTAAAGAATCACTGAATACCACAAAAAGTTCTACACTTGTGGGGAGTGTGAGTACATGTGCGGTGGTACAAATCATTTTCATCTCCTTGAATCTCTCTTCACATTATTCATTCCAAGAAATAACTCTCCTTTGAGTTATATTGGTTAAAGGGTTTTAAAATCATGAGAAATTGCTCAGAAATTGAATATAATACTAAGATAATCTAAGGAAACTATGAATTTTTGTCATAGATGTTGTCCTAAAAAATCCTTCAATTGTGTCTATGTTTTAAGGGTCCAAAGATATCTCATTTATTGTGATGATATTCCCCAATAATGAGACTTCCTTCAACCCTAACTCACATTTTTTACTTGGAAGATATCTTCTTCTTTCGTAGGGTCTTTATCATAGTTTTGAGATACTCTTCATACTCCTCCTTGATTTTGGAGTATATTAGAATATCATCTATAAATACTACCAAAACATTTTCAAGGTAATATCTATAGAATCCATTCATAAAGTCCATAAATATTTATAGACCATTAGTGATTATTAATGGAATTACTATGAACTCATAGTAGCCATACCTTATACAAAAAGTTGTCTTGGGGATATCCTCCTTCTTCACTGTAACTTGTTAATATCCTTACCACTTTCCACCTTGGAGAAGTATTGTTCTCCATGTAGTTGATTGAAAAATTTATCAATCCTTGGAAAATGATACTTGTTCTTTATCGTGATCTTTTTGATCTCACTATAATTAAAACAAAGGTGCATTGACCCATCCTTCTTCTTGATGAAGATGAATGGTGTACCCCATAGTGAAGCACTTTGAAATATGAACCCTTTATCTAGATTCTACTATATTTGTTTCTTAAGTTCCATATGTTATACAACCACAATTCTATACATAGTCTTGGATAATGGTAACTTCCCAAGTATAAACTTGATTCAAAATTAAACCTATTGGCTAGGAGGAAGACCAGAAAATTCCTATGGAGATACATTAGAGTATTTTCTCAAAATAGACATGTATTTTAGGATTATTCTTTCTTTAGAGTCAATCATTTGGGCTAGATACACTTTGTCGTTGGGAAATAATATCCACGATTTTGATGTTTGTGCTAAAAAAGATTCATCCTTATCCCTGAACATGTATAGAACCAGGGGTCTATTTACAAAACAGAGAGTGATTTAAATTGAGTGAAAATTTATGTTGGATATATATAGGGAAATCCAATCCATTCCCTTAAATACATCAAATTAAATCAAAGGGAATATAAAAATATTAATTGTGAAGTTAGACCATAGATTTTGACAGGGGATTATTTATATACTTCAGATGCAATAATTTCTTCATTTATTATTTTCAACAATAACTCCACATATATTATTTGTGGCAGTGTTTGAATAGTTCTACTAAACTTTCATGATATAAAGGAATGCATAGAATAAGAATAAAAAAGGATGTTCTCTATTCCTTGAATGAATAACTAGCATACCTTTCACTACTTCATTGTTGGGATCCACCTTAATGGTTGTGATAGTGAATTATTTTCTTTTCTACCTTGGTGGTTTTTGGTTTCTCCAAAAACCCTTGGCTTAGTACATTGGTTTTAAAAGTTCCTTGGTTCCTTGAATTTAATGAAATGAGAAATGCACTATAGGATTTCTAGAGCATTCATCCCTTCCAATGCATTAGTGGTTTTCTCCTATCATAAATTTCTAGATAGGTGCCCTTCCTTCCCATACCTAAAGTATTTCATCAAACCCCTTATTTAATTTATGCGGTGCTTCTTTCCACACCTTTTACAAGTGTAATGTTGAAATTTATTATCACCATTAGATTTTTCCATCAGACCTCCATAATTAAACTCCAATTTTTTTCTTCTTATTCATGTGGTACCCTTGAGATTCACTGATATCCATTTTTTACTTTGAGGGAACAATGGATAATTTACTTATAGCTATCAAAGTCATGAATCTATACGGATTTTTATAAACTAGATTTTATCCCACCAAAGAATCGGTCAAACATGAATTTGGGGGTAACAAAAAATACGAAGGCGTATCATGTAAGTCTTCAGAAGTTTTTCTCGTATTCCCTGGTGGGTTCTTTATCTTTTTTATTAAGGTCAATAAAATACCTTTCCATTTTAAGTCATAGAGTGTGAGGAAAATATTAATCAAAAATAATTTTTTGGAATTCCTTCCACTAAATTGCATTGACATCATCCTCAGGCATCCTATTCTTGATTAATGTCAACCACTGATCAACTTCTCCCTAATTATGATAAACATCCAGTAGAACATTCTCTTGTTCATAACATTGAAGTATGAAGAATATATTCTAAATGAATTTGATTCATTTTTCAGGGATTAAGGGATTATATGATCCATTGAAAGTCGGAGGAATTTTTTAGATAAAGGACCAAATTGTAGCTCATTGTTTCTTAGGTGATTTGGGAGCTCCTCCAAATCTAAGTTTCTATTCTAAATGTGAGTTATCTAAGAGAGTATCATCACAATTTTTGTGATTATCACTCATATTGGGTTGGGCAGATCATTGGGGAAGTCATCACATTGCACGTTTCATTGACTTTTAACATGATTACACCAATTTCAGTCCATTGGAAAGAATAAAGGGAAAATCATGGATGAATATTTTTAAACTATTAAACACATAAAGGGGTAATCCAGTGACATTAAAGGGATAATGTATAAATTTCATATATTTCCTTAACTTATGAATTTCTAGGCATAAATTTAACTTATTCATGATCTATTTACTAACATATATTCTTATGGTAATTTTTTGTTCCATTAATAATGGTTTATAATGAGATTATGAATTAACCAAATCATATCCCCTAGGAGTGTCAAACTAGATGTGTAGTAAGACCTATTCTCAAGTACCAGTTCCTTGTCGAGTCTAGCTCAATGTGGTGTTTTTGGGTTTTACCCCTATGTACATGTGTTCCAGATCCCCATCCACTTTTAGTATCCAAACCAGGATGTATTTTCTTGATAAAACAATTAATATATAATTAAAAAATTTTAAGGACATTATCTTATAATTAGTTTTATCCCTAAGGCTTTCTCTAAAGTTCTCTAATCCAAATCCAAAAAATAACTAAACTTTTAATTTGATACCAACTATAACAACATTGTTCTTTATTACACAATCATTCATGATTTATTACATAAAAGTACATATAATAAAACCATGAAGATTAATAAGTCTAGTGTCTTTGTGAATTAGGTACATAGAATAACATCTTGAACACGGGATACTATGGGGACATATATAAGAAAGGGGTGAGATATAAAGACAGGTAAGAGAATAAACATGGAATAAGGTGATACATGTTATATAATAAGCATATTAATGGGGAATAAAAGGTGTTATAATAATAAACATGAATAATAAGGCATGATATATCATGATAATCATGACATGGGAAATGTAGAAAAAACATAAAACACTTCATAAGAAACATAGGTTAAGGCTATATGAAAATAAAAAATGATGGAAAAAGACTCATAAAGGATTAGGTTCACTCTATATCCAAACCTGATGTCTCATTAGACTAAAAATTACCCAATTATTTGGGGTGCTATATAATTGAAGGGAACACCCATCACATTCATTTAATTTTCATTCTTAAGTGTTCCATATAGATCATACAACATGGATTCATTCATCATCATATTTTATTCTATGATTAATAAGTTTGGAATACATGGATGTAAGTCCCAATTTAATGAATTATAAACATATAAAGGTGAATAACCTTGACAGGAAATGTGCATGGTATTCAATATATAATCATTTTAGCATTGAAAAATCATGTTGAAACTTTGGAAGCATAATTATGTCAAATAAAAATTCATAAAATGGGTTGATTAGATAAAAAGGGGTATATAATAATTTTTACAAGAATTGGGAAGTAACAGGTTCATGTAAATACATATCTAAACATTAGGATTTTGGAAATAGAAGGCATAATATAATAAATAAACATGAATAAACAAGAGAAAGGGAGGATCCCTTACTTGAGTATGTGACTCCAAATACTTCAGAGGAGCTTCTTTAGAGCTAGGAGTCACCTTGGGAGGACTCTAGAGAGGAGAGGAAAGAATAAGTACTTTCTCCAAGAATTTTTAGTGAAGATAAATATGAGTTTTTATGAGTTTTTATAGGAAATGAGTGGGAATTTATTTATTAATTCTCAAACTTAGGTTTTGGACTGTGTATAATAAAATAACCAAAAACACAAAACATCCCATGATTTCTTCCAAATGGGAGTTTTTTGCATTAATTTTAAAGGAAAAGGGGCTGACATAATAAAATTATACCTTTTCTTTTGTGGAAGTGAGTCATACTGTTGAATTAAAAATTATAAAACCTTAAAATATATTAAAGGTTTTGTAGGACTCACAAAGGTTTTATAAAATAAATAAAACTAACATAAAATAAAATTATTTTAAAATGAAAAAAAATATTTGTTCATGGATACCCTTTAGAGTATTTATTACATCACTTTTGGGTCATTATGATGTCATAATAAACACTGTATATTTATATGGTATTTAAATTTTACCAAAAAAATCATCTATCTCAGAAAATTTTAATAAATTTACCATTGGATAATTATGAAATTATTATTCAAAAAATAATATTTATTTTACAAAAATAATTTTCTAAATATGTTTATTTTCATGTTTAAAATAATAATTGATATTTACTAATAAATTCTTTGTTTTTTTGACAATAATAGTTTGCAAAACTTTATAAAAATTACATTTGAATTTATAAAAATTATGTGATTATTTATATTTAATAAAAAACATGTATTAATAATATTTTATTAAAATATTATTTATTTGAAAAATCCATTAATTAATCAAAATAAATGACTTAATAAAAATTGAATATTAACCAAAAATACTATTTTTGGTTCATTGCATCAAAATAAAAAGTCATTTATAAATTAAAAATAATTGGGTAAAATTATATTCATTATTTTATACAAAATAATATACCTACTCATATTTTAAGGGTCTTGATACATATCCGTTTAATACACCAGAAAACCCCATAGGGGTAAGGTGCACGACGGTGAGACTTTTATATGGTGGTTATGCAAGCATGGTTTGGGGGCGTGACCCCGATGATCATGAAATTATCTTGTAAATAGTTTCTCTTAGGGTTATGTTGTTGGATCTCATCTTGGTCTTGGTCAAGGGGAAAGTCCAGTGATGACATCTCCCTCCTTAGTTCCGATAAGTTGGATTCATAGGGTATGATCCTACTAGTTGAGGCCATCACTTCCTTTTTCAGGGTCAATTGTATTTGTTAAAACTATATATTTATACTAATCATATGATCACTATTTAGTGGATATATTATTAATTACAATTATGCTTAATAGTCTTTTAAATAGGATATAATAAAACCAAAGAAGTGAATGTGTTTTTTTATAACCATTTTACATAATAAGACATTTAATTAAATCATAAGGGTACTTTTATTTATAACTATTAAGGTCAATATAACTATAACATCATATATGTCCCACTTATAATATTTCAACATCCCTTTATTAATATTTCCTTATTAAAATTGTCATATCAGTGTGTTAACTGTTTCAATTTTCATGGATGTTTTGGTTCTGTAATTTTGGTACTTGCATATTCAGTATAGTTCCATCATCTAAAAAAATCTTACAATGATATAAATATATTTAATCAATTTTTTAAAATATTTACATTAATTATGATTCACATCGCTATGTGGAGGTGGTAGTCCACACATACACACAAGTGACATTATAATTTTTAATGGGTAAAAGGGTAAGACGGTAAATGATATATTATATTTAAAGAATATTAATTATTTCATAAATATCATACATATTAATTATTTTCATGTTTATAACCTTACAATTAAATTGGTTATAAAAAATGAATTACATCACTATGTGGAGAGGGTAGGTCATACACACACACACACGAGCGATGTTTTAATTTTCCATAGGATGTAAACGAGATGAATAATAATTGTTACACCATAATAATAAAATTTAAATATATAAAATATACTAATTTTATAATATGATCATGTTTATATAATATCTTAAGGTGGTATAGGATGAAATAAAATGAAAATAGCTGGTTAAGAACTACACCTCTTCTTCGGAAAACCTCTGTATGTTTATACCTAAAGACTTCGTAGGAAGATAATATGATCAAAATTGGATATATGGTATGTGGAAATGAATTTTAGGAAATTATTTGGGTAGGTATTGGCTGAAATTATAAGATCTTTAAGTGTTAGTAATAAAGGAGATGTGGTGTCCTTTTTAAGTGAGGGAGTGGAAACACCTGTATTTTTTCAAAAGATTAAAATATATTAATGTCTTACTCAAAAAAAGGATAAAAAATGACACATATTAAAATTATATAAGGTATAAGTGGAAATAAAACCAACCAATTAGGATTAAGAATGTGTTTTTTGTTATTTTTAATCCTTATCTCTTTATTTTTAACCCTTTTAACCCATTTCACCCTTAACAATGGTGATAAATATTTACGATGATTACTATTCTTTATGACCAAAAATTATTTTTAACTTATTAAATAATATTAATTTTTAAATTAAAAAAATATGGAATCCATTTTACATGATTTATCACTTAGAAGTTTTAGAAATTACTTTTAATATAAATTCACAAAATGAGATTAAAATTAGTTTTCTAGAAAAAGAATATTTACATGTAGAAAAGTATTTATACCAAAAGTAAGAATGATTTTGATTCCAATGAAATTAAATGAATAATTATTAATATAATGTAACTAATAAAATTTTAAAATCAATTAAAAACAAAATAACACTTTTAAATACTTGAATGGGAAATACTATTTTTTATAAAATTAGTATTTTTTCACTTTTCACTGTAAAATTAATCTTTTACGAAAAATAATTAAATTAAATTATAAGATAATTTTGATATGATGATTTCAAAAATAATTTTAATTTTGTCAAATTAAATTTATAAATTTATTTAATTTAGGATTTAATCACATTCTTGAGTAAAGCCATGTGCATTATACAAATTTTTCTATAGAATGAAAAGCTTACTTATTATCATTAAATCTTGGGTGTTACATTAGTGTTGAACATTGATGATGCATGATAAAAATTCTTAAGGATGAAAGTACCAATATTATATAGTTTATAATCATCTTGGTCATTATTGTTTATCACTCGTCAAATTTCAAAGGTTCTCCAATTAAATTTTATGTTTGTTAAAAGAGATGTGGGTGCATGAAGAAGGTAATTAGGGTATTAATATGCTGGACTTAGTTGTATTTTTATAGTAGGTTCCACTAGGGTACATGGTGTTATGTACTTGGTAACCAATGTGTGTAGTGAAGTTGTAAGTCCATTAGACCATCCAATGGGTGGCTAGTGGCTTTGGACCAGGTGGCTAGTGAGGGTGATCAGGTTTTCGATGTGTTTCGTGTAAGTTTTTTTAATAGGATTATATTTTTCATTTCATATTTTTGCAATCTTACCACGAACTCAAGATTTATTCATTAAAAGAGTTATTTAGATTATTTTAGAAAAAAATTAGAGTCTTTCATGATGTGACCCAAGCATAACATACATAAATATTTCTTCATTTTAGATAAATATTAGATAATTTTCAAAATAATACATGCTTGAGGACCGTAAAGGTTTAGTATATTGGGATAATAGATATATAATAACCTTATTTAATAAAATATTTTAAAAAATATCCCTTAAATTTTTTCTCTCATAATACCCTTCTTAAATATTTCTTACTTAATAACTTTCACCATGACCTGTGGAAAATGACAAAATAAGAAAGGGTGAGATTATATGATTAATAAGGTTAAACAGAAGATATATCAATAAATGATCATAAGTGGGGAAATATAAGAATAAGGGTATGAAATCATGATAAAAGCATATTAATTTTATACCCTATCAGTCATATATTATAAATATTAAGTCATGGAATAAATATTTAGAATTTAAAAAACATGATCCATAAGAGTAAGGAATTATCATTAATCAATAAAGATCCATGAGATTATATAATAATTATATAAACCTATAATAATAATTTTGTTTCCCAATTATAAGAATAGATAATCATAATAATACCTTGGATATCATATAATTATCATGGAATTACCTAAATTGAAAAAATCCAAAATTTTATTAGGATTAACTTATATATAGTTAACCCCATCATATATTAGGATTTTAATTACTCTATCATCTTTTAGGAGTTTTTTTAACTCTGTATTCTATTTAGCGTTTCTTAACTCCGTTATCTCTTAAGAGTTTCTTAACTCCATCATTATTACCCAATTAATTAGAGGGATATATTTTTAGGGTTCCACCCATCGCATAATAAAAACCATACTTATATGTGCCCCAACATCATAATAAATTAATCATATCATCATAGAATAACCCATGGAATGGAAATTGTTTTTGTAAACATCTCATAACCACATAATCGTAAGCCTCACAGAGAAATTAAATGAATGGTATCATAAGAGAATTAATTATCCCATAATAGCTTAATTAACCCATGTGAATGAAATGAGTTTCATGTAACCATTTTAAGATCAATATCCTCATAAATCATCTAGAAAATTGGATGGAATCATAGGATAATTCCGCAGTGAAACAAAAAATTCCTTAAAATATGTTGACATAGATTAAAAAATTATTTAAAATATGCTTTAAAATCAAGAGAAAACATCCCATTTATTTAGTTCACACTTTAAAACATAAATTTTGAGAATATTGAGGGAAATATTTTATTTTAAAATAAAAATGGAAACAAATAAAGTAATCTTTATATAAAATTATAGTAATTATTTTGGGAAAATACATTCATGTGGTAAACACTAAAACAACCATTCATTTCACACTTTTTGTAAAAAGTAATAAATAACCACTTTGAATAATTTTTTAAAAAATAAAATTAATTTTTTTTGAAAGGAAACTAACATATGGTTGTAAATGACTTAAAATAACAATTTAATAATAAAAAATAATTTTTTTAAAAACAACTTAATGAATATGGACATGAAAGTGAAAGTTCTTCCTCAAAAGATGAAATAAGGTTGATTTTTCCTTAAAATATTTTCTTGACCTTTTTAAGTAACAAAGAGAGAAAAAAGGTACCAATAAATTAAAATTATAGGAATCACTAATTTTTAATAAAATATATGGTCTTTAAATGAAAAAATAAATATAATTTCCATAAATAGAAATTTCTCATAGGAAATCTCGAAAAGAAATGTGATTGTAACACAAACCCTTACCTCAAGTATCTTATTTCTTTATATTCATGAAAACCCTATATATAATAAATATAATTTCATTTTAAATATATTCTATAAATATATTCATATATAACTTAATATTTATGATTCCTTTATAATTTCAAATCATCCTTTCATTAACGATTTCTTCAATAAAATGAACATTCAGGTGAAAAGTGGTTTTTTTCAATGCGTCTTTCAATTTGATGGTTCCAATAATTATACCTTGTTCATGGATTCATCGTATATAAAATCTTAATAATTGAATAAGTGTTATATTTATTCATTATCAAAACCTTTCAACCATTCATATAAATCTATTATGAAAAATGAATTACATCACTCTGTGGAGGTGGTAGTCCACACGTACACACAAGTGATATTTTCAATTTTTGATGGATGAAATAAAATAATGGTTTATAATAATTCACCTGTATATAATCATAATTATATATTTAATATAATAAATAATAAATAAATATATCCTTATGACCATCCATGTATGTAGGAAATGAAAAATGAATCGCATCGCTTTGTAGAGGTGGTAGCCCATAGGTGTACATGAACGACATTATCATTTTCAAATGGATGATAATACGACAAAAAATGGTAAAATATTTTACTTTAGGATTGAAATAATAGATATAAATGAATTATAAAAATTATTAAACTTTTAAAGAGTTGGGTAAGATTACTATCTCTTCTTTGAGAGGCCTCTTTTGGCTTAGACATTATGAATTCTTAGGATACTATTAGGTTAATAAAAGAAGCTAATGAATGAAGGTAAGGAATATAGGAAGGTGTTTGGGTAGGGATTTGATAATATAATGTGCTTAGTATTTGTGAATATGGGAGGAGAAGATGTCCCCTTTTATAAGTTAGGGGTGACACACACATGGAATTACATAAAAGATTTAAATAATATAGTAATGTTCCTGTGAAAGTGGAACCAAGTGGAAAAATATAATTTAATATATGATAAGGTATAAATATCATCAACCAAAAATATTTAGATGAGTTTTGGTTGCATTTTTACCCTTATCTCTTTTTTAACCACCTTGTGAACACATTTTAACCCAAATTGTGTTATTTTTTTTACTATTTTTACTATTCATTATGATAAAAAATTAAATTGAACCTATTAAATTATATTAATTATGATTATTGTAAATAAATAATATTTTTTAATAAATAAATTATGATATGTGGAAGAAATTTATTTTAAAATAATCTTGCAAAATTCAACTAAAATCATCATTAGAACAATTCATTTTTAAGTACAAAACTAGTTTAATTATTTTTTACATGATTAATGAAAACCATTAGATGAATGTTAAAATATTTTATTGAATATAAAATCTATAAATTTTATTAACAGAATTTATCAATAATTATTTATTTAATTTATTAACTTAAAATCACATTATGCACATAAAAATAGTTTTTTGAAAAATAACTGTTTTTACCTTTAAATGATTTTATCTTAATTATTAAAATTTAAATAACTATCTTGTGAATTATTATTCAAAAATTATAAAAAATTCATTAAAATAACTTTTTAATATTGATAAATATATTTTTTTTATAGAAATACGAAACAACTAGAAAAATACATTTCTTTAGAAACATAGGTATTTTAATCATGGAAGATTTTATTAACATTTAATGATTGTTAATTTGGAATTAATAAATAAATTTTAATTAATGAATATATATATATATATTAATGTTTTTAATCCTATTAATACTCATAAATATAATAATTATACGATAACTATCACATTAAATAATAATATTTTAATAGTATATCATGGTTCAACTAAACTTAATACTATGTGTCATGAAATATATAAAATAATTAAAATTTATTTAAAGATAAATATATCTTAAAATATTATGGTTTTAATGTATACCCCCTTATAGTAATCTCACCCTCAAAATTTTATCCCTCTGATATAAACTACTGATGATACTTTTGCCTCATCACATCCTCAGGTTTCCATGTAGCGTCCTCAAATTTATGGTTTCACCAAAAAAAAATTACAAGATGAATGGTATAATTATTTATAAAATTATATATATGAACCAAAATCTCAACCATTCTATCCTCATAATAAAGATCATGATTTAGAGGCATAACCTCTGAGTTTTTTCTATGTGATAGATCAGACATGTAATTCATCAAAAGTGATACATGGAACATATCATGAACTTGAAAAAGATTCAGTCGAAGTTTCAAGTGATAAGAAACACTCATAATTTTACCATAATCCTTAAAAGGGAAAATATATCTATGTATTATCTCACCCTTAGTTTTAATTATCACAACCTTCTTCAATAGAGATATCCATAAGAACACCATATCATTAACTTTGATATATAGATCTCGATGACGATTCTCAACATAGATTTTATATCGACTCTCAGATTACCTGATGTGTTATTGAATGAATATTACTTTATTTTATATTTCCTTACAAAGTTAAATTCTAAATATATTTAATTATATAACTTCATCCCAACACATTTTGAAACTTCCTACCATATTGGGATTCAAAATGATCCATCTGGATTCTTGAGTGTAAGAAATTGTTGTAAGAAAAATAAACTAGATAAAGGTGTTGATTATCACCACCATTTAAATCCATAGATTATTCTATTGACATATATTCTAGGGTTTTAATGGTCCTATTATACTGGACATATATCTTAGGATAATATGATTATATAAGTTTAACTTTATATTTAAATTGTGCCGAATAATTCTTTATAACTTCATGGTAAACCTTAGATCCCAGTTATATACAATAGAATATAGTACTCTATATACATTTAAGACTTCATTAATGTATTTCAAGTAAATATGATCAATATAAAAATATTATATTATTGTAATGAAAACTACTAACTTCATAAGGTGATCGACTACAACCCACGTAGAATTATAGGGTTTAGATATTTTTGGGAGTCCAATGAATAGATCCATGATAATTTTTTTCTATTTACATTATGGTATGGGTAATGGATGTAACCTACCCTTATACTATCTCTCAGACTTATCTAGCTAGCATACTATAAATCAAGATATATACTCATCAATACCTCTTTTTAGGTTTTCTTACCAAAAATATTTTTTCAAATCTCTATACATATTCATACTTTCAGGTTGAGTTGAGAATTATGAACTGTGAAATTTATCTAATATATCCTTATTAAAATATTTTATTGATGGGAAACAAACTCAGTTATGGGACCTTATCATTCCATCAAAACTATGGTTGAACTCAGGAACATTCCTCAAATTCTTATGTTGTACCAAATTATATTTCCATTCCTCCTTAATAATAATATGGAAGGATGGTTGAACATTAATTTGATAAATATAAGTTATATACCATTTCCTAATGATTTCAAGATATAAAAATGCAAATCATGATGTATTGGATATGTGTCAATCCCTATCATGGACAAAATGTCATGGTCTTTTTGGCTCAAAGCATCAACCTTCTTGTTACCCTTTCCAGGATGATAATGCTTTGATTATACTCAATATTTAATCAAATAAAACCATATCCTTTAGTGTATATTCAACTATTTGTATGTTAATATATACTTCAAGTTTTTATGATCTGTATATATATACCACATATTTTTCTAAAAACGTAATGCCTCTATATTTTCAATACAAAAATTACTGTTTCCAAATACAGATCATGATTATGGTAATTTTTATCATGAGTTTTTTATTGGTCTGATTCACACTCTATCACCATATCATCTCAATGAGGAGTATCCCAACACCTAATTTTATGCTTCACTATATATCACAAACCCTTTTTAACTAAAGGGCAGTGTGAGAATAGGTTCCATGACCAACAATTTCTTCAGTTCCTTGAATTTTTTCTCACATCCATTGATCTAATGTAACCTGGATACATTGCATATCAACTTGGATAGTAGATTAGATAAACATAATAACTATCTAAAAAATATTCAGTAATACCCATAAAAACTAAATAAATCTATATATCTTAGTCACTATGGTAAGTTCAATTTTTTTCAATAACTTCCTTTTATAATAATACACCGATATATCATTTCTTGAGATTATATGACCCAAGTATAAAACTTTATATAACCATAATTCACACTTATTAATTTTTCATATAACTTATACTTCATCATTATCTTGAAAAATATTCTAAATATATTTATTCTCTTTCTTTGACTTTGAATATATTATATTATCATCTATCTAGAATACCATAAACCGATTGAGGTAATATCTAATGAGTTTATTCATTAAAACCAAAAATATAATAGGAAAATTTTTAATTCCAAATTTTCATAATATCTATAACACTTAAACAAGTATGTCTTGGAAATATCTTTATTCTTTCTATTTAATAGATTATTTCTATGATTAATTTCAATCATGGAAAATTATCTTTCCTTGGGAAATTCAACAAAAAAAATCACTAACACGGGGTATATGATACTTGTTATTGATAATGAAAATTAATAATAAATTTTAATATTAATTGACCCATATTTCTTTTTAATAAATATACTAGGTGCACCCCATGGTTATGAAACCATAAAGAATCTACTAGAGTTTCTTATTCAATTATTATGACTCAATTGGGGCCATTCTATATGAATTCTTTGAAACATGTGTAACACCAAGTATGAGTTCTATTGAAAACCCAACTACATAATTTGGGGGAAGACTAGGAAATTCTTTTGAAAATACCTTATCATAATCCTAAACAATAATCATATCTTAAATTTTGAGTTTCCTCATAACCATTGGTGATAAATGTTCTTCATTAATGTGTATTAAGAACTATATAATAGAACCAATTTTAATAGAAATTTCATGTTTATATGCACACCTAAATTATAGATATACACAGTACATGAACTTCCTTTGAATATGACTTATCTTCTAAATTAGGTCATTTACTCTGATAATTACGAAGTTCCCCACATAAAAGAAATTGAACTATAAATGGTTCCTTAGGATTTAATTTATTTCTCGATATTGAACTCCTAATTGTTCTAGAGAGATTGTTTCTTTATTACCTTATTTTCTACATATAAATTATCTTCTTATTCCATTAATACATTTCCCTATGTGATTATTCCCATATTCTTGACATATAGAAAGCTAGATCTTCTTCCCTCTATGGTATTTATCAACTAAACCCCCATGAAACTCCATTTTCCTCTTATAATGTATTTTGTGAAAAGCACAATAGTTGAATTTTTTTATCATATATCGATATGGGTGGTTAGGAATAATTATGAGGTTTCAAATTATTTCCCCTGTAACATTCATTTTATTAGGAGGAAAATCATTTCACTATCCATCACCTCAAGTGTTAACATGATTCATCCTAATTATAACTGTTGACTAAAAAAATAAATAAAAACTTAGTGTGAGTATAAAAATTTAATAATCTAATTAAAAAATCATATAATTATGAAATTCAATCGTATTATGTCCTAAATTATGACCCCTTATTTGAACCCATCACACATTAATTTCATCTCATAACACTATGTATTATCATTGATTGTTATAGATTCTATCATCTAATTAATCGTAATGGTATATAAAGAAAATGTGAATTAGGAAAAGAATATCCCATGGAAGTGTCTAGCCAGGTGTATAATTTTAGGCCCACTCATCATTCTCTGATTAAAGATCAAGTTGATAATCAACCATTATTTTTCAAGGTTTTTACTTATAGGTTCTTCTGTTCCCTAACCACATCCACATTCTCGTATCCAAATAGGAATTTCATTTCTAGGAAAACACACATTATCTACTTTACAAAAATTTTAGGATGTTATCATATACATAGGCTTATCCCTTGAGTTTTCACCAAATTTTTCTAATTTAAATCTAAAAAAATAACTAAAACCCACATTGATATCAACTAAGGCAACCCAAAAAAATCATACATAAATTTCACAACATTTTAGATGAATGTTAAATTAATATCATAACAATACAATCTATAGTACCTTAAATATTAGGTATCCTTGGAGACTGGAAAAATAATCAATTAATTTCAAAAAATATCTTCAATATCTCCCATAATGTTCTTCAATATAAGACCCTTCCTAGATATTTCTTACTTAATACCTTTCTTCATAACTTAGGGAAAATGGAATCATAAGAAAGGGTGAGCTCAGATGATCAGTAAAGGTAAACATGGGAGATATTAGTAAATGACAATTTGTGAGAATAAGATAAGTATAAGGGTATGAGATCATGACCATAACTTATGTAGTTCATACCAAATCAATCATAGATCACAAATCAAGAGTTTTAGCATAATTATTTATCATTTCAAAAGACACATTCCATAATAGTGAGTAATTATCATTAATTAATAATGATTAATTATAGAATATCATAATTATAAAAACCTGTCATAAGAATTATGTGGTCCAATAATAAGCATAGTAAATCCTACTAATATATTGGGAATCATAAATTCATCATGGAATTACTTAAACATGATAATTAAAACATTATCATTGGAGTTTCTTATATCTAGATAACTACATACCCTATTAGGAGTTTATTAACTCCTTTGTATCTTGGGAGTTTTTTTACTCCATCATCTTTTAGTAGTTTATTAACTCCATAATTTCTTAGGAGTTTCTTAACTCTCTCTTTTTTACCCAATGCATTGGAGAGTAATATTATTCCAGGCCCACTAATCAAATAATAAAAACCATACATACGTGTTCTATTAGATCATAAAATAATCATTATATCCTCATATAATAACTATTTAAAATATATAGATTTCATAAACATCCCATTTTCACAATTTCATAGGATACGTAGAGAACAGAAGTGAATTGTATCATAAAAGAATTCATTATATCATCATATCTTAATTAATTCATTAGAAGGAAATGGATTTATTTTAAAAATTCTAAGACAATTATCATGACTGGTCATTAATAAAAGGGGATTGAATATTAAGAGAATATACCCCATGAAATATAACAATCCTTTTATAATTTTTATATAGATCAAAAAAAATTATTTAACACACACTTTCAAAATCAAGTGAAACCACCTCATTTCATTAGGTAATGTTTAAAAACAAAAATTAATAGAATATTGAGGAAAATATTTTCTTTAAAAAAACTATGGAAACATGTAAAGTATGTATTATATAAAAGGACATTCATGTTTAATAGAAAATTAGTTCTTTTGATAAATGTTAAATCAAAGATTTTTTTACACTATTTGTAAAAAGTTATAAATATCCACTTTGAAAAACATTTGTAAAAATTAATTTTTAAATTTTTTGAAAGGAAAGTAAAATATGGCTGTAAATGAGTTAAAATAATTATTTTATCATAGAAAAGTAAATTCATATAAACATCTTAATGAATATAGGCATGGAATTAAAATTTTGTCAACCAAAGGGGAAATAAGGCCAGTTTTTCTTAAAAAAATAACAAACCTTTTATGCACCAATGCGTGGAAATTGGTACTAATATAAAAAAATTATTGAAATTACCATAAGATAAGAAAATATATTGGTTTTAAAGGATAATATCCATATTATTTAATTCAACATAAATTTAGTATAGATAATTTCATTAGTAAATGAGATTTTAACAAAAAACCTTACCTTATGTCTTGTATTGCATCACACATTTTCAAACACTATGTATAATACATATTTATTTATTATTAATCTATTATACAAAAAAATTTATACATAACATACTATGTATCATTCCTTCATAATTTATAATAATAATTTTATTAAAAATTTCTTCCTTAAAATGAACATTCATGTGAAAATGAGTTTAATTTCCATGCATGTTTCGAAATGATGGTTTTGGTACACAAAACTTAGTCATGGGTCCATCATATTAAAATCTCAATGATTACATAAGTATCATATTTATTTATTATACACATATTACAATCAAAATAAACATTCCATGGGAGAGTTTGAGAAAATTTCGGTCGATTCAAAGTGAATCTGAGCTAAAATGTCACAAAAATCCTTCAAAGGGACTGCTTCATAAAGCTCATAAACTTCATGAAAGGTCGAAGCTCATGAATTTCCCACCATGTGTGTCCCAATGGTAACATACGCACAATTCCAAGTGCTAGTCACGAAGTGTCTCATGACCATGTGGAGGCCTAATGGTAATCTATACGAATTGTCATTCCGAATCACATAGATAACCCACTCACGAAGCATATAAATATCCATGAAATCCTCTAATAATTTGAAGATAATATTTCTATAAATACCCCCTTACTTATGAGGTTTATAGGGATTTTTGACCTTTCAACTTATGAAGATCGCTCCCTGTTTGTGAACCACCTAAGCTTCATGAGTGAGATAAAAAATGGATTAATCAAGGTGTCCATTCATCATGAAACTTCCCATTAGGTTCATAAGATCCTTCACCAAAATTATAGATTACTTTCATGAAGTCTCATTCTATTCATGGAAGAAGAAATACCTTTTTGTCACTTGAGTATTTGTGAGGAATCTATCCTTCACGAAGCCAACACTATGGGAACCAGGACTATACCTCGAGGAAGGGTCACCCAATTTCACAAATCCCACCCACTAACCCCCCTAACTTCATGATTAATATTATATTCACAATAAAACTCTATATTAGGACCCAATATTCGATAATCCACTCATATTGGTCTCTATATGGTTCCTTTATCCCATTGACATCACTTTGCGAAGGTCGAGTGCCCAGAGCACCCATATTAATCTAGGACTAGTATTGATATACTGTAAGTCCATACATGACCAATGAAACCCACTCTAGTGTCTAAAAACTTCCCTCCAAGTGTGACCTATGCATATGTACCCTAATTCTGATTCATTTTAATTATAAACACCCTAACATCGAGATCTTGATTTCACATTCCTCCATGGAAGTTCCAACACTATGTCATGCCCAATGGATCATGAGTAATGGTCATGTGAGCCCTAGGAGTGCAATATTTGTGGGTAACTTTGCACCAATCATGGTAGAAGGTCCTTATGTCAGATCTTCCATAATCCTTGACATGACCCACTTGAGGAGTGAGCTCACTAACTCCTGAGATGATTAATGTAAAACCACCTAGTTCTTTTTCCTATTACATGAAACTAAACTACATGAAAACATCTATAACAAATGAAATAAATTTTTAGTCTTAAAATATGTAACAAAAATTGGATTCCCCATGTAATATCATCATGGTAGTACACCTCTCCCACCATGGAGTACAAGACACACATAGAGGGTAGTTTCCATGAGAAATCCCCATATCATCCCTCATTGACACTCCTTTCGTGACATGAGTTTCCTTACATAATGATGTTAAACTACATGGATTAGTCCTATCACACAACCTTAAAATGTATAATTTAACTATGTGTGTTTTGATCCATTTACATAAATAGGGTATGCAGGATTCCTCCTTGAGGTTCAATTCTAACATTAGTAAACTCAGTTGTGATATCTTCCCTCCTTAGGGTGAACCTCTAAGATCCCACTCCATGGGGTGTTTCGATCCATTATTAAACCCAATTATGAAATATTCCCTCCTTGGGATGAAACTCATAGACCCACGTCTATGGGGAGTTCTGATCTATTGGTAAACCCAGGTGTGACATCTCCCATTCAAGGGATGCATCTCATATTTCCTCCTCCATAAGGCATTGTTATCCATTAATTATAGATCTTCCTCCGCATGGAGTTATAATCCATTGGTAAACCCAATTATGTGACATATCCCCAACTAGGGATGATCCTCCTTTATCTTCAACCAATAGTCATTCTGATACATCCACTCTGGATCCACCTCCAAGGGGAATTTTGATCCATCGGTAATCCTTGGTGTGGAATATCTCCTCTTAGGGATGATCCACCAGAATCTTCCTCTATTGGTAATTTTTATACATCAATTCTGGATCCACCTCCATGGGTTATTCTAATCCATAAACTTTAGATCCACCTCCATGGGTAGTTATGATCCATCAATAAACCCAGGTGCGACATCTCCCCTCGTAGGGATACACCTCTTGGATCCACCTCCATGGGGAGTTCTAATCCATCAACTATGGATCCACCTTTATGGTGAATTCTGATCCATCAATAAACCCAGGTGAGATATATTCCCTCTTAGAGACACACCTCAGAATCAGACACCATAGGGCATTATGATCCCTCAATAAAAACATGTGTCACATATCCCATTCTAGGAATGCACCTCCTGAATCTACCTCTATGGGGTGTTATGATCCATCAACATCAGATCCACCTCAATGGGATGTTCTGATCCATTGGTAATCCCAAGCATAACATATTCCCTCATAGGGACACACTATTATGAATCTTCCTCTATGGGGAACTCTGATACACCCAACAAGTCCCCACTAGACAATAACCTTGTGCTATTCTCTACAAGATGTTAAACCCTATGACGGTTTCCAAACATTTTTAAAATCGTTTCATGATCCATATTACCTACCCTATGAAAATCCTGGGATTATTGATGTAAAAATACTCAGAATACTTACACCACCAGTGTTAATTACCTCATGATCTACATGGGATGACTTTGGTTCCATGTCGAAGATGCCACATATGAGATTCCCTACAAATAGAAATATTTATAGGTGACCAAAGTTCCCAATGCCCAGACATGCCTAGATAATCCCAATGTGACTAATGCCCTAACTGAAGGTTTCTACCTTATTGAGATAGAATTAGAATAACTAACTAGTGTCCGCCTCAAGATGGTACTGAGAAAAAGTTTCAAAAACATGAATTAATCGATGAGGGAGACTCAGACCATGAAATGGGATCCAAGGAAGGATCCATGGAAGGAGGAACTGACATACCATCACCTTGTTTCAATCATGGAGAAAACATCACTGATGAAAGTGATGGAAGCCACCCACCTTTGGAAAGTGGTAATGTAGGGTAACAAAAATGAATGTACCATCCCCTGTGAAAGTGTCAAAAATAGAAAGTGTGAACTCAACATGAAATTATTCTCCTCAATAATAGGGACTAGTGGTATCTATGGAATCATCAGATTATCAGGTCACATGATCTAGGCATATGGTTCTAGGACCCACAAAGAAAATGGTGGTCCCAACATGAAGATCACCTACGAATTGGGGAATATTTCATTGGGAATCCTTAGCCTGCTACATTTTCAATGTGGATCCCCTTCCATCCTTGGAAGATTTTATGATTTTGGGGAATTTGGAATCACTTTTCATGTACCTATACTGATGGATGAATCCAAATTTCTTATAGTTATCAAGATTCAAGAAGATAGTAACCTAGAACTCACTTGAACTTGTGAGGAGAATTATTATTGTGACCATCTCGCACAACCATGCCTCCTCCAAAGATTCCACCTTGTATTCAGATAATATGATCCCATATCATATATCACACTCTAAGATCATATTTGGGAGGGTGATAAATTCCCTCATTCTCTAGTATGAGCAGTAAAAGGAAATTCCCACAAGGGACATGTCTCACTTGGACCTGGAGGCATCAATGCCTTGCCGACACTGCCGCACATGAGGTTCGCGCAGGGGGAAACCACCCACCATTCTGATGATAAACCACTAAAGGATTCTATTTCATAATAACTGTGATTATTTCCTCCCCTAAAATGAGGTGTTAGGGGATGCTCGAGGTGCACCTACAACAACTACTACTCAGGAGCTTCCCAACAGGGCTCCCACTAGGCATCATCAATTCCAATACTGACCAGTCCCATAGGACAAAGAGCATGTGGACTTCATCCCCACTCCAATGACCCTAGTAAAAAGTACCCAATTTCAACATCAGGATAGGCTCAAGACACTATTACAAAAGGGGAAACTTCTCTGGCTCTCATGGACCCTACCACCGTGGTCATATAACAAAATATCATTTCATCAGATGAATATGGATCCATTCTTCCCATTTGGGATTGAGACCCTAGTCACCTCACAGATAGGCCAGTTTGACATTATCAATCTCTATCACCACCAAGAGTCATTAGATGTCATCCTATGACTAGGAAAAGTAGTGTGAAGGTCCTCCTTGTGCTCTGGATATCCAACACAGAGGTCCTCCATGTTCTAACTAGTTAGTATGGAGGTCCTACCTATGATGTTATTGATCAAACTGAAGGTACTCCCCACTCTTTCAATAACCAGTATAGAGTAACTTTTCATACTACCACCATTCAGTATAGAGGCCCTAGCAATTTTGTCAGTAACCCAAGTTGAGGTCCTCCCCATTCCATCGACGGCTAGTATATAGGTCCTCTCCATTATCTCATTAACCAATGCTGAGTTCCTCCCCGATCCGGCACCAACCAGTGCAGAGTTCCTCCCCATGTTGAAAACATACCCTGACCTAAATAACTATCCTGTGGTAGAATGGTGAATACTCGATGCTCATAGAGAAACCATAAGCAATGCCTCATTATTGTTAACCTTGTTCAAATTTCATCATATAAGGTGATAGATGACTCGATGATGGAGCCTTAACCCCAGCTGCCAAAGTTTATATTAGGGAAATGGAAATTGAGACTCTCAATCTCTAAATATATGGTTTAGAAGATCCCTAGATACCTTAAAAGGTAATTGTATGTAGAGGATGTTCTAGCTCCCTTCATGGGGCTCATAGTGTATCTATCTTCATTGACACTGGTTTTCATCCTCTATAACTCCACAAAAAAAGTTGAAGAGATATCAACATTAAAGAAGGAACATTTATATGGTGATCACTCCACTGGGACACATATTAATGTCACTACCATCAAACATGAAATAGTTAGGAATACCTCATCCTATATGGTTGTAATGATAAGGTTGACACCACCCACAAGATATGTACCTACATGAATAGGATGTTTAACTCACATAGTGGATTCCCACAAAAAAAAATAGAACCGGAACTGGTCTACATCAGTGTAGCCACACTTATCCTAGCTAGCACAAATTAAGGCTTGGGTTGACCAAGAGCGGGATTCTTCCTCTGAGCAAGAGGTTCTGTGAGAGGATATGATAGCCGACCAACTTCCAGTGGTGTTATAGCTACCTACAACTCCAAAAATTTGACATCCCAAATTCCCCCATAGAGGAATAGGCAGTGTTTTACTACTAGATTACCTAGGAAACATTTTACAACCTCTGTAATCCTCATTTGGCCTATCCAAGGAGTTAAGAGCACCCCGATGCCATCAATTAGCATTATAAAAGGGTCAAGATCATTAAACTCCTTATGGATGAGTTCCACAATTTTTATGGTTACTACTAAAAAATTAAATATATATACATCAAGAGAATAACAATTCTCAATAGAGTTATAGATGAAGTATCTCTGTAAGGATTCATCGAATGATGGCGATAGTATGAAGATCTACATTTTTGCCCCATCTTGCAAAAGTCTGGCCTGTACACCGAACTTCCAGAGGACCAAAGGGATAGGGGTACCAATATAGGGAATGATAGGGAAGATCCACCTCAAAGGCCAACACATTACCAGACAGACCCTCCGATGTCCATCCCCACTCATCAAAATAGGTAGATGCATGAACTCATTGATCCCTCAAATGGGGAACTAATTCCTTCCAATAAACATCCTAAAAAATGAAAGATAAATATAAATCCCTCTTATCCTTATAAGGTCATTCCAAAAGAAAATACAGAGCTCAATTTATCCACCACACTCCATTAGATTATGAAATATAAAAGGGTCACCATTGAACTCATCCCTAAGTGGTGATTGAATTATGGTAACGTATTAAGTGATCCCACATCTCCTCTAGTGGGGTAGAATATCCTCGTTAGTTAGTTTCCCCAATTTGACCTTGGTGGCATTGCACAGCCAGCCAGAGTAAAAAATAGAGGATATGGAAAGCAGTCAAAGTATGAGTCACCAAATCATCATGAGCAGCATGATTAACATCCTTAGGATCTAGGATGTGTTGCTCCCCATGTTGATAAGCCTTATACCCATGTGTATGAGACTATAAAAACCTATGTAGACATATATCCTTGTGAGGATGACTTTATATCCATTCTCAGTTCTCACTTTGATTCTCTACAAACTTGAATGGTGGAGATACCACATGATGGAAAGTTGTACCTAGCATGGGTGGAAAACATCTGAGCTCCACCAGAGTTTATAAATCCTAGATTCTCCCCATTCAATGCAATTCGTGACCCACTATAGAACCTGACCAACTTTATTTCAAGGTGTAGACATATGTTGGGGACCCAAAATAGTAGAATACAACCAAGATATGTTGGTTCATCTACACCCTGGAAGGGCATGTATTTTTCTGGTACATCCAACTACCTATAGGGTTCATTTATAGTTGGAAAGATATTTGACAAAATTTATTCTTCAAGTTCAGCTCCACTATTCAAAATAAAATTATTGATGACATCTTAAAGTGAAAACAAAGTCTTGATGAGTGAGTCACAGACTTTGTTTCTTAGTGGAATGGCCACACATATTCACTGTACATGACACTCTCCTAGAAAAATTTGAAAAAAAATGTACATGGGGAACCTGATGAGAAATATGGTCCCTAAAATTATCACCTAGAAAAAATAAGTGGATTATAAGAATTATCTGAAAAATATCAGCATATAGAGGAAGCCCTATATTAGGACATAAAATAGTCGCTCCGATTTCCCCTTCCAACTACCACGATGAGACAAGAAAATGTTGAGAATCTCTCAACCAGGCATGTATAGGCCCCTAATTTGGTGTAGTTAGTGGAAAATTTTATAAAATACCCTCCCTGAATACACCATATATACCAAGTGTTGCCTGACCCCACATAGAATGATCAATAACTAACCCTCTAAGTGCATCTTCCTTGATGAGATAATGTGACTCCATCCCCTTGTCTAGGAATGGATCATATAGTTCCCTTCCTAGATAGGAGGAACCATACCAATTACATCAAGGATTAATTAGTCCCATGATACTTTATCTATGCCATAGAGAATGGAATTATGAAACTTCTATAATGAAAAAGTCCCTAAGAGACCAAATTCTCTAGCCACCCTGACTATTTCCCATACCATATAATCCTCAGACACACCATCAAATAATGCTATGTGTTCAAATATTTTCTCCAAAAAAGGTGTATAATGGCTTGGTCACACTATATGATGTACCGACATAGGTGACCCATGTCTCTAATGACTCCGAAAGTGATAATGAAGGCTCTAGTGAATGGAAGTAGGCTTCTAGCTGTGGGATGTAAAGGTATGATGACTGGTAGGATCACAATGTGGTCACTCATGATCATGGTATCATATATACATACTTGAGTAGGCCCAAACCAATTTTTGTTTCCAATCATTATTTGGTTTCTGCCTCCAAATCCCTTCCACAGCATTCCAGGTCACGGAAGAACAAGAACCGATGGCGCAAGGGAAATCAAAGTCCCCTGCCAGTGCCAGAACCATCTCATACTATCAGTGACTTCATTCCTACTAAGTTAGGATATTCACCTAGAGTACATCCCATTCAAAACTATTATATTAATATGGAATAAGAATATTCCCCCATGACACCATTAATCTATTAGATCACTTCATGATTTCTTATAGTGATGAATTATATGAAAACTTCTCAGGTGTCTCCAGTCGAACCTATTAAAGAAGGGGTAGAGGGAATGAGAATTGCTTGAATACTCATGCCATTTCCCAGAACCAAGACAATAATGCTATTTATACTAGATAAAATGTTTCTAGTAGAACTCAGTAGGGATTTTCCACCCATCCCTCTCTGTCAAGTACATCTCCGTAATCGAGTATCCAGCTGACCATGTTAGTTGACAGAGAAACTCAATAGAGACCTCCCCACGATCATCCACATAAATCTAGAGCCTAAAATTATCCTAAAGATATTTTTCTAGAAGTTTTTAAAAGTATTTAAGCTAGTAAATAGTATATTATTTCTAACACCAGTCATAACCCAACTGTTTAGACAACATCACCTATTGTGCCCCTTTCTAAGGAGTGACCATTTATTGGTAAAAATATTCTCCTAGTATGGAAGTATAACATGTTGAATCACCTCACTAGAATACCCACGTGGCTTTTTATCCACGAGGCTCTCCTCTCATCAAAAGCTATGATTATAAACCTCAAAGAATCATTGAAAATCCCCCACTAATTCCAAGATGAGGTATCTATTACTAAGGCATGCTATATAGAGGACGATAAGAAAGGGGAATGTCAATCCATCTTCTGATTATATAGGGGAGAAGAAGGTGTCCTCATGTAAGGTTATATATTACCACCATACATCGCTATTTAGTTCAATTGAATGGTAATATTACATTTCTTGGTGGGTATAGGTTTGAGGATCAATCATTCCCAACATGCTCTCTCCATAAGCGGGGACTGAAATAAATAGATCAGACTCCCTCCAAACTATAAATTAAGGGTTATTAAAAGAGTGTGGATAAACTAAATGGAAAGGTTTAACTGAAGAACCAATTTGGTGAATTAATATCAACCACTGAATTCAAGTTAGTCTCACTGGACATTGCCCACAATGCGTTGTTGTGTAGGCCCTGACTTCATCTGTGTGCAACAGTCCCTTCCCCATATCACTGGTGCCTCATGTACGCACTTAATGGATGAGTTAGGATGATACAGGGTGATAAACCCCCCTCATACTCCTATGAATCCCTTTATCAAGATTCCAAATACTATAAGAGAGAGTGGAAGTAGGTTCAGAAGAATAGGGTTTAGTGCATCAATGCCCCCAATTATCTGACAACCACTATAGTCATTCCATGGGTATACTTGAATGATGCCTTCATTCCACTGATTAATCAGTTATAGGATACAACACTGGACCATGTAGGTTTATTTGTTTTCTCCAAGAAAAAGGGTTTTAATTTCCTTAAGAAAAATGAGTACCCATATCTTACCTCGTACTCCTAAACTAGATAGGCATGAGAGATACTAGAATCCCCCACTCTTGTAAGGTACTAAAAAGTTCACCCTATGAAAAAAAATCCCTAAAAGCCCAATTTATTCATTAGAGAAGGGATGAATCAATGAGAGTTTACTCACCACAATTTCTTCAACATCAATCATGGACCTCATGATCTATGGCTGAATGGAATTGGATCAAAAAAATCTATCGCCATTGAGTCCCTAGAGGAGGAACCCATTGGTGATAATTATGTGTCCACCCAAGAAGCCATGAGTTCTTATCCTGAGTTAGCTGGCCTAGTATATGCACATCCTCTCTCTAATTCACTTACATCATATGAAAAATCGGTTTTGGAAGACTCCTCTTATGCATTTTAATATGGTGTCTCCACCACTTTTGATGAGTTAATCTAGGTGAACATTGGTATCGAGGAAGATATGAGGATGAATATGATTAGTAGAATCATGATGTTTTCTCTAGGAGCTATGATGGGATGTTAGGATTTGACCCTCAGTATGCCGTTCACCACCTTGATCTCCTATAATGACATCACGAGATCAAGAATCCCCCTAGAAAGATGTGTTCCTCTCATAGTGCTATGGTCGATGAAAAATTTGATAAGAAAATAAAATCCAACTTCATCAGGGAGTTTTAGTATCCTAGATGGATATTTAACATGGTCCCAGTCAGAAACAATAATAGGAATATCAGGGTCCGTATCGACTTCTATGACCTCGACCACCATTTCCTGAAGGATGAATTTACCCTTGATGTGACAAATCTGTTGATTTATGATGCAAAAATGTTCCAATACCTCTCTCTAAGGGATGGATATTTTGAGTATAACCAGATTAGGATGACCCCTGGGGTTGATTAGTCCACTACCTCTTGGGTTCTTCAAGGGACCCTTTTCTCTTAGGTGACGCCTTTTGGCATGAAGAATGAAGGATCCACTTATTAGTGATCCATGCACCACATCTTTATGCCATTTCTTAAGAAATTTGTGGAATTATATGGGAATGAGTTGGTGGTTAAATATTTTTGGTGTTAGGACCATCGAAAAGACCTTGAAAAAGTTCTTAGCTTCCTCTACTCTCCTCATTTGAAGATGAACCCCTTGAAGTGTGAATTCAAGGTTACCTATGGGAAGTTTCTTGGATTTTTCATCAAATATAGAGACATTGAGATTGACCTTGGAATGATATAGTCCATCATCCTAATTACTCCCTTGAGTGATCATTGGGAGTTATGAGGCCTCCATGGACACTTATCCTATATACATAAATTTATCACAAATTTGGAAAGAAAGTGTAATACCTTATTGATGCTCATGAAGAAAGGAACCATTTACCACTGGGATGAAGTGTGTCAGACCATGTTTGATGATATCATGCAGTATCTACTAAAACCTATGGTTCTGATTCCACCTATATCAGGTAATTCTATGGTCTTATATGTGACCACCTAGTAACAGGTTTTTTGATGACCTTCTATCCTAGAAAAAAACGAGTACAAAGATAATAGTTTATACTCTCTCAGTCACATGTTCCTCTTCACAGAGATTATATAATCCAATATCAAGAGGGGTTACCTCGCACTAGTGTTCATAGTGTAGAAGTTGCTGATTTATTTACAGCATCATGAGATATAGCTGGTGTCCTTGGTGGAACCACTAAAGTATATCTTGAATTTCCCCATACTAAAAGGAGGATTAGAAAATTTAGTAGTGATCCTACAATAGTTCTACACGAGATTCATTTCGTAGAAGGATATCAAAGTATTAGCACAAGAAAAATTCATGGTCTCCAACCCCACCCATGAAGAATTTCTCTAAACATTTATTTCCTAGATGAGACAATCTTCTTAGCTGATATAACCATTCCGTGTTGGCTGAGTAATTTTGATGGGAACTTTTGGAGCCTGACCGGTAGAAGGTTAAATAAAACCAATATCAACAGAGTAGGCATGGGGATCATTTTCATCACCCTAACCTAGTCCATCTTGTAATACTCATTCCTATTGTCAAAAGATTCCAAAAACAACAAGGTATAGTATAAGGATATTATTACTAGTCCTGAGGTGGCTCTTAAGACTGATTTTCCCCACTTTCATGTGAAGGGATAATCTAATTTAGTCATCAAGTAGATCTAGGGTGACTACATCATCAAAAATGAAGATCTTGTTCCCCTTTTTTTGCATAATAATTAGTTAATTAATCAGTTCCCATATCATCTATAGGGGAATCATGTCCCTTGATCACATAATGTTTGAGTAGATTCCTTTGAAAGATTAGCTTCTTCCAATGAAGAGCCTTACCATAATTACCTGATCATCCATGTGGTGCATTAGAGGGTCATTTCCCCGACCATTTTATATGATGATGAAAAAAATTTGGTAAACTAACTAGCCTTAAATGTTTCTATGCTAGGAACCTCAAGTCCCCCATAATAGACTAAACACACCATTGGATGACTATCATTATTTTAGTTCCAGGACCATCAAGTACCTCCTCAGTAGAGGAAACTACCAATTAAACAACTCCCTTAATTTAGTATCTCTAGAATAACATTCTACCACTAGGACAAGTTGAACGTGATCACATATTCTAGTGTTTAGAACAATGAAACTTATAGAGTGGTACCTTCCTTGATCATACTCTCTACAAACATGGGTTTTGTTGGATTCTACTATGTTTCATCCAAGGAAATGCTAGATCCTATGGCACCCATCGGGTGGGATTGGAGATATCTATATTCATAGTTTGGGCTACTTTTGACCCACTATGGTTCATGAATACATCAAGTTTTCCAAGATGTGTCATGCGTGTTAAATCCATGCCAAATTTTTGAATAGACCTCCAGAGATACTCCTCACCACCCGGTATTCTTGGCAACTTTCAGTATGGAGACTCGACAGTGGGGGGATATATCCACCAGCAATAGCTAGCTAGTGAAGGTTTATTATAACAATGAAATAATTATTCTCTAATTGGGAAAAATCAAATCCCATCAAGGAAATAAAATCTTTATTCATGATCAATTTTTTGAGATCACATATCATCCATCGATTTCGAGTTCCTCACCCTATTATCACCAACATTGATAGAAATTTTATGATTTTCAAGATGAAGAAATTTCATTCCATGTAAAAAATACATTTCAAACATGCATCCTACTATCATGCATAGTATAATGGGAATATTGAGGTGTCCAACAAGACCCAATATAATATTCTTCCAAAAATGCTGGGATATAATAAGAAGTGTTGGTTGAAAAATCAACCCAACACCCTTTGGGCCTATCAAAAAACAACCCATAATTCCTTCCAGGTGACCCCATAATCCCTAATATATGGAATAGAGGAATTATTGTACATTTAAGTTCAGTTTCTATTACTCTAAACAACTTTCTATGACTTTAATATGTTAGAAATAATGGATTAAAACTATCTTACAGAGTTGGAAGACCTCAGAGATAATATTCTTCAGGCCTTGAATAATATAGAGAGGCACCAAAATAAGATATTGAGATCATTTAATAAGAAATTTCACCCATGTTCCTTCACCTAAGGTGATATGGTACTAAATCTTATAATTCAAAGGATACCTGGATAAAATCCACCAAAGTGGGAGCCCAAGTGGGAAGGAACTTAAACCATTCACAAGGACTATTCAAATGAAGCATACTATTTGATCTCCATGGATGAAGAGTATATCAAAACTCCCATTAACAATAAGTTTCTAGAGTGGTACTTCATCTGAGGACCCCCTTCTTGCTTGATATTTAAGACATTAAACTAAAATATTCCCTCTAGTCCAAACTCTATAGCCTTAAACAAGGAGTTGGGGTCCAAGAATTATGAAATTAAACAATATACAGTTTTTAGAACTCTATATCCTTAAACTAGAATTTTAAGTCCTAGCATCATAAATTTAAAATATCAGTAGGTCATCTTGGGAATGTGTTGTGTGGAACTGGGCCTCCTTGTCCCTTATTTAACATCAAGTTTGTCACTCCACCACACTACACATATTTGTTTGGTGCTCAACTTTGGTCCATTAGATACAACTATAAACAATTTTCAACAACCAGGTCCTTTTCCTTGATCCTAGCTAGGTTCTTATCCTATCTAAAGAACCCCATACTTGAAATTGGGCTTGAATTCTAATTTCTGATACACCCCATTGATGTGATCAAATTCACTTCGGCTTAGAACCTAGAATGTTGAATTCTACATGGAAATTTTTCCAATACATATCTATAGTTTGAGTCTTTCTTAGTTTGGATTTCCATCATATTTAAAATCCAAATAGGCCCTTAAATAGTGATTTTTTCTATCCAAAATTGCTCACCTCCTATCATGGGAAAATTCTTTGATGGATATCTTGTGATAGATGACCATTATCATGTTTTGAACATGGTCAACATTTTATTCCTAGTTTGATATCCCCATCCATGATTGATGTGGTTGTGGAACTTGTGTTTTAAACATTGTTAAAAATTGTTCCATACCCTTTAGTACCCTATTTTTTTGATCCAGATTTCAGAAGTATGAATTTACTGCCTTTACACATCTCTCTGTTTTGGTGGAGTTCCAAAACCCTTGGTGTTACCCCTCTGTGCAACTATGCACACTAAGTAGGTAGGTGAATGTCACCAGGTCATTCTTAAACTAGAATTTACTTTCCCATTCTATGCTCCTCCTTGTGTCAGGGAATTCCCCTAACTACTCCTTATTTCCTACACCGATCATGAATCACAAGGGCTTAGAAGTCTTGTTAGGATGTGTACTAATGTGGTTGAGATGTAAAAATATTTGTTCCATGAAATAAAACCATAAACTATTTGAAAGGGTCCAAGAATTATGAACATAAAATATAGTAAGCCCCTGAAGTTTGAGTGGTATTAATTTAAACTAAAAAACAAAATGTCCTCAATATACAACAGTGAATTGTGGTCTTACCTTGTATATTTTAGGTTGCCTCCTGAAATAAGTGTGATATGGTTACCTTGTAGAAAACTTGGATGCCTCATATAATGAGTATGGGATGGTTAAAATATCTTACCCCATCTGAAATCAGGATGCATCATATAATATGAGATGAACAAAAACAATATTCCTTAACACACAAAGTTAAAATTCATCCTTAACCTATTCCATAAGCATCAGATACCCCATAAAAATCATAGGACTCCTCAATTACCTTTCTAAATAAAATTTACCTCACTTATGGTTTTGGTATTTTACAATACCCCATCTTAAAAATATGTGTGGCTTGATTTTCAATCTCATAGGATAATTAGTGATTCCTATACCTCCCGTATATAGTCCCATTCTAACATTTATCAACCCTTTGGTACCTTGGCCCTATTTATGGTCTAAGAAGCATGGCCTTAATCTATGTACCGTTTTTCTCGAGGTGTGAATGAGGTACACAAGCCTCTTATATTCTTTCATGTTAGGTATTATCTCTTCTATTCTACACATACAAACTCAAGAACAACATCCTGTAAGTCCAAGAATCATGACTTTAAATTTTCTTCCCCCCTCACTACGATCCAAATATTGTGACCTCAAACAATGTGATATTTTTCTCCAAGAATATCTATGGTACGTGGGCCTGCATGCCCTAAAAAACATTTCCCCCGTCTAATAATCATGAATTTAAGCTATTTTTTGACCAATACTCCAAGAATAATGAATTTGAACTATTTTCCATGGTCTAGGATATATGAACTAAAACTATGTACAATCAGATTCAGGGTTTCTTCATGTGGGGCATGGCCTCCTTGGATCCTTTCAAATCTACCTCTATATCTTTTGAACCACAAAAACATCCAAGAAGTCCCCTATACATGGTCCAAGAATTTTGACATTAAAATATTTTAAATTGGTATAAGAATTATGAACTTAAAATATTTTTAATTGTTCTAAGCATTATGACCTTAAAATATTTGAAAATAGTCCACGAATGATGAAATTAAATTTCATGCATTCACCCCTCATTCTCGTGGTTTTCATCATCCCCCATGTTTTAGTAAGCCTATGCTTCAACCATCATTTCAGAACTATGTGGGGATTGATTCCCATATTTATGTATATGTAGTGATACCCATATATTACATCCTTGGCCCATCCCCCTCCCTCAACTTATCATAGGGCCTCTCCTTATCCAATGTTCATCTTGGGGTATAGTTTGTCATATTTTGTGTGGAAATGGTTCCATTCAACCCTCCTTCCACATTGGTTTGTCACTCTTTTCTTCCACACAATCATCTTTTGGGATGCCCATTCCCCCTTTTATCAAAACTATGTGAACATAAATTGGAAAATGTCCCAATAGTCCATGATTTATGACTTTAAAATAACAGAATCCCTATAATTAGTTGTACATATTTAAAATACCAAGCCTAATATACTCATCATATGATTAGAAACTACAAACATACCCTATGTAATAAATTTTTGATTCCTGATATGATATTAATGGGATGATGAAAAATTGCTTTTACCTCATGTGAAATCAGGGCGACTCATGACAAGAGTATGAGATGTTTGGGAATATCCTAAATCAATCTAGGATGCTCTATATAAAAAATATGGTATGAAAAACACCAATTTCCTTAGCACATGATGTTAAACTATATCCTTACCCCTTTTCAAGTTGGGATTCTTTATACAATAAGTACGAAATGTTAGGAAATACCCCATATAAAATTGGGATGCCTCATACCCTAATATGAGAGGATTCAATATTATCATTAATGAGGATAGTACCCCTTTAGTATTGGTCACCTACCACACTGTCTTCTAGAACCATGTGTGGCTTGATTCCCATCCTGATGGGATACATAATGATACCCATATATTTAATATAAGGACCAGCCTTTCCATAAACTTATTCAGGGAAAATTTCCCACTCTTGCTTCCATTCTTATCACTTTCTATGATTTAGATAATCATCCTCCCGCAAATCCAAAAAATCTCCCTAATGGATTGGTTCTTGGAAAAAATGGCTCACCTACCATCAAGGTACTACACCTCAAAGGATCTTTGGAAAATAATAGTGGATCTTGTGTTTCAAACTCGGTCAATGGTTGACTCTTAATTTGTTCACCCCATCTTTAACCAACATGGGTATTGAACATATGTTTAAAACATGATCAAAATCTGTTCCCATTCCATTGATTAGTCCCCTCTCTCACTATCATGGTCTTGAAAGTCGTAACCCCCCTCACGTGATTTGTTGATCACTTTCACCCCTCATTGTGTTATCCTCTAAAATCAACAAGAACTCTGTACTGCTTTTTTCTTTACGTACCAAACATGTCTCACACAGGCTTAGGAGTCAATTGGAGGTTTTATTTGAGCAAGGTTGAGGTACATGAGATCCCAGGGTCTGAACTCCATAACCTTAAACTTAGATCTTGAGTCCAAGAGCCATGACTTTAAACCATGTGGAAGTATCCCTAAGAATATGTTTTTTTGTGTAAGGGCCTCTTAAGCTCTAATAACATTGGGTTTTCACTCTCCTGTGCAAAAAAAATCTTTTTTTTTGTATTCAATACAATTCATCCGAACTCTATGACCTAAAACTAGGATTCTTCATCTGAGTATCATAACTATAAATTGTGTGTAATTATCCTCCAAACTATTTTGGGTGGCATGGGGCCTTCTTGAACCTCAATTCGCATTGGGTTTGGTCACTCCACCAATATACAAGTATCCATTTTAGATACCCATATTGGGTCCAATATTTATGACCTTAAACTCGAATACATAGTCTAAACATAACAACCTTAAATTGTGTGTTAGTTGTCTTGAAGACATTTTGTATGGAATCAGGTGGCCTCCTAGGCTTCCCCATTCATGTTGGGTAACCTTCTTTTTATTTCTCACATATTCCTTCAAGAAACACCCCCTCTATGGTCCAAGCATTAGGACCTTAATATATTTTCCATATTCAAAACTCTATTAACTTAAACTAAGAGACCAGGTCCAAACATTATGACCTTAAACTATTTGAAACCTCCCCCTTATGTTTTTTCATAGAGAGAGACTACCCTTGGACCTCCTTTCACATTAGGTTACTAATCCTTTGTGCCACACCAAACACTTTAGGATGGACATGGTCTAAATTATATGACCTTAAACTAAGAGCCAAGACCACACGGTATGAAATCTATAACCTTAAACTAGGAGCCAAATTCCAAGAATCATGACATTAAACCGTGTTCTGGTCCCCTTGGGAGTGTGTTGTGTGGAATTGGGTCCCTTTGGCCCTCCACTCATGTTGGGTTGTTCCTCCTCCATGATACACATATCCCTTTAGAACATTCACCCTATGGTCCTAACATCAAGACATTAAACTATGTAAGATTCATCCTTTATTACACTCCTAAAGTATGTTCTTCTAATATCCTTTCTCATTATAAGTTTTTCTAGGGGGTTCCTCCAATGTTCTACCCTCCTATGACTCCCACACTAACAATAGGGTGGGTGGCGTTCACATCAGTTTATAGACATCCTTTCACATGAAATTAAATTGTAACCTTACTCTATGAAATGGACATGGGGATCACTTATGACCTTACTTGAGGAATAAATGATGGAAAATTTTGTCTATAAGATCCATAAACCACTTCTCAATCACAAGATGTGAAACTATAAAATCACATCCTCATCATATGATGTTGAATTACATGTCTAATTTCCTCACTGTATGATGTAAAAAACCATTTACAACATCCCCATTATATGAAATTAAACTACATCTCTAAAATCCTCACTATATGGAATTAAACTGCATGTTTATCATCCTCATGACATGTTGTAAAACTATGAGGCATCTTAGGACCTTTCTATAAAAGCCTTCCTCCTGTGCTAGTCACCTAACACACTATTGATATTCTTTTACCATTGATCAAAATTTGGGGTGACGCTCCTACAAGAAGATTATTTTGACCTTTTTTCAGACCAATACATACATCCAATGTTCTCCAAGTCACTTTAGAATAATTCCTATATGGTCGGAATCCATTTTAAGATTCCAACTCTCAATATCCACACTTCACATGTCCCTTTATTTGGATCCTCATCCTTCTCCACTTATGAAAAGGACACCCTAACACAAATGGTTCCTAAAAAAATTAGCTCGCCTACCGTCCTAGGTACACACCCTGAAAGACTTCTGAAGACATTTTGAGATAGGTCCCATGTTCCAAACATGGTAAGCGGTTTAGATATTATTTATTTGTCCCCATACATAACAAAATGATACAGATACTATGTTTCAAACATAGTCAGTGGTTATATTGTATCCTCATTCCACCATCATTGTGTTCCAAATATTTGGCATCATGATTAACACTTTTCGTTCACTTTTGTTTGGGTAAAATTGAACACCCCTAGTGTTAACCCATTAATGCACTAGTGCACAATAGAAAAGTAAGTCAGATGCCTACGGGACATTGTTCTCTAGCCATATCCCCTCTTCACCTAGAAACTCCTAGTGATTAGTGAACAAATATAAACCCTGATTGTTAGATGATTTCTCGACACTCTCATATAAATGAGTAATCACATTATCATCCTTTTTTTCTCACACTGATCATGAATCTTGTGAATTTATGTATTTTTCATCAGTTATCTAATGAACATGATTGTAGTGAAATAATAAAATATGAATAAAATAAATATGTTCAAGCATGTAAGAGTTTTCAAAAATCAACTGAAGTTCTAGAGGTTCATCCACAGATTGGGGCCTCTCTTTTGGAAAATCCCCCCTATGGATTAACCCCATTGATCAGGTGTTTGATCCTGAATATCCCTTGTATAGGGTTTTACAGAGTCTGATTCCATTCTACTATATTAGTCGCTTATTCATTAGATTGAGGTTGGAAATATTCACCCCTAATACATGTCCATTTCCACTCAGCCTAAAATTCAACCATAAGGGATGTCATCTAAACCACCTTATATTTATCCACTACTAATTAGAACTTCATATTATTTATGTTCTCATCGTGGGAAGATGGGATGGCTGCAAGATCATATGATAACCCTTATAGATATGAGTTCTACCCTTAATCTACCTCATGTTTCTTGTATCTATCAGACCTATGTTTCTTCTAAGAAAATTTGAGTACCTGTTATTCAATATTACCCACTTGATGAGGAATTCTCAAGACAATTAAAGAAGGTTGTTGGAGTCCACCCCATTGGTCCCTAGGTTGAATAGATAGTGGAGGATATGTACCATCTTGTGTAAAATGTCACCTATCATTGGTTGGATTTTTTGCAGTAATGTCCTCTAGCATGAGTAGTTGGAAATATATTCCCAAGAATAGATCCTCACTGGCCCCTTCACCTAGAGAAGAATCCTCATCTTCCCCCTTTGGCACCTCCAAGGTGGATGCAACCATCCTAGCCTCCTCAAATTACCCTATCATTAGTGCAATTTTAGACTCATAATTTGTTTCTACCCTCAATGGAAGTTATAGGGTTGGAACATCTAATTCATACTCCCTGTCCACCCATCTGCTGGTACAATTCCCACTTCCTCCACTATGAGTTTATCTCAAATAGATTCCTTTAGTGGAATATATTGGATAGGCTCCACCACTATAACTCCTTCAACTATCCCAATCATGGGAACCATCATAACCCCTTATATTGAGAGAATAGTCTTAGTGGTTCCTTTTGGTGGTACCTCCATGATTTTTCCAACTTACACATCCTCCTAGCCATTTTCACTAGACCAATATAAACCTTCGCTTACAACTCAGCCTTTGACAATGCTAAATTAGATATTGATGTGGGAAGATGATCCCTAAATGTGGATTTAACTTCCATTTCAAAACACAACAACCAAATCCAGAAAGGAAAATTATAAGAGTTAAAAGGAGAGAATGTGGAAGTGGATTGCAAGAGTAATATAGTCTAATGAGGAGATATGACTAGTTTATAGGTAATCACCATAGAATGGGAATCCCCTCAGTGGTTGATACCTCATTTTTAGGTTCTTACTCAATTGATTATTGTACACCTATGGTAGTAACGCCAGGGAGGGACACCATGCTCTCCCTTTCAAGTGTTGAGGCTCCCTTTTTCTCTGTATGTGGATCATCATGGACCTCCCCCTTTTCATGCTATATAATTTTCAAATAATATAAATAAGGAATATATCAACAAGTTTAAGGGTTGGGTGATTCCCAAAAAGTGACCACAGATTAAATGGTTTACCTGATTAGAAGTAGGATCTACATCTCTAGTTGAGTCTTGATCGACATCCTTTCCATGGGACTCTCCTAATTTTTCACCCATGGTGACTCTTGTTGATGTGTTACCCATATATATAACTGGGGTGGGGGAGAAATTTTTTGAAACACCTTTACCCCATCTATAAAGTGATGCATGGAACCATGAGGGTAGACCATGTCCTCTTTCTATACCATATATTTCATCACCTTAATATGGGAGATGTTGAAGCTCACCCTTGTATCACCCAACCCAGTGAGTAATATCCCATCTGTGATGATGTACTACCACACACCTTGAGGGGTGGTAATTTGCTTATAAAGTCTCCAATTCTCACAAGAATTGAAAAAGAGAGCATATCTAGGAACATATGGGTAATGCATTTTCTTCCACAGTCCTTGGACATTCACACTTGGGATCTCCCTATAGGGTTAAACTTTTTCCCTTAAACGCTTTCCCAAGAGATTTGAACTTGATCCTGCTACTCCTATCTCCTTTGAATCTACCTATGTAAGGACCAAGACTTCAGGCTGCACATATTCGGTGCTTCTACCTACCAGAACAAACCTACCTCCATGGCATGTTTTGACCACTACTAGCCCTAGTCCCCACAGTTGTTGGGCCTCTCCTTTATTAACCTGGGTTGTTTTGTGCCTCAGTATCTCCCTAGGATACACTCTCTCCCATATCATAATGTAATTTTAGGTGAGTCCATATGCATCTATGGGCAACAATATCTCATACCACCCTTTCTAATCCCCATGTGTGAAAATGCGTAGGATCTTCCTGAAGATTGAAGGATGATGCTCATAATGTACCCTCATCTGTACCTTGGGGTCATCCACTATAGGAATATAAAGTACCATGTGACTCGCTAGGGTTTTATGGATCATCAATCACACTATATTAGACTCTTTCCCCTGGCACACTAACCCATAAGGTTATGAGGTACAATTGCTGGTTGATGTTTCTTATAGAATCATCAGTCACCATCCCCATTGGAAGGGGGAATGGGTGAAATATAAAGCACTCTATTAGCCTGAATCATTACAACACATCCACCAAGCCCAAATTATGTGGATGAATCTTATAGATGTTCAAAATCATTAGTCTCATGTTCATAATTGGAAGAGATATTGGGTTTGTGTATTCTTATCTTCCCATGTGCCTGAAATCCCAAATATACAAAAAACGGACAGGACCACACACATAGAGTGGAGTATTCCCTTGGATGATATGGTATAATACCTTATATATCTTCTTCAATTCCAAGAAAACTATGTTAATGAAATTACCCATATCCAGCATCACCTTTACAATGAATTTTCTTGATCATATCACCATGTGTGCATCCCTCACAGGGATCATCCAAATGTAGATCAACCCAGTAATAAACCCCTCTAGTTTGACCTTAGGGCCATCAAGATTTATGTTATATCCCACATATCCCACTATATTTACTCCAAGATCCTCTAGTAGGAATAATCCTTTACCTAATAGAATTCCCCAAGTCTTTTACGTGTCCTTCCAAGTAGCCTATGCACTAGCTCATTTAGAAAATATCTAAACCACTGTTTGAAGGGGATGTCCTTCATCCCCTGCTTTTATTCACTGATTCATTTACCCAAATTGAAAAATTCCCTCTAAAGAGGTGGAATTAGCTCTTAATATTCCCAAAAATTCTCAATGTGTAGGAATTATTCATAAATTTTTCCATGGATTGGGATCCTAGGAATCTGGTGAAAATCCCCTAGGATGATGCCAACCTCCCCATGATGCAAATGGAAATTGTTGGTCCCTAGTGACCACTTACTCAATAACTTTAGTGTGATGACCAGGTGGTGGTATAAATGAAACTATTAGACACATTATAGATCACAAATCCCCACTTTATCTAGCTAATCCTCAATTTCATGGCATGATGCGCATACTGATCACACAACGATGCACTGTTTTACTTCACCCTTACACCGCTATTTTAAACTAGTTTCTATTGAAAATAAAAAATATAATAACATATTTCACTTCATGTTTGGTTCAATAATTTAACTTTTATCACTATTAAAATGGTTAATTTTACCTTTTTTATGTTTTAATTATAGGTGGATGTGATTTGGAGGGCCCAAGATGAAGTTGAAGAAAAATGGGCCAAACTATGAAAGATTCCAAGAATATCAATGGACTTAAACACAAACTTTAGAAAAACATGTGCTTACAATTGGGTTGAATGTTTTTGGATGGCTCAAAAATTCCTCAATATATAACTCTTATGAAGACTCCCAATCCCAATTCGTCTATTAAGCCACCCAAAAAAACCAATCTCTCTAGGAAAAAGAATCTGCATGAAGTCAAAAGTTTGGTTATGTATTTAGAAATATCTCCAATTTTATAGATTATACAGATTCAAAATTTGACTTGGAGAGAGATTGGAAGTCTTCAAAAAAAATTCTTTTTCCCAAGTCGTGATAATGAAGTTTACTATCCCAAAACCATGGTCCAATTGGTATCTCTAAATCTGTGTGCTCAAAACCACCTCCCATTTTGGCTATAAAAGGAGCCTTGGGAACCTCATTTTGGAGTTTGACCAAAAATAAAATATCTTCCATTTTGGAGACTAAAATATTATTATCCTCATTCCTAGATGTTTTGGAGGGTATGTTATGTTCTACTTCAACATATATGACTTCCTCTCTTTCCATGGATTTATAAGTTCCTTGTGATCACCTGAGGAAGAACGTAATGTATATCATCGGGTTTATGTTTGTAATATTTGAATGATCTATTTAATTCCCTTTTTATGCTATTTTTCTTTATCATATATTATTTTTTAATTAATCTATGTACTATTATGTCATGATAATACTCATATGATAATGTGTGGGGGTCCCAATTCATGGGATGTTTCAAACACCCTTTATAAATTCTTTCCCATTTCAATTGTGGTGTTTCTATGGTTTATATTGGTAAATTTAAATATAAAAAAAATGAAAATAACATGAAAATTTATATCATGGTATAACAACAAATTAAAATAAAAACCTTAAAAATATGTTGTGTTAATCATGTATTGAATCAATGAGTTTTGTTTATGAATTCAAACATAAATAACCTTATCATCTGAGTTTGTCGGTGAATAATTTTGTGTTTTCAATCAAAACATAGGTATCCTAGAAAAAATTTATTAACATTATGGTTCTAGATGTAACAAAATAGGGTTTAAAAGTTCTATACCCTATCTATTGAAGTGATGAAGGATGGGCATCATGAGATTTCCCTAGGTTGATCACTCTTAATTAATCAAATTAATTTCTTTCTTTGTTTTATCACTTTTCTTTTTATATTTCCTTCTTAAATCATAGAACACCATGTTTTCCAAAATTCAATTCCAATTTATTTTTATAACCACAAATTTATTTTTGAATTAATGTTCTATGGATCTGTTGAGATATGACCGAGGGTTCCTACTATAATGTAGAAATTCTAGTAAAACTAAACATCTAATTTGGAATACTCGACAACATGATAAAATTTTGGTGACATTTTCTAGAATCCAAGATCATTTATTACTTTTTATTTCTTTTCTTTATTTTATATTTATTACCCCTTTTCAATATTCCCCATTTCATTGTTTTTTTTTCTGTTTTTATTTGCCTTTGTGTGCTTTTATCTCTCTCTCTCTTCTTATATATCTCTCTTTATATTTTGATAATATATCAATATTTTCTTTTATATATTAATTATTATTAAATGTTTTTATTTTATTCATATTCCACTAAAAATAAAAAAAAAATAATAATAATTCACAAATTATGTTAATGGTTCAATACAGAAAAGAAAAATTATTTGAAATAGACCTTGAAATTGAAAAGACACATCACTAAAAAATTAGTTTTTCTAAAGTAGTACAGTCTGATAACATTGATGAACCACTTTCAGAACCTCAAGAGGTCATAAAACAAATTAAAACTATACCAAATCAAATTCCTATAAACATGTCTTCAAATAATTGAACATTGAATGAACTGACCACCCCAGATATGGAGTACCATCCTATCTAGATCCAATATCCTATGAAATCAACCAACTTTGATCTAATATCAGGACTCATCCAACACCTTCCTAAATTCCATGGTCTTCCTGGTGAAGACCCTCACAAACATCTCAAAAAGTTTCATGTAGTTTTCTCTATCATGAATCCCCAAAATGAGACTGAGGACCTCATTATGTTTTGGGCCTTCCCTTTCTCACTTAATGGTGTAACCAAAGAATGGATATTTTATCTACCTACCATAATTAGGGGGTGGAATAACTTGAAATACCACTTTCAAGATAATTTCTTCCCTACCTACCAAATTACATCAATTAGAAAATAAATTTGTGGCATTAGGAAATCACAATGAGATACCCTTCATGAATATTGGGAGAGATTGAAAAGAATTTGTTTGAGTTACCCCCACCACCAAATCAGTGAACAATTTATAATTCAATAATTCTATGAGGGACTTGTCTCCATGTATCATGGCATGATAGATGCTACAGATGATGGTTCCCTAGTGGATAAAACTCTGACAGTGGCTCATGACTTAATATCCAACATGACCCAAAATGCACAAATATTTGGTACATGAGAAATTTCACCAACCTGAGGAGTTCATGAGGTAAATAATTCGTACCTATAAAAAGGTAGATAATAAAATTACGAGATTAATACCCTTATAAGACAATTAATTAAAACTCAAGGTAATTCACACTCTCCTAACATTAAATTTCATTTTTGTATTTCTTTTGATAACAATATTTTTTTGACTAGTGCTCCCAGCATTAAAATTATTCTTAGTATTGTGCATTAGTATTTACTATGCATCTATTTCAATAAGCACCACCATTTAATAAAGAACCATTCAGGAAAAATCCAAATCCTGGGTGGCAAGCACAACCACATTACCGAAAAGGAGGCAACTGAAGCTACCCAAAATATAATTGGTATCAACATGGACACGGTATGAAACATTCCTATCCTTCACCATCTCAAATAAATCCCCCTCCAAAATCTAAAACATGCCTGAGGGACATAGTGAAGAAAATGGAATCCCAGAGCCTCTGGTTCCAACAAACCACACAATCAGCTATTCAATACCTATGAACTCAAGTGTAAAAATTGAAAAACACCATTAGTGATATAAAGTTGCATGGTTTTGGATAAATACCATCCAAACCTATTGTTAATACAAATGATAAAGGTAATGTTTATACAACATCACCTTTTAGTGGTAAATAAGTTTCTCACACTTGAAAAATCTCTTTCTCTATCTATAAAATATTTGAATAAAGAAAAAAGAAACAAAAAGTGTAAAAAAGTTATTATTGTGGATTCCCCATAAAAATATATTCCTCTTCCTTTCTCCAAACTATTCTCTAAAACTATGAAAAATTTTAATAATGAGATTGATAAAGAAATACCGGATACATTTAAAAAGGTTCAAGTTAACATTACTTTATTAGATATTGTTAAAAAATACCTCACTATGAAAAATTTCTTAAAGATATTTGCAACTATAGATGGAGACTGAAGGGGAATAAGATATAAAACCTTGGAAGGAATGTCTTGGATTTGATCCAAATATAAATTCTAACCAAATGAAAATATTTGGGCACTTTCATGATACCTTTCACCCTAGGGGAGACTGTATTTTCTCATGAAATTCTAGATTTAAGTTCTTTAATTAATGTAATTACTTACTCTATGTACACTTCTCTACAATTTGGATAGCTTCAACCAATGATCATCATCACGAAACTTTCCAACCGAAGCACAACACATCCATCAAGAGTGATTGAGGATGTAATCATTAGAGTGAATAATATCATATTCCCTATAGAATTCTACATTCTTGATATGGAAGATACCCAAACCCAAAGAAATTATCTCATAATACTTTGGAAAACATTCCTTAAAACATCAAAGATGATCTTTAACTTTCACACTGGTAGGATGCCCATGGAATTAATTTGTGAAAATTTAAGTTTTAATATCCTTGATGATATGAAATACCCCATTGAAGAAAACTTCACACTTCTAGTATATTCGATGGAAGTTCTCTCTAATGACATACACACACAAAATTATCTCCTTGAACTATAATATTATTCATTTTCATCTTCTTCACACTTTTATTATTTGAGTTTTGATTCATTTTTTGAGTGTTGTGTGTATTCCAAAAAGTGTAATTTTTTAGCTTTAATTGATTATTTCATTAATTCTGAGGTACCCATGACCATTGATGATTATAAAAATATCATTTCCATTTATTATATTTATTATAGAATAAACATGACTAGATAGATAAGTTCATGGATCTCACTCCCCCTAAAGCCTCTCCCTTAATAAAAAACCCACTAGTTTTGGAATTAAAATCACTTCATTCTAATTTAAAATATTCTTATCTTGTGGGTATTGATCAATTTATCTTCATTAATTCCAAAAACATCTCTCCAAATATGAAATCAAAATTAATAGACCTTTTTAGAGAGTGTAAAAAGGTGATAGGATGTACATTGGATGATAATGTTGGGATTTACCTATAAAATTGTATGCAGTATATACTTTTAGAGGATAAGGCTAAACTCATAAGGCAATCTCAATGTCTGTTTAATCCTACCCTCATTGAAGTTATAAAATTGTAAGTTAGTAAAATTCTTGAAATTGGGATCATCTATCCCATATCAGATAGTAAGTGGGTTAGTCCAATAAAGATTATGGATAAAAAATTGGAATATCAGTTGTGTCAAATGAAAAGAATGAATTGGTTCCAATACATATGCAAAATAGTTGGCGAGTATAAACTAACTACCATCGATAGAATCAAGACATTATAAAGAACCTATTTTCTCAACCTTTCATTAACAAATTGTTAGAAATATTGGCTGGTAAGTCTCATTTTTATTTCCATGATGTCTATTCCGGTTATTAACAAATCCATATAGTACATAAAGATCAATAAAAGACAACATATACCTATCCATTTTGGACATTTTCATATATGAGGATACATTTGGTGTCTGTAATTCTTCTGGTAGTTTTCAAAGATGTATGTTGAGTATTTAATTTAGTACACTGAGAATTGTATGGAAGTTTTTATGGATAATTTCATGACTTATGGATCTTCCTTTGATAACTATTTAGCACACCTAGGTTTTTTCCTCCATTATTGTATTGAAATATATATCATATTAAATTTTGAGAAATTCTGGTTGAGCGGGAAATAATTATTGGGAATGTTATCTCAAATTAGGGAATTCAAGTGGAAAAATAAAAAATTGAATTAATTTCATCCCTTTTATATCCAAAATGTGTTCATTTGGTGTGATATTTATTGGTACATGTTGGTTTTTACAACCAATTAATTAATGAAATTAGTAATATTTCACTTCCCTTGTCCCACCTATTACAAAAATATTATGAGTTTTTTTGATAAAAATTATGAGGATGTCATAATTTCCCTAAAATGGAGTCTTAGGTCACCTCCCATGATCCAAAAACCATGGTGAGATCTCCCCTTATAAATTTTGTGTTATTCCTATAACTTTACAATTGGGGATGTTTTATCACAAAGGGTTTAGTTATTTATGCCTCACATACCCTTGACCCTACCCAGAAAAACACACAACCACCGAAAAATAACTTCTTTCAATTGTGTTTTCCCTATATAAATTTCATTCGTATCTTTTTGGTTCAATAATCATTGTGTACTCTGATCATGCTACCATTCGATTTATCCTTAAGATAGATGTATCTAAGTCCCACTTCATTCAGTGTATTCTCTTATTATAGGATTTTGACCTTGATATTTGAAATAAAATAGGAGTGGAAAATGTGTCAGCTAACCATGTTAGCAGGATTTATCATTTATTGGACCACCATGTTGACTCTTCCCTCCACACTAAAGAATTATTTCTTCATGAGAACCTTTTTGATATTTTTCAGCTTACCCCTTGGTGTGCAGACATTATAAATTTTCTAGTAGAATCTTAGCTCCCCACTGATTTTAGCACTTCATAGTCCCATATAATTAAGCATGATTCATGATGGTACATTTGAGAAGAATCATATTTGTAGAGAATTTTTAATGACCAAGTTATTTGTCGGTGTGTCACGGATCACGAGTTCACCTCTGTTTTGAGATTATGTCACACTTTGGCATGTGGGGTCCACTTTTTCTATCAACATACAACTTGAAATCTCATAAAATCAGGAATTTATTGTCCAACATTTTATAGGGATTACTATAAGTTTTTGAAGTCATGAACATGATGTAAATTGATAGGGAATATCTCCAATAGGAAGGAAATGACCTAAAAATCCATGTTATTCTATAAAATATTTGATTCATGGGTCATTGAATTCATGGGGAATTTTCTAAATTTATTTTCCTTTGTGTACTTCTTATTAGATGTTAAATACATATCTAAATGGGTGGGAGAAAAGGCTACCAAGACCGATCAATCTCGAGTAGTTGTTAATTTTGTGAGGTCCCACATTTTTAGTAGTTTTAGTTTGCCTATATTGATAATTGGTGATAAGGGTTCACACTTTTTGAATTGGAACATGAAAAACCTACTCCTTAATTATGGGGTTGTTCATAAAGTCTCCATTTAATATCACCCCCAAACAATTAGACAACCAGAAATCTCAAATCGGTATGTTAATAAAATTTTGATAAAAATAGTATACAAAAATAGGAAAGATTTGATATTTCTATTGTATGTGCACTTTGGGAATACTGTATAGATTTTAAAACACATATTATAATTCCAATATACATGATTGTGTTTATAATGTCTTGTTACCTCCCAATAGAGGTAGAGAACCATACATATTTGGTTGTTAAATATTATAATATGAATCTCTCAGATGCAAGTGAGAAAAGGAAGTTATAGATTGAGGAGTTGAAAGAAAATTGACATGATGCATATGAGAACTCCTAAATATATAAAGATAAGACAAATGATATCCATTAAAATATGATTCATCAGTGTAAGTTTCATATTTGTGAGAATATTCTCATGTACAATTCTAGGCTAATGATCTACCCAGGTAATCTTCATTCCTGGTGGCTCGGTCCTTACACTGGTACTATTGTTTACCATTTTGGTGTAATACAAGTTTTTCATGAATAGAGTAGCTGAATAATTACCATCAATGGGAAAATATTAAAACAATTTTACAAGGATTTTACAAATCATCTGACAGAGGAAATACACATTCAATAAGAATCATACTAGTGATGCCCACCATGTTTTATCCTTACATAAAACATTATATTTTATTACAGTGAGGAAACTACACACTCTAGGTGCGGGGGTGGATAATTTCTTGGGGTTTTTAGGATGTTAATTTTATTTGTTCTTTATTATTTTCTTCAGTTTCATCAAATTATTTTTACTTTTCCTTCTATTTGATCTTAAAAATAATATCCAAAAATCATTTTTTATTCTTGAGTAAATTGTGTGGAAAATTTCATTGTTTTTGGAACAATGTTTTTCAAATAAATGTTTTTATGTAATATTTTTATATAATTTTTATTTTCAAACCATTATTAGGTGTTTAATGGATTTTTGAAACCCATTTCTCATTATCAGTGACCAATATTCTAAATCCATTACGCAAGAGACATTCTATGACATTTATTGCATAATCTTACTTTTAATCACTTGCTTCAGAGTATCTGGTATTTTAGATAAACTATAAATTTCCTAGATTCTATTTGAAGCCATAATATTATAGTATATTACATTCATGATAGAGTCTATAATTCATTGAAAATACACTTGTACAATTATCCTCTATTTTTAAAACCTTGACATTTTACCCTTCTTAAGACTTGGAGGCCATGAAATGCCTATTAGGTAGCCACATTATGCACTAATTTATCCCTACTTATACATCTCTTGTGTACATTCTTGTTTTCTTTTCTTCATCTATGGGGGATAGGGTGATCTATGGGGATTCTATAAAATGATTAATTATAATGGGATAATGAAATGATTCCTACATTTGTTTTGGTATGTGGGTCCACAAACAATATTATATCCTTGTGTTATACATGTTTCACTCTTTATCTTAACAAATTTTTAAATAAAAAACAATTGTTCTGTATATAGAAAAAAATAGAAGAAAATAAAAAAAATGGATAAGAGAGGATGTTTACCCATTATTATTCACTACTTGGTTATGACACACACAAAAGGAACAAATGAGAGAGTGAGTTGTAAATGATACAATCAGTGAGGGGATGAGTGATTAAAATAATTAAAAAATATTTCTAAATGTTTACATTCTCTGTAATTGAGAGATTAAAAAATATTCCTCTGCCTTATATTTTTAAACATAAAATCCTACAAACCCTTAAACTTCAAAACAACTTGTGGGAATTCGTCTTAAGTAACACACTATTTTCTATCAGTAGAGAACTTAAAATCATGGAAATAATATGATAATATCATATGAACTCTAAGAAATGAGAATAAATCCATTTTCATATGTTTCTAAAGTGAAAAAGAAAATTTTTGAGGTGTGGTAGGTTGTGACATGTTTAATGGGTGAACAAATGAAATTGAACAAATTTGAATGTCAGAGAAGAAGAATGATTGGAAAATTGATTTCATAAATGAGACCTGATGGATTTAATTTTAATATAATTTTTTATAACATTTTATTTAGGAATGTGACTTGATTAGGATATGTGACTTTTCTTAGGAGTCCAAATGTTTAGGTGTGGGGTATGATCACACAATTATTCATTATTTTATTTCACCCTTACACCACTGAATTAAACTAGTTTGGTCTTGAAAATTAAAAATATAACAAAAAATTTAAATTCATTTTTTAATCAATAATTTAATTTTTATCACTATTAAAAATTGAAATTTCTCTTGTTATTATGTTTTCATTATAGGTGTAGGTGATTTTGAGGGCCCAATATGAAGTTAAAGAAAAATGGACCAAACTGTAAAAGATTCCAAGCATACTAGTAGATTCAACCACTCATTTCTGCTAACATGTGAATCCAATTGGGCTTAAATTTTGAGGGATGGTCCATAATTCAAAAATATAAAACTCTTCACAACACACCAAATCCCAATTCATCAATTAATGGGGCTGACCTAACCATTATTTCTTGGACCAATAATATCCAAGAAGTCAAAATCTTGGTTATATATTATTGTGATATATCCCATATTATAAATTATCTGGAACCAATATTTGACATGAGGATAGAGAGGAAGTCATACAACAATATTTTTCTTTTTTAAAATTCATTACAAGGCATTTTACCAGCCCAAAACCATGGTCTAATTGATATCTCTAAATCTATGTACCCAAAACCACATCCCATTTTGGCTATAAAAAGGAACCTTGGCCAACTAATTTGGGAGTTCGAAAAAGAAGACAATATCTAACATTTTATAGAACCAAATTAGTTATCTCCTCATTCCTTGAAGTCATATAGGCTATTGGGAAGTGCTACTTCAACATCTATGGATTCCTCCCTTTCTATGGAGTCACTATTGAAAAAAGAGCCTATACAGCAGGTTGGAACCATTGGTATTGGTCCCCCAACCATTGGTATAGCCTATACCAATAGTTTGGAGGGATGTTGGTTTATTTTTCTTTAGTATATACCTATACTAATAGTCTTCCCAAAACCATTGGTATAGTTCTATACGATCGGGTTGGAAAACTGTTGGGATAAGTAATGTAAAGTAAAATATGCATGCGAGATTTGAACCCATGACCTACCTATTATAAATTCAAGAAGTAACCACTATGACATATTTATAATTATGAATATAATTATATATATATATATATAAATAATTTACATATTCTTTATTTTATGATATTTGACAAAAAGAATTCCTAAAAACTATGGGTACCTATACAAATGGATTGGAAAAATCACTGGTATAGGGTCTTTAATTGGATGTTATACCAAAAAATTGGTAAAACCATTGTTATATACATAACCTATACCAATGATTTTTCCAAACCATTGGTATAGGTTCATTTTATGGTACCTATAACAATGGTTTTGTGAAACCATTGGTATAGATCTTGTTTCTTGTAGTGAGTTCTAAACTCCATTTATTCACCCAGGGAGGAACATGATGTAAATACCATGCTTTATGTTTTTAATATATAATGATATTTTTAATTCATGGGTTTTATGTATTTTTTTTCATCCTATATTCTTATTTAATTGATTTATATACTGGTATGTCATGATCAAACTCATATGATCAAGTTTGCGAGTACCCACTAATGTGGTGTTTCACACACCGTTCAGAACTTCTTATTTCCTATTTATATTGTGGTGTTTTTGTGGTTAATATTGGTTAATTAACCTCTCATAAACACTTCCATGTACATGTACATTTATTTCGTGGTATCTATTTGAAATAACATACAATCCTAGAAAACATGTTGAGTTCATTATGTGTTTCTTTGGTGAGTTTTAGTTCTAAAGTTAGACAAAAATCACCCTATCATTGAAAGTAGTCAATGAATAATTTTGTGTTTTGAACCAAACCCTAGGAGTTATCCTAGTATAACCATAGAAACATTATTATTCTATATGTTACCAACCTTGGATAACAATACGTAGAAACTATCTCTTGAAGTAATGAATGATGAGAAGCATGATATTTCCTCGGGTTGATCACATTTAATTAATCTTATTAATTTACAAATTTTCTAATCACCTTCTTTTTTATACTAGATTTTTAAATAATCAAACCCCATTTTTTCTAAAATCCAATTCCCCTTTTCTTTTTATAATCACAACCTTATTTTTTTAATTAATTGTCTATGGATTTATTGAGAGATGACCTAGGGTTCCTATTATACTGCAAAAATTATAGTAAAACTAAACATCTAATTTGATGTTCTCAACAATGTGATCAAATTACCAATAATACTAGTCCCATTCATTAGTGATATTTTCACCCTATCCTAGGTCCCAGCTCTTCATCCATCTTTTGAGAAGATCCCCCCAACCTGCCTTGAGAATCATCTCATACAGTGGAGGGTGTCTACTCTTCCAAATTCACCATATCGATGTGGTTAAAATGGTTGTAGAGAGTTTTCACCATGAGAGACACATGATAAATTATTACATGCTTTCCAAAATCCCTGTTCCAATAGTATATTTTAGGGGATCTCTTGAAATAGAAGGTAGAATCAACTCTTCTTTCCTCAAAAATGAACATGTCATTATTCATCCTAAATCCATAGATCATATGTCTCTTGCACAACAATTACTATCTTTGAGATTATATTAGTAGTGGAATGAGGGAATCATGGTTTGAGACACTCTGAATTCTCTCCCTAGTCATTATATTCCCAATATTTTATTTTCTATGGGAATTAATAGCACTGGATACTTCAGAATCCATTTCAATCAAGATTTAAGAGTTTTTATGGGTATGGTTGATTAATATATACTCATGGATATCAATTTATGATGTTTGGGTTGGTAGAGCTCATTTCATGACATTTGGCTTCATGAATGTTTTTTCAGGAAGCTAATGTCGTAGATAAGTTGAGATTTGCGAGCAATAGGGATTAAAATCACAAATCACTCATGAAGGGTTTGAGATTTGAGAAAATTGATCACAAAACATTCTATTTGAAAAAGTATATTAGTCCATATAAGGATCCCCTATAGTATTTATAGTCTTACAAAAACTTGTGGTTCACGAGGGGCTGCATGAAGCAGGCACTACAAATGGGATATGCAAATAAGTTTTGGGAGCAAGAGTAAATTTCCAATTTTAAGTGATTCTACCTCAGAATCTTACCCTAATTTTCCCTATCTGATCCAATTTTGATGGGGTAATTTTTTGACATTGAAATACGCATTCTATATGAGAGTTTGAGGAACAAATTGATGGATAGAAGTGAATTCAAGCCAAAACTACCCAAAACTACCTCAAAGGGACTTCTTCGTGAATCTCACCACCTTTGCAGGTGTACGCTGTTGTAAAATATCCTAAACCCATGGAGGCTTCATGGTAACCTCCCCAAAATGTCAAAGGTGATTCATGAAGCATTTTAATATTTCACAGAGGCCTGATAGTAATATCTGTGTAGCATCATTCAAACTCTCGGAGCTCTCTCATTTACAAAGACATAAAGATTGAAGAAAGAGTCCAATCATCACAAAACTCATATTTATATACACACCCACGCATGTCCAAAATTTTGGGGTACACGAAACCTTTATAATTACTAATATCTCTCACATTTCATGAATCATCCAAGCATCATGAGTGAGAGATAAAATGGACCCCCAATGTTTCTATTCCTTGAGAAACCATCCACTTTTGTTTTTAAAAGCCTACAACTATAGTTGAGATACCATTCATGAAGGCCCATTCATTTCACTAAAGAAGAAATCTCTTTATGGATCTTGGGGATTCATGAGGTGTATATCCATCTTGAATCCAAACCTATGGAAATGAGGACTTTACCTAGAGGTAGATTCACCCTATTTTGGGGAGCCTACCCCTTTGGGAACCCCCTGATCTCTATGAGGACCATACGATTGGTGAGAAACCTATTTATGAGGATGAAATATTCATGAAATCCTTATTCTAGGACTCTCCATGGTGCCTCCCTCCTACTAAAATCCCTTCACAAAGGCCATGTTCTAAGGGCCCTTATATTAATCTGGGTCTAGTTCATCTACACCTTGATTCCCTATGTGAAAAATTTCACACACTCTCAGGTATGCCCACTTCACTCAAAGTGCGACCTAGGATTCCATAATTTATTTTTCTTCTATGAATAGGTACCATAACACCTATTTATTTTAATCACTATCACCCTAACATCAACCTCCAGATTAATCACTACTTCATTGCTGTTCCAACATCGTTTCTTACCCAAAGACACATGATTAGTGGTAATGTAATCCCTAACAGTGGAATTTTTCGCGGGAAACTATAAACCTATATTTGTTGAGGGTCCTTATATAAGATCTTGAACCCACCATGACATGGTCCCTCTTAAGGAGTGATATCACCAATGTCCAAGATATATTATGTATAACTGCCTTGTTCCACAACCTAGTTGTGTTATGTTAAACTGTGTGACAACATCCTCAACAAATGATGTAAAAATATAGTCATGCCCTATGTAAAAATCACAATATTACCCATGTAAAATCATCATGAGATGTCACACTATCCCAACATGGAGTACAAGGCACCTTCAAATGGTATCTTTCATGCATAATCCCCACGCCATCCCCCATCAATGCTCATTTTTCAACAAGAGTGTCCTAAACTTGTGGCATTAAACTGGACGGATTGGTCCTATCACATGGCAATAAACTATGAAATTAATCTATATGGGTTTTGATCCATGAAATTAAATAGAGTACGTAGGATGACCCCCTGAGGTTAAATCCTATCATTGATAAACTTTGGTGTGACATATTCCCTCCTAGGGAAGCACCTATAGAATCTGCCTCCCTTGGGAATTATGATCTATTGGAAAACCTGGGTTTAACATATTACATCCGAGGGAAATACCTCCCAGATCCACCTCAAATGGGCTTTCAAATCCATCAATAATCCTATATTTTAAATCTCCCCTCTTAGGGACACACCTAACAAATTCTCTTCCATAGATTATTCTGATCCATAAATTTTTGATCTTACACTCTAGGGAATTATTATTTATTGGTACGACCATGTTTGAAATATCCCCTATAAGGGACACACATCACAATCCACCTACATGGGGCATTTTGACCCATCCACTATATATTTTTATCCATGGGGAGCTCAGATCCATCAATAAACCTAGGTGTGAAATCTCTTCTCTTAGGGATTCACCTTCTGGATCTTCCTCTATGAGGTATTTTAATCCATCAATTATGGATCAGTCTTTATGGGGCATTTTGATCCATCAGTTTACCCAAGTGTGACATATCCCCTCCTAGGGACGCACCTCCTAAATCTGCTTCTAAGGGGTGTTTTGATCCATCAACTCTGGATCCACCCCATAGGGAATTCTGATTCATCAGTAAACCTAGGTGTGATATCTACCCTCCTTGGGACACACCTCCTAGATCCTGCTCCATGGGTTGTTCTAGTCCATAAACTCCAGATCCACCTTCATGGGGAATTTTTATCCATATATAAACCCAATTGTGACATCTTATCTCTCAGAGACACAACCTTGGATCTGCCTCCATAGGGCATTATAATCCACCAATAAACCTAGGCGTGACATATCCCCTATTAAGGACATACTTCTTAGATCTATCTCCATGGGGTGTTCTTATCATTCAACTCTAGGTCTGTTGGCGCCAAAAATGTGGCTCGAAAGGAAGGAACGAAAAAGCCAGCCGGCGCGCTGCCTCGCGAAGCACAGCCGCGAAGCCCCGCCGCGAAGCGCCCCAACCATGGCGACCCCGCGAAGCTCCGGAGGTGGTAATCCTCCACGAACCCATTTGACGTTCGCGAGCCGCCGCGAAGCTCTGGAGGTGGTAATCCTCCGCGAACCCGTTTGACGTTCGCGAGCCGCCGCGAAGCCCCGAAGGCGGCGCGCGAGCCCTACTTCGCGGCGCCCCTTCCCTATAAATACTCGACTCCCCCTGAGTCCCGGGGACGGACAATCCGACCTTTCGGCTTCTCCTCTCCCGAATCGCAAAGCACGCTTTTCCCCGCGAATCATGAGCTCCGTGAGGTATTTCTACTTCGCGAGACGACTCTGATTTGTTTCGTTTTGAGCCCCTCTTCCGAGAGGGATGCCCTTCGCGAAGCTCAAGGGCGTTCGCAAAGGAAGGGGATTCCCAAGGGAACCCGGGCAGCCGCGGAGCACTTGTGCTTCGTGAAACACCCAACCCATACGAGTAATCCCTATGCTAAGGCAGGATCGCTCCACTTCGCGAAGTACATTGCTTGGCAGGACCCTGCTTCGCGAACCACTCCTTCTTCGGGAGGCAGTGCTCCGCGAACACTGTTCCACTTCGTGAAGCACCTCCTACTCCCCACCTATTCCCCATGCAAAGGCCAAGGCACCCCACTTCGCAAAGCACACTCCTCTGCTTAGCGATTCCTCTTCCCGTGCGACCCTCCAGGTTTGCACGATGTGATTTCAAAGTCCCATGGACAACACCTCCCGTAGCGTTGCTTCGCCTAATGCTTCTTCGCATAGGCACTCTAAAGGCTATTTCTTCTTCTCATAGCCACGCTAACGTGGGCCCCTCGATGGTTCCTCCCACGACCCCCCTTTACCATGGCCTTACCGGCACCTTCCCTTCCCCAAGGACCAGAGGGAACCAGTTATGTAAGCCCTAGGGGTGTGGAGTGAACCCACCTCGTCCGAGCTGCAGGACGTTAAACTGCCAAGCACCACGTCCTCAACACATGATGTTAAACTATGACCCAACCTCGTCTCCCCATGAAGGGTCCCCCCGGATCGAACATTCATTACACCACTCGTCTCCACAGGAATGGAACTCTTCCGCACATGGAATGAGATCCTCCTTGTCGGAGTGGTGTATGTTCGTAGGGGAAGGGTCGCCTCAGAGCGTAAGCCCCTAACCTTTGGTACGGATGATTGCACCCGTGCATCTCGGTACTTCCCCACTACCAAGGTCAGTGGAGGACGTGATAGGGAACGAGGCACCTCCCATCGTCGGACCAAGGTCCATCTTCCCCGCGCTTTGCCGCGCCATGGGCCTCCATCCTGGAGTAAGTCCCAACACCATGGGCCGCCCAACGCGTAAGCCCCTCTTCGCTTCTCACGGACGCACCCTTCGCGACGTGATCGTCAGGTCCGTGCAACCTCTTGTTTCTCACACCGAGCATGACTCACGTGGGCTTAGAGTGAGCACCGACCCTGACAACCACATTTGAACTATGAGGTCTTTGATCCATGTCAAGGCATGGTACGTACGAAGCCTCCACGAGGTTCAAGCCACATTGCTCGGTCGCTCATTCACGTCGAGTTTCACCCCCATCCAGCACGACGTTAAACTGCAATTCTGGTCCAGTGGTAAGCCATTGCGACCCACCCCTTTTGAACTATGAGGTCTTTGATCCATGTCAAGGCATGGTACGTAGGAAGCCTCCACGAGGTTCAAGCCCACCAATAAGTGGACCAAGGTCTACTTTCACATCGGTTTACCGGCGAAACCCAAGTGAACTACGAGGACTTTGATCCATGTCAAGGCATGGTACGTAGGAAGCCTCCACGAGGTTCAAGACCACCCATCATTTCACGTCAGGTCTCACCCCCATCCAGCACGACGTTAAACTGCACTCCGGTCTAGTGGTAAGCCATTGCGACCCATCCATCCCAACGAACTATGGGGACTTTGATCCGTGTCAAGGCATGGTACGTAGGAAGCCTCCATGAGGTTCAAGCCCACCAATAGTGGACCAAGGTCTACTTTCATGTCGGTTCACCGACACACCCACCCGTCGTTTCTTCACGCTGGGTCCCATCTTCATCCGGCATGACGTTAAACTACCTTCCCTTTTGAACTACGGGGACTTTGATCCGTGTTAAGGCATGGTACGTAGGAAGCCTCCACGAGGTTCAAGCCCACCCATCACCCAATTCACGTCGTGTTCTACCATGTCCAGCATGACGTTAAACTACAATCTGGTCCGGTGGTAAGCCATTGTGACCCAACCATTTGAACTACGAGGACTTTGATCCATGTCAAGGCATGGTACGTAGGAATCCTCCCAGAGGTTCAAGCCCAACCCCCCTCGGACCAAGGTCCAACTTCACGTCGGTTTACCGGCACCATCCCGAACTACGCAGACTTTGATTCCCTGTCACGGGGATACGTAGGAAGCCTCGTCAAGGCTCAAGCCCAACTTCACTGTCGCCCCCCCCTGCGATGGTCCCATTTCATCCTCATCCGTCTCCGCTAGACGTTAAAATCGCGGCATACCCTGTGTTGAACACGGGAAGCTGAGGAAAACCTCAGATACGTGTCTATGACATGTAATTCCCCGCGCTCGATGTGGGATGCCTCGGGCTTCCATGCCCTCGAGAAGCCTTGTGGTCAAGGATAACAGACAGACATGCCAGGTACCCCAGCATCCAAACACGCTACTGATGCCTCAACGTGACTACTCCCCTGACCGAAGGTTGCTGCCCTGACTGGACCCTTTGGAATGTCCCGACAGAAGCAGTGTAATTAACCGGCGTCCATGGAAACATGGCACTGGGAAGAGTTTCACGAACTACGTATTAAATCTATGAGGGAGACCCGGACTAGGTGACGCGTTCTGAGGAGGAATCCACGGAAGGAAGAACCGACATCCCATCATCCCGTTTCGATCAAGGAGCAGACATACCTGAACAAGGAACGAATGCCGCCCGCCTTTGGAAAGCGGGAATGCGGGGCAACAAAGCCGCGCGTCCCCCCCTCACGGACGGATGCGCGCGCGCCCCGGCGAAAGCGTCGGAAACAGAAATGGTGAACCCGACGTGAAATTCTTCTCCTCAGCAGGGGGATTAGTAGCGTTCGAGACACTAGTAGATTGACGTGTCACCGGATCCAGATATCTGTTGCCTGGTCCCGCCGTGCAAATGGCGGGCCTGTCGTGAAACTCACCGGGAGTCGGGGTAGTAGAACGTGGGGCACTCCACTCTACAGCGTGTTGGCGTGGATCCTTCTCACAGACATGGAGGATGGAAGAACGCTGGGGAACTGGCTGTCAATCCTTTTCCTCTCAGTACTGATGAGTTGATCCCTTCGCTTGCCAGGAACCAGGTTGCTATTTCAGAGATGCGGTCACCATCCGCTCCTCGCCCGCGCAGGGGCAGGGGCAACACCACGACGGCCACTCCACATGGCGCCACCACCGCCACGACGGCTGCCACATCACGGAATACGGGACGTCCATGTCCCCTTTCCCCATTAGAGGTCATCCAACGAAGGGTGATCAACAGCCTCGTGCGCAGGTACGAGGAGGAAGGGGTCATCCCGACCAGGGATATGGCCCGCCTGGACCTGGAGGCCTCCAGGCCCTGCCATCAACGCCGCCCTAACCGGCCACGCAGGGAGCCCCTGCTCCCCACCCATACGTTCAACCGTTTCGGGATCCTATCTCCGGAACGCCTTGACGACTCTTAGCCTTACGCTGAAGAGGCAGGCGCTGTCCGGCTCAGTCCGCTTAGAGCCCCGACCCAGGGCCCCCAGGCGAGAGCTCCCGTCCGGCCACGTCAGCGTCGTCGTCCGGCCCCGCAGGAAGAGCAGGCAGACTACGTCCCTGCACCACCTGCACCGACCCGCCTGACCCGACGTCAGCGCCGGGCCCGGGCTGAGGATGCTCGCCTAGGCGCATCCACGTCGACAGCTACAGTGGCCCGATCCACCGCCGACGTACATTATGAATCCCCCGCGTACATTGACCAGGGGCACCCCTTCGCCCAACTAGGATCGAAACCCCAACCGCCCCATGGGCAGGCTGGGTTGACTCTCCGGGTTGCAGGCCCCAGTGATGATCGCCGCGTGCTAACCCGCGGTGATGCCACCCCGTACGGAGGTCCTCCCCGTACCACTACTCCACAGAGCGTGGGCCTTCCCCGCTCCGAGGTTCGTCATGGAGGCATGCCTCGTGCTGCCCCCATCCTGCAGGAAGACCTGCCCCGTGGCAGTGATGCTCAGCGCGAAAATATTTCCCGCGCCCGCTGTACAGGGTATGGAGTCCATCCTTCTGAAGGCACCGTCCATCCGGTCCTTCTTCGACGTGGGGGTCCCCCCTACGTCCTCTCTATGACTGGCGAAGGTCCTCCTCGCCCCGGCAACTCAAAGAGTGAAGGTCAGCCTCGCTCCACTCGCATCGACCATGGAGGCCTTCCCCATGCTCCTGCCAGTTCCAACAGAGGCCCCGCCCACGTGGGTACTGTTCATGGAGGTCCTCCCCATGTACCCTTTGACATTTGCCCTGGTGCCCCTCGCACCCCGGCTGTCTCGAGTGGGGGCCCTCTCCGCCACGGCGCCAGCGCTGCCCCAAGGCAGCCTGATAGGGGTCAACCCTGTCCCGAAGAGCCACCCAGGGGCAGAAGAGCGGGTCGTCGCCGCCACAAGAAGAATCCTGGGAAGGTCCAGGGGGAGATCAAACCTGCCCGCTTCTCCGATTCGGAAGCAGAATGCGATTCAGCGATGGAACCTTCTCCCAGCTCCTCCGTATCAAGGACTGGGGCAGGAACCAGACGCGTCAGCCTCATTCTCCCGGAATTTGAGGTCCACAGGATTCCCGTCTCTCTCCGCAGGTACATCCACGAGGAAGAGATTCTGAGAACTTCGCAGGTTTCGACCGCGCAGTCACCGCCATCGTCACCCGAAGCGCCCTCTACCTCTACTCGGGATCACGAGGAGCTGTTTTGGGGGTCAACGGTGGTAGAGCCACGACATGACCGAACACCGGTAACGGCGATTCCCGTACCCGAGGCAGTGGCTGTTAGCCCGTCCTATCGTGACATTATGGTCAGGTCACCTCGCTCTTCAGAGGAAGGCCCAGAATTCGGTGGCCAGTCTGCTCGCTCGCCGTATTCTCCACCGCCGAGTTTTCTATCCCAGAGGTCCGCCTCGGTACCGCTACCGGTCCCTCAGCCACCCCTGGTTGATGAGTGGGGAAATGTAGGGCCGAACCTCGAGGACGAACCCAGGAGCTTCTGGAGTATTCTTGCAGCGGACTACTTCCCAGAGAAGTTCTGGCCCACGGCGGCGCTGAATTTCCGCGTACCCGAGTCGCTTACCCCTGAAGAAGTGGGATGCTTTTGTCGAACCCTGTGGGCGACGCACTTCCGCCTCCGCTGTGAACAGGTAGTATACCCCAGGAGTCGAGAGCACTTCGAAGAGATTGGCAAACAGTGCCGCCTGATTGATGCAGCGGCGCTCCTTGTGGCCCAGCACCCCGAGTCGCCCGGTCACCAGAGTGCCCTCCAACGAAAATGCATTCAGAGTTTCAAGGCGCTCCCCAAGATCGTCAGGGAAGCCACCCCCCATGTGCAAGTCCGTGGCTGGGGACACTATGCTGCCCTTCTGTTCGATCCTATTCAATGACAACCCGATTCGTTATGCGACATCGAGGACATGCCCTCGAGAGGAATCGCGGTCCACATGGCCGACATTGTGGACAGGGAAGACGAACTGGAACTCCTTGATGGAGACTTCCCCCCAGAGGGTGCACCGCCACTACTCGACCCATCAGGGAGAGTCACCCGTCAGCAGAGGAACCTGCTAGGCCTGCCCGTACCCACCGAGTCGCTGGTACTCAGTCGAAACACCGGCAAAGGTAAAGAGCATGTCGGAACCGTCAAGCACTCCGACCCGTCCGCCTCTGTGCAGAAAACAGACGTGGATCCTGAGAAGGCCGCGTTACGCCAGCATCTTGCTAAGCAGAAGAGGCTGGTTGACGAACTATTGGCTGAGCGCGCCGCAGAGCGGCAACCCGACTATGGTAATCCCAGGCCGGGGCAGCAGGGGCAGGAACAATTTCCCCCCGGTGAGATGCCTTCGGGCAACCCTGATCATGCTACTGCCGCGGATAGGGCGGAAGCCGGAACATACGACAAGAGGGCGCGATACGTCTCGCCAAACCCCCCTGAGCGACGGGGCAATCTGAAGAATCCAACCCGGGTTCCCCCAGTCGCCCAGCAGGTCGTCCAGCCAGTTGACCCGCGAGCGGCCGAAGCCGTCTACCGTGTTGAAGAACCTGGCAATGCGCTTGTGGTTAGGGATCCCCGTCAAGACAGGGACCCCCACCCGGAGGACCTTATTACGGCACTCACAGCCCGCCTCGAGGCGTTGGAAACACGACAGGTGGCAGTCCCACCGGATGGCAAGCCTTATCCCGCGTGGGTGGATGATATGCCCGCGCCTCCGGGTTTTGGGAACCCCACCTTCTCGCCGTTTAATGGGACAGGGGACCCACCCCAGCACTTGGCTCATTTCTCTTCCAGGTGTGGCCCCATGCTGGGGACCCCGGTTCAGCAAGAAGCCGCTATGCTCCGATGTTTTGTACAGACATTGGAAGGTCCGACATTCGTCTGGTACAGCCAGCTCCCTATCGGATCAGTGACCGGTTGGGAGGATCTTCGCCGGCAGTTCTTATACCAGTTCAGATCCACCACGCGAAAGACCAGCATTGCGGACCTCTTCAAGTGCAAACAGAGGCCTGATGAGCGGGTTGCAGACTTCATCGCCCGGTGGAAAGGACTTACGTATTCCCTCGATATGCCACTGACTCAGGAGCAATTACTGACGATGTGTGTGGGGAACGTCAAGACAGAGGTGGTACCCTCCTTGATTACCCAGAACTACCCCGGAGGGTTCAGAGATTTCTCGGATAAGGCCCAGCGCCTCGAGGAGGCCCTGCAACAGGCTAGTCAGGCACGTTTTCTGCCCCCTATGATCCCAGCCAGGAGGGCCGCCAGGGCTGAACCCGTCGCAGTGGCTCAAATAGAAGCCCCGAGGCAGCTGGAATTGCTACCGGCGACACCACCCCCGCAACCCCGCAGAGGTCCTCCACCTCAAGCGCAGGCTCCTGCCCAGCAGCGACCGCCTCAGAACCGACAGGTTCCCCCGCGCAATGCGCCACCGCCACCTAGGCGAGACAACCAGGCGCCGCCTCCTCGGCAGGCCCCTCCGTTCCCTCGACAGGACCAGGCCCCCAGGGCTCCTTACCCGGAAAGAAAGTACCATACCTATTCGTTCAATGAAAATCAGGTCCCTGGCTACTTCCGAAGTGCTCTAGAGCAAGGGATTGTGCGTCTGCCTGAGTGCAGGAGGCCGGCAGAGGCGCATCTCACCGATCACCCCAACTACTGCCCTTATCATCGAATCCTGGGGCACACCATCAAGCGATGCTATGTGTTTAAAGACTGGCTTCAGGACCAGGTCAACAACAACATAGTCAAGTTGGGCCCAGCGCCAGCGCAAGTGGCAGGCGTCTTTTCGGGATCAGAAATTGGTAGCGACAGCGAAGGTGAGTGGCAGCAGGTCCCTAGCCGCGGGTCCCCGAAATACGACAACTGGATGGCTCGAAAAACCGTCGTCCGTGCCCAGGGTATCATCCGGGCACGCCTGAAGCAGTCAGAACCTTCAGAAGAAGTAGTCGGTGCCTCAGCATCGTCTTCACAGTCGACCTCTGCCCAAAAGGGCAAGCAGTGGCGACGCAAGAAGAAGCAACGTGCACCGCCAGTGCCGTCGTCATCCCGCACTCTCGGCGACTTTATGCCTCCCGAAATGGGCATTCCTCCCAGAATCCGCCCAGCGGTGGATGACTCTTCGAGCGACAGTCAAGGGTACGCTTCCGTTAACACCGTGGAGCTGGTAAAGCCCTATATGACCCCCGACGAGGGGGAACCCCAGGCAGACCTCCCCAACGTTTCCAGCCGACGTCAGCGTCGGCGGAATGACAATCGCGCCGGTCATCAAGGTACGTCAGCGGGCACTTGTGACCAAGCCGTGCACGCTACCGAGACCAGGCAGCAGGCTCAGCGCAGATCTCAGCACGCGCAGACCCATCCAGCACCCTCGGCTCTACCTCCACCGCCGTTCGTGCTGCTGGATCGGGGGGAGCCGCCTCGTTCGTATCACATCCAGTCTTGCCCGGCGACAGGCCAGCCTCTGCTGTCCGATCCTAGCCCGGCGACTACTCTTCAGGCTTCTACTGATAGGTAGCAAGATGTACCCAGTACTAGTTACTCTCCAGTTCAGCCAGCCGGACCCGCTGTGCATCCAAATGCCGAACGACCTCCTGTAAGCAGAGGTTCGCGTTTGGCACGAAAGTACGATGTTCTGAAGCATCTGGTCGGCATCCCGGTGAGGCTTTCTATCCTCGAGGCCCTTCGCCTGTCATCTGAAATGCGCGAGGCACTTGCCGAGGCCCTAATGAGCCCCCTCCAGTTCGAGACGGAAGTGGCAGCTGCAGAAGCCTTCCATACCGAGACGATTGAAAACGCCGAATGCCAGGCGGTTATCTCGTTCTCCGGTGAAGATGAAGACCCCCCTATACAGGGACACATTCGCCCACTGTATATCACTGGCCACTTCAACGGTGTGGAAGTCCGCCGATGCCTCGTTGATACGGGTTCTGGAATCAACTTAATTCCGAACCAGACGCTGCGAAAGCTGGGTCTGTCCGAAGGTGATTTGACTCCCTCTGACCTCAGGATCCAGGGGTACGACAGGACAGAGCAAACCCCGGTCGGCAAGATCCGCCTGAAGACCCAGTTCGGTGGCTTAATTGCCAGCACCGAGTTCATGGTTGTTTCTCAGGACACCGCCTACAATGCATTGATGGGTAGGCCATGGCTCCATATGCATGCAGCGGTCCCCTCGTCGTATCACCAGTGCCTTAAGTACTCTCTCAACGGTCGAGTAGGCGTGCTCCAAGGAGACGCGTCCCCTTTCGCTTCTTGTGAGGCCCGCTATATGGATGTGGGTTATTACAAAAGTAAGGACAAGCAAATCCTGGTCAGCGAGGATGAGCCCGCCCCGATCACAAGTGATCCCTGGGCGAGCATGGACGACGCCTACATCCTCCCGATCCACCGGTTGGAGGCCACGACCCCCGACATGGGACAATGTTTCGTTGTTTCGGGTACGCAAGGAAGACATGTTTCCGTGTCCAAGCGACGGCGGAGAATCACCTCGTACTCCTACATCAACCAGGCTCGGGTCATCCCAGAACCTCCTACCCCTGTACGGTACAGGGACGTCAAGCTCATGACAACGGCGGTGCGCCATATGTGTCTATTTCGCCGGGCTAGAATTAACCGACTCAGGCCGACACGTCACCACTGCTTTGATATCATCAAGCGTGGCCCCTTAGGCCGAAGGCCAGATGGGATCGGATCAAATGAATTCATTGCTATGGTCTCAACGACAAGTGAGTCTCCTGATGTGATGACCGCTGCTGCCCAAGGCGGCACCAGCTGCCCCTCGGGTTTCGAGAGCCCAGAGGTATCTTCCGCCGCGGGAAGTCCCCCCACGGCTGGGGAGGAAGACTTGGAGGATGCTCCCCTAGCCTTTGAAGAATGCGTCTCTACCACGGTTGATGAACTGGTATAGGTGAACCTTGGTAGCGAGGTAGATCCAAGACCCACATTGATCAGTGCGGCCATGTCCCTCGAGGAGTGGCAGCAGTATGTAGACTTCCTCAAACAACACCGCGATGTGTTTTCCTGGAGTTACGATGAGATGCCAGGGCTGGATCCCCAAGTGGTCGTCCACCGCCTGGGTCTCCCGGCAAAACACCGTGGGTTCAAGCAGCCTCCCAGGAAAATGCACCCTTCTCATGGTGCTATGGTTGAGGCCGAAGTTGACAAGCTTATCAAAGCCAACTTCATTAAGGAGGTCCAGTACCCCAAATGGCTCGCCAACATTGTGCCAGTCAGGAAGAAGAATGGGAAGATCAGAGTCTGCATCGACTTCCGCGATCTCAATCGCCACTACCCAAAGGATGACTAACCACTCCCAGTGACGGAGCTGTTGATTGACGCCACGGCCGGGTTCCAAGCCCTCTCTTTCATGGACGGGTATTCCGGGTATAACCAGATCCGGATGGCCCCCGAAGACGAGGAGTCCACTGCCTTCAGGGCTCCCCAGGGTACCTTTTGCTACCGGGTAATGCCATTCGGTTTGAAAAATACAGGTGCCACTTATCAGAGGGCCATGCATCGCATATTCAAACCGATCCTCGGGACATTGGTGGAATGCTACGTGGATGACCTTGTAGTCAAATCACGCCAGCACCAGGACCATCTCAAAGACCTTGAGAAAGTGTTCGGTTTCCTCCGTTCCCGTCACCTGAAGATGAACCCGCTGAAGTGTGCCTTCGGAGTCACCTCCGGGAAGTTTCTGGGCTTCGTTGTCAGATACCGAGGTATCGAGATCGACCCGGAGAAGATCCAGGCCATCAGCCAAATGCCTCCCCCGAGCAAAATTCGGGAGCTTCGAGGCCTGCAAGGCCACTTAGCCTATATACGCCGATTCATTGCGAATTTGGCCGGCAAGTGTAAGCCCTTTTCCCGGCTCATGAAGAAAGACACTGCCTACGAATGGGATGAGGAGTGTCAGGCCGCCTTCGAGGAAATCAAGCAGTATCTGCTCCAACCTCCGGTCTTGATGCCACCCGTCTCCGGAAAGCCGCTGGTCCTTTACGTGACCGCCCTGGAGAGATCCCTCGGTGCGCTGCTCGCCCAGAAGAATAACGAGGGCACTGAGAACAGTCTCTACTATCTCAGTCGCATGCTTCTCGATACGGAGGTCAGATACTCCCCTATCGAAAAGAGTTGCCTTGCGCTCGTTTTCGCTGTGCAGAAGTTGCGGCACTACCTGCAACACCACGAGGTACAATTGATCTCTCGGGTAGATCCGCTGAAGTACATCCTGAACCGCCCCATGCTGACTGGCCGACTAGCACGGTGGGCGGTGATTCTCCAGCAGTTTGATATCAGGTTTATACCTCAGAAGGCCATTAAGGTACAGGCATTGGGAGACTTTTTAGCTGCTCATCCAACCTCCGCGGATCAATCCCTGGACCTGGATTTTCCCGACGAGACGATCCTTTCAGTCGATCATGCTGCCCCATGTTGGCAAATGGATTTCGACGGCGCCTCCCGGAGCCCCACCGGTAGAAGGCTCAACGACCCCAAGCTCAACAGAGTGGGTCTGGGTATTGTTTTCATTACCCCGGCGCAAGCCGTCCTGCCGTACTCGTTCCTGTTGTCGGAAGGTTGTACGAACAACGAAGCAGAGTACCAAGCTCTCATCACCAGCCTCGAGTTGGCCCTTGAGATCCATGTACCCCATCTACATGTGAAGGGAGATTCTGAGCTGGTGATCATACAGGTTAATGGCGACTAAGCTGTCAGGAAGCCAGAGCTTGCACCGTTGCTGGAGTACACCCTCCTATTAATGGCCCAGTTCTCTCCTCGGCCAGAGGTTACCCATGTCCCGCGGTCGCAGAACGGCCAAGCGGACGCCCTGGCTGGATTAGCCGCATCGCTCGCAGAACCCGAGCAAGATGATTTTGTCATACACGTGGCCCACCGGAGATTCATTGCTCCCGTCACCCAAGAGGACCGTGATAGCCTGCGGGTAAGTCATCTCACCGCCGGACCCTCCATATCGGGAGTCCCGGGTTCTTCAGACGCAGTGGTTGAAACCACCCCCGACTGGAGAGCACCTTTTGTCGAGTACTTCCAAAATGGTCAGCTCCCGGACGACCGGGCCGAACGCGAGTGAATCCGACGCCGCGCGCTGCAATTTACCCTCCAGAGCGGCCACAGTCTTGAGCAGATCCTCTATAAGCGGAGTTTCGATGGTGTCCTCCTCCGTTGCATCCAAGGAGTAGAGATACCTCAAGTTATGCAAGAGGTTCACGCCGATTCCTGTGGCGCCCATCAAGCTGGGCCGAAGCTGTCCCAGCAAATCCGGAGGTTAGGGTACTTATGGCCCTCCATGATCCACGATTGTATTGGATACGCCAAGAGATGCCACGCGTGCCAAGTACACGCCAACTTCTTGCATCGGCCGCCAGAACCCCTCCACCCCACCAAGTACTCTTGGACATTTGCGGTATGGGGACTTGATGTAGTGGGACCGTATCCGCCGGCAACAGCCCGCCAGTGCAGGTTCATCCTGACCGCTACAGATTTCTTCTCCAAGTGGGCAGAAGCAGTTCTGCTCAAAGAGGTCAAGGCCCGTTCCATCGTTGACTTTGTGAGCTCCAACATTATCCACCGGTTTGGAGTCCCTCACGCTGTCCTCACCGATAACGGCACCAACTTCCGAGCAGCTGAATTGAAGAAATTGTACGCTAAGTACGACATCCGGTCGAACCATACCTCCCGCTACCATGCGCAGGCGAATGGGCAGATCGAGGCGTTCAACAAGACCCTCTCTAACATTCTGCAGAAGATGGTTGGTCAGAACAAGAAGAGTTGGCTGGAAAAGCTCCCCAACGCCCTCTGGGCTTACCGGACGACGACTCGCAACTCTACCCAGGTGACCCCATATTCCCTGGTGTATGGAGCTGAGGCCGTCCTACCCATTGAGATCCAGCTGCCGTCGCTACGCACTGCAGTTTATGATCACCAGACATCAGATGAGGTAGCCGAGATCCGTCTAGCTGAATTAGAGGCACTGGATGAGAACCGGCTTCGTGCCCTGCACAATCTGGAAAGGCATCAGGACAAGATATCGAGAGCCTTTGACAAGAAGGTTCATCTCCGCTCTTTTCTGCAGGGTGACCTGGTTTTGGCCCTTCGAGCGCCAATGATTCCCGGTAGGAAACCACCCAAGTTAGAACCCAAATGGGAAGGGCCTTATATCATCCATAAGGTTTACCCCAACGGAGCAAACTCCTTGGTGACCACAGATGGAGAGCGTGTAACTCCTCCCACCAATGCCAAATTCCTCAAGCGATACTTTGCCTAGGGCAAAAAAGTGGTCCTGCACGACCCTAAACTGCGAGAGGGTCCTGCACGACCCTAAACTGCGACTTGGTCCCGCATGACCATAAACTGCCTCTCCGTCCTCACTGCAAGATGTTAAACTGCAAGCCAGTCAGGTCTTCCTGACCGAGGCTCAGCCTCAGGCCCCTCGGCCTCTTTGGGCCCCTGGCCCCGTCTTCACCGCGGTCTGGCCCCAGGCCCCCTCGTTTCTCTCCGACTTACCCTCTCACGAGATCGTGCGGTACGGTGTAGGACTACGTCCTCACGTTGGGATCATGTACCATACTGTACACATCCCCGAATGAGATGCCCCTCGTCCCGCATGACGTTAAACTGCATTTCAAGAACTACGTACGGCTTGATTCCCATCTTCATGGGATACGCAGGAACGCTCGGACGCCTCGTCTTGAGCCCAGCCCCGAGCTTTTCTCTTCCGCTATTCCCCCTAGGGATAGTCTCCTTGGAGGATCTTTGTGTAGCAGGGAGTAGGATTTCTTGGCCCCGCTCATGCAACCCCACTCGCGTGAAGATTGTAAAGGTCACACCATGCACCCACTCCCGTTCTTCTACCCTCCCACGTCCTCACCGCATGACGCTAAACTGCATGGCCTTCAAGAACTACGTATGGCTTGATTCTCATCCTTATGAGATACGTAGGAACGCCCGGACATTTCGTCCGTTGGCCCAGCCCAAAAGCCAAAATCTTCCCCTCGGGTCAAGACATGGCAGGGTGCACACTTTTGCCCCGACCCACGTCGAGCAAGCCTCGACCCGGCTGCACATTCCCCCTGGAGGTGTTTTCCCCTTTCTTGGATGAGCGCAACTGAGCTTCACCCACTCCTTGACTGGGATTCTGTCCCAAGGTGACAAACTTCCCCTAGGTGGTGCTAGCGATTCGGGCCATGGCCCAGGATTCTTCATAAGGGTGTACGGTGTGATGTAGGAATGCGTCCTCATTCACGTCGGGATCATGTACCATGCCGTACGCCCTCCCTTTACGAGGCTCAGCCTCGGGACCCTTGGCCTTTTCGGGTCCCCGACCCTTGTCCTCATGTAAGACGTTAAACTACAAACCAGTCGGGCCTTTCTGACTGATAACTTCCCCTTTTCTCCGGGCCACAGCCCAGGATTCCTCACCCGGAGTGTATGGTGTGATGTAGGAGTGCGTCCTCATTCACGCCAGGATCATGTACCGTGTCGTACAACTCCCCTTACGAGGCCTAGCCTCAGGCCCTTTGGCCTCCTCGGGTCCCCGACCCCCGTCCTCATGTAAGACGTTAAACTACAAACCAGTCAGGCCTTCCTGACCGAGGCTTAGCCCTAGGCCCCTCGGCCTTTCCGGGCCGCGGCCCAGGACCTATCTTTTAGGATTGTATGGTGTGACGTAGGACTACGTCCTCATTCATGACGGCTTCTTTACCATGCCATACACCTCCCTTGTTCAGGGGTATATTACCCCCTCCTCTTCCAGTATGACGTTAAACTGCATTTCAAGAACTACGTGTGGCTTGATTCCCATCCTAATGGGATACGTAGGACCACCTGGATGTCCAAGATCCGGGTCCAGCCCCATATCTCGGGAATCCCCATCCCATCTTGGCCCCTTGGCCTATCCTTCCTCCATGAGGGGACCATATGGTGTGGTGTGAGATCACGTCCTCATTCACGACGATCTCGTAATGACTACGCCATGCTTCCCCCCCCCCTAATGAGCTGTTTCGTCGATCCTTTTTCTTCGGCGGTTCACCAATGTGCTTAAGAGTACTCTGGTTTATTACCTGGAATGCCAAGCTTTACTCGGACACGTCCGCACCCGCTTTCCAGGCTTTGCGTATCCCTGCATCAGGGCTTTCATCATCTTTCACACCCGGAGGGACCCCCAAGAACGGCCTGGATACAATGCCCAAGGGCTCTCCTACCAATACGGGCCAACACCCCCCAGGGTTTCAGACAACAAATCGATAAAATCCCGCGTTGCGAATATGGTCAGCGGTCGATGCTCGTTTGTTGTTCCCACCTCAGGCTAACGCGATACAGACGCTGTATTTCCATCATGGATAACAGTTTTCCTCTATCGTCACGCCAACCCATTAAGCCCAAATGTCGGGTACACAATTCACACCCTTCATCACTTCATCATGTCCAAGTAGAGTCTCGGGACTCTTGGTACTTTTCCCCCGTGCACGTCTGCGCGTTCGAGGAACAAGCTACATCAAAGGTGTCCTTCGAAACTCTCTGCTGACTCCCCTTTGATGGACGCCCCAAGTATTGCAATGAGGATACCCCCCTTGTTTCCCACACCGATTTTATCTCACGTGGGCTTAGGGATTGGGTTAACATCTGTACTTACTCGGGAGTTGTCACCATCCACGGTCCGAGCTCTAAGACCATAAACTAAGACTCTCATCTGGAACAACGTTCGAGACCCCTTGTCTTCGGACCCAGCCTGAGTTCAGAAAATTTACCTCTCTAATCCTGCCTTCAGGACCCTGATCACAGTGCTGCGTGGCGCAGTGTAGGACTACGTCCTCATTCACGTCGGGTTTGCAACAACTGCACCACGCACGCCCCAATTCTGAGGTTCAGTCCTCCTGTTCCCTGTCCTGCATGACGTTAAAAGGCACCTTTCAAAACTACGTGTGGCTTGATTCCCATCCTAATGGGATACGTAGGACCACCTGGATGTCCAAAGTTCGGGTCCAGCCCCATTTCCCGGTCACCCTCAAAGTTGAGTCCCTTGACTCCTTTCAGTGGTTCGGGTCCATCCCCATTTCCCGGTCACCCTCAAAGTTGAGTCCCTTGACTCCTTGCAGTGGTTCACCCATGTATTAAGAGCACTCTAGTCTAGGACAAAGAGTGTCTGATTCAACTTGATCAAGTTCCTTCCACTTTTCAATCTTCGTGTTCCCCTCTATTCGGACTTCCATCATCTTTCACACCCGGAGGGACTCCCAAGAACGGCCTGGATACTACGCCCAAGGGCTCTCCTACTGATACGGGCCAACGCCCTCCAGGGTTTCGGACAACAAATCGATAAAATTCCGCGTTGCGAATATGGTCAGCGGTCGATGCTCGTTTTGTTAGTCCTCATTTCAGGCTAACGCGACAGGATGTTGTGTTGCGAACATGGTCAGCAGTAATCCTCTGTCGTCACGCCAGCTCCTTCAGTCCTTGAATATTGGTTGCATGATTCACACATTTCCACCCCATCATGTCCAGGTGGAATCTCGACACTTTTGGCACTATCCCTCAGTGCACCTTTGCATGTTAGGGGGAAAAAGCTGCAATCTGGCGCCCTTTGGGGCTCCCATGGTCCGAGCTCTAAGACGATAAACTAAGATCCATTCGGGACTGCGTTCAACTTGATTCCCATCCTCATGGGACACGTAGGACCGCCCAGACGCCCTGTCTCTGGGTACAACCCATTCAGGAAGCCAGTCTCTCTACCTGTTTCACCTCTGTGTAGGCCCCTCGGCCTAAGGTCTCCCTCTCCGGATGGCGTACAATCTGATGTGGGATCATGTCTCCGTCAATTGTGTTTTATAACACTGCTCACATTTCCCGCCTAGCATCGTCTCTGCTACGTCCGCGCTGCATGACGATAAAATGCATGCTTGGTCCTATCATACGACCCTAAACTGTGACATTATCGTCCTGGCCGCACGACGAAAAACGGCACCGCATTGTGGTGACCTCGCTGTAGAAGACATCACGTTGGGTATTGGTCACATGCCATGCCATTTGTCAACGCCCATCACGGCTTGATTCTTGTGGCGACATCACGACTTACTGTTCTAGGCCTGTCGCTTCACAAAAAAAAACCATTCACCTTAAAGAACAAACAAGATACATCACATTCCGCTTCTTTAGTGCAAGGGCTATGCCCACACTTCCCTTTTCCCCTGGCACTGGTACCTTACCGTTCCACCTTCTAGAACTACGTATGGCTTGATTCTCATCCTTATGAGATACGTAGGAGCGCCCGGGTACTTCCCCGCGGGCCCAACCTAACCCTTGTGTTCGGTCCCTCGACTCGAGCATTTCCCTAGAGAACACATGGTAAGCAGGACTATGTCCTCATTCACGTCAGGTTTTGATGTCATGCGTCCCCTGATCCCCTTTTCCCATCCATGGTCCGAATTCTATGACCCTAAACTAAGATCACCCCAAGGGAAAGGAATCTGCTCCCTCTCTCTAATACGTTTCGTTGCCGTATTCAGATGTGTTTTGACAAAAAGCCCGAAGCATGGGATTTTCACAGGGACATTCCCCTCATCCCATGACCAAGCTTCGTGAGCTCGCTATTTGGATCATCATCCTCTTCCACATCCAAAAGGACCCTCGGACGACGTGGATACTAAGCTTAAGGGCTCTCCATGAATGCTGGACCTAAGGGCCCTTCAATCGTTTCGGGCCAACGTCCCTACGGATATTTGACAACATTTACGACATGGTCCCGTGTTTCGAACATGGTCAACGGTTGACCCTCATTTGTTTGTCCCCATTTTAGGCTAACGCGATAGGATGTTGTGTTGTGAATATGGTCAGCAGTAATCCTCTATCGCCACGCCGCCATCATCATGATCCGAATCTCGAGCGTCATGATTCACACATTTCCACTCCCTCATGTTCAAGTGGAGCTCCATCATACTCGGCTCTTTCTCTTCGCGCATCTAGGTACGCTGAATGATCGTGTTAGTGTCATCGGGCCGGTAGTCACCGAGCATCCCTTTGCCCTAACCTTCCCCTCTCTGCGTCGGGAAATTCCCACCACTACTGCTTGTTTCCCACACCGATCACGACTCACGTGGGCTTAGTAGTTTTGGCTGGATGTGTACCAACACGGTCAGGCTGCTCCTCGTCCAGTATGACGTTAAACTGCGCTTCCAGAACTACGTGCAGCTTGATTCCCATCATCACGTGGGATACGTAGAGACACCCAGGCATTTCACCAAGGGTTCAGCCCCTGGAATCACGAAATCTTGTTCCTCCCCATTTCCAGCCCTCGCCAGAGGCCCTGTCTGGAAGAAAGAATGATCCGTGATCAGGCCAATGCGCCCAATTTGGCGTACTCCCTCCACGGTGGTGCAAATACCAAGGTGTTGGATTCTGTTTGAACAAACCACCACTCCATGTTCCACGCTTTGCGTGTCCCTTATTCAGACCCTCGTCCTCTTTCATGTCTGAAGGAACCCCCTAACGGCCTGGTCTTATGCCGCATCGGCTCACCTACCGTCCTGGGCCAACGTTCCAGAAGACTGGTCATGTCTGGAAGGACCCCCTAACAGTATGGATGTCTGACCTATGGTCCACCAACTGTCCTGGGCCAACGTCCTGGAAGATTGATCGACAACAAATTAATAAAATCCCGCATTGCGAATATAGTCAGCGGTCGATGCTCATTTGTTGTCCCCATTTCAGGCTAGCGCAGTAAGGATACCATTTGTCCGCCACGGTTAGAGGTTGTCCTTTATTGTCACGCCATCCCCACAGTGTTCCGAATTTGGGCATCGTGATTCACACTTCCCATTTTCACCTGTTTGAACCGATTTCAGCGCCCCCGGTGCTGCCCCATTCGTGCATAAGAGCACGTTGGAGAAACGGTAATTCGGCTATCCTGGAAGTTCCTCCTCCGATCAAGCCTTCCCCATCTTTCGGGAATCTGGACTGGTTTGAGGGAATTGTCGCCAAACGTCCCGCATACATTGTAGGGATGTAACAAGGCAATTCAACAGTGGAAATCGTGCGTGCTACGGAGCTCAAAACAAAGGAGAAATAAAGAGTTGAAGCACAAAAGTGTTAATAAAAGTTTCTTTCGGGTTCGCTACAATACTCGGGGGTTGACTTCCCCCATGGACGGGTTGACTCTGTCAAAAGAGCGTTGCAGCTCCGCCACCCGTTGACGTGCGGCGTCCAAATCCTGTTGCCGCTGATTCAACTCTCGCTCCTCTTCAGCAGCAGTGGGGCGTAATTCGTCAACTCTGGCCCTGGCCCTTTCTACCTCGGCCCGGACGGCAGCCATCCTTCCAGAAGTTTGCCCCATGTGTTCCTCAGCCTCCGCTAGCTGGGCCTTCAATCGTGAGACCAGCTCGGACTGCGCATCGAGAGTGGCTGAAAGCTCGTTGGCCCGGATCTGCATCTGTTGAACCTCACCTTCAGCCTCCTGGAGCTTCCTAATGCTGGTCGCCTTCCTCCGCTGCCATCCCACGCTCAACCCACGATCATGCTCCCGGATCTTCTCAGCCATGAGGTCTCGGATGAGCGCGTGAGGGAGTTGGGCATCCACTCCCCCGGCACACAGTTCGCGCAACCGCGAGCGGAGCCTATCCATTTCGGCCAGCCATTGCGCTTGGGGAGTGTCCCTGATAAAGCGCGTGATCAGCTTCCACGACCGGCGGCAGACTATGCTGCTGTCTTCCTCATCAGAGGCTGTTTCGTCCCAATCCGCGCGGTCGGAAGGCTCGTACGCAGGATATGCCTGCAGGAATTCCTCAGCGGGATCTGCATCGGGTGTTGACTCTGGTACGACACCTGACACCGGCACAGGCACGACAGGACTGGGACCGACCGGTTGATCCTCTTCCTCAGAGTCCACCTCGATGACTTCAGGTATGGCCCTGCTGGTGGTCCCGCCAGTGATGGTGTGCGTCGCAGCTTGAGGAGGTGAAGGGACTATCGTCACCATCACCGGCATGCCCCTGGGAGGGACGCCGCCAGACATCCCGACCAGCCTCGCTGCCGCAGCCCACGCCAGTCGGAGAACTGTATGACAGAAAGAGACATAAACGTTAGTTGGCATGGCCCACATGTGGCAACGAGGAGACCGGTGGAGGAGACTTACGAAGATCGACTTCCGAGCGCTGCTCCTGGGCCGGTACTGATGGGACTCCGAGACGAGGCCCCCCGTATACTGTTGGAAGGTCTGGAGATTCCAAAGGAGCTGCCTCAGACCCCTTGGTCCCACCAGACGCAGAACTGGATGCAGCCATAGGCGCGGGTTCTGAAGGTCCCGCGTCATCACCCGTCAAGGAGCGAGAACGAGGCCTATGAACAAGTTCCTCCTACATGACTCAAACATTGGTGAGAAGTCCATAGGGGTTCAAGAACAGATCGTAAGAAGAGAAGTTCAGAATGCTACCTCGAGAGCCTCCGCGAAGTCGTCAGATTCTGAGCTTCGGTCTCTGACCTCGCCCTCCTCCAGCGGGCTCCCTCCTCCAGCCTCATCCTCCCGAGAAGAGTCCACTGATTCCTCCGGCAAGGGGAAGCGCTCCCTCAGATCGGCAGCCGATAACTGTGGAGGGACCGTCTGATTCAATAGTACCCTCACCCGATCTGTCATTGGGCGAGGAACACCACTGGAGTGGACGTAATCCTCCAGCTCGTTCAAGTATTGCTCCGCCTCCGCTGGAGACACCATGAATCCAGCCCGAACTGGGCCTATGCCCGACAGTTCCATCCCGAGGCGATTCAGGTGGGCCCACATCTCAGGTGAGCTGAGGAATTGCCGGTTGACATCCCAAATGTCCCAAGCTTCCGGAAAGACAGCATCTTCTGCCATGTCAATGTGACGCAGCCGCTTCCTCGGAGCCTGAGTGGGTATCCTACGGAACCCCCTCGGTGGCCGGCCCTATGGATGACCCTGCTCTCCCGGAACCACCGGATCCGCCGCTGCTGCCATACCCTCGGCCGGTGCGGGTCTCGCCGCCATGGGAGCCCCGCTGCCGCGAGCGGCCCTAGCTGCCCTCCGACCCCGACCTCGAGATAAAGGAGGCCCACCGTCACCAACCCGGATCGTTGGCTGCTTCAGCATCTCCCCGGGATAAGTGGCCTCCCAGCTGATGGCGTACTCCTTCACTAAGCCGAAGGCGGCGGTGGACGGAGGCAATGCGATCTGCATCTTTCCATCCTCACGTGTGAACATGAGCCACCGCTGCCTCATCACACACGGGTGCTCCTCGTGACGCACCTCCCAGTATACCTGCGGGGTCAGCCGCTGGAGGCACCGGAACTGCCTCGCAAAACGATGCGGGGTGTACGGTTCACAGATTGGCTCACGATCTATCCGAGCCACCAAAACTCCACCTCGGAAGGACAGGAGGTAAGCCCGATGTTCTTCCGTTCCCCGTCCATCATCAGTAAGACTCCTCATCGGCAGTGGGAAGGGATGAAAGTTGAACTCGTCCGCCCTCCACACCCAATTCAGCACCATCGGAACGGCCAGTTTGAATGGGAAGCTCCCAACTGCGTTCAGAATGGAGGGGCGAAAGTCTGATCCCGGCGGCGAAATGGGGTTTGGATACTCATAAATCCCCCTGATATGCACCGCGATCCACCCATACAGGAGGTAGAAGGGCCCGCATATTCTTGGCGGCTTCTTGCCCTCGCTAATACGCCGCAACATTCTGTATAGTTTGGCGAGCATCGGGATCCCCAGGTTGATCCGCTGCCCCATGGCCAACATCGATGCCATGATGAACGAGCTGGGCCGTACCCCCATGCTTGTATCTCTCACTGGTAGGATCCACCCACAGATGAGAGCCGCGATGAACGCCGTCAGCCTGACTATTGGCTGTTGTTCGGTGCTGACGCTGAAACCCCAAGTCTTCCATTGGCTGTCCTCCAAGACCCGCCAGTATGAGTGTCCCTTGCCCCGCTGGGCTGCCCTCGGACAAGTTCGAGGCCTTGGAGGGAACTCTCAATCTTCTGGGAAGTTCAGGAAGCATTTGAACCATCTTCTGAAGTGGACATCCCTCACTGCTTCCTTGTCCTCTCCAGGGACAAGCGCCATCAGCGATGATGCCAGCCGTGGCATTTTCTCAGCATCTCCCCACACGCTGGAAATGGAGAGGAACTCGTCATACATGGCCCCCAAGATCGGGACCCCGAAAATCTGGTGGACATCCCACAGGCTGATGCCCACCTCCCCGTGATGTAGGTGAAAAGTGTTGGTCCTAGACGACCATCTACTCAGCAGTTCTGGCGTCAGCTGCTTTGGTTGGTAAATGTGGAACTGGGAGGACCATGCCGCCTCATACAATCCCACTCTCCTCAGCTCGACCTCGAACTCCTCGCATGAGGCTCCTACCCAGTAGGCCCAGGCCCAGTCATCGGTGAAGTTGCCGCCCTGGCGCAGGTCCCACTCATCGGACCATCCCTTCTTTGGATCCTGCAGAGCCGCCTTCAGCATGGTGCGGTAGAGAGGAGGGGACGTCTCCGGTTGCAGTGGCCTCCCGTCAATGTCGTTCATATGATTGAAGAGGCAATCAGTGGTGAAGGGTGTGAAATCCTCCTGTGCATGACCATCAGCCGCCCTGAACCATTGGTGCTGGCATGGTGTGCTCCTGAACCAGCAAGCTGGTTTATCCCTTCTTGCCTCAGGGATGAAGACGTCATCCCTCAGCCCGAAGCCGTACAACGGCAGTTTCTTGCACTGCGGGTAATCCTTCTGACCTTCCGACAGCAGGTCTGTCAAGGAAGTGTGGTCCGAGTGGCTCCGAACCATTTCCCCCAAGCCTGGATGGTTGGCCATCTCATCTCGACGGGCAGCATCTGCGAGGACCCCCAAGACAGCTTCTTGATGGGCCATTTTAACTCTGGCCCTCAGAAAAAAATTCGGATGGATCGCGAAGCTCGATCGCGAAGCTCGAACGCGAAGCCAGATCGCGAAGGGCGGTCGCGAGTTCCAACCGCGAAGTCCGGCCAAGGCAGACACGCAAAGGTTCGCTTGGCGCGGACGCGGAGTCGGGGACTCGCGGTTCACCGCGAAGCTCGATTCGCAGAGTGCTGTCGCGGAGTACGCGGAGCGTCACGAAATCGAGAGCACAAAAGGACAAGGAAGGCACGTAAATACAAAAGAGGGTGGACCCCCTATTTATAGGCGACGACCCCGGAGCATTGCGGCGCGCCTCACCCGTGCGAATCATCGCGGCACGTCCGTATCCGCGGCCCCAGCGAGCATCGCGGCCCCCCTTCGCGATGACGCATCGCGAACCACCGACAGTTTTGGCGATTATCCCTCAGACTTCGACCCTTCTCCCTCCGCGGCTCCAAGTCTGAGGGGGGCATTTGTTGGCGCCAAAAATGTGGCCCGAAAGGAAGGAACGAAAAAGCCAGCTGGCGCGCTGCCTCGCGAAGCACAGCCGCGAAGCCCCGCCGCGAAGCGCCCCAACCATGGCGACCCCGCGAAGCTCCGGAGGCGGTAATCCTCCGCGAACCCGTTTGACGTTCGCGAGCCGCCGTGAAGCTCCGGAGGCGGTAATCCTCCGCGAACCCGTTTGACGTTCGCGAGCCGCCGTGAAGCTCCGGAGGCGGTAATCCTCCGCGAACCCGTTTGACGTTCGCGAGCCGCCGCGAAGCCCCGAAGGCGGTGCGCGAGCCCTGCTTCGCGGCGCCCCTTCCCTATAAATACTCGACTCCCCCTGAGTCCCGGGGACGGACAATCCGACCTTTCGGCTTCTCCTCTCCCGAATCGCGAAGCATGCTTTGCCCCGGGAATCATGAGCTCCGCGAGGTATTTCTACTTCGCAAGACGACTCTGATTTGTTTCGTTTTGAGCCCCTCTTCCGAGAGGGATGCCCTTCACGAAGCTCAAGGGCGTTCGCAAAGGAAGGGGATTCCCAAGGGAACCCGGGCAGCCGCGGAGCACTTGTGCTTCGCGAAACACCCAACCCATACGAGTAGTCCCTATGCTAAGGCAGGATCACTCCACTTCGTGAAGTACATTGCTTGGCAGGACCCTGCTTCGCGAACCACTCCTTCTTTGTGAGGCAGTGCTCCGCGAACACTGTTCCACTTCGCGAAGCACCTCCTACTCCCCACCTATGCCCCATGAAAAGGCCAAGGCACCCCACTTCGCAAAGCACACTCCTCTTCTTAGCGATTCCTCTTCCCGTGCGACCCTCCAGGTTTGCACGATGGGATTTCAAAGTCCCATGGACAACACCTCCCGTAGCGTTGCTTCGCCTAATGATTCTTCGCATAGGAACGCTAATGGCTATTGCTTCTTCGCATAGCCATGCTAACGTGGGCCCCTCGATGGTTCCTCCCACGACCCCCCTTTACCATGGCCTTACCGGCACCTTCCCTTCCCCAAGGACCAGAGGGTACCGGTTATGTAAGCCCTAGGGGTGTGGAGTGAACCCACCTCGTCCGAGCTGCAGGACGTTAAACTGCCAAGCACCACGTCCTCAACACATGATGTTAAACTGTGACCCAACCTCGTCTCCCTCACGAAGGGTCCCCCCGGCTCGAACATTCATTACACCACTCGTCTCCACGGGAATGGAACTCTTCCGCACATGGAATGAGATCCTCCTTGTCGGAGTGGTGTATGTTCACAGGGGAAGGGTCGCCTCAGAGCGTAAGCCCCTAACCTTTGGTACGGATGATTGCACCCGTGCATCTCGGTACTTCCCCACTACCAAGGTCAGTGGAGGACGTGATAGGGAACGAGGCACCTCCCATCGTCGGACCAAGGTCCATCTTCCCCGCGCTTTGCTGCGCCATGAGCCTCCATCCTAGAGTAAGTCCCAACACCATGGGCCGCCCAACGCGTAAGCCCCTCTTTGCTTCTCACGGACGCACCCTTCGCGACGTGATCGTCAGGTCCGTGCAACCTCTTGTTTCTCACACCGAGCATGACTCACGTGGGCTTAGAGTGAGCACCGACCCTGACATCCCCATTTGAACTACGAGGTCTTTGATCCGTGTCAAGGCATGGTACGTAGGAAGCCTCCACGAGGTTCAAGCCACATTGCTCGGTCTCTCATTCACGTCGAGTTTCACCCCCGTCCATCACGACGTTAAAATGCAATTCCGGTCCAGTGGTAAGCCATTGCGACCCACCCCTTTTGAACTACGAGGTCTTTGATCCATGTCAAGGCATGGTACGTAGGAAGCCTCCACGAGGTTCAAGCCCACCAATAAGTGGACCAAGGTCTACTTTCATGTCGGTTTACCGGCGAAACCCAAGTGAACTACAAGGACTTTGATCCATGTCAAGGCATGGTACGTAGGAAGCCTCCACGAGGTTCAAGACCACCCGTCATTTCACGTCGGGTCACACCCCCGTCCAACACGACGTTAAACTGCACTCCGGTCCAGTGGTAAGCCATTGCGACCCATCCATCCCAACGAACTACGGGGACTTTGATCCGTGTCAAGGCATGGTACGTAGGAAGCCTCCATGAGGTTCAAGCCCACCAATAGTGGACCAAGGTCTACTTTCACGTCGGTTCACCGACACACCCACCCGTCGTTTTTTCACGCTGGGTCCCATCTTCGTCCGGCATGACGTTAAACTACCTTCCCTTTTGAACTACAGGGACTTTGATCCGTGTTAAGGCATGGTACGTAGGAATCCTCCACGAGGTTCAAGCCCACCCATCACCCAATTCACGTCATGTTCTACCACGTCCAGCATGACGTTAAACTACAATCTGGTCCGGTGGTAAGCCATTGCGACCCAACCATTTGAACTACGAGGACTTTGATCCATGTCAAGGCATGGTACGTAGGAATCCTCCCAGAGGTTCAAGCCCAACCCCCCTCGGACCAAGGTCCAGCTTCACGTCGGTTTACCGGCACCATCCCAAACTACGCGGACTTTGATTCCCTGCCACGGGGATACGTAGGAAGCCTCGTCAAGGCTCAATCCCAACTTCACTGTCGCCCCCCCCCTGCGATGGTCCCATTTCATCCTCATCCGTCTCCGCTAGACGTTAAACTCGCGACATACCCTGTGTTGAACACGGGAAGCTGAGGAAAACCTCAGATACGTGCCTATGACATGTAATTCCCCGCGCTCGATGTGGGATGCCTCGGGCTTCCACGCCCTCGAGAAGCCTTGTGGTCAAGGATAACAGACAGACATGCCAGGTACCCCAGCATCCAGACACGCTACTGATGCCTCAACGTGACTACTCCCCTGACCGAAGGTTGCTGCCCTGACTGGACCCTTTGGAATGTCCCGACAGAAGCAGTGTAATTAACCGGCGTCCATGGAAACATGGCACTGGGAAGAGTCTCACGAACTACATATTAAATCTATGAGGGAGACCCGGACTAGGTGACGAGTTCTAAGGAGGAATCCACGGAAGGAAGAACCGACATCCCATCATCCCGTTTCGATCAAGGAGCAGACGTACCTGAACAAGGAACGAATGCCGCCCGCCTTTGGAAAGAGGGAATGCGGGGCAACAAAGCCGCGCGTCCCCCCCTCACGGACGGATATGCGCGCGCCCCGGAGAAAGCATCGGAAACAAGGTCCACCTATATAGGGTGTTTTGATCCATCATTAAACCCAGGTGTGAGATTTTCCCTCCTAGGGACACAACAATTTATATATACCTCCATAGGTCATTATGATCCACCCAAAATTTCCCCACATGACATTAACCCTATTCCCATATCCACAAGATGATATAACCAATGGCCATCTCCATAATATGTTAAACTCATTTCTGGATCCATAATACCTACCCCATGACAAACATGGGATGCTTGAGGTAAAAAAATTCAAAAATTATTATTTCCTTGGTGAAAATTACCTCGTGATCAATACGATATACCTTGGGTTCCCTACCAAATATGCTTAATATGATATACCATCCCAAGATGAATATTTATTGGTGACCAATGTTCCTAATGTACAAACATTCCCAAAGATTCTCAATGTGTCTACTCTCTTGATTGATGGTTGTTACCCTGTTGAGATAGAAGCAACGTAATTAACTAGCGTCCAACTCGATATGACATCTGGGTTGAGTTTCATACACACAAATTAATTTTTGTGGAATAATTGAACTAGAAAATTATATCCAAGGAGGAATCCATAAAATGAGGAATCGACATCCCTTCATCCTATTTTGATTAAGGACTATACATCGCTGATGAAAGTGATAGAAGCCACCCGCCTTTGGAATGTCGGTATGTGGCATAATGAAAATAAGCATGAAACACAGGCTCTAAAGAAAGCATCAGAAAAAATACAAAATATAACCATTCTTATAAATTGGTAATGAAAAATGAATTAATCACTTTGTGTATGTGGTAGTCCACACGTATGCACGAGTGATGTTTTAACTTTTTTATGGATGGGAATAAAGAAATTTATATGATAATTTACCATTATAGAATATTAATTTTATCATTAATAGAGTATATATTCATTAATTTTATCTTTATGACCATCCATGTAAAGAATAAATAAAAGGATACTCACATCACCTCTTGGAGGTTGAATTCCACATATACTGATGAACAATGTTTTAATTTTCTAATAGATGGGAAAGGAGATAGAAAATGGATTTCCCACAGTCATAATGTAACGCCCCAACCCCAGCTACCCAGAGTCGGTGCATTAATTACATAACATTGGCATGATCACAAGAAAGATCAAATCCCGAAAGACCGATTGGTTTAGTAGCCTTGGAAACACTAGATATATTCATAAGTTTTACATTACATCATAAAATGAAAAACTACTACAACAACATAATGTTTCCACAATCCACACTATTAACCCCTCATAAAATCCCTGCAGGTCATTCATAACTTACTTCTTCACATCCTGGGAAAAATAAAACATAGAAAAGGGGTGAGCTCAAATGCCCAGTAAGGATAACAATATAGCGGAAACTTTCATAAATAAGAATAAACATTTAAGGCATTGCATTATTAAAACAAAAGCCTTTTAAACTTTAACTTCGACATAGTATGGAAAAAGTAAAATGAAATAATGCCATTTACTTATTCACATGGATATTCTACTAATCGAATAATCACATGCAAAAATCAATAACCACTTTCATAATGTTGGAATGCATAATTCCAGACTATCATAACCATATAGCCAAGGCCTCATGCCAAGACTACAAATAAGATTTTGTCAAGGCCTTGTACCAAGACACTAGTTTGTCTCATGAGACCTACCGATGCATCGAGGAGCTATAGCGGGCTCCACCCGTCACTTATTAAGTCCAATGCATTCCCATATGAAAAGGTTTAAACATAACATAAACATTCGTATTAAAACTAGCATACGAAATGTCAATAATATCACCATAAACTATGAATGGTATAAAAATAGCACATCCACAGTCAAACATATCACAAAACCTTCAATACAATATATATGTTTTGTATCATAATAAATCAACTTCAAATAATCTTAAAATCCATCAAAGGATGTTGACATAGATTAAATCAAAATTCTTTTTAAAGAAATATATCCTTTTATTTTGAAATAATTTAAGATCCATATAAAACATTTTCTTTGAAAATAATCTTATAAGCTTGTAAGGGAAGCTTTGAAGATTTTATAATGGCGGAAAATAGCCGCACCCGCCGTATAAGTTAAAAAAAACATTCTTACCTTAATTCTGTCGAAAAGGTTAAAAAGGACCTTGTTTTGAAAACGACCGAAAGATTCCTTTATAAACCACTTATAAAAAGTCAAACAAGGGTATAAATGACTTTAACCCATATTCTTGTAAATAGTAAAAATGTTTTGAAATACATTTCAAAGAAACATGGATGTGGATGATAAAGAGATCCCAGTAAATTATTACGTATAATACAACCTCGGATAATGAAGAGATTGTGAAATAACCCTTACCTTGTACTTTTCCTTGGTTGTGGTAGGTTAAACTCCTGTATAATGGTGAAATAATTGTTATTAAATTATACAAGAATCATATACATTAATATGATATCATATATGATCTTTTAATATTGATTTGATAATAATATCTTAGTATTATCGTTGTTTCGGGTGTTAACTTACTTGTTTTCTTTTGTATGTTTTGTTACGTAAGACATGTATGTAAAGGATAGGTTGAATATTATTCATATCCAGAATGATATCAAGTCCTTAAACATCATTTTTTAAATCATCAAATTATACTTGAATGGATACGATGGGGAATGAATCTCATCGCGTTCGTGGAGACGGTAGTCCGTACGTACGCACGAGCGACAATATCATTCTTTTGATATTAAAATAATATATAAATGGATGGTATATCATATATACAGAATCATTAACATGTTATATTTATTATTTACATGAGTTACACATCATTATTATACCCATCCAAATAATAATATATTGAATAACAATTACACCACGACGTGGAGACGATAAGCCGTACGTACGCACGTATGGTGACATGTTATTCAAAGGGTGGATAGAATACTGAATATGGTTGTACCATATTTATAATAACATCACAGTATATGTAAGATACTGGAGTTATTATTTTAGAATTGTAAGCACAAAGAAAGAGGAAGTGGAAGAAGAAAGGAACTTAGAAAAGGGTGGTGAAATCATTACCTCTTCTTCGGGTTCTTCCTTTTGATTTGATCAAAAGGGCTCCTTAGGTTGGCTTTATGATCAAACTAAGGCCTCTAGGTTGTATTGAGGGATGTTGGAAGAGTATTTGGGCAGAGTTTTGCCGAACCAAAAGGCTTTAGAGGTGTGAAGAAATGAGAAGGAGGAGTGTCTTTTTATAAGAGGGGTGAGGGGCACCTTTGGAAAAGCTAGAAATATTAATTTATAATAAATTCATATTCGGTTTCTAATGGCTCCAAAATTGACTATTCAAAGGTTAAGGTGGGGATAGGTCGAAAACAACTCAACCAATAGAATTTAGACAGGTTTGGGTACTTATATTAACCTTATCTTTAAGTATTAACTCTAAGTTAATTAGTTTCACTTTTACAATGTCTCTTTGTATTTTTATATAATATGGTTAATAAACTTACTATATACATCCAAGCGACCCCCAAGTGGTACATTAATGATGAACCTATAATGATATAAGTCTCTTGGCCGAACCTTAGATTTTTAGGAATTTAATATCAATTAATAATATAATATTTGTTTTGAGAACTCTTTTATGTCAATTTTGACACTATTCAATAGTTGATTTTTGTGAAACTCATAACAGATTGATTACTTCCAACAAAGTCAATTACATCAATCCTCATATATCATATTATCCTAGAAAATTAGTTTAATTCATTAAAAGTTTCATATTATATTTATTTGGGTATTTATAATATCAATTATTTTAATTTTTTACTATTATAGTAATTACTGCATCATCATTGTGTCATAAATAAAATAAATTATTTAATGTCTAAAAATTATAAATAAAATATAATTATGTAGGAAATCTTTTTAGATTTCTAATGAATATTTATAATCTAAAATCCAACATATATAACCCTATGTAACAATTGTTCTTTTAAAAGATGTAAGCTTATGCCATTTTTGTATTCATTTTAACTTAATTAAAATAAAGTGTCATTATCACTTACAAGTGGATCCATGGGGTCCCAAAATCGACCCAAAGATGCCCATGGTCGACCATGTATCAACCAATAGGGTTAGGACACGTTTTAGGATAATTTAGTATTATTATAATATTATTTGTTTAACCCTTATTTACCGGATTTACCCTTAACCATGGTAAATAAAATATTTACCGCAGTAATTATTCAAAATGTGTAAAAATGAAAGTTACCTATTTACATAATTTGGACATCCTGATTCAAAATATGTAATCCATTTTTCCAAATTCAAAACACAGAAGTGGTAGAAATTAATTTAAAATTAATTCCCGCTGTCAAAACAAAAAGCGTGTTTTTAAGAGATAATAACTATCAAAAGATTGACACTTGTTTATGTTCGGTTTAATTGTAAAATTATGTCCAATGACAAACATTAAATTGAATGGTAAAAATATATTCTAAATATACTTTAATACCACTCAAATTCATAATTTATCAATATTAATTATTTTGATTAAAAAAGTTGTTTTTAATTAAAATTTAGTAATTTTCACTATTCATAAAAATATAAAAGTTATCCGAAAAGTACCAAAATTTCACCCTAGGCTAATTTCGATATTCCGAATCCAAAAATGAAGTCCATTTTGAAATATAAAATATATATGATTTCAAAAAGTAGGTATTACTATTCACAATGGCTAGTTTAATTAGTTGTGGTGTGTGTTAGAACTCGAGGTTGCGTACAACACACGCTATCGCATTATTCGAAGGGAAACGTACCGTAGAAGCTTGGGGTGTTACATTCTCCCCTCCTTCAAATAATTGCGTCCTCGCAATTTCTAGGGTATTACTGCATAAAAAGACTCGGGTGGTTCTTCATCATAAGTTCCTCCGGTTCCCACGTTGCCTCTTCCATCTTATGGTTTCTCCACAAAACTTTTACCAGACGCGTCGTCCGGTTTCTCAGCACTTGTTCTCTCGTATCAAGAATCTTGACGGGCTCTTCGCAATAAGACAGATCGGGTTCCAGTTCTAATTCTTCATAGGTGAGTACATGCGTTGGATCAGGCATGTATTTCCTCAATAGAGATACGTGGAACACATCGTGAACTTTGGAGAGACTTGGCGGCATTGCCAATCGGTAAGCTACAACCCCAATTCGTTCTAGAATTTCGAAAGGTCCAATGTACCTGGGACTCAATTTACCTTTCTTACCAAAACGTATGACTCCCTTCCACGGAGATACCTTCAGGAAAACATGATCACCGACTTGAAATTCCAAATCCTTCCTTCGATTATCGGCATAGCTCTTCTGCCTACTTTGAGCTGCTTTGATGTGATTTTGGATTACCTTCACCTTTTCCACCGTTTCCTCCACCAGTTCTGGGCCTACAAGTTTTCTTTCACCAACATCATCCCAACAGGTTGGTGTACGACATCTCTTTCCATATAACGCTTCATATGGTGACATCTGAATACTCGAATGGAAGCTATTGTTATAGGAAAATTCTACCAGAGGTAAATATTGATCCCACATACCCTGAAAGTCAAGTGAGCAAGATCTCAACATGTCTTCTAAGGTTTGAATAGTCCGTTCTGATTGTCCGTCTGTCTGAGGGTGGTAAGCAGTGCTCAAATAAAGTTCAGTATCCAGGGATTTCTGAAGACTTTTCCAGAATCTTGAAGTAAAACGGGGATCACGATCAGAAACAATTGATAAGGGTACTCCATGAAGTCTCACAACTTCATTAATATATAGTCTTGCTAGACGTTCCAGGGGTAGATCTTCTCTTATAGCAAGAAAATGTGCTGACTTGGTAAGACGATCAACAATAACCCATATTGCATCATTCCTTCTAGGATTCTTTGGTAGCCCCATGACAAAGTCCATCGTAATATTGTCCCATTTCCACTCCGGTATGGGAAGAGGTTGCATGACTCCTCCAGGCTGTTGCCTTCCAGCTTTCACTTGTTGACAAACCATACATCTTGACACAAAATCAGCAATCTCCCTCTTCATGTTGTCCCACCAAAAATGTTCCTTCAAATCTCTATACATTTTGGTGCTCCCAAGGTGTATAGAGAAATTGGAACTATGAGCATCATCCAGCAATTCCCTTTTTAGATCAGGTGAATCGGGAACACAAAGTCTCTTCCCGAATTTCAAAATCCCATCTTCATACACAAAGTCTCTCAATCTCCCATCATTCACAGCTTTAATCTTCTTCTGAAATTATTCTTCATCGGTCTGAGAACTCTTAATCCTTTCTAGTAAAGATGGTTTGGCAACCATTTGAAAAAGCATTGATGTTTCACCTTCCCTGGTTATTCCCATGTCCATCTTCACTAGATCCATGAAAATTGGATCCCTTTCAATTCTCATCATGTTCAAAACTCCATGGTCTTTTCTGCTCAAAGCATCTGCCACCTTGTTTGCTTTCCCCGGGTGGTAGTGTATCGTACAATCATAATCCTTGAGTAATTCAAGCCATCTCCTTTGCCTCATGTTGAGTTCTTTTTGTGAGAAAATATACTTCAAACTCTTGTGATCAGTATAAATCTCACATTTTTCCCCATAGAGGTAGTGCCTCCATATCTTCAAAGCAAAGATCACAGCTGCTAACTCAAGATCATGAGTAGGATAGTTTTGTTCATGAATTTTCAACTGTCGTGATGCATAGGCAATAAGTCTATCATTCTGCATAAGGACACAGCCAAGTCCCTTCTTTGATGCATCACTATAAATAACGAACCCATCATTCCCCGATGGTAGAGTCAATATAGGAGCATTGACTAATCTTCTCTTCAGTTCTTCGAAACATTCTTCACACTCTTTTGTCCAAACAAATTTAACCACTTTACGTGTGAGCTTCGTTAATGGGTTAGCTAATCGGGCAAAATTCTGGACGAAACGTCGATAATAACCTTCCAAACCAATAAAACTACGTACCTCAGTTATACTCGTAGGTGCTGGCCATTCTTGGCTTGCCTTGGTCTTAGAAGGATCAACAGAGATTCCATCTTTAGAGACAATATGGCCAAGAAAAGAAATATCCTGAAGCCAGAATTCACACTTGCTAAACTTCCCATATAATTCATGCCTCCTCAGAGTCTTCAAGATAATGCGCAAGTGATTTTCATGATCTTCGTAGGTTTTGGAGTATACCAAGATATCATCAATAAATACCACCAAAAATTCATCGAGATACTCCTTGAAAACTCTATTCATTAGATCCATGAATACAGAAGGTGCATTAGTCAATCCAAACGGCATTACAGTAAACTCGTAATGCCCGTACCTGGTTCGAAATGCTGTTTTCGGAATGTCTTCCTTCTTCACACACAACTGATGGTATCCAGATCGAAGGTCAATCTTTGAAAAGTATTGAGCTCCATGCAGTTGGTCAAATAAATCATCAATACGAGGTAGGGGATACTTGTTCTTTATCGTTATAGCATTGATCTCCCTATAGTCGATACATAACCTCATAGATCCATCTTTCTTTTTAACAAAAAGAACAGGGGCTCCCCATGGAGAAACACTAGGGCGAATAAATCCCTTATTACTCAGTTCCTCTAGTTGTTTCTTTAGTTCTACTAATTCTACAGTGGCCATTCTATAAGGGGTCTTCGATATAGGCCTTGATCCAGGAATCAAATCAATGGAAAACTCAACTTCTCGTTCTGGAGGATGTCCAGGTAAATCTTCCGGAAATACATCTACAAATTCTTTCACAACAGGTACATCCTCTATTTGAACATTCCTTTCCTCACCGACAGTTATTTCATTCTCTTCCTCCCCAATAATTGAATTAAGTTGAGCTACTGGGGGTGGATCTAAATAAGAATTAGGTGGTGATGATTCTGCTCTAAAGATAAGGTGTTCCTTATCATTATCATCAAGAATCGTAACCTCTTTCTTCTTACAATAAATCTTCGCATCCTAGTCCGAAATTCAGTCCATACCGAGGATTATATCAAACTCAATCATAGGTATGACGATGAGATCAGCTGATAAAGAAAATTTATGTGCTCTAATGGGGACTGATTCACAAAACTTTGTTGCAATGATACTTCCCTTAGGAGTTTTAACTGACAACTCCCTTATTAAATCAAATTGGAAATATCTAATTTTCTTAGCAAACTGGGAAGATATGAAACAATGCGATGATCCAGAATCAAATAATGCATTTGCTAAACTTGAGGAAACCATTAAATTACCTGCCACCACGTCTTTCGGAGCTTCTACCTCAGCAGTAGTGATAGCATATGCCTGGCCTTGATCCCTTGGCCTTTTCTGAGGTAAGTTCTCCTGAAGCTTAGGACATGAATTTTCATAATGACCCATCTCCCTACAATGGTAGCACTGAACGTTGGTAGCTTCCTTCTTCCCCTTGCAATTATGAGATTGGTGGCCTTTTTCACCACACCTGTAACAGACTCCCATTCCCTTCAAGCAAGTACCAGGGTGTTTCTTCCTGCATTTACCACAGGATGGATATTCAACCTTTCCCTTCTTCCCCTTATTTCCATTCCCAGATTGTTCAGCAGGTCTCTTCTTCTCTTGCTTTTCTTTAAAGTCATAAGACTTAGAGAATTCCTTTTCGGTCTTGATGGAACATGAGACAATGTCTTCGTACGATGAAAAGGATTGTGAGACTAATGCTCGACGGAGAAATGGTTTTAACCCATCAAAGAAACGATCAATCTTACTTCTTGGGTTGCGTATATAATCTCCAGCATACCTCGCTAACCTTGTAAAGTTAGCCTCATACTTTGCGACATTCTCATCCTCCTTCTGTCTCAGACTTAGAAATTGCCTTTCCATATCTGCTCGATGGTCGCGAGGGAAGTATTTTTCTAAAAACAGATCTTTGAACTCCCTCCATTCCATATTTGATACTTCATCATCTTCCTTCATGTTTTGAATCAATGACCACCATTGATCAGCATCTCCAGTGAGGCGGTAAACTGCCATGATAACTTTCTCCCTTTCACTGCTCCCCAAAGCCTAGAATATTTTCTCTAGGGAATTTATCCATTGCTCAGCTACTAAGGGATTTGTACTCCCATTGAACGTTGGTGGTTGTTGCCTCATGAATCGATCTAACATTGATCCTCCACGCTGCGGATCAGGGTGCTCCATACGGGTAAGGTTATTATTCATAACCTGAGTAAGTTGTCCCAGTATGGTGATTAGCTGATCGGCACCAGTTGCATCACCAGCCCCACTATAATTATCTTGAGCAGGAGGGCAATCCCTACATGGAGTGCACGCATTGATACGGTTTCCATTTCTTCCACTAGGCGCCATTTCTAAACAATGGCATAAACTAGATCAGTTTATGAATCAAAATACATAATCCCATACTTATAAAACACTTAACATAAATTGAACTATTTATGGATATAATCCATAATCATAAAAATGTTTTCTTTGAGGAAGTATATACTCATAAACCCTTCATAATGATTTGTAAAGAAAATGAGAGTTATCCTAAGCATATCCCCCGGGAGTGTCGTAACCAAGAGTACAGCAAGGCCCGTTGTCGTGCACCAGTTCCCGTTCGAGTCTAGCTCAAAGCGGTGTTTTGGGGTTTTACCCCTAGGTACATCTGTGCCAGAGCCGCCTCTACCTGCTCGTATCCAGACAGGGATGTATTGCTCGGAAAACTCACAAAATCTCTACAATACCAAAATTCTAGGAATTTCTTCTATACTAATCCTCAAAGTTCATCTTAGGTCTACGTGCTCTAATCAGAGTTTATCTAAATCTAGCTTCCAAGGTTTGTACTAAACTTCCTATGATACCAACTGTAACGCCCCGACCCCAGCTACCCAGAGTCGGTGCATTAATTACATAACATTGGCATGATCACAAGAAAGATCAAATCCCGAAAGACCGATTGGTTTAGTAGCCTTGGAAACACTAGATATATTCATAAGTTTTACATTACATCATAAAATGAAAAACTACTACAACAACATAATGTTTCCACAATCCACACTATTAACCCCTCATAAAATCCCTGCAGGTCATTCATAACTTACTTCTTCACATCCTGGGAAAAATAAAACATAGAAAAGGGGTGAGCTCAAATGCCCAGTAAGGATAACAATATAGCGGAAACTTTCATAAATAAGAATAAACATTTAAGGCATTGCATTATTAAAACAAAAGCCTTTTAAACTTTAACTTTGACATAGTATGGAAAAAGTAAAATGAAATAATGCCATTTACTTATTCACATGGATATTCTACTAATCGAATAATCACATGCAAAAATCAATAACCACTTTCATAATGTTGGAATGCATAATGCCAGACTATCATAACCATATAGCCAAGGCCTCGTGCCAAGACTACAAATAAGATTTTGTCAAGGCCTTGTGCCAAGACACTAGTTTGTCTCATGAGACCTACCGATGCATCGAGGAGCTATAGCGGGCTCCACCCGTCACTTATTAAGTCCAATGCATTCCCATATGAAAAGGTTTAAACATAACATAAACATTCGTATTAAAACTAGCATACGAAATGTCAATAATATCACCATAAACTATGAATGGTATAAAAATAGCACATCCACAGTCAAACATATCACAAAACCTTCAATACAATATAGATGTTTTGTATCATAATAAATCAACTTCAAATAATCTTAAAATCCATCAAAGGATGTTGACATAGATGAAATCAAAATTCTTTTTAAAGAAATATCTCCTTTTATTTTGAAATCATTTAAGATCCATATAAAACATTTTCTTTGAAAATAATCTTATAAGCTTGTAAGGGAAGCTTTGAAGATTTTATAACGGCGGAAAATAGCCGCACCCGCCGTATAAGTTAAAAAAAACATTCTTACCTTAATTCTGTCGAAAAGGTTAAAAAGGACCTTGTTTTGAAAACGACCGAAAGATTCCTTTATAAACCACTTATAAAAAGTCAAACAAGGGTATAAATGACTTTAACCCATATTCTTGTAAATAGTAAAAATGTTTTGAAATACATTTCAAAGAAACATGGATGTGGATGATAAAGAGATCCCAGTAGATTATTACGTATAATACAACCTCGGATAATGAAGAGATTGTGAAATAACCCTTACCTTGTAATTTTCCTTGGTTGTGGTAGGTTAACCTCCTGTATAATGGTGAAATAATTGTTATTAAATTATACAAGAATCATATACATTAATATGATATCATATATGATCTTTTAATATTGATTTGATAATAATATCTTAGTATTATCGTTGTTTCGGGTGTTAACTTACTTGTTTTATTTTGTATGTTTTGTTACGTAAGACATGTATGTAAAGGATAGGTTGCATATTATTCATATCCAGAATGATATGAAGTCCTTAAACATCATTTTTTAAATCATCAAATTATACTTGAATGGATACGATGGAGAATGAATCTCATCGCATTCGTGGAGACGGTAGTCCGTACGTACGCACGAGCGACAATATCATTATTTTGATATTAAAATAATATATAAATGGATGGTATATCATATATACAGAATAATTAACATGTTATATTTATTATTTACATGAGTTACACATCATTATTATACCCATCCAAATAATAATATATTGAATAACAATTACACCACGACGTGGAGACGGTAAGCCGTACGTACGCACGTATGGTGACATGTTATTCAAAGGGTGGATAGAATACTGAATATGGTTGTACCATATTTATAATAACATCACAGTATATGTAATATACTGGAGTTATTATTTTAGAATGGTAAGAACAAAGAAAGAGGAAGTGGAAGAAGAAAGGAACTTAGAAAAGGGTGGTGAAATCATTACCTCTTCTTCAGGTTCTTCCTTCTGATTTGATCAAAAGGGATCCTTAGGTTGGATTTCTGATCAAACTAAGGCCTCTAGGTTGTATTGAGGGATGTTGGGAGAGTATTTGGGCAGAGTTTGGCCGAACCAAAAGGCTTTAGAGGTGTGAAGAAATGAGAAGGAGGAGTGCCTTTTTATAAGAGGGGTGAGGGGAACCTTTGGAAAAGCTAGAAATATTAATTTATAATAAATTCATATTCGGTTTCTAATGCCTCCAAAATTGAATATTCAAAGGTTAAGGTGGGGATAGGTCTAAAACAACTCAACCAATAGAATTTAGACAGGTTTGGGTACTTATATTAACCTTATCTTTAAGTATTAACTCTAAGTTAATTAGTTTCACTTTTACAATGTCTCTTTGTATTTTTATATAATATGGTTAATAAACTTACTATATACATCCAAGAGACCCCCAAGTGGTACATTAATGATGCAAATATCATGATATAAGTCTCTTGGCCGAACCTTAGATTTTTAGGAATTTAATATCAATTAATAATATAATATTTGTTTTAAGAACTCTTTTATGTCAATTTTGACACTATTCAATAGTTGATTTTTGTGAAACTCATAAAAGATTGATTACTTCTAAAAAAGTCAATTAAATCAATACTAATATATCATATTATCCTATAAAATGAGTTTAATTCATTAAAAGTTTCATATTATATTTATTTGGGTATTTATAATATCAATTATTTTAATTTTTTACTATTATAGTAATTACAGCATCATCATTGTGTCATAAATAAAATAAACTATTTAATGTCTAAAAATTAATAATAAAATATCATTATGTAGGAAATCTTTTTATCTTTCTAATGAATATTTATAATCTAAAATCCAACATATATAACCCTATGTAACAATTGTTCTTTTAAAAGATGTAAGCTTATGCCATTTTTGTATTCATTTTAACTTAATTAAAATAAAGTGTCATTATCACTTACAAGTGGATCCATGAGGTCCCAAAATCTACCCAAAGATTCCCATGGTCGACCATGTATCAACCAATAGGGTTAGGACACGTTTTAGGGTAATTTAGTATTATTATAATATTAAATTTTTAACCCTTATTTACCGGATTTACCCTTAACCATGGTAAATAAAATATTTACCGCAGTAATTATTCAAAATGTGTAAAAATGAAAGTTACCTATTTACATATTTTGGACATCCTGATTCCAAATATGTAATCCATTTTTCCAAATTCAAAACACAGAAGTGGCAGAAATTAATTTAAAATTAATTCCCGCTGTCAAAACAAAAAGCGTGTTTTTAAGAGATAATAACTATCAAAAGATTGACACTTGTTTATGTTCGGTTTAATTGTAAAATTATGTCCAATGACAAACATTAAATTGAATGGTAAAAATATATTCTAAATATACTTTAAGACCACTCAAATTCATAATTTATCAATATTAATTATTTTGATTAAAAAAGTTGTTTTTAATTAAAATTTAGTAATTTTCACTATTCATCAAAATATAAAAGTTATCCGAAAAGTACCAAAATTTCACCCTAGGCTAATTTTGATATTCCGAATCCAAAAATGAAGTCCATTTTGAAATATAAAATATATATGATTTCAAAAAGTAGGTATTACTATTCACAACGGCTAGTTTAATTAGTTGTGGTGTGTGTTAGAACTCGAGGTTGCGTACAACACACGCTATCGCATTATTCGAAGGGAAACGTACCGTAGAAGCTTGGGGTGTTACACATAATAACAAAAAAAAATTTATTATACTAGATTCATTATGTTAGGACTGATACAAAATATTTAGAGGAATTATATGAATAAATAAACTTATATAGAGTTAGGTAAGATGATTACCTCTTCTTTGAGATACCTCCTTTGGATTACACATCATGACTTCTTAGGAGGGACTTAGGTAAATAAAATAATATCAATAAAAGATATAAGGAATATAAGAAGGTGTTTGTTTAGGTATTTTCTAAGCCAGCGTACTTAAATTTTGTGAATAAGGAAGGATAAAATGTTCCCATTTATAATTGAGGGGAGGGACACATATGGATTTTGATAAAATATTTATATAATATAAAGTCACTTTATTGTGAAAGTGGCACAAAGTGGAAAATAAATCATAGGTAGTATAATATATGGTCTAAATATCATCCAAAAATAATATTTATAAATTTTTAGGTGTCATTTTTACCCTTATCTCTTAGTTTAACCCCCGTTAAACTGGTTTTAACCTTTACTAGGGTAACAAGTTTTTACTATTTTTGTTGTTCATTTGGAAAAAAAATTAAGTTGAACCTATTAAATTATGTTAATTATGATGATTCAGTATCTATAATACATTTTTTGAGATTTAAATTCTGTAATTGTAAGAAATTCAATTTTAAATAACCACATAAAACACAAACAAAATTATTTAAAAAATGGGGTTTTAAAAATAAAATTGGATTTATTATTATTGCCTGCCCAGTAAAAACAATTAAAATAATTTAAAAAAAACCAATTTATTTTTTAACATATAAATTTAATTAAAATACATAATTGAATATGAATTATTTAATTTATTATGTTAAAAACATATTGCGTATATAAAATGGGTTTTTGAAAAATAACTATTTTTTTAATGATTTTATCTTCATTATTAACCATTAGATAACTAATGCATAAACAATTATTCATAAATTCGCAATATATTATATGAAAATAAATTTATAATATAAACCAATTTATCAATTTATATAAAAATATATAACACCTTGAAAACTAAATTTCTTCATTAAAATATGTCTTTTAATCATGAAATGATTTTATTAATTTGTTTTCAATTTTTTTCTATGATTAATCAATACATTTGAAATAAGGAGAAAATTTCTATATATATTTCATAATTTTTTAATCCTATTAATACTCATCAATATAATAACTAGGTGATAAATCTCACATTAAATAATAATATTTCAACAGTATATCATGGTTTATTTAAACTCAGTTATGCATGTAAAGCATGATATCAAAAAAAATACAATTGATTTAAATAGAAATATATAAAAAAATATTGGTTCGTTTCCATCTCTCCCTCTCATATAATATCTTATAAAAATTATTTATCCTTCATTTGAACTCAAATTTATGATATGTGCATCATGTTAGCTCCATCTTAGCGAGTTCTTTGATATAATTATATTTTTAGGAGAAGGTGAAATATTTAATTACCTTGAAGGGTTCTAATTTCGTAGATTTTTTCCATTATTTTATTGGATTCCATATTCATTGTTTTCTTGAAGGATATATGGATTCATACCTTGTTTATATTCAATCTCATATTTGCGGTTCGTGAACTCTATTATTTCTTGAGTGTTTAGCTTGTGTTTATATATAATTTCTTTGCTTTTATGATTTAATGGTTTCATGTGTGTTTTTGACATGTAAATCTTGTCCTCCTTTAGAGTGTAACATCCCGTTAAATTTTTTAGGTATTTCTTAAAAAGAATGATCTAAAATTGAAGGATATTTTTTTTTGAATTAACGGAGCCCAAGTATAATTGTTTCAATGGTTTTAGAGTGTATTATTTGTGTCTGGGTTGAGTTGGAATCCTTTTCTGAGTTTTTTATTCGCAAAATTGATGTGTACAACCTTTAGGATAGATTCACACTTTTAATGTAATGCCTGACATGAATCCATTGTTCATTAGAATCCATCAAAAAGTTTCATGAAGTGAATAATTTTAATCCATTTTTTTCATGATGTGAAATATATGAGATCTGTATTTTAACCTTAGGTGATGAATTTTTTTGGTGCATATCCCACCTGATATACTGACATAATAAATAGAGGATTCATGATGTGAATTTCTCATTCTAAATAGGTTTTTACACTATATCCTGGAAGTTATTTCTTTTTTCATGAACCATCTTCCCTTTAACCCCTAGGGATACCCTAGGTGATTTTTGGGAAATTCCTTCCCTTCCAGATGTCTTGGTTTAGCATTTAATCTCTAGGGAGTTTCATCACTATGGGTTTCTACTTCTCTGTAACAACCTTCTATAATAGTGGTATGATATCATGTTTTCCTTTTAAGATAGATTTTGATCTTAATTTTTTGTGATCTATGATTTTCTTATTGATATCCTTCACCTCGATTCCTTTTGGAATTTCCCATTACAGGTGTTTATTTGATCACTAATAAATGGTATGTGGATCTATATGATTTTTACCTACAATTGAAACCCTTATTTTCTAAATTGATTTAAAATGAGTTGTCAAGTTATTTTAATAATCTGATTAGGGATGATTGGTGTTATATTTTTATAAGGTCATGGAAACTGTAAAAAGTCATGATTTTCAATAGAATTAAAATTTTTGTGTGGATTTGATAAAAATTGAATGTTTGATTTAGAAATTTATTATATGTTTTACCCTGATATAAATGGATGAAATTGAAATATTAGGTTATAATTCATGAATTGATGAAAACTTATGATTTTTTTTATAAAATTAGAAAGGAATGATGAAATATGGAATTTGAGAAATTATAAATTGAATTGATTTGAAATGATTTATTTCCCTATGATTTATTAATTTATTAACTGGAGAACATGTGAGACTAGGTAATTAGTGGGTAATTAAGATAATAATACTAAAATATAACCCCTTAGAAATGGATTTATGATAACAAAACTGACATAAACTTGCTACGACCTTATTATCCCAATTGGGATTTGAGTCCCATTGGCTTGAGCCAAGGTACGTGTGCAGAAATTGAGCCGAGATAACTGATTAAGTAGTGTTAGGATCCTATTTCTAGAAATGTACATACCCTAGGGCTCATTAAATTGTTTAATAAGATATTCGATTTGAGGATTATTTGAAATTTATTAATTAAATATTATATACATGACAACATCTTTATATAAAGTTTTTATAAAAAATATTCATTTAAGCCAGTTTTGATATATCTTCCATCCTTTTTTATTATGAAATCATAATTTGTTGAATTTTTTTAAATTACATTCCATGCCTTGTTTTATATAAATTAAATCATAAATGTGTTATTGTTAAGGAATTAATTTTAGAACATTTGGTGAGACCCAAACGAGCTTTATAGATTAAACACTATATTTTCCTTCGGGCCATTGAAGATTATATATTCCCAGGTACAAGAAAAGGGAAGGAAACAATTGGAGGTAGTGTATGTTCTTGATCCTTATATACCTAGAGAGATGGTGGTGATTAGCAATGATGTGACCCACCTATTAAATGGGATGTATAATCTTTTATCTTGTAAGATGTTTTTTCTTTGATGATGTACCATTTTGGTATTGTTTTACTTATTTTTTTGGTACTTTATCCTTATGGAGGGTTGATCAGATCAACTTATAAAAATTATATTCTACAGTTATGTGGTAAAATAATTCCCTTTTATTTCTTAAAATATACCTGGTGCTTGTCTCCAACCCATGGGGATTGGGAATACCCTTCGATCCATTTCATAACCAACTCAAGATTCAGTATACTAGTAAATCTAGGATGGTTCATGAAAAAGTGGTTTTAGAGAAAGGTTTTTATATATTCCCTTAATGTTTTCATGTAGTATAGGTTGTCCTAGTAGATAAATGGTAGGACTATTGGGACTTAGAAGGTAGTTATGAGAGATTTCCTAGACATCTCTCATTTTAATGAGCCTTAAGTCATAATGGGTATTTGGGATAAGTATCATTGAATAATAATTTGATCTGATTTATAGACTTTTCCCTTATTTTGATCTAAGTATTTTAAAATCCCATTTAGAAAATTTTACTTGATGGAACTGAAATTTTTATATATATTGTTTGATTTATTGATCTATGTATCCTTAATGATGCTTTAAGTGTTGTATTTTGATATTTTATAGCAGGATGCCTCCGAGGAGACATTTTAATAGGAAATAGAAGGAAGCTACTGGTAACCCCTAGAAAGAAAATCCTCTAGTTGAATAGAATCTTATTGAGATAGGGGTATGTGATGTACAATAGTTGGGATTAGTACATATACCCAGTACCTTTCATTCTCTATTAGTGTAACCTCTAAGGGATGAATATTGGAATCATGATGAAGAGTTTATGCACCAGAAACCATTGTCTTTCCAATTCTCTAATGATTCTTATGAGGATGAGTTTTTTTTTTGAAATAGGTTGAGTAATTTTGTTAATTCTTGGAAATTTATGATTCAATTAATGTGAAATATGCTACCTTCAATGTTGACGGACCAAATAGTAGATGGTGTAATTATATAGTGATAGTGAAGAAGAATGGGGATTTGAAGTGGACATACATTAGAGTATTTTTCACTGATAAGTTATATTCAGAGTCGATGGTATTAGTAAGGTATATGGAGTTTCATTTACTCCAGTAGGGTGATAGAAAAGTGACACAGCATATGAACCATTTTTCTGAGCTTATTCAGATTTCCCCGGAGGGGGTGAAAAGTGTGAAAAAGAAATCCCAAAAATACTAGATTAGTTTCTAACATAATATCCAATATTAGGATTTCTTACTGAAGTTTCCCCTTATATTTATTGGCTAGATAGAGTGTTCCTGGTTGAGATTGACCTATTTTTCTTATAGTGGATGTTATGTGATTTCTATTAAAGGAAAGTGAAAGGGTGATGAGTCTCATCATGGTTCTATAAAACAAGTTCCATATAGACCTCCTGTAGTGCCTAATAGATGCCTTTTGACTTTTTTATTAGTGTGAAAAGGTTGGTCTTTCAAAATGGGTTTGTACCGTGGCACCAAATATTTATTGTTCTTATTGTCTCTCAGAAAACCTACATAAGTTATTCCATATCATTTAAATTTCATGTAGTGGAATGGGTTATTTATCACTAAAAAGTAATATGGTGAAATTAGTTGCTTCAATAAATATGGGGTCCCAACTACAGGCTTCCTAAATAAATATTATTCACGCAGTGGATGTTCCTCCTATGAAAGCTTATGTGGTTCAAGATAATCACTTTATACCCATTCGATATAAAACCATATTTGAGTATTTGGGAATTATATATGTGAGATATATTATTAATTATCATGGATTTCCTTTTATTATAATCTATAATAGGGATTCCCAATTTACTTATCTCTTTTAGAGAGACCTACTAGACACACTAGGATCTCATGTACATTTAAGAATGACATATCATCCACATTTGGATGGATAGAAAGAATGATTTATACATATTCACAAGGACATGCTTTATACCTATGTTGTTGACTTTGGTAGAACATAGAATGTCCTTTTAGGGATGGTTGAGTATGATTACAACAATAGTTACCATTCTGCAGTTTGGAAGGCTTCTTTTGAGACCATGTATGAAAGGATGTGTAAATCTTAATTGTGTTGGTCAGAGATTGGTAAGGCTTCTTTTGTTAGAATGATATTAATCCAATAAACTACATCAAATATTTATTAGATCTATAATATATTTTTATAGAACAAAGACAATATATATCCTATGATAATCTTTATCGTAGATAGTTGGAGTTATTAGTTGGTGACTTGGTGTTCTTTAGAGATTTACCTTGGTTGGGTCACTGATGGATTTGAAAATAGGGAAATCTTTAACTAAGTTTTTTGGATCATTTTGAGATTTTTTAGTATGTAGGGAAGGTTTCATACAATTTAGAACTTCCATAAAAGTGGATTTTGATCCACAACAAGTTTCAGGTATTGTAACTCATGAATTGTCTTTTTGATCCTTCTCATGTTCTAATTTGGGAGGATATTGATGTTGAAAATGATTTATCCATGACTAAGCATACAATAAATATTGTTTATTCTTATAATAAGGTTCTTCATGGTAAGATGATACCTTAGTCTTTGTGTTATGGATGCCTGTTTTTAATTCACATGATACTTTGGTGTGTGAGCCACTAAAGAGGGAGCAGTGGAACCATCTCTTTGACATAGAGATTTCATGATTGAATTTATGGTGATAGAAATTATTTATGGTGGGGTGGTTATAAAATCCCACTACCATATTTAATATATTTCTTAACCACTTTTTTGATCTAAATATTGGAGATGTATGTTTTTTTCAATTAATGGAGTCTAGGTAAAAGTGTTTCCAAGGTTTTAGAGGGATCTCTTTGGGTTCAGGTTGAGTTGGAGGACTTTTTTAGATTTTATACATAATATGGTTGTGTACTATATGAAAGACTATTCACACCATGAATGTAATTCACAACATAAATATATCAATCAACATAAGCCATGAAATAGTTTCATGACTTTATTGATTTTAAGATGTTAATTTTTTTTGTGATGTGAAATGTTTGGTGTCTCGATTTTTATCTGAAGGTGACAAATTTTAGGGGGATATTCCACTCAGGATATTCATATCATGAATATAGGATTCATGATGTGCAAAAAAAATTCCTAGAAGAATTTTTTATGATTTATCCTAAAAGCTATATAGTTTTTCATGTATCTTCTTCCTTTGAACTTCTAAGGAAACTCTATGGGATTTTTGAGTGATTCATTCATTTCAGACATCTTGATTTGGAGTTTTTTCTCCAGTGAATTTACTCACAATGGTTTTCTACTTCTCTTTACTACCCTTATATGAAAGTGTTAAGAGATATTGTTTTCCTATTGAATCTGAGTTTGATCTTGATGTTTTGTGATCTATCATTTTCTGGTTGATCTCATTTTCATTCATTCTTTTTTGGCATTTCCTATTGTGGGTATTGAATTGATCACTAATAAAATTTAGGTGGTTCCATATGATTTTTCCTACAATTGAAATCCTTATTTTATTGATTTATTTTAAATGAATTTTTCCAATGATTTAAAACCCTGTACTTGAGATGATTGATGTTTGATTTTTAAGTGAATGGGAATTGTGAAAACCACCAATTTAAATGGAATTTATATTTTTGGGAGGATTTGAGAAAAATTTATGGATTAATTTTGAAATAGATTAGGTGAAATGATTTGATGTTGAATGTTGAGATAAATGTGTTAAATTGAAATGTGATTTGAAAAGACATGAATATATTAAAACCTATGATTTGGTATTGAAAATGAGAAAGGCAAGTTGAAAACTGCAAATTTTCACAATTGTAATTTATATTGTTTTGAAATGATTACTTTTTCCATGATTGATCAATTTATTGAATTCAAAACATGTGAGAAAAGGTATTTAGTGGGTAATTAGGGAAAGTGTGGTATGATATAACCCCTAGCAATGGATTGATGATGAAAATAGTGACAAAAAATTAATAGGACATGATATCCTTAATGGGTAGTTGAGTCTCACTAGATTGAAATAAGTTATGTGTTCCCACATTGAGTCGAGATCCTTGATTTAGTAGTTTGAGGATCCTATTTCTAGAAAATAGTGTTCTATAGGGCTTATTAAATGGCTCTATGAGATGTTTTATTTGATGATTACATGATATTAATCATTAAACTATTTTAATCATAAATTTTTTTATAATTTTTCTATAATATATTATTTCAAGAATGTTTTGATATATCTTCCATTCATTTTTATTATGAAATCATGGTTTGTTGAAAATGTGTAAATTTTATGCCATTCCTTTTTTTATTTTAATTTAATTCATAAATGGTTTATTATTATGGAATTTATTATAGAACATTTGGTGGGACCCTACTAGTATTTATAGATCACACCCCTACCATTTCCTTTGGGTACTTATAGATTATTATTTTCTCATTCCAAGTAAAGGGAAAGACCCCCTTGGAGGTGGTGGATATTTTTAATCCCTACATACCCATAGGGATAGTGCTGAGTAGTGGAGATGTGATCCATATATTGCATGGGATGTATGATCTTTTATCATGGAATATGTTGTGTCTTTGATGATATATTGTTTGGGTATTATTTTACCTATTATTTACGGTACTTTGTCCTTATGGATTGTTGATTATAAGAACTTTTATCATTTAACTTCCATAGTTCTAGGAGAAATCAATCCCTTCAGTTTCTTATATGATACCAGGTGATAGTCGCCAAGCCATGGGGATTATGAATTCCATTAGGTCCATGTTGGAGGCAAATTAGTTATTGATGTACCATGTAATCCATGATATTTTTTTTGTAAAATTGGTATCAGAGGTAGTTTTTTCATCTTCCCTTGATGTCAGTATGTAGAATGGGTTTTCTCTGGTAGATAGGAAGTAAAGCTATTATGACTTAGGATGTATTTTTGAGCATGTTACTATCCATCTCTCATCTTAATGAGCTGTAAGACACCATGGGTGTTTGAGAAAAGTTTCTTTGTGGAATAATTTTTTTTGATTTCTAGACATTTCTCTATTTTTTATCTGAGTATGTTGAAATATCAATATTGACTTTTTCTTTATGGAATTTAAATTCATGTACCAATTTTTTGAGTTGTTTATTTTCATATCCTTGGTGGTGATTTTAGTGTTGTCAATTAATTTTGTGTAGTATGATTCCTCAACGGAGCTTTTTGAGTAATACAAAGGACGAATCTACTAGTGAACCAAAATAGTTGAATCCCCCAGTTAGTGTTGTGTGATGTACAATCATTAGAATAGGTACCTACATGCATTCCCGTTCAGTCTCCTGTAGTGGAACCTTAAAGTAATGAATATAATAATCATATTAAATAATTTCATATCTATAAACCATTCCAAGTATTTAATGATCCTCAAGAGGCATATAATTGGTTGAAATAGATAGAGTTTTGTTTTGTGTTTTTGGAAATTCCTAATTCAATTAAAGTGAAATGTGTTATCATTAATCATGAGGGAGCAAGTAAAATATTATCGGATTCAATGGTGATTGTGAATATTCATGAGGGTTTGGAGTGAAAAGATTTTATAGTCCTTTTCACATATCATTTCTATCTCGATATGATGATCTTGGTAAGTTCTATATAGTTTCTTAGCCTCTAGCAGGGTGATAGTGCGGTGACATGGTATGTGAACCATTTTACTAAGCTTGTTCAGTTTCCTCCTCATGTGGTGAAAAATGAGAAACCAAATGACCAAAGATCTGATAGGGGACACTGACCTAATATCTAAGATTTGGTTTTCTTGCCAAATCTCTCTTCTTATGCAGATCAAATGGATAGAGTATTGATGGTTAAACTTGACCTGGCAGGTAATTCAGTTCTTAGGTGAGTTCTTTTTTTTTTCTAGTGGAAATTATGGGAGTTACATTAAAGTCAAGAGAATGTGTGATATGTATCGTGGTGGTTCTAGACAAAATGTGTCATATACACCCACTTGATTAACTAGTAGAGCCTCTTTAAATTTCATTATATGTGGACAAGTTGGGAATTTAAAATTAGTTTGTACTCAAGAACCAAAGATTTATATTTGTTGTTGTCACTTAGAAAACCTATAAAATATCTTCCATATCTTTTCTACTCTATGAAGTGGCATGAGATATTCATCACCAAAAAGTAATATTGTGAAATCATATGCTTCAATAACTAATGGGTTCCATCCATCAGGTTTCATAAAAAATATTCTTTACATATTATAATAGCCTCTAGAGAAACCAAATATTTGTTCTTAAAATATAAAATGTACCATCACTATAGATTCATATTTATTGACTGATTCATTTGACATCGGTTCATCCCACTATTCTATATCGACATGAGTTATAATTTTTTTTAATCTTCCTAAAAATATTTTTTCTTATGTGATGGATATTAAACATCCCCTTGAAATGAAGAGAGATTACGGTCTTCGGTGTCCTAATTTTGGTTTCAATTTATCATAGTTTTATCTTAAATTGAATTTTATGGTTCTTGAAATGAAACCTCTTTATGGGATTCTCAGGGTAGATTGGATGATTTCTTATATGGCCTAGATTTATTGTTACATTCAGTAGGTCACCTTTACTATTCTTGATGGTGTTTTTCATGTCTTTTTTGGAGAATGGGACCCATGCTTGAGTAGAGTATGACCTCCTTTTGAAGAGTGGGGTAAGGTAATATCTATGTTTTGTTTTGACTTGGGCTGAGAAACTCTGAGTGATGATATCCCTCTAATTATCATCAAGATTCCTAATATTATAAATTATTCTTTCTATGGTTTTCCACCAGTAAACGAGGTGAAATTTTTATTTATTTTATACATGGAACTCATCCACTGTCTATTACATATTACCATATGACAATGGTAGATTTTAAATAATTTTTGACGTGGTAAGAAGTTTTAGAGAAAGTTTTTATAATCCTTATTACTTCAACTTACTCATATCATTTTCTCTTTGTGGAGAAAAATGATGGAAAACTTCACCTATATGTTGATTACCGAAAGATTTGTCAATTTATGGTGAATAATAAGTATCCAATACCATATATTGATGATCTATTTGACAGGTTAAAAGGTGTGAAGTGGTTATCAATGATTTATATTTGATCTGGTTATCAAAAGTTTTGATTAAAAGAGTCAGAAATTTAGAAGACTGATTTTAGGAGTAGGTATAGACATTATGAGTATCTTATTATGACATTTGGTTTAACTAATTATCCAACAGTTTTTATAGATTTTATGAACATGGTATTTCTTGTGTACCTTGACTCACTCATGGTGGTATTTTTGGATGATATCCTAGTTGACTATCTATCCAAGGTGGACTATGTGTGTCATTTGAGGGTAGTTATGGAAATCTTGAGAAATCATCAACTTTATGAAAATATTTCAAAATGTAATTTATGTATTTGAGAAGTGATGTTCTTGGGAAACATGGTCTCGGAACATGGTATTTGAGTTGATCCTAAGAAAGTGAAAGCTATTATGATATGGGAGCAACCACATAATGTTTTCAATATATAGAGATTTTTAGGATTGATAGGATATTACCATAGGGTTTTTAAGTATTTCTAAAATTTTTCTTATTCTATTACTAGTATCCCTTGAAAAGGAGTGAAGTTAATTTGGGATGAATAATATTATATTTCATTTGTTGAGATGAAACATATTTTGAATTCTACATCAGTGTTAACTCTTCCTAAGACCAGGCAGGGTAATATGGTATTCAATGACAGATCAAGTTTAGGATTTGGTTGTGTCCTTATACATGGTGATCATGTGGTAACATATGGTCCTATAAATATTACTCCACATGAGTAGAATTATTATACCCATGATCTTGAACATTCAAATGTGATTCATGCTCTTAAGAGTTGGCGACAATGGATTTTTGGTAAAATAAATTATTATTTTTGTTGGAAAAAAAATCTGGAGTTATATCTTCTCTCAAAAACATTTTAATCTCTGATATAGGAATTGGGTGGATTGCCTGTAGTTTTTTATTTTGGAATTTCCTACGCCTCTGGTAAGGGAAATCTCATTTCTAATGCGTTGAATAAGATACTTCTTACCCATGCCATGAAGGAATAATTTAAAAAGTGGAGTCTAATGGATATATTTTCTCTATTTCATTTGGGAGTTTGAGAGGATGTGATCAATGTTTTTTTCTTTATGTTCTGTCTATATCCACACTTATTGAGATGTTTATTCAGGAGGTTTAGTTTGATGCTGAATTCCATGGCATTATAGGATTTATTTATGGTGGGGAGACCATTGGTGAGTGGTCATTCTCTTTAGATGGTATTAAATATTACTAGAATCTATTTTTTTGTAACTTTATCTATGGGAAAGGATATAATGGGGCATTTACATATTTCCCAGTGGATAGTGAACCTTGGAACCATAAAGATGTTCTATGATAGGCAGTGATGATTCTGGTGGCTCGGTGTGAGATGATTCATAAAAAAAATTATTTATCATTGATATAATTCTAATAGGTCAATGTTGAGAACCAAAGACCACAACGTTTTCTTTAGCCACTTACAATTCCAAATTGGAAGTGAGATGAGATCTATATATAAATTTTGTTTGGGTTACCTAGTACCAATCAAGGGAATAATGAGATATGGGTTAGGATTGATAGGCTAACCATATAATCTAACTTTATACCCATTTGAGAAACAACCAAATTGGAGGATTTGCGAAGTATCTATATGAGAGATACTTTTCATTTTCATGGATTTCTTTCTATTATTGTCGCTGATAGGAATCACTATCTTTCTTCTCTCTTTTGGGGAGGCCTCCAGGAGGCACTGGGATCTTATGTATGTTTTATCATGACATATCATCCAAGTTTGGATGGCTAAGCTAAACAATCTATACATATTGTTATGGACAGGTTACGTTCCTACCTTCTCGATTTGGTTGAGCTTGGGATATTCATTTTGGAATAGTAAAATATACTTATAATAATAACTAACACCCTAAAATTAAAATGGATTATTTTGTGACCTTTTTTGGTAGGTTGTGTAAATATCTGTTGTGTTGGTCAGATATTGGTGAAGCTTTCTTGGTTGGACCAAGTTTAGTCCAAGAGACTACAGTGAAGATTCAATTGATTAATAAAGGAATTTTTATAGAAAATAAAAATGTTTAAATATTATGATGATCATAATCACATATCATTGCAGTTATCAATTAGTGACTAGGTGTTCCTGAGAGTTTTATGTCGGCTGGGTAACTGACAACATGTAAAATAGGGAAAGAATACACCATGGTTTGTTGGTCCATTTGAGATTGTTGAGTAGGTGGGTAAATTGGATTACCATTTTATCTCCTAGCATATTAGATTTTGATACACAATTTGTTACATGTATTAGATCTCATGAAGTTTGTTTCTAAAACTTCTCATGTCCTAAGCTGGGAAGATCTTGATGTTTAATACAATTTATCATTCTTAGAGCATCAAATTCTATTCATGGGAATTTGATAACTTTAGTCTGTGTGATATAAATAAATGGTTATAATTTACAAGAAAATTGGGAGCGTGAGGCACTAATAAGGTAGTATTGGACCCATACATTAACATTGATATTTCTCGATATGATTTCTAGGGATAAGAAATTTTTTATGGTGGGGATGTTGTAACATCCCATTACCATATTTAAAGTGTCTAATAACCCTTATTGTAATCAAAAGTTAGGGTATATATGTTTTTTAAATTAATATATTCTATTTATAATTGTATCCTAGGTTTTAAAAATTTCTTCTTGGGTTTGTGTTAAGTTTTAGTCCCTTTTTGGGTTTTTCCCATAAATAGGTTATGTACTATCTAGAGGACATATTTACACCGTGAATATATTTCACAACATGAATAAATCACTCTAAATAAGACATGAAATATTTTCATGACATGTATTATTTTAAGTCATGAATTGTTTTCATGATGTGAAATATTTTGGATCAAAATTTTAAACCTATGGAGACACCTTTTTGGAATATGAACCACTCTAGATTTTCACATCATGAAAAGGGGATTCATGATGCGAATTCATCATGACTTGTGGGGTTTTATATGATGTATCATAAAAATTACTTCTTTTTTTTTTCATGATTCCTCTTTACTCTAACCACTATTCCTACCCCAAAATTTATTGGGGTGATTCCTTCCCTTCCAAACCTCTCAGTTTGGCGTTTGATCTCTGTTGAGTTTCCTCATTGTGGTTTTTTCCTTCTCCCCACTACTATTCTTTGAAATAAGTATGATATCATATTTTCTTGTTGAATATTAGTTTCATATTGATGATTTTTTATGTATTATTTTTGTATTTATATCATTCTACTTCATTCATTTTTGGAATTTCCTATTGTGGGTGTTTATTTAATCTTTCATAAAAGGTAAGTGGTTCTATTTTATTTTTCCTTAAAATTGAAACCCTAATTTGCTTCATTGATTTTAAATGTGTTTTAAAATGATTAAAAAACGTTTTTTGGTGATGATTGTTGTTTTATTTTTAAAAGGTAATGAAAATTTTTAAAACCCCCCAATTTCAATGGAAATAATTTTTTTGGGTGGATTTGAAAAAAATACAGGCATGAATTGGAAATTGAGTAGTTAAAATGATTTTATGTTGAAATTTTAGATAAATGGATTAAATTAAAAGATGATTTAATTTTTTTTAATTTTTTGAAACCTATAATTTAGTTTTGAAAATGAAAAATTTATACTGAAAATAGAAATTTGGGAAACTATAATTTTAATTGATATAAAATGATTTATTTTCCAATGATTAAATGAACAATATACTGAAGTACATGTGATACAGTTTAGTTAGTGGGTAATTATAAAAATAATTCTTGGATATAACCCCTTATTATTGGATTGGTGATGAAAATAGGGTCATGAACATACTATGACATTATTTCTTGAATGGGGTGTTGAGTCCTAAAGGAATGAGTCAAGGGATGTATTAACACATTAATATGAAATCACTAATTTAGTAGTGTAGGGATCCTATTGATAGAATGTATAATACCATTAGTCTTATGTATGATGATATGAGACATTTGATTTTATGATTACATGCCAAAAATTGTTGAATAATTTTATTCATGAAAACTTATTTATAAAAATGTTTTATATAAAATGTTCATTTAATACCATTTTTATATATCTTCCCTCATTTTTTTATTTTTTAATATTGATTTTTTGAAAGTCTATAAATTTAAGTCCATTACATGTTTTATTTAAATTGAAAGTAATCATCAATTATTCTTAAGTAATTTCTTATGGAAACTTGGTGAGACCCTACTAGTATTTTTAGCTCACAACCTATCTTTGGATTTGGGAATTTGAATATTATATTTTGTTGGGTACAAGAAAACGGATAGTGCCCCTTGGAGGTGGTGGATATTATTGATCCCTGGATACATGGATTGATGTTCATGACTAGGGGAGATGTGATTTTCCTATTATGTGGGGGTGTCTATGCTTTTATCTAGGAATATTTTGTGTCTCTGATGAAGTATTTTTTTGGTGTTGTTTTACCTATTATTTAGAGTACGTTTTCATTGTAGAGTGTTGATAATATATAATTTCTTATTTTATCTTCCAATATTTTATTTAAAAATAATTCATATTTCTTTATTATATTATTCCAGGTGATAGTTTCCAACCCATGGGGTTTGGGAACACCCTTTGGGCCATTCAAGAGTTGGCTTAGGTTCTTGTGTACTAAGGTATCTAGGTTGGTTCATGATATAGTGGATTAATTATCTTTAAAATTGTTAATGAATTTACATGATCTAATGT